>CM038144.1:330777254-331502922 GCA_021437245.1 Aegilops speltoides
ATGCCATGATAAGAATGATTATGATGATATGCAAAACCACAAGCTTGGGGATGCTATGTTTGATGAGTATGAAATGTTTGAAGATTTATTTGCTGAAAGTAATGCTTGTCCTAAGCTTGGGGATGCTTTTCATAATGAATATGATCCTTTGATTCCTTCTACTTTTGATAAGAAAATTTATTATGATCATATCATGCCTCCTATTTATGATAATTACAATGATGAAAGTGGGTTTGGAAGAGTGTCAACTCTAGGTAGTAGTGATCCCACTATTTGGAGGGTGTTGAATCTTATTACAATATTGATGAAAGTGGATTTGTCATGACTTTATTTAGTGATACATCCACTACTTTGGAAGAGGTTTCAATTTACTATGATGAGAACAAAGTTGCTACTTATGATGATTATTGCGATGATACTTTTGTCAAAAATGTAGTGATAATTATTGTCATAATTTTGAATATCCTTTTACTGAACATTACTCTTTTAATGTGGAAACAACTTTTAGTATTCGAGTTTCGTATGATACTCCCACTATTGTGAATGAGAATAAAATTGCTTATATGGAGAGTAATAAATTTTCTATGCTTTTGGATCACGAAAAGAATGATTTATGTGATGGTTATATGGATGAATCTATTCATGATGCTACTGAAAATTATTATGAGAGAGGAACTTATGATTGATGATGCTCTTGTTATGTTTTAATCTTTATCTTTTATGCGAGCATCACTGAACTCATCATGCCTAGCTAAAAGGTATTAAAGAAAAGCACTTGTTGGGAGAAAACCCAACACTTTTACCTACTGTTTTTGTGTTTTCACATGATTATGCTACTGTAGTAATCATGTTTTATTTCTTTTATTTCAATAAAGTGTCAAGTAAAGCCTTTGGGATAGTGTGGATGATAGTTGACTTGCATCTGTGCAAAACCAGAAACTTTTGCGCTCAGTCCAGGAATTTCGAAAATTCACTGGAATGCAATTTTGATAGGAATAGTTTACAGGTGATATATATAAAAATTCCCTACGTTGTCCTAATTTTTCATAATTTTTGGAGTTACAGAAGTATGGTTGGAATACAGATTACTTCAGACTGTTCTGTTTTTGACAGATTCTGTTTTCAATGCATAGTTTACATGTTTCCTAGTTTCTATGGCTTATATTGCTCAATATAAATTGTGGAAATGATATGCTACAATAGGCATTGTGTGGAAACAATTATGAATCTTGTCTTTGACAGCACCGAAGTGAAATGGTTTGCTCTTTATCATACTAACCTATCGCACGAAGTCCCGTTAAGTTTTGTGTGATTGAAGTTTTCAAGTTTTGGGTGAGATGTCGATATGAGGAGTATAAGGAGTGACAAGACCCTAATCTTGGGGATGCCCAAGGCACCCCAAGGCAATATTCAAGGAAGATCCAAGCAACTAAGCTTGGGGATGCCCCGGAAGGCGTCCCCTCTTTCGTCTCCAACATTATCGGTAACCTTACTTTGAGCTATATTTTCATTCATCACATGATATGAGTTTTGCTTGGAGCATCATTTTATTTTGCTAGGATTTGCTTGAAGTTATTTAAAATAATGTTTTGCATCTTTTACTTCAATAAGAGTGTCAAGGATAGCTTTCCACATGCTTATTTTGCAAGTATATGAGTTGCTGTTTCAAAACAAAAAGTTTATCGTTGTTGCAAAAATTCCCGAGAAAAGTTAGAATGTTATAAAATTTTGAAAAGTTTTGCATGGTAAGTTATGATAAATTTTCTACAGTGTGGTAAATTTTCATAATTTTTGGAGTTAGGGAAGTACGATTAATCTGGCATTCTTTACAAACTGCTGTTATGGTTGCATTGTTTGCATATGTTTGCTTGTTTAATGATTCTATTTGAGGATAGGAGTATTAAATATGCAGAGGCATTTAGAATGCAATGTTAAATAATAATTTTAGTGTTTTGTTATAGTAGAGAATGATAAGGTTTTGCATTGATTTATACTAACTTATCTCACAAGTTCTTGTTGAGTTTTGTGTGGATGCAGTTTTTAAGATTTAGGAAACCATGATATGAGAGGAATTAAGGAGACACAGAAGCTCAAGCTTGGGGATGCCCAAGGCATCTCAAGTTAATATTCCAAGAAGTCTCAAGCATCTAAGCTTGGGGATGCCCCGGTAGGCATCACACCTTTCTTCTTCAACAATTATCAGTTAGTATCGGTTGACCCTAAGTTCTTGCTTCTTCACATGAGCTGTGCTATTCTTGGAATGCCATTTTATTTTGTTTTTCTTGCTGTTTTAATAAAATACTTAGATCTGGAACTTTTAAATAAGAGAGAGTCCTCACATAGGTACCTATTTACTTAACTACTCATTTGATCTTCACTTATATCTTTATGGAGTAGTTTGTCAGTTCTCTCATGCTTCACTTATATTATTTTGAGAGATGAAAATTTTTATGCTCGTGTTCTTCACTTAAATTTATTTGAGCTTGTCAAAATCAATGGCAACATATGAAACTAGTCCCAAAGTGATAGATATTCAAGAGGGTTATAATAAAAACTTTCATGAAGATCATTGGACAAAAAAATTGATTCTTTGTAATAGTTTTGAGATATGATGATAATAATATGTGAGTCATGTTGGTGAGTAATTGTGCTTCAGTAAGAATATGGGTGTTAAGGTTGGTGATTCCCTATGCAAGCACAAAAGTCAATAGTTATGCTAGGAAATTACATCCTACTTATGGTGCATTATTCGGTGTTAGTTATGCTCAATGCTCGTTTATGTGAATTTTTGTTTCTTGGTTGGTTGCTTCTCAATCTTTTTGCTAGACTTCACTTGTACTAAGTAGAAATACTACTTGTGCATCCAAAATCATTAAACCCAGTTTTGCCTTATGAGTCCACTATACCTACCTATATGCGGCATTTCCATGCCGTTCTAAGCAAATTTGTATGTGCCATCTCTAATCTTCAAAATAAATTTCCTTTTTGTGTGCTCGTACCGCTCATGAAGCGGCAGGGGGTGGCCAACATTTTCCATGCTAGATGTGTTATTCTCAAGATGAGTGTTTGTTCACTTGTCATTGCACGAGAATACGACAAAGTTATTAGGGATGCCCAATCCTGAAATGAAAAAGAAATTTACTTTATGTTGTCAAATAATTAATTCCCTAGAAAGTTTTGGTATGGAGGGCACCCGTGGATACGGCTAGCCATGGATTGTGAAATAATGCTGGAAAAAGGAATAAACTTTATTTTCTATTTGAGAACCGTCTATAATATATCTAGCATGGAAAGTGTTGGGAATTACTCGGTCGTTTTCGTTGACAGGAAAAATATGCCTCCCAAAATCTTTTATCTCTCAATTCAAGCTTTGAGATCTGGCACCTCTACAAATCCCTACTTCCCTCTGCGAAGGGCCTTTCTATTTACTTTATGCAATTTTATTTTTATTTGAGTCTCCATCTTCTCTTATAAAGCACCAATTAAGAGGCACTATGATCGTACTTGAGCATTAGTTGTAGCTAATATGCGAGTGTGTTTCATGAATGGATCAATGATTGAGCATGATGGGCTAGGGATAACTTGCTTTAGTATTGATATTTTGAAATATATGGTTGCTTGTTGATATGCTTGAGTATTGAAATCATCATGTCAAAACTAGACTATTGCTTTCAATCATATAAAAGTCCATATGTCCATGCCAGAAAAATAAAAGAATATATGATGAACATGGTAGGCAACATTCCACATCAAAAATTCTGTTTTTATAATTTACCGACTCGAGGACGAGTAGGAATTAAGCTTGGGGATGCTGATATGTCTCCAACGTATCTATAATTTTTTATTGTTCCATGCTGTTATATTATCATTCTTAGATGTTTTACAATCATTTTATAGCAAACTTTTATCATTTTTTTGGGACTAACCTCTTGACATAGTGCCCAGTGCCAGTTGTTGTTTTCTGCTTGTTTTTTACATCGCAGAAAATCAATGTCAAACGGGGTTGAAATGCAACCAAACTTTTTGGAGATTTTTTTGGACCAGAAGACATCCAGTGTGATAGACAAGCACCTGGGAGATGCCCCGAGGGGGGCACAACCCACCAGGGCGCGCCTGGGGGCCCAGGAGCGACCAGGTGGGTTGTGCTCACCTCGGTGGCCTCCCGCACCGCCTCTTTGCTCTATAAATGTCCAAATATTCCAAAAACCCTAGGGGAGTCGACGGAATTTTTTTCCAGCCGTCGTGAGTTCCAGAACCACGAGATCCAATCTAGAGCCCTTTTCGGCACTTTGTTAATATAGTTGGATCATATGGTGTTTTCCCCTCTCTATCTTGTTGTGATAAATTGAGTTTTCCCTTGGAGATTTGATTTTATCGGATTGAATACTATTATGGATTTGAGATCACTTGATATATTTCTTGCATATGGATACCCGTGGTGACAATGGGGTATTATATTGATTCACTTGATATATGTTCTGACACTCGCAGATTCCTGAGGTGACATTGGGGTAATCTATGCATAGGGGTTGATGCACGTTCTTGTCTTTGTTTCTCCGGTAGAAATCTTGGGGCACTCTTTGAGGTTCTTTGTGTTGGATTGAGTATTACGAATCTGAATTTTCTTTGGTGTTATTTTAGTATGAACTCTTGGATAGATCGATTGGAAAGAATAGCTTTGTGGTGGTTTTGTACCCTACAAACAACTTCTTCATATGTTCTCCTCTAGATAAGAAGTTTGGAGTGATTTTTCATCGCACGTGAGGGATGGTTATATGATCCAATTATATTAGCATTGTTGAGAGATTGCACTAGCGAAAGTACGGACCCTAGGCCTCATTTTCAAGCATTGCAATACCGTTTGTGCTCCGTTTTATCAATTACTACCTTGCTGTTTTTTATTGTTCCTATTACAAAAATCAATATCTACTTTCATTACTGCGCTTTTATTACAATCTCTTCGCCGAACTAGTGCACCTATACAAATTACCTTTGTATTTGGTGTGTTGTAGACACAAGAGACTTTTTATTATTTGGCTCCAGGGTTGTTTGAGAGAGACCATCTTCATCCTACGCCTCCCATGGATTGATAAACCTTAGGTCATCCACTTGAGGGAAAATTGCTACTGTCCTACAGAACTCTACGCCTGGAGGGCCAACACGAGTCTACAAGAACAAGTTGTGTAGTAGACATCAACAACCTTCTGTCCCTACCTTTTGTTTACTGTTTTTCTTAGTTAAAAAATAAAATGCCATGCTTGTCTATTTTCTGAATATTTATGAATTTTTAGTACAAATAACATCAGAGGGGGGTGCATCAGGTGGGCACAACTCACCTGGGCACGCCAGCAACCCCAGGCGCGCCCTTGTGGGTCGTGGGCCCCGCGTGGGCCCCCTCACTTATCTCTTTAGCCCATGTAATCTCCTACCTCCAGAAAAAATCACCATTGCTCTCTCTCTCTCTCTCTCTCTCTCTCTCTCTCTCTCTCTCTCTCGTGTTCTTGCTCTCAAACCCGTGGATTCTGATCTCTTTGCTTGAAGTTCCATTTCCAATACTATTTTGGTGGATTGCTACTTGGTATGTGAGTCCTCCATTGCTCCAATTTGTTTTTGCTTTAGTGGACTATATTTTGAATAATTAGCTACTCTTGGTGCTGCTGCAGATGAGCTTGCATGTCGAATTCTCAGAGTTCTAAGTAGTTTGAATGCTTAATATAGCCTCTATGCCTCCCTATGAGTAGTTGCTATCAATCTTGCGAATTTTGTTGACAAAAATTTCATGGACTAAAATTTTTCAGAATTTTTTTCATAGGAATAAGATGAGTTTCTTTAGGAAGTTTGCCTCCAAGAAGAGCTCTAAGGGGATCATTGGGGAATCACCAGACAACGACCTCCATACTCGGAGAAGGGCAGAGGTACGGTCATGCAAATGGCGGCATAACCCCTTCATGGATGGAGCCGGGATCCATCAAGAGTTCACACAATTTGTTGCTAATGCTGGGCTTACCGACTTCATCGCAGATGAGTGTGAACAATGCCATCTCCTTGCAAATTCCTTTGTGCAAAGTTTCCATTTTCTGAGTAGGAATAACCCCCCGAGGTGCAGTTTACTTTATATGCTAAAACCCGTCAGATGCTACTCACTGATTTTTGCGATGTATACTTGATCCCCTCTAACGGGGAAATAAGAGAGCCTAGGCCTGCGGAGTTTGAGGATTTTATCGTACTTTGCTAGTGGGAGATGAGAGAGGTGTGTCGAGTGTCACTGCTACTAGTTTGAAGTTTCCTTCTTTGCTTCGGACTTCGCCATCTTATGCCATGCACTATACAGCGATAACACCTATAGCCTAGGGGATATTATTGCACGCCATCTGCACCTTAACAGAGCCAAGGGCAAAATTCATGGCGGTATTTATGCTACTCGTTTAGCGAGTCACTTTAATGTTCAGATTCGCCAACATGATTATCGTTTACCCAAGGTTTATTTAGATCACCAGGCAATGATGGATCACCAATTTACTGAAATTGATAATTCTATTAACCACATTCCTTACAACCTGGTTTTCAGTGTAGATACCCGTGATATTATTCCGTTTCCTGCACCTGCTTTGTTTGATTCTATTGCATGGGGAGGATACATGATCATGCCTGAGGACATTATTGCCTACTGGAACGCCCAGGTAGAGGCGGAGGAGCCTGAGGAGTGGGACGCTCAGGTGCCCGCTCCACAGCACTTCAAGATGGGACCGGATGGCTACTACGAGTGGTGATTACCAAGCTAGGCCAAAAGCCTAAGCTTGGGGAAGTACGTATTTCCACCGACATTACATTCATGTTCACACATTTCATTCCAGTTGTCGGTGTTCACACTTTTTCATTGTATTATCCATGATAGAGTTATCTTTTCGCTGTCTTCTTGTGTGTTTGAATTTTTTGGAGAAAATCAAAAAAATGTTTCTTGCTTCTTTTCGTTTTTTCTTTCTAGCTTAGTTAGTTGTAGTTTTAAAAAGAAAACTGTCGTGGAATTAACACGTCAGATGTCCTCATGAAAGGACTTAGTCGTGGAGCCATCGCAACGGGTTAGCTTGAAGGGGTTAAACCAGACAAGGGACACGAGAGTTTATACTAGTTCGGCCCCTTCGATGAAGGTAAAGGCCTACGTCTAGTTGTGATGGGATTGATAGGGTTTCGATGACCAGGGAGCAAATACTCTTGCCCGAGTCTGGAGTTGTTGTCTGTCGTCCTTGAACCGCCGCTGGGTCGTCCCTTTATATATACATGTTGACGCCCGACCGGTTTACAGAGCCCCGAAGCCGACTCATATAAAGTGTTTGGTTCGGTCTCTCCTTCCCTAACTTATATTACAAGTTACCTAGTCATGGCGGTTTACCACTACGGGCCCTAATCCGCCTTTGGGCTTTAGGCCTCTAAGCTTCTTTTAATAACTGCGCCATCTTCTGGATCTTCATGGGCTTCAGCATAGTCGAGGGTGAACCGGGCCCTCCTGGCCGGTTTACACTCAGTAGCTATATCCCCAACATTAGGTCCCAGTTTGATTTGAACCTGTTCGTGTCAATCTTCAATAACTTCAAAGATCTATTGTAAATGTCCTCTTGTATTTTTGTGAACCGCCAGATTGTCTTCTCCTGTAAATCTTGTTAAACCGCCGTGACGTCATCTTCTGGACATAGCAACGGTCCATCATGACATCATCTCTGCATAAAAAGATTAAAAATATTCCCCTCACTTAATGGTCATCCCGAAAAACAAGGCGTCAGGCGCGCCCACTCCACCGCTTCAGGCTCCTTGATTCTCGCGCCTACCATTTACCCTTTCCTCTATAAATAAAGCCTGAGGGCCCTTTTCTCTTTTTCCCTTTCTGTGCCTTCTTCTTCCTCATGACGCCCCAGTTCTGAACCTCCACCGCCGCCCGCGACCCTTAAGAGCTTCATCAACACAGGCCGCTGCATCAACCTGAAACGGACCAGAACTTGCTGCTTCCTTCCATAGTAGATTTTCCTCCTTCATGCGCTTCTCGGTACAGTTCTTTGTTCTTCGTCCTCAACTCTTAGCTTTCCCTTCTGCCGTGGTTACTTTGATCCAATAACTGTGTAGATCTTGTGCGGTAGTTATTCCGTATCCATTTTTTTATATTAGCCGATCTTCTCTTTCTTCTGTAGAGTACACAACCTTCCCAGTTCTGCTTCAATTCCATTTATAAGTCACAGTAATTTTTCTTTACGGAGGCGTGGTAGATCCAAATAAATTTGATCATTGTGTGAAACCTGTTTCTGTCAACACTTAGCATATTTTCATCTGTCTCCTCCACCAACGGGCGGTTTAAACCTTGTAGCAATTTAGTAATCCGCCACTCATCATTAGCCCTTGGATAAACCGCCAACTGAACTTGCATGACGATGTTCCGGTTTGACTCTGAATAGTACACTTAAACCGTTAATTTGTAAACCGGCTTTATTTTTTCTTTCAGTTCCCCTTCCAAGATGACGAAACAATTCTTAGCTTGCAATTGGGTTCCGTCCCGGATCACAGAAACACAAATCAACGGATACGTCACCACTGGCGCTTTAGCCTCAAAAGGGTCCTTCATTGGCGAGTTCCGGAATCTGAATGTCCACCTGAACCTCAAGATGGAGAAGTGATTGTTTTTGTGCAACACTTAGACCGGGAATTCAGCCTGCTTGGATCAAAAAAATTCCGGGATGTCCTCGCAAGCTTCCAACTCCATCCGCAAGATATTGGTCCGAACTCTATGTCCAATATATGCAACTTTCAAGTACTACAAAGCCTATCTTCAAGAAGAGCCAACCATGGAGCTGTTCCGTGATTTCTTTCATCTGAACCGCCGTACAGAATTCTCAGATGGTCCCAACATAGAGCTTGGTGGCGTCTCAATTTAGAAAAGGAAAGAAGTTGACTTCCCTCATGCAAAACATCATAGCCATCCTAAAGATTGGAACCAGACTTGGTTGTATTGCCGGAACACTGCCCCTGATGGAGAAAATCCTTTGCCGGGTTATCGCCCTCACCGGCTTAGCAATGGTCACCCATTACCTTCACGCTTAACCGCCGCCGAACGGAAGAACTTTGCACCTCAACTCGCCAAGCTGTGGGCTCTCATGGCCAACGGTTTGACTGGCATTGATCTTGTCCACTGCTGGGTTTCTTGGGGCATTTTGCCTTTAAGCCGCCGCCCCGGATTGATGCATGAATATACTGGCAACGTCAAAGACCCTCAACAATATCAATGACCGATCTTGAAGTTACTGAATCTGTGAAGAAGATGCTTGATGAGCCGATCTCTGCATGCAGCCAAACTGGGTTGCCCCCTTTTTGCGTCTCCAATAAACCGCCAGCGGTAAAGTTCATCTGAATACTTTACTTGATTCGCCTCCGTATTAACTGTGTACTAACCTTTCCTTGCCTTAATTTGAGGCTAACAACTCCTTTTGGAAACGGACTAAACCAGCCAAGGCTCCTCATGCAAAGAGCAAGGTCACCAAGAAAGCTGCCAAGAAGAAAACCACCGAGTCTTCTGATCCGCCAGAGGATGAGGAATCAGACACAAAGGTAGAACTTGACTCACTTGGTTCCTTTTTCGTACATCTTATTGACAATGACTATTCCCAGGATGATGATGGGACCAGCCACGCAGACCATGTTGAGGTAATCCTTCTTTCTTCCGATTCAGATCTTGTACCGGTTCAAAGAGTTCGTCGTACAATCCGGAAAGTAAAACAATCTCACCCCCTTGCTCATTTGGATCCAAAATTTTCTTTGAAGACACGGCAAGTTGAAGAGCGTCGCACAACCCGGCATAGTGGTCAGCAAATCACTTCGTACGGTTTAGCAGATACACCAACCCAGAAACGTCGTCCAGAGGTGACTTGTTCTCCTGAAAAACTTTTTCCTTTGAAGGGTTTCTTCCAATGCCCACTCAATCCGTCTGACCCGAATTATCAGGCCTCTTCCAACTCGTCTGGCGGTTCATCAGCCACTCAGCTGCCTCCTCTCAAGGTCGTCGCTGGGTAAGTGCATTACTCCTCAACTTGTTTCTTCATGTGTCGGTTTATCATATTCTAACCTTTGATGTCGTAGTGCCAAGGCCTGATTAAGTAAGAAAGCCAAGACCAGCGACCCTACTGATGATGTTGATCCAGAGAAGACCCCAGAGAATGATGGCGAAAATCCTGATATTGCCATAGACAGCTCTGCTGCGCAAAACCAAGGTGTTGATGCTAACCCACCAGAAGTTGATCTGGATGTACATGTTGATACATCACATCCTCATGCCCCTCCAAGTCCAATTGTTGAACAGTGGGATTTAACTGCTGATCCGCCAAGCCCTGTTAACAAACCACCGAGCCCTGCTGCCAAAGCGCCAAGCCCTGTTAAGAATGTCAATCCATCAAGCCCGACCAAAGATGATGATGTTGTTGTTATCGGCATCACAGATACCACCCTCGTAATCCGGTTGCTCTATCAAAGCACACTGCCAAGGATGAATTTGCTGCTATGAGCAAGGGGAAGGGAAAGACTGATTTGTCAGCCTATGTTGATCTTTCTGCTCAAGACCTTCACTCCGGTTTTTTAACCGGCTTTACACAAGCCGGGATTATGAAGCCGGTTTGGTAAATCTGATGAAGGAGCGCTATGAGGTAAACAGTTTGATCTTTTGCTCTGTACCTTCATTGCATTGTAGCCCCCAAGGGCCGTTTGTCTTTAGAAAGTCAAACCGGGACTTTGTATATTCCATACTGTGCTTTGTTAATTTCCTTGTGTACTTCTGATCAAACACACATTAGCCCCCAAGTGCCATGACGAAAACTTGTATTAATCCGTGGGACTTCAATAATTAGTAGAAAAATGAACCGCATTAGCCCCCAAGTGCCAAGTGTATAACTAATTATATGCTTGGGACTTTGACAAAGATATTGACATGCTCTTCTTACTGTTGCAGAGTGAGATAAACCAACAAGTCTCTCAAATTGCCGATCTTCAAGAAAATCTGAAAACCCAGCAAGCAGAAACCACCAAGGCCAAGGATGAATTGAAAACCGCCTTAACCACCATGGAACAGCTCAAAGAATGGTTCAAGTCTGGGCAGGCCAACTGGGATACCGAAAAGGCTGGATTGCTGAAGTGGGAGAAGACGCTGAATCAGCTCTTAAACCGGTGACGGAAGAGCTTACCGGATTAAAGCGCCAGGTCAATGCCATGACTTCTGCAATTTTTGGTAAGCACTGTTTACCAAGGCTTTATGAATATTCCGCTTTTGAAATTTTGCCGGTTTAACGTGAAATCCTTAAACCGATGCAGGTAGCCGCATTGCTCATCTGGGCTCTGACATGCGGAAGAAACTAAAGGCCGCCTATACATTGATTGAACAGTTGTATACCGGCGTCCAACAGGTTATCTGCGCAACTTCTTATGACAATGCAGCTCCAACACTGATCAAGGACACACTGGACCGGTTATCTATGATGCTAGCACAGATAGAAGAGTTAAAGCGATCCGCTGCCAGGGCTGGCACTTTGTTAGCACTTACTCAAGCCAAGGCATGGATAGCTGATCTTGACCCGGCTGATATAGCCAAGGGCTTCCCCAGTGAACAAGAAAACGGCGAAGTGTTTGATAACGACGCCCTCAAACGTGTGACAAGGGAGATGCATCCTCTGGTGAGTCAGTTGGCAGAAGAAGCTAACTTGATGGTTCACCAATCCTTCTATGACACTAACAACAAACGGGTTGAGGCTGTTATTCCAGAAGTGCAAAATCTTGTTCCGCCAATCCGTAAGCACACTTACGCCCCTGACGTTGATCCATCTGAGCTTATAAGTGAAGAGGCTGTCTTTCAGGCCTTAACCTGGATTGACTGGACCACCAATGACTTCCAGCCATTGGATGGGGAGGAGGAGGCTGAACCGACGCCAGACAACCCATCTACTTCACATCAACATGGCAATGAAGCTTGATCCGGCAATCCGGTTGATACGTCAGAAACTGTCCGGTTTAAAACAATTCCATATTTTAGGCTGCTAAGTGCCTTGTAATAGGGTAGCAAGAATATTTTGATCTGCTGCCATCGTGAGTAGGAGATACTTTATGTGATCCGCCATGATAATTTCAATGTTGGTTCATGTATCATAATATGCAATTCCTTTGTCTGCATAAACAAGAAAGGGTCCTGACGGTTTACCGCCGGACGGGTCATTGAAGGAAATATGCCCTAGAGGCAATAATAAAGTTATTATTTATTTCCTCATATCATGATAAATGTTTATTATTCATGCTAGAATTGTATTAACCGGAAACATAATACATGTGTGAATACATAGACAAACACAACGTCACTAGTATGCCTCTACTTGACTAGCTTATTAATCAAAGATGGTTATGTTTCCTAACCATAGACATGTGTTGTCATTTGATTAATGGGATCACATCATTAGGATAATAATGTGATTTACATGACCCATTCCGTTAGCCTAGCACTTGATCGTTTAGTATAGTGCTATTGCTTTCTTCATGACTTATACATGTTCCTGTAACTATGAGATTATGCAACTTCCGTTTACCGGAGGAACACTTTGGGTGCTACCAAATGTCACAACGTAACTGGGTGATTATAAAGGAGTACTACAGGTGTCTCCAAAGGTACATGTTGGGTTGGCGTATTTCGAGATTAGGTTTTGTCACTCCGATTGTCGGAGAGGTATCTCGGGCCCTCTTGGTAATGCACATCACTATAAGCCTTGCAAGCAATGTAGATAATGAGTTAGTTATGGAATGATGCATTACGTAAAGAGTAAAGAGACTTGCCGGTAACGAGATTGAACTAGGTATTGGATACCGACGATCGAATCTCGTGCAAGTAACATACCGATGACAAAGGAACAACGATGTTGTTATGCGGTTTGACCGATAAAGATCTTCGAGAATATGTAGGAGCCAATATGGGCATCCAGGTCCCGATATTGGTTATTGACCGAGAATAGTTCTAGGTCATGTCTACATAGTTCTCGAACCCGTAGGGTCCGCACGCTTAACGCTTACGATGACAGTTTTATTATGAGTTTATAAGTTTTGATGTACGAAGTTTGTTCGAGTCCCTGATGTGATCACGGACATGACGAGGAGTCTTGAAATGGTCGAGACATAAAGATTGATATATTGGGCGACTATATTCGGACATCCGAAGTGTTCCGGTGATTTCGGAGAAAACCGGAGTGCCGAGAGGGTTACCAAACCCCGGGAAGTATTGGGCCTTAGTGGGCCCGAGGGGTGAGAGAGGGCAGCAGCCAGAGGTGGCGCCCCATGAGGAGTCCGACTGACTAGGGAGGCGCGCCCCCTTTTCCTCCCCTCTCCCTCTCTTTCCTTCCCCTTCCTCCTTCCTAGTGGGACTAGGAAAGGGAGTCCTACTCCCACTAGGAGGAGGACTCCCCCTCCTTGGCGCACCCCTAGGGCCGGCCGGCCTCCCCTTGCTCCTTTATATACGGGGCAAGGGCACCCTAGAGACACACAAGTTGATCTATGGATCGCTCCTTACCCGTGTGTGGTGCCCCTCCACCATATTCCACCTCGGTCATATCGTCATGAGTTTAGGCGAAGCCTGCGCCGTAGAACATCATCATCATCACCACGCCGTTGTCCGACGGAACTCATCCCCGACGCTTTGCTGGATCGGAGCCCGGGATCGCCATCGAGCTGAACGTGTGCTGAACTCGGAGGTGCCGTGACGTTCGGTACTTGGATCGGTCGGATCGTGAAGACGCATTTACTACATCAACCGCGTTGTCATAACGCTCCGCTTATGGTCTACGAGGCGTGGACAATACTCTCCCCTCTTGTTGCTATGCCATCACCATGATCTTGCGTGTGCGTAGGAATTTTTTTGAAATTACTACGTTCCCCAACAGTCATAATGCCCAAGAAAGGCCTGATTGATTATCAAACCGTAAAAATATGAAATGACTCATACCTGTGATGTAATATCCCTTTAGTTGGTTGACCAACTTTGATTGTAATAAGGGTGAAAACCCAAATATGAAATTCTTGTATAACTCCATCAAGTACTGATGACGTATAATAAGTCATACCGAGTGATGATAAACATCAGATGATCAAAGCTGGCGACAGGTAGTCAAAGCCAGGTCGGGTTAACGAACTCCGGTTTAATAATAAGGTCGTCAACGTGTAGTTGAAAACCAAGCCGGTTTAAGGAATACCGGGCTAATAAGATGACTGACCAGGTCAAAGAAATCGGTTTAACATAAAATTTATCAATAGAAAAGTGACAAACGCAAATAAAACCGTGTAGTCGAGGCTTTTTGAGGGCTGCCAGGCCCAAATTCGAGGATTTTCATGGGCTGCCAGGCCGCTGAGTTGAACCATTTAACAAAGCCTTTTAAGATGGACCTCCAACTAACCAATCACCATTTTAACTTTGACAAGTGCAGGGTCTCAATGAGAGTAACTATCAAACGTTCAGAGGGTCGTGCCAGGATGACCTGGATAGGAGTGTCTTACTTGATGAAGGCAGGTTAACACGGGGTTTTAGGTAAATATACCAGGCTTCCAAGCCATGGGTCGATACCTGGCTACAAGGGTCCATTCAAACTCCTTGGTATTTGACACAAGGAGCCCCCAATTAACATGATGAACTGTGCTCACTGGGTGCCTATGTTTGAGTTGTGCATAGCATCCAGACTCTCTTTGGCCCCTTGGGTGTGAAGCTCCCAAGCTATGTTGTGGCGTGATAGCCGGTTTAACAGGTAGTACTCCGCTTTGTCAGCTGAAGCCCCCATGTGACTCAAAAGGATATTTGAGAAAAAACAGCAGAGGCCCTGCTTAGAGCAAGGATGCTGGTTTATTTGTTGATCATAATATATACATTGTCGAAATATGTACATAAGAAGAGCCTATGGCTCAAGTGTAGTAAGGCCGGAGGAGAGCTATGTTCCACGGCCGCCGGGTCTCCTCCTCAGAGTTGCGTGAGTTGTCTCGAACGTCAATGAGGTAGTATGATCCGTTGTGCAGATTTTTGCTGACCACAAAGGGCCCTTCCCAAGGTGGGGATAACTTGTGCATGTTGGTCTGATCCTGGATGAGCCGGAGCACCAAGTCACCTTCTTGAAAGGTTCTTGTCCTAACCCGGCGGCTGTGATAACGCCGTAGGTCTTGTTGATAAACCGCCGATCGAGCCAGAGCCATATCCCGTTTCTCATCTAACAGGTCCAGCGCCTCTTGGCGGGCTTGCTCGTTGTCCGCTTCAACATAATTAGCAACCCGGGGCGAGTCATGACGTATATCACTTGGTAGAACTGCCTCTGCCCCGTACACCATAAAGAAAGGTGTGTAACCTGTTGATCGGTTGGGGGTGGTGTTGATGCTCCATAACACAGAACGTAATTCTTCGACCCAACAACCTGGCGTCCGCTTCAAGGGAATCATGAGTCGAGGTTTTAGACCCTTCAAAATTTCTTGATTGGCTCGCTCCGCTTGACTGTTGGATTGAGGGTGCGCCACAGATGCTAAGTCAAGACGGATGTGCTCTCTCTGACAGAAATCCTCCATCTCACCTTTGGAAAGGTTTGTACCATTATCCGTGATAATACTGTGTGGAAAGCCAAAACGGAAGATAATCTTTTTGAGAAATTGAACCGCCGTAGCTGCATCACACTTGCTGACAGGCTCCGCTTCAACCCACTTGGTGAATTTATCAACTGCCACCAACGGGTGGGTCTTCTTGTCCTGGGAATGCTTAAAGGGCCCCACCATATCAAGCCCCCAAGTAGCAAAAGGCCAAGTGATAGGAATCATCCGTAGTTCTTGAGCCGGAACATGATCCCTGCGTGCAATTTTTTGACAAGCATCACATCGCTTTACCGAATCCTCCGCATCAGCATGAGCTGTCAACCAGTAAAACCCATGACGAAAAGCTTTGGCAACCAGTGACTTTGAACTGGCATGATGACCACAATCCCCTTCATGAATTTCTCGTAGGATCTCTTGACCTTCTTCCGGAGAAACACAATGTTGAAATATGCCTGAAATGCTACAGCGGTGTAACTCGCCATTCTGAATAACCATGGATTTGGATCGCTGGACTATCTGTCGAGCCAGAACTTTATCATCTGGTAGTTCACCCTGGTTCATATATGCTAGATACGGAACCGTCCAATCCGGTACAATATGCAAAGCAGCCACCAATTGAGCCTTCGGATCAGGAACAACCAAATCCTCTTCTGTAGGCAACTTAACAGACGGGTTATGCAAGATATCTAAAAAGGTGTTCGGAGGTACCGGTTTACGCTGAGATCCGAGCCGGCTCAAAGCGTCTGCTGCTTCGTTTTTGCGCCGATCAATATGCTCAACCTGGTACCCTTTGAAGTGACCCGCCACAATATCCACCTCACGTCTGTAAGCCGCCATGAGTGGATCCTTAGAATCCCAAGTGCCAGAAACTTGCTGAGCCACCAGATCAGAATCTCCAAAACAATGAACTCGACTTAAGTTCATCCCTTTATCCACACGGAGACTGTGGAGTAACGCTTCGTACTCAGCTGCATTGTTAGTATAGGGAAACATCAAACGGAGAACATAGCAAATTTTATCACCTCGAGGGGGAGTAAGGACAACTCCAGCCCCCGAGCCCTCCAACTGTCTGGATCCATCAAAATGAATAGTCCAGTATGTATTATTCGGCTTGTCTTCTGGTGCTTGCAACTCGGTCCAATCATTGATAAAATCCACAAGGGCTTGAGATTTGATGGCTGTTCGAGGCACATACTTCAAACCGTGTGGACCAAGCTCAATTGCCCACTTTGCAACCCGGCTAGTTGCTTCCTTGTTTTGAATTATATCGCCCAAAGGAGCAGAACTAACCACCGTGATGGGATGGCCTTGAAAGTATTGCTTGAGTTTTCAACTTGCCATAAAAACCCCATACACCAACTTCTGCCAATGTGGATAGCGTTGTTTTGACTCGATCAGGACTTCACTGATGTAGTATACAGGTCGTTGAACCGGATATTCCTTCCCAGCTTCCTTACGCTCAACCACAATTGCCACACTGACCACTCGGGCATTGGCAGCCACGTATAACATCAAAGGCTCATTATCAACTGGAGCTGCAAGAACCGGCGGTTCAACCAACTGCCGCTTTAACTCCTCAAAAGCCGCATTGGCTGCGTCACTTCAGACGAAATTGTCTGTCTTTTTCAACATCTGATACAAAGGAATTGCCTTCTCTCCCAAACGGCTGATAAACTGGCTAAGGGCTGCAATCCGACCCGCCAAACGCTGAACATCGTTGATACACTTCGGTTTAGCCAGGGATGTAATCGCCTGGATTTTTTCCGGATTAGCCTCAATGTCCCGGTTGGATACCAGAAAACCTAAGAGTTTGCATGCCGGAACACCAAAAACACATTTATCCGGATTAAGCATCATCTTGTAAACCCTAAGATTGACAAACGTCTCCTTGAGGTCATCTACCAGTGTTTCCTTCTTCCTGGATTCTACCACAATGTCATCCACATAGGCATGAACATTACGCCCAATCTGTGTGTGAAGACAATTCTGCACACAACGCTGATAAGTTGCCTGGGCACTCTTAAGCCCAAAGGGCAAAGAAACATAGCAAAAGGCTCCAAAAGGAGTGATGAAGGCTGTCTTCTCCTGGTCCTTAACTGCCATCTTGATCTGATGATATCCTGAATAAGCATCCAAAAAACTCAGGCGCTCACAACCCGCCGTCGCATCAATGATCTGATCAATATGCGGGAGAGCAAAGGGATCGGCCGGGCAAGCTTTATTCAAGTCCGTGTAGTCCACACACATACGCCAAGTGTCGTTTTTCTTAAGAACAAGTGCCGGATTAGCCAACCATTCAGGATGAAACACTTCGACGATAAACCCAGCAGCCAATAGCCGGTCTACCACTTCACCAATTGCCTTGCGTCTTTCTTCATTAAAGCGACGAAGAAATTGCTTGACCGGTTTAAACTTGGGATCAATATTAAGAGTGTGCTCAGCGAGTTCCCTCGGTACACCTGGCATGTCAGAAGGCTTCCTTGCAAAAATGTCCCAGTTCTCACGGATGAACTCGATGAACGCGCTTTCCTATTTCGGATCCAGATTTGTGGTGATGCTGAACTGCTTGGACGAATCGCCAGGCACGAAGTCAACAAGCTTAGTCTCGTCAGCTGGTTTGAAATGCAGGGTTGGGTCATGCTCAGTGGTGGGCTTCTTCAGAGGGGTCATATCTGCCAGATCAACATTTTCCTTATAAAACTTTAGTTCCTCTGTAGCACAAACCAACTCAGCATAAGCCGCATCACCTTCCTCGCAATCCAAAGCGATTTTTCAACTTCCATGAACCGTAATAGTCCCTTTATGACCCGGCATCTTGAGCTGCAAGTAAATATAACAAGGCCTCGCCATAAATTTTGCATAAGCCGGTCGCCCAAACAGTGTACGGGCTCTGGATTCTCACCACCTCAAAGGTCAATGTCTCAGACCGGGAGTCATGTTCATCACCAAACACAACTTCCAAAGCGATCTTACCTACAGGATATGCCGATTTACCTGGTACCACACCATGAAAAACTGTGTTGGACGGTTTAAGACTCTTGTCTGTCAACCCCATCTGACGTAAGGTCTCATAATACAGAATGTTGATATTGCTTCCCCCATCCATGAGTACCTTGGTGAACTTATAACCTCCTACCTGATGCGCCACCACCAAAGCCATTTGACCTGGATTGTCAACCCGGGCCGGATGATCCTCCCTACTCCACACAATAGGTTGTTCAGACCACGCAGATAACGTGGTACTGCCGGTTCAACAGCATTGACTGCCCTCTTGTGAATTCTGATCACGCTTGCACAAACTAGTGGTAAACACATGATACTGCCCACCATTCAACTGCTTTGGGTGACTCTGGTAACCCGACTGCTGCTGATTTCCTTGATTACTCTGCTGGTTATTACCACCTTGGTTGTTCTGGTTGCCTTGATTATTCTGAAATCCAGAGTTTGAACCGCCGCCACCATGAAAACCTGGACCTGATCCGCCCGACGGACCCTGATCATACTAGAAAAGATCAGAGTTTTTGAACTCCTTCATAATGTTACAATCCTTCCAGAGATGCGTTGCAGGAGCCTCCTTGGTCCCATGCTTTGGACAGGGCTGATTCAACAAATGCTCCAGATTCATTGCCCCGCCACGTTGGGGCGGTTTACCTTTACGATGCTGCACATTAGCGTTAGCCACAAAATCTGAATTCGCTTTACGCTTACCATTACTCCCATGGCCTCCTTGGTTGTGCTGCTATCCGTTTGCACCGCCGTTCTTCTTTCCCTTCTCCGGTTTCTCATTATCAGAATCGGGATCCTTGGTATTATCAGAATCGGCATACTTGACCAAGGCTGCCATGAGGGTTCCCATGTCGTTGCAGTGGCGCTTGAGCCGTCCCAACTTCATCTTCAGTGACTTCAACTGGCAATTGCGCTCCAGTGTTATGATCGCTTGACCAGCGTTAATCCGGTCAGACAAGTGCAAAACTTCTGAAACCCGGCGTACCCAATGAGTTGTTGACTCGTTCTCCCCTTGAACACAAGCATCCAGATCCACAATGGACATGGGCTGTTTGCACATGTCTATGAAATTGGCTATAAATTGGGCCTTCAGCTGATCCCATGACTCGATGGAATTAGCTGGT
Source organism: Aegilops speltoides (assembly GCA_021437245.1). NCBI lineage: Eukaryota > Viridiplantae > Streptophyta > Magnoliopsida > Poales > Poaceae > Aegilops > Aegilops speltoides. The sequence continues at coordinate 330,797,000 of CM038144.1, forward strand.
AGATTTTTCAACCAAGTACGGGCCGTTCCTTCCAACATCATCGTGAAGTACTTTGCACAGGCCACTTCATCTACATCCAGCATCTCCATTGCCATCTCATAACTCTCGACCCACGCCTCAGGTGGCTGATCCGCCGTGTAATTATGCACTTTACGTGGACCCTTGAAATCTTTGGGCAGACACACATTACGGAGAGCAGGAATAAGGCACGACACTCCCCAGGAACTGAAGGCAAGCCCGGTGCCTCGGTCAACTGACGCTGCTGGCTGAACCGGGGCGGGTTGATCACGACCCAAAGTGGCATCCCTTCGTGCCCTGCCATGATCCACCACATCTTGAGCATTACGATGCCACGCGCTGCAAGACACTTCCGGTTCATCCATACGCCTGCTATAGCATGGGCTCAGACGAGGGGTTGAATGAATTCTATCCCGGCTATAAGAATAAGCCTGCTGCTGTACCACGGCGGTTTGAAGAAGGTCCCTAGCCCGCCGCGTTTCAATTGCTACTATTGAATCGCCCTCCATTGGAATGGCTGCCAGGCGTGATGCTGCGGCAATCATGTTATCCAAAGGGCTCGAGAAGTGACCCGGTGGTGCAGACATGTATTGCGGCGGGTTATCTATTCGTCGGGGTGGCTCTATTATCCGTAGTTGATCCGGAGCTGTCCTAGGTGCATCAGTCTGATTTGCAGGTGCCGGATTGCTCGGCCCAGCGCCTGGCGTCTGAAAGAGGTTTAACCCTTCGTAAACCGGGGGCAGACGAGACCGGTACTTTCTTCGCATTACATCCTCTGATGCGGTCTGATCCAACATGAGCTGGTAATTCTGCGCCTGTATCCACTGTGACTGGGCATCCAAAGCGGCCCGTTCTTCAGCCATCCTAGCATCCTCAGTTGGCAGGTCCTCCTTAGCCTATGTTATTTGGTCCTTCAGCTTCACAATGTCCGCATTGTGCTGATCCGCGTCTCCGGGGTGACTGCCGTGGTTAACAAGGTCGCCCAGGCATCCAACAAACCGGAGAGGACTTGAGCCGGTCGGCGCGCCGGGACTCCTACCGCGGCTGCTGATCCGGTATTCATTGCTGCTGTAGACGAAGACTGCAACGTGGGCTGCGTTCCGGCCATGTAAATAGCAACCCGACTTGGCGGTTCAAGGAGGTCCGGAATACTGTTGCCATCGGAATATCCTTCGAACACACCGTTATGAATCTGGTACAAGGACTCGGTTTCGCCAGTGGATGACTCGCCGTCGGAATATACGGCCGTCTCGCCTTCAGACACCGGTTCAAATCTGATCCCATGGACACATCTTACGAACGCATGCTTCACGGCGGGCTTAACCCGGGCTGGACTCGCACGCTGAGCCGTCTCGATGAGGTCGGTCCCGATGTCCAGCTCAGAGCCCGGTTCGCCGATCTTGCCGATGAAGACATGAATTCCGCCAAAGGGGACCCGGTACCCGCACTCGATTGAGCCGGCCTCGGGGCCCCATCCTTTGTCGGAGATGTAGAGCTTGCCGCGACGACTCTTGGTCATCCGGCCGACCACGTACCCCTTGAGTCCTTCAAAGCTGCCCTTCAAGAACTCAAAACCATCGTGCGATAGCCCCACGGTGGGCGCCAACTGTCATGGAATTAACACGTCAGATGTCCTCATGAAAGGACTTAGTCGTGGAGCCATCGCAACGGGTTAGCTTGAAGGGGTTAAACCGGACAAGGGACACAAGATTTTATACTAGTTCGGCCCCTTCGATGAAGGTAAAGGCCTACGTCTAGTTGTGATGGGATTGACAGGGTCTCGATGACCAGGGAGCAAATACGCTTGCCTGAGTCTCGAGTTGTTGTCTGTCGTGCTTGAACCGCCGCCGGATCGTCCCTTTATATAAACAGGTTGACGCTCGGCCGGTTTACAGAGCCCCAAAGCCGACTCATACAAAGTGTTCGGTTCGGTCTCTCCTTCCCTAACTTATATTACAAGTTACCTAGTCATGGCGGTTCACCACTACGGGCCCTAATCCGCCTTTGGGCTTTAGGCCTGTAAGCTTCTTTTAATAACCGCGCCATCTTCTAGATCTTCATGGGCTTCAACATAGTCGAGGGTGAACCGGGCCCTCCTGGCCGGTTTACACTCAGTAGCTATATCCCCAACAAAAACCCAAAAGGATTTCCTTGTTCTTCCTTTGCTTGTTGGGAGCTCTCCCGTGTAAATAGTTTTTCTCATTTTTGTTTTTCCTTTTTCTTTAGTTTGCTTTCTTCAAGAAAAAGTAAAAACTCCACAAATATTTCAGTGTGCTTCTCTAAATTTCTTTTCATTATATTTGAGTCATACCGAGGACAATACCATGATGAAAATGTTGAGTGGCTCTCATATGCATTATTGTTGATCTAACAAAGAGCCCAAATCACCATGTCTTCTCCTTTTTGAATAAAATGTTTGCAGATTCCAGCTTAGTCCACGGCACTCTCGCACTACATTTTCATATCATTCGGTCATGCAAGTGAAAGGCAATAATGACAATATTTCATGAACTGGCTGTGGCAGAGAGAAACGAGTATGAACTCAACTTGTTCTGTTTTTGTAAATATGTTTAACCTAGTATCCATGATTCAGCCTATTATGATAAAACATGTTTGCAATGACAATTAGAGATTATAGTTTCTCATGCCATGCTTAAGTAGCTAGGGGTTGATAACGATTTATCTTGGATGTTAACATTGCGTTAAAATGATTGTGATGTGGTATGATGATATGGTATCCTCCTCTGAATGTTTCAAGTGGCTTGACTTGGCACATGTTTATGCATGTAGTTGAATCAAAACCAAGATAGCCTCTACGATATTTATGTTCATGGTGTCCATATCCTACTCATGCTAGTATCCAATGTCAATTATTCATAATGCATGTTCATGACCTTTTTCGCTCTCTAGTTGGTCGCTTCTCAACCTATTTGCTAGCCTTCACCTGTACTAACGGGAATACTGCTTGTGCATCAAAATCCTAAAACTCAAGTTATTCCAGATGAGTCCATCGTATCTACCTATATGTGGTATTACCCTGCCGTTCTAAGTAAATTTGCATGTGCCACCTCTAAAAACTTCAAATAAACATCTCTTTTTGTGTGCCTGGATTGTTCATAGAGTGATAGGGGGTAGTCGGTATCTTCCATGCTAAGCGGGTTATTCTCATGATGAGCGTTTATTCACTTGTCCTTGCACGAGAGGGGTCGTAATAGGGATTTCCAATCCTGAATTCAAAAATTGCAAATAATTAAACAAAACTCCCCTAGGATTGTTGTTGGTATGGATGGTACCCGTGGATTCGGCTAGCCGTGGAGTGTGTTTGTTGGTGGAGGGGGAGTAAACCTTTACTTCTATCGCTTGGGAACCGGCACTAATGTTTTTAGCATGGAAGATATTGATAACTTTCGGTCGTGAAGTAAACAGGAAGGGTGCATTTCTCAAAATTACATTCATCTCTGCTTTTAAAACTTTGAGCTCCGGCACCTCTACAAATCCATGCTTCCCTCTGCGAAGGGACTATCTATTTACTTTTATGTTGAGTCATCACCTTCTCGAACAAGCGCCAGATCAGAGAGCACTATTTTCATCCTCATGTAGTGTGTATAGTTAATGTCGGGTGCATCATGACTGGATCTTTTCTAGCATCAATTACAATGTTTAGTCGCTGCTTGAACTTTAGAGGTGCTCTGCATTTATGTTTTGCGGTCTCAGAAAGGACTAGCGAGATACCACTCTTGTCATCTTGTATCATGATTGTCTTGACAAAGTATTGGCGTTTGAGATATCTTATTATTGTTCACTAATTGATTATGCCATTGATATGAGTTAATATAATTTTTAAGACTTATTGTTGACATGGTTAGTCATGATCTTTGCTGAAAACCTGGGTACTAGTTAAGCTTATTTATGTAAACAAGAGCAAAAGAGTTTGTAAATGTTTTTCTTTTTCACTTTCAGTTTATCAACTGAATTGCTTGAGGACAAGCAAAGGTTTAAGCTTGGGGGAGTTGATACGTCTCCGTCATATCTACTTTTCCTAACGCTTTTGCTCTTGTTTTGGACTCTAATTTGCATGATTTGAATGAAACTAACCCGGACTGATGTTGTTTTTAGCAGAACTACCATGTTGTTGTTTTTGTGTAGAAATGAAAGTTCTCGGAATCGAACAAAACTTTTTGGAGAATTTTTATACAATAAATGAAAAATTCTGGAGCCAAGAACCACCAGAGGGGGGCCCCCTAGGTGAGCACAACCCACCAGGGCGCGCGCCCCCTCCAGGCGGTGCGCGCCCAGGTGGGTTGTGCCCACCTGGTGGCCTCACAGACCCTGACTCCGACACTTCAAAATCCTATTTTTGGAGGAAAAAAATCAGGGAGGAAGAATTATCGCATTTCACGAGATGGAGCCGCTGCCGCCTCATGTTCTTCATCGAGACGCCAGATCTGGAGTCCGTTTGGGGCTCTGGAGAGGGGGATCTTCGATCTTCGTCATCACCAACCCTTCTCCATCGCGAATTCCATGATGCTCCCCATCGGGAGTGAGTAATTCCTTCGTAGGCATGCTGGTCGGTGAGGGAGTTGGATGAGATTCATCATGTAATCGAGTTAGTTTTGTTAGGGCTTGATCCCTAGTATCCATTATGTTCCGAGATTGATGTTGCTATGACTTTGCCATGTTTAATGCTTGTCACTTTGGGCCTGGGTGCCATGATTTCAGATCTGAACCGTTTCATGTTTTCACCTATATATCTATGTTCCAGATATGTTCTTGCAAGTTATATGCAAATGCTACGTGTTATGATCCGCAAACCCCGAAGTGATAATAGTTGGGATACTTTACGGTGATGACCGTAGTTTGAGGAGTTCATGTATTCACTATGTGTTAATGCTTTGTTCCGGTTCTCTATTAAAAGGAGGCCTTAATATCCCTTAGTTTCCTTATGGACCCCGCTGCCACGGGAGGGTAGGACAAAAGATGACATGCAAGTTCTTTCCATAAGCACGTATGACTATTTACGGAATGCATGCCTACATTATATTTATGAACTGGAGCTAGTTTTGTATCGCCCTAGGTTATGACTGTTATATGATGAATATCATCCAGCGAATTCACCAATCCAATGCCTACGAATTTCCTACATATTGTTCTTGCTAAATTGTTACTGTTGCTGCTACTGTTTCACTTGCCACAAAATCATTGCTACCACTGTTACCGTTACGGTTGCTGCTACCACTATTATCAGAACTATCATATTATTGTGCTACTAATCACTTTGCTGCAGATAATTAATTTCTAGGTGTGGTTCAATTGACAACTCAACTGCTAAGACCAGCAAATATTCTTTGGCTTCCCTTGTGTCGAATCTATAAATTAGGGTTGAATACTCTACCCTCAAAAATTGTTGCAATCCCCTATACTTGTGGGTTATCAACCAGAAGCGAGGGACAAAGTCAATGAACTGTGCGAGTGGTACAAGAAGCAGTCCCACTCCATTATGTGGCAAGATGAGGTGCTGACCATGGCCAAGGAGGACATTGCTGCCCGGGAGGTCTGCTTGAAGCGACTCTCCACGACAAGGACGAGGAGCTGGAGGCCCATGTTCAGCAGCGCACCAAGGACTTGGCGGATGGCCTCAAAGCTACCCTCAACACACTCACCCTTGAATCCTCTGCTCAACTGAAGAAGGTAACTTACGAGCTAGCTGCCGCATCTGCTGCCAAGACTGACATTGAAAATCAAGTGAGGAAGCTGATAGAAGACCTTGTCGGGAGTAGCAAGGAGATCCTGCCCCTCAAAGAGGAAGTGCGGAAAGTAGAGGCCACTCTAGAGGGCGTGCAGTCGCAGCTTTCCTCCAAGAGCCAGGACCTTGATACCGCCAATAAGGCCATCTCTGATATGAAAGCCAGGCATGGCTCTTTGGAGAAGGAAATTGAGTCTGCCGGCTGCCATGAAAAGTTGCTGGTGATGGATTTAAACAAGCCGAGAACTCTCCAAAGGGTGTAGAGAACAAACTGGAGAACCAGGTCCAGCAGCATGACCTTTGGATCAAGAGCATGATTTATATCGTTGAACGCCTTACTGCCTAGATTGCAACCATGGACATGAAAAGTTGGGCCTTCTCCATCGATAAGCATGAAGTTCAAACTGTCAAACTGATGCTCTTCTATGAAGGTCTGATCGAAGGATTGAAGATGTACGAAGACGACAGAGCCGCCTGCTTTGCTGATGAATGTCGGAAGCTTGCTCGCAACACCCTCTTCCTGGTCTTGAGCGACCTCGCCTTCTTTCATCCAGACCTCAACCTCTCCGACAGCTTCAAGAAGTTGCCGCCAGGTGCTGACATCTCTGCTGCCGAGGCGAAGGCCAGCCCCCTTGCCGACAAGGTCCTTTCCGTCCCAAGAATCCCAGGAGGTCGCCCAGCCATGGAGATGCCCTGTGCAAAGACATAATGTGTATCTCGTGTTAAGTTCTGCACTATTTTTTTTAATGCTTCCTGAACAAATGTTTGTGTGCACGTGTATGCCATCCCCTTCCTTTTTCCTCTGATACTCGTATGGCTAGTTCCTTGCACAATTTGGTTGCCCGCCAACATCATGTTGCCGCGATTGCTTTGAGGAGCTGGTCCTTAGCATTCAGCTGGCAAGGACACACTGCCGGTGGGTTTTCCTTAACAATCTCTGATGCAGCCACCTACTTCATTGAGAGGGCTCAAAAAAAAGCAAGGGCGCGAACAAACACGGTATGCTTCCGCCACGCAGAAGACCCGCCATACGAAATATGGGTTGCTCGAGGCATGTGCAGGCGTGAACTCTAAAGAAAGTTCATAAGCGTGCCAACTTAGCTTTCGTTCATTCTCCCTCCCTGTCGGGGTGCATATTTTGCTTATGCACATTATTATCCCATGGTTGTCCCTTCTTTTTGTGTCTTTTGGCGCAATCACGCACACGCTTCTAGTTTCGCCCTAGAAAGAGGGGAAAATGGGACGGGACAAAATGAATAAACTTGAAGTTTTATTAGTCACGTGCTCAACCTCGGCATGAGCCGAGGGGCCAACGTAGATACTTGCAACTAAGGAAATATCACGAAAATAAGGAAAACTGGTCCCACTCTCCCTTCCCTGACTTCCACGACCCTCTAGCGACTGGCGTGATTGACACGCTGGCGCACGAAGTCTTGCCGCAGATTGCTTGCCGGGGTGCCAACTGGCGAATTCGCTCCGGCGTTCAGCTTAGGATTTACCCTTGGTGGGACAAATGTAGGATCGAGCTTTCACGCAGGCTCGTCGACGCCGGCGGCATCGCCACCGTGCAACTCGACCAATGGCAAGGAAGAAGGGAGAGGGAGGCCAAGAACGATATACCCTCGGGCGTCGGACAGAGCAGCACCTCCCGTGTTCGCGTGCGCTCGATCGAGGATCGTGAGAAGGATCGGGCTGCTGCTCGGTCCGCCTCCTCTTCTGACTTTGGATGGCACGGCGGCCATGCTATCTACACCAGTCGTGCCAAACGTGATGCCGGCATCCTCCGCTTTCGTCGCCACCGTTGCTGCGGCGGAGACATGCGGCGGAGTCTCGAAAGGAGGGGCCAAGGAGTGATGACCCACAAGTATAGGGGATCTATCGTAGTCCTTTCAATAAGTAAGAGTGTCGAACCCAATGAGGAGCAGAAGGGAATGACAAGCGTTTTTAGCAAGGTATTCTCTGCAAGCACTGAAATTATCGGTAACAGATAGTTTTGTGATAAGATAGTTCGTAACGGGTAATAAGTAACAAAAGTAACAAGGTACAGCAAGGTGGCGCAATCCTTTTTGTATCAATGGACAAGCCTGGTCAAACTCTTATATAAAGCAAAGCGCTCCCGAGGACACATGGGAATTATCGTCAAACTAGTTTTCATCATGCTCATATGATTCGCGTTCGTTACTTTGATAATTTGATACGTGTGTGGACCGGTGCTTGGGTACTGCCCTTCCTTGGACAAGCATCCCACTTATGATTAACCCCTCTCGCAAGCATCCACAACTACGAAAGAAGAATTAAGGTAAACCTAACCATAGCATGAAACATATGGATCCAAATCAGCCCCTTACGTAGCAACGCATAAACTAGGGTTTAAGCTTCAATCACTCTAGCAACCCATCATCTACTTATTACTTCCCAATGCCTTCTCCTAGGCCCAAATAATTGTGAAGTGTCATGTAGTCGACGTTCACATAACACCACTAGAAGAAACAGAACATACATCTCATCAAAATATTGAACGAATACCAAATTCACATGACTACTTGTAACAAGACTTCTTCCATGTCCTCAAGAACAAACGTAACTACTCACAAATCAAATTCATGTTCATAATCAGAGGGGTATTAATATGCATAAAGGATCTGAACATATGATCTTCCACCGAATAAACCAACTTTCATCAACTACAAGGAGTAATCAACACTACTGGCAACCCACAGGTACCAATCTGAGGTTTTGAGACAAAGATCGGATACAAGACATGAACTAGGGTTTGAGAGGAGACGGTGCTAGTGAAGATGCTGATGGAGATTTACCCCCTCTCGATGAGAGGATCACTGGTGATGATGATGGCGACGATTTCCCCCTCCCGGAGGGATGTTTCCCTGGTAGAACAGCTCCGCCAGAGCCCTAGATTGGTTCTGCCTTGAGACTGCGGCGCTTCGTCCCGAAAGCTTCCTTATTATTTTTTTCGGGGCAAAAGACACCATATACCAGAAGATGGGCATTGGGGGGCTGCCAGGTGGCCCACGAGGCAGGGGGCGCGACCATGGGGTAGGGCGCCCTCCTCCCTCGTGGACGGTGGGTGGTCCCCCTCTGGTGCTTTCTTCGCCCAATATTTTTAATATATTCCAAAACTGACTTTCGTGGAGCTTCAGGACTTTTGGAGCTGTGCAAGATAGGTCTCTAATATTTGCTCCTTTTCCAGCCCAGAATCCCAGCTGTCGGCATTCTCCCTTTCATGTAAACCTTGTAAAATAAGATAGAAAAGGCATAATTATTGTGACATAATGTGTAGTAACAACCCATAATGCAATAAATATCGATATAAAAGCATGATGCAAAATGGACGTATCAACTCCCCCAAGCTTAGACCTCGCTTGTCCTCAAGCGAAAGCCGATATCGAAAAATATGTCCACATGTTTAGAGATAGAGGTGTCGATAAAATAAAATACGGACATGAGGGCATCATGATCATTCTTACAACAACAACATATATATATATTGTCATTTGATTTCTTACGCTTAAAGTAACAATCTATTCACAATGTAAAGTATGAATCAGAAACTTCATTGAAAACTAGCAAACTATAATCTCAGTCATTGAAGCAATTGCAATTTATCATAACATCGGAAAGAGTCAATACAAGAGCTTTTCAGCAAGTCCATATACTCAAGTATCATTTAATCTTTCGCAATTGCTAACACCCACGCAATACTTATGTGTATGAAGTTTCAATCGGACACAGAGAAAGATAGGGGCTTATAATTTTGCCTCCCAACCTTTTACCTCAAGGGTAATGTCAACAATAATGCTTTATGAAAACCCACATCCAATTGGATATATATATATATATATATCAGGATCTTTCCGACACATAGTGCTTGCCAAAGGATAAAGTGTAAAAAGGAAAGGTGAAGATCACCACAACTCTTGTATAAGGTAGAAGACAAAAAAATAAAAGATAGGCCCTTCGCAGAGGGAAGCAGAGGTTGTCATGCGCTTTTATGGTTGGATGCACAAAATTTTAATGCAAAAGAACGTCACTTTATATTGCCACTTGTGATAGGGACCTTTATTATGCAGTCCGTCGCTTTTATTTCTTCCATATCACAAGCTCGTATAAAGCTTATTTTCTCCACACTAATAGATCATACATATTTAGAGAGCAATTTTTATTGCTTGCAACAATGACAACTTACTTGAAGGATCTTACTCAATCCATAGGTAGATATGGTGGGCTCTCATGGCAAAATTGGGTTTAAGGATGTTTGGAAGAACAAGTAGTAACTCTACTTGGTGCAAAGAATTTGGTTAGCATGAGGGGGAAAAGCAAGCTCAACATGTTGGATGATCCATGACAATATACTTTATTTCGGATAGAAGAAAACATAACCCATTATGTTGTCTTCCTTGTCCAACATCAACTTTTTAGCATGTCATATTTTAATGAATGCTCACAATCATAAAAGATGTCCAAGATAGTATATTTATATGTGAAAACCTCTCTTTATTTATTACTTCCTATTAATTGCAACGATGACCAAAACTATGTTTGTCAACTCTCAACAACTTTTATTCTTCATACTCTTTATGTGTGAAGTCATTACTCTCCATAAGATTAATATGATCTTTTTATTTCTTTTTGTTCTTTCCTTTTCTTTTGTTCCCTAAAATCATAGCAAGATAGCAAAGCCCTCAACTCAAAACCAATCTTTATTATATATATAGCTCACGGACTCGATTACATAGATAGGGATCAACACAAAAACTCAAAGCTAGATCATGATATTCTTTATTCTACTAGATTAAGATATAACCAAAAGGATCGAACTAAGAAAATGGTAAAGATAGAAGTGTGATGGTGATATGATACCGGGGCACCTCCCCCAAGCTTGGCAGTTGCCAAGGGGAGTGCCCATACCCATGTGTTTATGTCTCTTTCTTCGGAGGTGGTGATGATGGAGTTGTTTATGATGTAGGCTTCTTCCTTAATTTGCGCTTGAGGATATAATTTTAATCCCTTAGGTCATCGATCTCCTGCTCTAGGCTTAATATCTTTTTGCATAGTTCCTATTTCTTTTCCTGCAACACACGAAAAGGGATAAACTCGATCTTAGGCTTCTTTGCTCTATTAGGTAGGCTTGACTTTTTAAACTCCACGTGCATGTCCCTAGGTTGAGTTAATGGGACTTCATCTTCATCTGAGCTCATCTCCTCCTTTCCCTTAGGATCATAGTCTTCTTCTTCCTCCGTGGTCCAATCACAATGCACTAAGTCCCCGTAGACCTTGGGGTCTGCAAGGTAATCAACCACATAGCTTTCTCCCTCCGAATCATGGGATGACATATTGTTCTAATCTGCAGCAGAAACAACTCATAACAAAAACAGAGGATTTCGTCGTGGTACGATGGTCAAAACCTTCGGCAGATTATATAATGAAATTTTATCGACCAAAAGAAGTATCGTGCAAGAAAATGGAGTCCGGAGGGCACACGAGGTGCCCACGAGGTAGGGGGCGCGCCCAGGGGGTAGGGTGCGCTCTCCACCCTCGTGGATGCCTCATGTCCCTTTTGGACTACTTTTTATTTTCCTATTTTTTTAAATATTCCAAAACGGAGAAACAATGCTATTAGAACCGTTTTGGAGTCAGTTTACTTACCGTACCACATACCTATTCCTTTTCGGAGTCTGGAACTTTCTGGAAAGTGTCCCATATGTACTCCTCCGGGGTTACGGTGTCAATAACATTGGTTTCAACATTTATACGATTACCTGATATATAATGTTTGATTCTTTGACCGTTCACCACCTTCGGATTTGTGCCTTCGACGTTGTTGATTTTATGGCACCAGAACGATAGACCTCCTCGATAATGTAAGGACCTTCCCATTTAGAGAGAAGTTTTCCTGCAAAAAATCTTAAACGAGAGTTGTATAACAAAACATAATCACCTACATTAAACTCACGCTTTTGTATCCTTTTGTCATGCCATCTTTTAGCTTTTTCTTTAAACAGTTTGGTGTTTTCATAGGCCTGGGTTCTCCATTCATCAAGTCAGCTAATGTCAAATAGCCTCTTCTCACTGGCAAGTTTGAAATCATAATTGAGTTCTTTAATAGCCCAATATGCCTTGTGTTCTAATTCTAGAGGTAAGTGACATGCTTTTCCATAAACCATTTTATATGGAGACATACCCATAGGATTCTTATATGCAGTTCTATAGGCCCATAATGCATCATCAAGTTTCTTGGACCAATTCTTTCTAGATCTATTATCAGTCTTTTGCAAAATTAATTTAATCTCTCTATTACTCAATTCTACTTGACCGCTAGACTGTGGATGGTATGGAGATGCAATTCTATGATTAACATCATACTTAGCAAGCATTTTACGAAAGGCACCATGAATAAAATGTGAACTGCCACCAGTCATTAAGTATCTAGGGACTCGAAACCTTGGAAAAATAACTTCTTTAAGCATCTTAACAGAAGTGTTATGATCAGCACTACTAGTTGGAATAGCTTCTACCCACTTAGTAACATAATCAACAACAACTAAAATATGTGTATACCCATTAGAGGAAGGAAAAGGTCCCATATAATCAAAGCCCCAAACATCAAATGGTTCAATAACAAGTGAATAGTTCATAGGCATTTCTTGACGTCTACTAATATTACCAATCCTTTGACATTAATCACAAGACAAGGCAAACTTACGGGCATCTTTGAAGAGAGTAGGCCAATAAAAACCGGATTGCAATACCTTATGTGCAGTTCTATATCCAAAGTGGTGTCCTCCATATGCCTCGGAGTGACACTTGCGTAGGATCTGTTCCTGTTCATGCTCAGGTACACAATGTCTAATAACACCATCTACTACTTCATTATAAAGGTGTGGGTCATCCCAGAAGTAATGTCTTAAATCATAGAAGAACTTTTTGTTTTGTTGGTATGTGAAACTAGGTCGTATAAATTTAGCAACAATGTAATTAGCATAATCAGCATACCATGGAGCAGTACGAGAAGCATTTATGACAGCCAGTTGTTCATCAGGGAAGCTATCATCAATGGGTAGTGGGTCATCAAGAATATTTTCTAACCTAGACAAGTTATCTGCAATGGGGTTCTCAGCTCCCTTTCTATCAATAATATGCAAATCAAATTCTTGTAGCAAGAGAACCCATCTAATAAGTCTAGGTTTAGCATCTTTCTTTTCCATAAGGTATTTAATAGCAGCATGATCAGTGTGAACAGTTACTTTGGAATCAACAATATAAGGTCTGAACTTATCACAAGCAAATACAACTGCTAAAATTCTTTCTTAGTAGTAGCATAATTTCTCTAGGCACTGTCTAGAGTTTTACTAGCATATAGGATAACATTTAACTTCTTATCAACTCTTTGCCCTAGAACAACACCTATATCGTAATCGCTAGCATCACACATGATTTCAAAGGGTAAATTCTAATCAGGTGGCCGAGCAATAGGTGCTGAAATCAAGGGTTTCTTAAGTATTTTAAATGCTTCTACGCAATCATCATAAAAAACAAAAGGAACATCTTTTTGTAAGAGATTATTCAGAAGCCTAGAAGTTTTTGAGAAGTCTATAATGAACCTCCTACAACAACTGGCATGAGCAAGGAAAATTCTTATACCTTTGATGTCCTTAGGACACAACATCTTTTTAATAGCATCAACTTTAGCTTTGTCTACTTCAATGCCTCTTTCAGAAATTTTATGGCCCAAGACAATACCTTCATTACATAAAGTGGCACTTCTCCCAATTCAAGACAAGATTAGTTTCTTCACATCTCTGCAAGACTCAATCAAGGTTGGTTAACCAATCATCAAAAGAAGTTCCACACAGGGAGAAATCATCCATGAAAACCTCAACAATCTTTTCACAAAAGTCGGAGAATATAGCAGTCATACATCTTTGAAAGGTAGCAGGTGCATTACATAAACCAAAAGGCATACGTCTATAAGCAAAGGTACCGAAAGGGCAAGTAAAAGTAGTCTTATCCTGATCCTCTTTTGACACAGGTATTTGAGAGAAACCAGAATAACCATCTAGAAAGCAAAAATGTGTATGTTTGGATAATCTTTCTAGCATTTGATCAGTAAAAGGTAGAGGGTAATGATCTTTTCTAGTAGCTTTATTTAATTTGTGGAAATCAATTACCATTCTATAACCTATATCAATTCCTTGTGGGATCAATTCATCCTTGTCATTAGGAACAACAGTAATACCTCCCTTCTTAGGGACACAATGGAAAGGCTTACCCACTGACTATCAGCAACAGAATAAATTATACCTACCTCCAGAAGCTTTAGTATTTCATTTCTTACCACTTCTTTCATCTCAGGATTTAACTGTCGTTGGTGATCAACAACTGGTTTAGCATCCTTATCCAGTTTTATTTTGTGTTGGCATAGAGTGGGACTAATGCCCAAGATCATCAAGAGTATATCCAATAGCAGGATGGTGCTTCTTCAGAGTTTTGAATAATTTCTCTTCTTCATGCTGTGAAGGTTAGCACTAATAATAACAGGATATATCTTCGTTTCATCAAGATAAGCATATTTAAGAGTATCAGGTAAAGGTTTAAGCTCAAACACGGGATCACCCTTGGGTGGAGGAGGATCCCCTAGGATTTCAACAGGCAAGTTGTGTTTCAATATAGATCCCTGTTTAAAAATACTCCATCTATTTCCCTTCTTTCATTCATAAACATATCATTTTCATGGTCTGGCAAATATTGTTCTAAAGGATCATTAGGAGGCACTGCAATAGAAGCAAGACCAATAATTTCATCCTTACTAGGCAATTTTCTATCATGGGGTTGTCTACGAAATTTACCAAAATTGAAATCATGAGACATATCCCCTAAACCAACAGTAACAATATCCTTTTCGAGTCTATCTTAGCATTAACAGTGTTCAAGAAGGGTCTACCAAATATAATGGGACAAAAGTCATCTTGTAGGGAACCAAGAACAAGAAAATCAGTAGGATATTTAACTTTCCCACACAAGACTTCAACATCTCTAACAATCCCAATTGGTGAAGCAGTATCTCTATTGGCAAGTTTAACAGTAACATCAATACCATCTATTTCAGCGGGTGTGATATCATGCATAATTTCTTCGTATAAGGAATGAGGTGTTGCACTCGTACTGGCACCCATATCACATAAGCCATGATAACAACGATCTCCTATTTTAACAGAAACAACAGGCATGCCAACAACAGGTCTATGTTTATTTTTAGTATCGGGTCTCACAATTCTAGCAGCTTCATCACAGAAGTAAATAACATGCCCATCAATATTATCGACCAAGCGATCTTTAACCATAGCAATAATAGGTTCAACTTTAATTTGCTCAGGGGGTGTAGGTGTTCTAGCATTACTCTAACGAACCACAGGTGAAGCTTTAGCATGATCTTTTATTCTAACACGGAAAGGTGGTTTCTCAATATAAGCGGTAGGAACAATAGGATCAACATTATAAGTGATAGTATTTTCTTCAACTTTAATAGGTTCTACTACTTTTACTTCAATGGGAGGATGATATTTAAACCACTTCTCCTTTGGGAGATCAACATGAGTAGCAAATGATTCACAGAAAGAAGCTACTATCTCAGAGTCAAGTCCATATTTAGTGCTAAATTCACGAAAAGCATTGGTATCCATAAAAGATTTAACACAATCAAATTTAGGTGTTATACCTGACTCCTTTCCTTGGTCGAGTTCCCAATCTTCAGGGTTGCATTTAATTCTTTCCAATAAATCTCATATGAATTCAACAATCTTCATCATAAAACAACCAGTACAAGAAGTATCGAGCATGGAGCGATTATTGAGAGAAAGCCGAGCATAATTTTTTTGAATAATAATTTCTCTTGAGAGCTCATGATTGGGGCATGAATATAACATAGACTTAAGCCTCCCCCAATCTTGGGCGATACTTTCTCCTTCGTGAGGCCAAAAATTATATATATAGTTATGATCACGATGAACCAGATGCATAGGATAAAACTTCTGATGAAATTCCAATTTCAATCGGTTGTAGTTCCATGATCCAATATCATTACATAGCCTAACCATGTCAATGCCTTTCCCTTCAAAGATAAAGGGAAGACCTTCTTCTTGATAACATCCTCGGCCATACCTGCAAGCTTAAATAATCCACAAACTTCATCCACATAGATTAGGTGCATATTGGGATGTAATGTTCCATCTCTTATAAAAGGATTAGCTAGCAGTTTCTCTATCATACCCGAAGGAATTTCAAAGTAAACATTTTCAGTAGGTTTAGTAGGTTGAGGAACAACTCTTTGCTCTACTGGTCGGGGTGAAGATACCCCAAACAAGCCCCTCAAAGGATTATTTTCCATAGTAACAAGTGACAGTAAATTTCAGCACACTATATAAATTTTCCCTTACCAAATTCCACCTACCAAAGGCTCTTCACTCCCCGGCAACGGCGCCAGAAAAGTGTCTTGATGACCCACAAGTATAGGGGATCTATCATAGTCCTTTCGATAAGTAAGAGTGTCGAACCCAACGAGGAGTAGAAGGAAATGACAAGTTGTTTTCAGCAAGGTATTCTCTGTAAGCACTGAAATTATCGCTAACAGATAGTTTTGTGATAAGATAGTTCGTAACGGGTAACAAGTAACAAAAGTAACAAGGTGAAGCAAGGTGGCCCAATCCTTTTTGTAGCAAAGGACAAGCCTGGACAAACTCTTATATAAAGCAAAGCGCTCCCGAGGACACGTGGGAATTATCATCAAGCTAGTTTTCATCATGCTCATATCATTCGCGTTCGTTACTTTGATAATTTGATATGTTGGTGGACCGGTGCTTGGGTACTACCCTTCCTTGTACAAGCATCCCACTTATGATTAACCCCTCTCACAAGCATCCGCAACTACGAAAGAAGAATTAAGGTAAACCTAACCATAGCATGAAACATATGGATCCAAATCAGCCCCTTACGAAGCAACGCATAAACTAGGGTTTAAGCTTCTACCACTCTAGCAACCCATAATCTACTTATTACTTCCCAATGCCTTCCCCTAGGCCCTAATAATGGTGAAGTGTCATGTAGTCGACGTTCACATAACACCACTAGAGGAAACACAAAATACATCTCATCAAAATATCGAACGAATACCAAATTCACATGACTACTTGTAACAAGACTTCTCCCATGTCCTTAGGAACAAATGTAACTACTCACAAATCATATTCATGTTCATAATCAGAGGGGTATTAATATGCATAAAGGATCTAAACATATGATCTTCTACCGAATAAACCAACTAGCATCCACTACAAGGTGTAATCAACACTACTAGCAACCCACAGGTACCATCTGAGGTTTTGAGACAAAGATCGGATACAAGAGATGAACTAGGGTTTGAGAGGAGATGGTGCTGGTGAAGATGTTGGTGGAGATTGAGCCCCTCTCAAAGAGAGGATTGATTGTGATGACGATGGTGATGATTTCCCCCTCCCGGAGGGATGTTTCCCCGGCAGAACAGCTCCGCCGGGGCCCTAGATTGGTTCCGCCTCGAGACGGCGGCGCTTCATCCCGAAAGCTTCCTTATGATTTTTTTCAGGGCAAAAGACACCATATACCAGAAGATGGGCATCGGGGGGCTGCCAGGTGGCCCACGAGGTAGGGACGCGCCCAGGGGGTAGGGCGCGCCCTCCACCTTCGTGGATGGTGGGTGGCCCCCCTCTGGTGCTTTCTTCGCCCAATATTTTTAATATATTCCAAAACTGACTGTCGTGGAGTTTTAGGACTTTTGGAGTTGTGCAGCATAGGTCTCTAATATTTGCTCCTTTTCCAGCCCAGAATCCCAGCTGTCGGCATTCTCCCTCTTCTTGCAAACCTTGTAAATAAGAGAGAAAAGGCATAAGTATTGTGACATAATGTGTAGTAACAGCCCATAATGCAATAAATGTCGATATAAAAGCATGATGCAAAATGGACGTATCAAGGAGCAGCATTGCTCCTCTCCTTCGAAGCCATGAACAAAGAAGATTATGAAGATTGACGCGCTGTTCACAGCTTCGGGTTTGCGCAAGCGAGATCCCCTACCTTGCACGCCCAAGATGTCGTGGGTGAACATGATGACATATGGGGCCACCGGCCCCTTTGTGGTTCGGCAAGGGGGATACCACGTTGCAGAAAGAGAGGAGACCATGAGGCATCACGACGACGATGACACTGGTGTTTTTTTTACCCAGGTTCGGGCCGCTGAGAAGCGTAAAACCCTACTTCTGCTTTGGTGGATTGGATGGATGAACGCAATGATGCACATCACTCAAGCCCGACAAGGTTGCCTCGAGGAGAGTTGTTACTCGCGTACAAGTGTGAGATGGTCTGAATCCTTCTCTAGGTTGCTTTGGACCTCCTTTTATAGCTAAAGGGGTAATGACAGTGGCAAAACAGTCATTACCTCATGATTAGATAGCCAACAGTGCTATCATACCTAACTCTGGTACTTAGGACAAAATTCCATAAATGCTACCTTAGTTGGCACACGGGGATCCATCCCCGGCAAGCTTATGTCGCCGCTTAGACACCTTCTACTTATCATCTTGACACACCCTTGGACGGATGTCAAATGGATGTGATCTGCTTCCATTGAGCTGCCACATGCTTAGTGAGAGCCACTTAATCACCTGGAGGGCTCGACACCGCATCGACAAGTGACTCGCGTAGCGATGCGGTGGAGCGGTGGTAACTGGCATGTGCCTGCCGGGGGCAGGGCTTGTCGGGCCTTCTTGGAGGGGTGCACGCTGAGGTCTTTGATCGACAAGGAGGCACGGCTGGCGCTGCTTGGTTTTTGCTCTTGTTTATTGTGCCGACCTTGCCGGCCTCACCTGGCCGTCAAGGGACACTTCTCTTGAAATCCTTGATTTGTATGTTGACTTGGTCTTCTTGATCCACTCATTGATCTCACAAAGAGTTGTTTCTCTGGCTTGGTCTTGTGTTGACTTGAATTGGGCTTGAACTGGTGATGCAGCCATTCCCCGGCAGGCCCTGGCCATCGGGGTGGAGGCTTTTTGTTCGTGCACAAGTCAGGGGAAATAAATGCCCCTGTCTGTGTACCCCGACATCCATAAACTTAAACCATGAGTAGGGCAATTTCTTATCATCAATTTCATCCTCTCCCGAGATTGTGCAACATGTTCATGATCAAGTTGCTTAAAATTCATTATATCGTTCCTAAGGGAGATGATCTTAGCGGGAGGAAAATACTTGGAAATAGAAGCATCTTTACACTTATTCCATGAATGAATACTATTTTTAGGCAAAGTTGAAAACCAAGTTTTAGCACGATCTCGTAGCGAGAACAGAAATAGCCTCAATTTAACAATATCATTATGCACATCTTTTTTTCTTTTGCATATCACACTATTCAATGAAAGTATTTAGATGGAATGCAACATCTTCACTAGGAAGACCGGAAAATTGTTCTTTCATAACAAGATTCAACAAAGTGACATTAATTTCATAAAATTCCGCACTAGTGGCGAGAGCAATCAGAGTACTAATAAAATCATTATTATTAGTGTTCAAAAAATTACACAACTTGGTATTTTTTTTGAGACATAGTGACAAAGCAAGCAACCTAGCACACAAGCAAACGAAAAGACGAATGAAAGAAGGGTGAATAAAAAGGCAACTATTTTTGTATTTTACTGAAAATGTTTTCAAAGTGAGGGAGAGGAAAATGAGAGGTAAATGGCGAATAATGTAATGCAAGATATGAGAGGTTATGATAGGTACTTGGTAGGCTTAATGTAGAACCTCCCCGGCAACGGTGCCAGAAATTCTTCCCGCGACTTCTTGAGCTTGCATTGGTTTTTCCCTTGAAGAGGAAAGGGTGATGCAGCAAAGTAGAGATAAGTATTTCCCTCAGTTGAGAACCAAGTATCAATCCTGTAGGAGGCACAAGCAATTCTCCAATATATGCACCTGCAAAAACAATCAAACACTTGCACCCAACGCGATAAAGGGGTTGTCAATCCCTCCACGGTCACTTGCAAGGATGAGATCTGATAGAGATAGATATAAAAGATTATTAATTAAAAGGTAAAACAAAGTAAAAACAAATAAATTGCAGCAAGGTATTTTAGGGTTTCATGTTTTTATAGATCTGAAAATATATGATGGAAAATAGACCCACGGGCCATAGGTTTTACTAGAGGCTTCTGTCTTGAATAAAGCATATGGCGGGTAAACAAATAACTGTTGAGCAATCGAGAGAAAAGTGCATAGTTATGAAGATATCTAAGGCAATGATCATGAATATAGGCATCACATCTGTGACAAGTAGACTGACTCCTGCCTGCATCTACTACTATTACTCCACACATCGCCCGCTATCCAGCAGGCATCTAGAGTATTAAGTTCATAAGAACGGAGTAACGCCTTAAGAAAGATGACATGATGTAGAGGGCTAAACTCAAGCAATATGATGTAAAGCCCATCTTTTTACCTTTAATGGCAACAATACAATAAGTGCCTCGCTACCCCTACTATGTCACTAGGTGAGGACACCGCAAGATTAAACCCATCACAAAGCACCTCTCCTATTGCAAGATAGACCAATCTAGTTGGCCAAACCAAACCAATAAATCGGAGAGAAATATAAAGCTATCAAATAATGCATATATGAATTCAGAGGAGACTCAAATAATATTCGTAGATAATCTGATCATAAATCCATAATTTATCGGATCTCAACAAACACACTACAAAAGAAGATTACATCGGATTGAACTCCAGGAACATCGAGGAGAACATGGTATTGAAGATCAAAGAGAGAGAGGAAGACATCTAGCTACTAGCTATGGATCCTTATGTGTGTGGTAAACTACTCAAACATCATCGGTAGGGCCGCAAGGTTGATGTAGAGGCCCTCTATAATCGAATCCCCCTTCGGCAGATCGCCGGAAAAGGCCCCAAGATGGGATCTCACGAGAACATAAGCTTGCGGTGGTGGAAAAGTATTTTTGTGGACGCTTCTGGGGTTGGGGGGTATTTTGGAATTTATAGAACTTAGAGGCAGTGCAGGGGACTCCCGAGGGGCCCATAGGCCCAGGGGGCGCGCCCCTATGGCTTGTCGTCTCCTTGTGGGTCTTTTGCCCCCCTTTCCAAGTCTCGTAGGTGTCTTTTGGTCCAAGCAAAATCATCACAAAACTTTTATTCCATTTGATATTCCTTTTTGAAAAAGCCAAAAACAAGGAAAAAATAGCAACTGGCACTTGGCACTAGGTTAAATAGGTTAGTCCCAAAAAATGATATAAAATAGCATATTAATGCATATAAAACATCCAAAACAGATAATATAATAGCATGAAACAATCAAAAATTATAGATACGCTAGAGACATATAAAAAACCGCTTGTCATTTCATTCTACTCCTCATTGGGTTCGACACTCTAACTTATCGGAAGGACTACGATTGAGCCCCTATACTTGTGGGTCATCACCTGGCTAACCTGGTGGCTTGCTCGTATTGGGTTTCCTGCTTCCTCTGGCCATTGTCGGGAGAGGCGGCGGCATGGTCGTCGACCGTCAAGCCGACCATCGTGCCTTCAGCCTCGATTCTGCCGTCGCCCAACTTCATCCCATTGTCGGCCGTTGAGGGTATGCCGGTATGCGTGGGTAACTGGCTAGTAAGGGGATCAGTAGTTAGTCGACACCACCAGCCATTGTTGTGGTTATTTATAGCTAGCAGCTGGCTAGGGGGTTGTGGGTTTTACAATTTACCCCTGCGGCTACGCGGAAAGTCTTCGCTGGAGCGTAGGAAGACCAAGTGGAGCACACAATTCCCAGCACACAACCGTATGTTGTGTCACGTGCTATCACACACGTGTTAACATAAGGACACGTATGTGTAACTTACAAATCACCACACACAAGTACTCGCACCATGCATCATGTGCGTTGCTCCTAGCCATCGCAAACAACTCATTTGCATTTTCAAAGTTTTTTGCACACACATAATCACACACAAAACAACTGTAGCAACCGTTAGCAAGGGTTAGGGACACCATAAGTATCATCTTTTCGCTCTCTATCATCTCTTTCCTCTCGCAGCCCCCAAATCTGGCCTTCTTCTCCCCTCTGTTATTTTTTATCATCGCAAATAGTTCGCCCGAGTGACTTGTTTGCGTGGTATCACACACATATTGTCACTTGTAAATGTTTGTATTATTTTTTATCATCGCCAACAGTTCATCCGAGTTGCCTGTTTGCCGCTTATCACACACATCTTATTAAGTTGAACCGTTTCTGTTGTCGCGGCTCATCACAAACTGTTCATCTGAGTGAACTATATGTCATCTGTCGCACACACCTTGATCTTCCCCGACCGTTTCTCTTGTGTTACCTAATCACAAACAATTCATTCGGGTGAACTGAATTCCTTATATCGCACACACCTTCATCTGGCTGCCCATTTCTGTTGTTAAGCTCATCGCATACAGTTCATTCGAGTGAAATGTATGCCACACATCGCACACACAACTATAATCTGAATCGTGTTTGATGTCTCTACCATCACAAATGTTTTGTATCTTTTTTGACAGTTTTATTTTATCACCGTTTGCGATTAATGCATCATACACAGTTTCGACGAAGGGTCTCTGATTGTAGTGTCGCATTTGGACCATCTGCAGTAGTGAATTATACGGGTTCGGTGACCGCCCTCAAGGGTCGCGGGTTCAGTGACCACCTTTATTTTTAGGATTTGGACAATGGGGGAGCCCCCATTTACTTTGTATTACTCAAAAAGTCAAAATTTATAGACAAGAGTTACATGTATGTAGGGGGAGGGATGAGGGGTTAGGGGTAGGGTACAGGTAAAACTACAAGGTCTTTACACCGAGGCTACTAGTCTTATAATGAATGACTCCAAGCTACTCTTGGTCATGTATGTCAGAAGCTAATAATCACTTTTAAATCTATACTGCTAGTAGTCTACAGTGGCAGCAGTCCCTCTAAAATGCTTGTTGTTCCTTGTCGGATTACGGGTTCTGCAAACCCTTGAGAGGTTCGAACTCTGGGGTGTGTGCGAAGATCTCAACCTACCTAGCCTACCTACTCGCAATCCTCCTAATCCTAGCGCGACAAGCTCAAAGAGACAAAGAGACACAACAATTTATCCTGGTTCGGGCCACCTTGTCGTGTAATACCCTACTCCAGTGTTTTGGTGGATTGCCTCTGAGGGCTGAGGATGAACTAGTACAGTGGATGAACTGGCCTCAAGAGGTGAGGTGTTCTTGCGCTCAAGGGAGCTGGCGCGGTGTGAGCTAGTTCGACTTGTCTTCCCTCTATGGTGGTGGCTAGTCCTATTTGTAGTGGCCTTGGTCCTCTTCCCAAATGTTGGCGGGAAGGGATCCCACAATGGCCGGATTTGAAAGGGGACAAGTAGTACAACTTATCCTGACAAAAGTAGTCTTCGCCTGCGAAAAGCCTCTAGCCATGACGTTGCGCTGGGCTCGTCGATGACCCCCATCCTGCCGTCCTGGCGGTCTTGGTCTCGTTGCACCAAAATGGCAACCTTTGGTTGATTCCTCGGGACTCCGTGCATGTGGCTTGCCTCCTTTGCACCAAAGAGGAAACATGTGCTCTGCGCCCGCCTGGCGCCCGCCTGGCCTTGGTCGTCATGGCTCACGTCACCCAAACCTCGTGAGGTAAACCTTGCATAGAACTCTCCACCCCTCGGGAGCCAGCTTGGTGAGGCTGATCCCCTTGGGGGTCTTGGCGTCGTCCGCCTCGCGAGGGTCTTGTGCCATTGATGCTGAAGCTGGGCCATACCAGGCCGTCCATGAAGCCACGTGGTGGGCAGCACGCAGGCAGGGCTGGATACCCCCATATCCAGAACGCCAATAGTAGCCCCCGGGCCCAAGGCGCGCTCGGACTTGGCTTCTAGGCAAAGCCAAAGGGCAAGTGCGGAGCGCCACGTGCCCTAACGGCATGCGGCCTTGATGACGGGTGCCGATTGATGGGACGTGGGCGACTCTGCTTTCCCACAATGCCTCGGCAACCATTCGACTTGATGGGACAATGCAGCATGCAGAAGGTCGTGATGGCGTGAGGTCGTGGAGGCCGGCGGTTGGCCTCCCTTGGCTATAAAGGTGAGGGAGGGGCAGAACCCCTCGCCCATCCCTCCTTTGTCTTGCTTCCACTTGCTTCTTCTCTCCTCCACCTTGCGCCCATGGCACCGCCGAGGAGGTTTTCAGCGGCCGAGAAGGGGAAGGCTTCCAAGAAGGGACCTGCCGCTCTGCCTCCCAATAGAGGTCGCGGTCGCCCCCGCAAGCATCCCGCCGTTCCCGCGGCGGCTCCTAGGGGGTGCGGGCGTGCACCCTCCAGAGCTGGCACTCCTCTTGGTGCCCGCGATGGCACCTCTTCTCGCGGCAGGGCCACCGGCTTCGGAGCAGCCCCCATGATGAAGGGAGACGCGCCGTGATCGTGCGCCCGCCTCGGCCGCGCTTCTCTTTTCTGGACGTGCTCCCTGAATTCATGGTGTGGTCGGAGAGCTCGGCCGGCACCTTGCTCTGGTTTCCACGTTTCTTCTCCGGTGAACTTCCTTCCTCGGGGCTTGACGGTCTCTGGCTGCAGGCCGACGGTTGCTGCAGCAGAGCTTTGTGGGTTGGTGCCGAGGTCGCCGCCTCCGGCAGCGTGGTCCTGACCCGCGGCTGGCAGACTTTCGCCCGTGCGCGTGGCCTGGGCGGAAGGTGTACCAACCACTTCAAGTACGACGGCCTGGCGAACCTCTATGGGAGGGTGTTCAGGGAGGACGGACACCGCGTGGGGTGCTGCCCGAAGGATGGCAACAACGATGATGGTGACGAAGGCGAGCTTGGTCTTGGCGACGCGCGCTCCTCCTCCCGCGACGGTAGCTCTTCCTCGGATGAGAGCTCGAGCAGTGGCGGCTATGACCATCCTCCGCATCATCATGCCTGGGTCGAGGATGTCGGTGGTTCGTCCCACCGCGACACTCCAGTGAAGCTGGAGAGGAGCCCGGCATGAGGCTGGGGGCCGGCAAACTTGGACTCAAGGCCGGCAGCCCCATGTCGCATATGGGAGAACTGGTGAAGCGTCGGGCCACCTTGAGGCGCTGCTTGAGGATGCGGCGCTGGCGCCGAGCTCGTACCCCTTTGGGCCCTCTTTGTTTAGCATTTGCTTTCTCCTGTAATTCAAAAAGAAAGTGATGTACCCTGTGGGGGCATGTAATGAACTACGACAGTTATGCCCTTTATGCTATGTGTCGGTGTACTAAAATAGGGGTACCTTAGTACCCCGAACTTGTGCACGGGCAGTTGCAGCACCCCGCGGCAAGGCTTGCCGGGCGCCCGCCAAGGCCCTCCATCACACCTACTACTGCCATTCAAGAACAAAGTATTAACCAAAGAAAACGAAGGCCCCGGCAAGAGGAGCTTGTCGGGAAGGCCGGCCAAGGCATCTCCAGAAGACTTGCCGCGGCACCCCGTGCGTCCCGGCAAGGCCCGGCGGCCGGCAAGCTTGCCGGCACGAGAAGAGAAGGGCCGCGGCGAGGCACTTGCCGCGGCAAGGCTGCCACTCAAAGTCCAGCGCACCCAGCGACGTGTCACCCCAGGGCCGTCCCAGGGGCACGTGGCGAGGCGTTGCGCAGCCATGCAGGGGAAGGTGGCAAGTGAAGCTGACAGAGACGCCATCGTGGCAACCGGTGGCTCACCTAACTGTCGTTTCTTTGCACTATTGGGGCGACCGGACGGGCATTAAATGCCCTTATCCCCTGCCGTCAGAGTTAGGTAGGGAACACTGTTGGTCACTGTTGTACCAACCTGTGATTTTACCTTTCTACCCCCTCTTCTTACGCTGCCACCTGTGGATGCCCCCTTCAGAGTATAAAAGGGAGGCCCATGTGCATGTAGAAGGGGTTCGGTCCATTCGACACCCACAACACCACCATACGCTCGCATGCTCGAGGAAGATCAAATACAATCACCGAAGCAGCAGTAGGGGTATTATCTCTCCGGAGAGCCCCGAAGCTGGGTAAAAATTGCCCGTCTCCCCCGCGCGCTCGACCTCGATCTGCTCTGTGCACGCCCTCCGCTCCCTTGCCGGACTAGAAGGGGCCCCCGTGCCCCATAGGTGCTCGAGGCCACAGAGAGACACGCCCGGACATCTTTGGCGCGCCAGGTAGGGGGTGCGTCGAGGTCGTGAGCATCTGATCCGGTCTCCACGCACGCTACATCAACGTCATCGTCAACATGCCACCGAAGAAGAAGCCCTCGGAGGTGGCCGCTCCGTCTACATCGATTCTGCCACCACCGCCGGAGCAAGCGGGCGGTGGAGTCGACGCCGGTGAAGGAGCGGGCGCCGACGGTGGGACTCACGTCGTGACCAGATCCAAAAACAAGGCCCCGCAAGCGTCGGCGACCGTGCAGACACCACACCCTTCCCAGGAGGTGCAAGGTCGACAACGCCCCGTTGCTCCTCGCACCGTGCTCGCGTTGGAACAAGGCCAAGCTGGTGGGTCGCGGGACGCTCGAGGTCAGCATGCACGCCCGCATGCTGGCGCGAGCGAGGTACGGTCGCCCGGGCGGGGTGTTGCACCTCTCAATCCGGTTGGGAGTCCGAGCACATCCCGTTCCTCGCGCCGCTCGTCGCCACCGCCACCCAAGACAGCAGAGGAAGCGCTGGCCCGAGCCCAGCTGCTTCTGGACTACCCTCCGGCACCGCACAAGATCGACGACTGGAGGATGACCATATACAGCTTCATCGGCTTCGCCAATGGCGACAAGCCCCGGCAGCCGAGCGCATCAAGGCCCCAGCAAGGCGCCCAGGCGCAAGCCAACGCCGACAAGACCGCTGGGGGTGCCGCCTCCGTGCACTCCCAGCCCCGAAGGCCAAGATCGCCAGCTCGCCGGACCAACCCCGACGCCGACTCCACCGCGTCATCGGACCCATGAACCCGACGCGATCAACACCACGTTCTCCAAGAACAGCAACACGAAGATGCCCGCACTCGCATCGAGCGCCGGAGAGAAGCGCGACGTCAATCTGACCAGCGTGCTGGGCCCACCGTCAACGTGCACGCACCCGGAGAACCAGGCGACTTGCCGTACGCGGCAGGTTGCCCTGCGTTCACCCGTGAGCTGTGGCAAGTCCAGTGGCCCAAAACCAAGAACTTCAAGCCAGACGTGCCCGAGAAGTATGATGGCAGGATACATCCATCGGAGTTCCTCAGCATCTACACCATCGCGGTGCAGGCTGCCGGAGGGCGCGACGAGAAGATCCTCGCCAACTACTTCCCGCTGGTACTCAAGCCCAACGTCAGATCTTGGCTCATGCACTTGCCGGACGGCTCCATCTCTTCATGGGCGGACCTATGTCACCAGTTTGTCGGCGCCTTTACGGGCGGCCACAAACCCCATGGCCAGGAGAGCGATCTACATTTGCTTGTCCAGAAGGAGGGAGAGCCCCTGCGCAAGTACATACAGAGGTTCAGCCAAGTGCAGCGCAACATCCCAGATGTCCACCCTGCCGCGGTTATCAGCGCGTTCCACCAGAACGTGCGCAACCGCATGATGAGGGAGGAGATGGCGATGTGCAAGATCAGAGATGTCAACGAGCTCTATGCTCTGGCCGACAAGTGTGCACGGGCTGAGGAGGGGAGGAAAATTCCCGGAGAGATTGCAGGAGCAGAAGGGTCTGACAGTGAAGATGCCGCCCCGGCAAGGAAGAACCGGCGGCGGAGCAACAGGAAAAGAAAGGCTAAGGATGTGCTAGCTGTCGAGCATTCCGGCAACAGAGGCGGCTCCGACAAGACCAAAGCCGATGACTCCGGCGAGGCCGTGGTGGCCGCCGACAAGCAGGATGGCTCCGGCAGGCGATATTGCTAGATCCACTGCACCAAGGGCCACGATCTCCAAACCTGCAAGAAAGTGGAGTAGATGGCGGAGCTACAGAAAGTTGAGTACGAGCGCCGCGATAAGGAGAGAGCCCAGGGAGGTGGCGGAGGATCCGGCAAGAAGCTTCCCGCCCGGGGAGGGCACCGCGGCAAGGCCAAGCCGCGGCAAGGAGACAGGCCTCCCTGCGGCCGCGACAAGGACGAAGATGAAGATGAGGATGATGAGATGGAGGAAGATGAGACTGATGACCAAGAGTTTCAGAAGGCAACAGAGGTGTTGTGCATCGAAGGCGGCGCCTCTCTGCACACCTCGCACCGCCAACTCAAGCAGTGGGTGCGAGAGGTAAACGCCGCGGAGCCGTCCGTCGAGGCGCGCAAGCCTCTGAAGTGGTCCGGTACGCCCATCGTCTTCGACGTTGAGGACCACCCTGATCACATCACTGCAGTCGGGTGTTTGCCGATGTTGGTCTCACCAACAATCCGCAACCTCAAGGTCACGAAGATGTTGGTTGACGGCGGGGCCGGCCTGAACCTGATTTCCTCCGCAGTGCTCAAGATGCTCCAGATCCCCGACAGCAAGCTCGAAGAAACTGGTACCTTTCAAGGGATAAATCCGGGAAGGAGCAAGCCCAAGGAGAAGATCACGCTGCCGGTAACGTTTGGCAGCGAGCTGAACTTCAGGATAGAAAGGGTCACATTTGATGTTGCTGATATCCCATTACCCTACAATAGGATACTCGGCCGACCAGCGCTTGCCAAGTTCGTGGCAGCCTCTCACTATGCATACAATGTGCTCAAGATGCCTGGTCCGTTAAGTGTCATCTCTGTCCAAGGTGACAAGAAGGATGCACTTATCTGCACCAACAAGCTCTACCGGGAAGCAGCGGCCGTGGCAGAGAGCAAGCCACTCGCCGTTGAAGCTCCCCGGGGGAAGAAGAAAGCCAAGTCCGGCAAGAGCAGCTCTGGTGCCCACTCCGGCAAGCGCGCCTCTCCGGAGTGCGGCGCTGCCGTCGAGGACGCACCATCGAGCTCCGCCGGCAAATGTAGGAAGACAAAGGCAGATCTACCAAAGACTAAGCCCGGCAAGAACAGCTCTGGTGCCTGCTCCGGCAAGCACGCCCCTTCGGAGTGCCGCGCTGCCGTCGAGGATGCGCCATCGAGCTCCACCGGCCAGTAGGGCGAAGAAGGCGTCCAGTTTCGAGCTTTTGAATTGTATTCCTTGAGAATCCGTACCTTGTATGAAGAACCTGCGCGCAGAAGGGTTGAATCGTGGCTAAGTTGCACCTTTGATCTGTTTCGAGTCCGCTCGACAATGAAAGCGCGCTGCAACTAGCCCGACGAGTTCTTCCTGCTGGAAGCTACACCGCCAGCGGGCTGCTGACGTCCTGCACTCAGCAAGTGTGTTTGCACCGGCGGGTCCCCTGAAAGCGTGAGGGCGAAAACATACAAGGGAGGAAGTCAAGGGAGAAGCGCGGCCTCGCCGGATCACAGGAGACGGAAAAGCTAAGTCGCCCATGCTTGAATAGAGAGCACTTTTTCAGTTTTAAGCTTTTATGTTATACTCCTCGAACGTTCGTCCCTTGTACGAAAACCTGTGCACGGAGGAACAAACTCGTGGTTAAGTTGCGTCCTTGCTTTGTTTTCGAGTCCACTCAACAATGCAAGTGCGCTGCAACTGGCCCAAGAAGGTTTCTTGCCGGAAACAACACCGCCAGCAGGCTGCTGATGTTCCGCACTCAGCAAGTGTGTTAGCGCCGGCAAGTTCCCTAGAAGCGTAGGGTAAAAAAAACGTACAAGGGATGTAATGAAGTAGAGGACGTAACATAGCAAGCCTTGCCGTGGGACGTCCTTCGTATGAAAAACTTGTGCACGGAGGAGCTAACTCACGGCTGAATTGCACCCTTGATTTGCTCCCGAGTCCGCTCGATAATGAAAGTGCGTTGCAATTAGCCCGACGAAGTTTCTTGCCGGAGGCAACACCGCCAGCGGGCTGCTGACGTTCCGCACTCAGCAAGTGTGTATGCACCGGCAAGTCCCCTAAAAAGCGTAGAGTGTAAACATACGAAGGACGAAGCATGGCATTGCGTTGCCTAACTGTCACGCCACGAAAGAGTAACTCACTACGGCACTGTCTCAGATATTTTCATGACCATAATAACAGCGCCAAGGAAAAACCAGAAGAGCGCACTGGCGCAGGGGCCCCGGCAAACCGGTTCCACTGGGGGCTGCAAGTACCGAAGTTCCTTCTCGCCGGGCCAGGATCCCCGGAGGCCGCAGCGTCATCGACAAGGGCAAGGAAAGGCGCACCGGCACCTAGGTCTCGGCGGAGCCAGAGTTGCCGGGAACTGCAAACGCCAAGATTCATCCCCGACGGACCAGAGTCGCAGGGGGCTGCGGTATCAGATAAGTTTTTCATCCCTCGTCATGCATCCTTTATGGACGGGGGAATGCGAAGCTGGGTCCTCGAACGAACGTACCTTGTACGGAAAACCTGTGCGCGGAGGAGCCGAGTCGTGGCTAAGTTGCGCCCTTGATTTGTTTCCGAGTCCGCTCAACAATACAAGCACGCTGCAACTGGCTCGACAAGGTTTCTTGCCGGAAACAACACCGCCAGCAGGCTGCTGATGTTCCGCACTCGGCAAGTGTGTTAGCGCCGGCAAGTTCCCTAGAAGCGTAGGGTAAAAACGTACAAGGCACAAAATCCAGTGAAGGACATAATCCGGCAAGCATTCCCCTCCATTCATTAAAAAACATCCCAATTTAGTACAAGTCCATAGAGGATGAAAAACATGATAGAGAGGATTACAGATTTTAAATACAGCTAAGGCCCAAAGGCTTACAAATTAAAAGATAAGATGCCTGTAATCCCTCTCCTGTTTCTCTCTCTAGGAGATAGGTCAAGGAGGCCCTGGCAAGAGAGGCTTGCCGGGGAGGGCAAAAGGGGCGCCTAGGTGAGCTACGGGCGCCAGAAGACACCAAGAGAACTTCCCGGGGGCCGGCCAGGAGCTTGGCGGAGACGGAGGCGCCGGAGGCAGAGCTTGAAGACGGGGCGGCGGGACGTCAGCACGCTGTTGAGGGCACCTCGCCCTCGTACTCCGACTTGACGGCCTTGCCACCACCCCTCTTCCTCTTCCGCAGCCTCCCTACGCCAGCCGCCCAAGGAGACGGCCCCGAGGAGTTCAGAAGGCCGGCGACCCGGATGATGGGGTCGCCGGTGGCGCGCGAGGCAGCGCCCGACGACTAGTCGGACCCACCGCCGTCGTCTTCGTCGATGTCGCTCTCCTCCTCGTCACTCTCGCTCGAGGGGGAGTCTTCGCTATCGGAGGAACTGTCCACGCAGCATCTCGCCCGGGTGCCGGAGTCCCCGAAGACCTTGACGGCGAGAAGGTCGCCCTCCATTAACTTAAAATGGAGGGTAAACCCCGCCGTCAAGCTGTGGATGCGGGCGAACGTCTTCCACCCCCGATCGAAGAACATCACACCGGGGGCTGGGGATACGACACTAACCCGAGTGCCGCTAATCCCGCAGCCCCTCATGCGCAACTCCATCATCTCGGGCGGGTCCGGCTCCATCGCGCTTGCGAACGGAGCCGGAAGCCGGAGGCGGCGACGAGCGGCCCGGCGCAACTTGATGAAGAACTCCTAGGGGTCATCCCCGGTGTGGACCGCCTCGAGAAGAGGAGCTACCGGCGGAGACGGAGGTGGCGCACCACCCCGACCGCCTCTCCCCCGAGCACCTCGACCACGTCCTCGACCTCGCCCACGGCCTCGCCCCCTCCCTCTTCCCCTCGTGGCTGGCTCCGCCGCCACAGGCGCGGGATAGGGGGAGGCGCGCTGCCTGGTGGCCACCCTTGCCGCCACCGACGAAGGACCAGGGTTTCCCCCCTCCATGGCAGATGGGAGGAAGAATAGCAGAAGATGAAGAAAGAAGAAGAAGGGGAAGTGCGGGATTTTTGCACTCCCCTTCCGCCCCAAAGGAGCGGGGTGGGGTTCGCCGCCCGCCAACCAATCAGAGCGCAGGGAGGGCAGAGGAGCAGGGCCGGCCCCCCATCTCTGCCCGTGACGGCTCGGTTTCCCACCTTCGCCGCCCACAACCCCACGCGCATGGGAGCCGCGTGGCGAAAAAGCGGAGCCGGGGCGACGGATGAAATGACCTCGCCCTGCCGCGTGATCACGGGGGTGGACGCCTTAAAGATCGCACGCACCACCCACGTCTCCCATGATGCCATAATCGACGCGTGCCGTTGCGGAAGAGCGCGGTGGACACGGAGTCCGATTGTGGGCGGACCCAGACGCTGCCGCAGCAGCAGTTTTGGGCTGGCCCAACAACGCCGGCACCGTGTATGGCCCAGGCCCGGGGGCTCCTGTCGGTGTACTAAAATAGGGGTACCTTAGTACCCCGAACTTGTGCACGGGCAGTTGCAGCACCCCGCGGCAAGGCTTGCCGGGCGCCCGCCAAGGCCCTCCATCACACCTACTACTGCCATTCAAGAACAAAGTATTAACCAAAGAAAACGAAGGCCCCGGCAAGAGGAGCTTGCCGGGAAGGCCGGCAAAGGCATCTCCAGAAGACTTGCCGCGGCGCCCTGCGCGTCCCGGCAAGGCCCGGTGGCCGGCAAGCTTGCCGGCACGACAAGAGAAGGGCCGCGGCGAGGCACTTGCCGCGGCAAGGCTGCCACTCAAAGTCCAGCGCACCCAGCGACGTGTCACCGCAGGGCCGTCCCAGGGGCACGTGGCGAGGCATTGCGCAGCCATGCAGGGCAAGGTGGCAAGTGAAGCTGACAGAGACGCCATCGTGGCAACCGGTGGCTCACCTAACGGTCGTTTCTTTGCACCGTTGGGGCGACCGGACAGGCATTAAATGCCCTTGTCCCCTGCCGTCAGAGTTAGGTAGGGAACACTGTTGGTCACTGTTGTACCAACCTGCGATTTTACCTTTCTACCCCCTCTTCTTACGCTGCCACCTGTGGATGCCCCCTTCAGAGTATAAAAGGGAGGCCCATGCGCACGTAGAAGGGGTTCGGTCCATTCGACACCCACAACACCACCATACGCTCGCATGCTCGAGCAAGATCAAATACAATCACCGAAGCAGCAGTAGGGGTATTATCTTTCCGGAGAGCCCCGAAGCTGGGTAAAAATTGCCTGTCTCCCCCGCGCGCTCGACCTCGATCTGATCTGCGCACGCCCTCTGCTCCCTTGCCGGACTAGAAGGGCCCCCCGTGCCCCATAGGTGCTCGAGGCCACAGAGAGACACGCCCCGACACTATGCTTGCTATCTTGATGTTGTGTTGTAACGTTTGCGATCTAAGTAAGCCAGGGTAGGAAAACTTAGCTTGGTATGTGTGTAGCATTTTTCCGCGTCACGAAAACCTGGCTTTAGGGGGTCACAGGAGCCGCTGCAGGGCTGCCTTCGAAGGAAGATAAAAACTGATGAGCGGCTCACTCCCCCTTATGTGAGCCCCCTGCCTAGATTAGCTCGGACTTAATGCACCACGTCGCGCTGCCCGGGGAGCACAGATATGAGGGGTGGTGGTGCCCGTGAGCTTGATTGAGGGCTCCTCGCAAGGATGAAGCCGAAGCACCAGGGTTCGGTACGGTGCGTGCGCGCGAGGGCAGTCTCAAGGCACATGCACCTACCTAGCCCCGCTCGCGAGGCACACAAGAGGAAGTGACAGGCGACTGCCACCTCTATCATGCCCTTAGGCCAAAAACAACTTAGGAGAGGGAAACAGCTCGAGGAAGCAGGGTTCAAAAATACCAAATCCATTGAAAGGTTACTAAAAACTGCAAGCAACTTTGGAAAGCAAATGAACAGCCGCGTCCGGCACCTAATCTAGTCTTCTCACCAGTGCGGAGCTAAGTGCTGCCACTAAGACGTGGGAGGGAGCCCCCATGAGCCCCAGGGCGACTCTCAGGAGACTACGGGGCGTGTAAAGCCCCACTCATTATTACGTGAGAGTGTCATGAGTGGAGACCTTCATAGGCCGGATCCTTGCTTCACAGGCCGGATCCTTTCTTCAGGGGTAGAACTTCCGGAGGTGATGGATGTTCTAGGCGTTCTGGATGGGGACCCCGTCCTGTGTCTCCAGGTGCGCAGCTCCCGGCCTAGAGACACAGGCAATCCTAAACACTACAAAAAAGAAACATCCGTGACATTTTGGGCCGAACGAAAAAAAAATTCTGTCATACTTATGACACTTCTATGACGATAATTGTGACAAAACCTGGTATCACCATAGATGTGGTGGGCTCCTACTTCTATGACAATAAATCATGACAAAAAATGGGTTTTTCGTCCTGGGCGGGCCGGAGACGCGGGTGCATGACATTCTTTGGGCCATCCATGACGGAAAAACCGTGGTAGAAGCGAGGGCGAGGAAAATTTTGGCGAGTTCCCGGTTACAGTGGGTGGTCGGGGGCCGAGCGATGCACGTTTGTCTCGTACACATACGCGTGCATGTGCAAGGAGTTGGGCTCTAACTGAACCCAAGCGAGGCATTGCCTAACTGAACCCGAGCGATTGCACTGCAGGTTACGCGTTACTGAACCCAAGCGATCGATCGATGGCTGCTAACTGAACCCGATCGAGCGATTCCTTCGCTACTGCTGCTAACTGAAGTCGATCGATGCTTCCTCTCGATGAACCATGAGCATTGCAGGGGGGGTGGATGAACAGTGAGCGGTGGGGGTGGATGACCAGGACCTCGTGGCGTTGCCTCTAGATGAACAGGACCCCGATCGATCGAGCCGGTTGGGGCTGGATGAACAGGACCCCATGGAGGGCTGGATGAACAGGATGACCCCGTGGAGGGTTGGATGAACAGTAGACGGTGGAGGGGTGGATGAACAGTAGCCCGTGGAGGGGTGGTTGAACAGGAGCCCGTGGAGAGGGGTGATAACCCACAAGTGTAGGGGATCGCAACAGTTTTCGATAAGTAAGAGTGTCGAACCCAATGAGGAGCTAAAGGTAGAATAAATATTCCCTCAACTTCTATCGACCACCGATACAACTCTACGCACGCTTGACGTTCGATTTACCTAGAACAAGTATGAAGCTAGAAGTACTTTGTAGGTGTGATAGGCTAGGTTTGCAAGACAATAAAGACACGTAAATAAAAAGTAGGGGCTATTTAGATAAAGATGCAATAAAGTAAGTATTAGTAGAGAGCTTTTTGTTACGAGAAAGTTATTTGTCCAAGGCAATCGATAACTAGACCGGTAATCACTATTGCAATTCTATTCGAGGGAGAGGCATAAGCTAACATACTTTCTCTACTTGGATCATATGCACTTATGATTGGAACTCTAGCAAGCGTCCGCAACTACTAAAGATTCATTAAGGTAAAACCCAACCATAGCATTAAAGCATCAAGTCCCCTTTTATCCCATATGCACACAGCCTACTTACTCGGGTTTGTGTTTCAGTCACTCACGCAACCCACCATAAGCAAATCATAAACATATTGCAAACCCTACAGCGGGAATCCCTCACGCTTGCGCGACACAGAGGGCACAATAGGACAGCACCAATAATAAAACATGCAACTGAAACCAATCACGATCACCAATTAACCCATAGGACAAAACGGATCTACTCAAACATCATAAGATAGCCATACATCATTGGGGAATAATATATAGCGTTGAGCACCATGTTTAACTAGAGATTACAGCGGGTAAGAGAGAGGTTACACCGATGCATAGAGGGAGGAAGAGTTGGTGATGAAGGCGGTGAAGTTGTTGGTGAAGATCGTGGGATGATGATGGCCCCCGGGAGTGCTCCGGCGCCACCGGAAGCAAGGGGGAGAGAGCCCCCTTCTTCTTCTTCTTCCTTGACCTCCTCCCTAGATGGGAGAAGGGTTTCCCCTCTGTTCCTTGGCTCCCATGGCTTGGGAGGGGCGAGATCCCCTCTGAGATTGGATCTATCTCTTTGTTTCTGCGTTCTCAGATTCTACCCCTTCACCATTTCTTAAATATCCGGAGATCCGTAACTCCAATTGGGGTGAATCTTTCGCCCAGATATTTCTCATAAAATTAGCTTTCTTGCCCCAAAAGAAGAGCGTCAACCGCCTTACGGGTGGCCCACGAGAGCCCAGGCCGCGCCCAGGGGGAGGGCACCCCCCCTGTCTCGTGGCCACCCCGGACACCGTTTCACGTTCATCTCACTTCCCAAAAATAATAAATATTCCAAAAAAAATATCCGTCCGTTTTTATCCCGTTTGGACTCCATTTGATATTGGGTTTCTGCGAAACAAAAAACATGCAATAGATAGGAACTGGTACTGGGCACTGGATCAATATGTTAGTCCCAAAAAATAGTATAAAAAGTTGCCAAAAGTATATGAAAGTTGGATAATATTGGCATGGAACAATCAAAAATTATAGATACGACGGAGACATATCAGCATCCCCAAGCTTAATTCCTGCTCGTCCTCGAGTAGGTAAATGATAAAAAAGATAATTTTTGATGTGGAATGCTACCTAGCATAATCTTGATCATGCAATCTAATCAAGGCATGAATATTAAGGCACGAGTGATTCAAAGCAATAGTCTATCATTTGACATAAAAATAATAATACTTTGAGCGTACCAATAAAGCAATCATGTGTTTTCAAAACAGCATGGCTAAAGAAAGTTATCCCTACAAAATCATATAGTCTGGCTGTTGCTCTATCTTCATCACACAAAGTATTTAATCATGCACAACCCCGATGACAAGCCAAGCAATTGTTTTATACTTTAATAATCTCAAACCTTTTCAACTTTAACGCAATACATGAGCGTGAGCCATGGATATAGCACTATAGGTGGAATAGAATATGATGGTGGAGGTTATGAGGAGAAGACAAAAAGGGAGAAAGTCTCACATCAACTAGGCGTATCAACGGGCTATGGTGATGCCCATCAATATATATCAATGTGAGTGAGTAGGGATTGCCATGCAACGGATGCACTAGAGCTATAAGTGTATGAAAGCTCAAACTGAAAACTAAGTGGGTGTGCATCCAACTTGCTTGCTCGTGAAGACCTCGGGCATTTGAGGAAGCCCATCATCGGAATATACAAGCCAAGTATAATGAAAATTCCCACTAGTATATGAAAGTGAAAGCATAGGAGACTCTCTCTATGAAGAACATGGTGCTACTGTGAAGCACAAGTGTGGTAAAAGGATAGTAACATTGCCCCTTCTCTCTTTTTCTCTCATTTTTTTATTATCTTTTTTCCCTTTTTTATTTTTTTCTTTCTTTTTGGTGGGATTCTTTGGCCTCTTTTTTTATTTGGGCTTCTTTGGCCTCTTTTATTTTTCATAAAGTCCGGATCTCATCCGGACTTGTGGGGGAATCGTAGTCTCCATCATCCTTTCCTCACTGGGGCAATGCTCTAATAATGATGATCATCACACTTTTATTTACTTACAACTCAATATCTAGAACAAAGATATGACTCTATATGAATGCCTCCGGCGGTGTACCGAGATTTGCCATGATCTAGCGTAGCAATGACATCAAAAAACGGACAAGCCATGAAAACATCATGCTAGCTATCTTACGATCATGCAAAGCAATATGACAATAAATGCTCAAGTCATGTATATGATGATGATGGAAGGTGCATGGCAATATATCTCGGAATGGCTATGGAAATGCCATAATAGGTAGGTATTGTGGGTGTTTTGAGGAAGATATAAGGAGGCTTATGTGTGACAGAGCATATCATATCACGGGGTTTGGATGCACCGGCGAAGTTTGCACCAACTCTCGAGGTGAGAAAGGGCAATGCATGGTACTGAAGAGGCTAGCAATGATGGAGGGGTGAGAGTGCGTATAATCCATGGACTCAACATTAGCCATAAAGAACTCATATACTTACTGCAAAAATCTACAAGCCATTGAAAACAAAGTACTACACGCATGCTCCT
Source organism: Aegilops speltoides (assembly GCA_021437245.1). Taxonomy (NCBI): domain Eukaryota; kingdom Viridiplantae; phylum Streptophyta; class Magnoliopsida; order Poales; family Poaceae; genus Aegilops; species Aegilops speltoides. Next base: position 330,834,621 of record CM038144.1, read on the forward strand.
AGGGGGATAGATTGGTAGGAAAAGACCATCGCTCGTCCCCGATCGCACTCATAAGGAAGACAATCAATAAATAAAATTGTGCTCCAACTTCATCACAAAGCGGTTCACCATACGTGCATGCTACGGGAATCACAAACCTCAACACAAGTGTCTCTATAGTCCACAACCACCCACTAGCATGACTCTAATATCACCATCTTTATATTGCAAAACTACTTCAAGGAATCAAACATATCATATTCAGCGATCTACTAGTTTATGTAGGATTTTATGACTAACCATGTGAATGACCAATTCTTGTCATCTCTCTAAATAGATATAAGTGAAGCAAGAGAGTTTAAATTTTTCTACCAAAGATATGCCCATGCTCTAACAATTATAAGTGAAGCAAAAGAGCATTCTACAAATGCCGGTTTTCTATGTGAAGAGAAACAGGCAATCCAGACTTCAAATGATATAAGTGAAGCACATGAAGCATTCTATAAAGCCACACTCAAAAGATTTAAGTGAAGTGCAATGAGCATTCTATAAATGAACCAAGGACTATCTCATACCAGCATGGTGCATAAAAGAAAATTGAAAACTAAATGCAAAAGACGCTCCAAGACTTGCACATAATGCACGAATGAAACGAATACGAAAACATACCGATACTTGTTGAAGAAAGAGGGGATGCCTTCCGGGGCATCCCCAAGCTTAGACTCTTGAGTCTCCTTGAATATTTACTTGGGATGCCTCGGGCATCCCCAAGCTTGAGCTCTTGCCTCTCTTCCTTTTCCTCATATTGAGACCTCCTCGTTTAGACACTTCATCCACACAAAACTTCAACAGAAAACTCGGTAAGATCCGTTAGTATAATAAAGCAAATCACCACTCTAAGTACTGTTGCAAACCAACTCATATTTTGTTTTTGCATTGTGTCTACTGTAATATAACTTTTCCATGGCTTAATCCAATAATATAAATTGATAGTTTCATCAAAACAAGCAAACTATGCATCAAAAACAGAATCTGCCAAAAACAGAACAGTCTGTAGAAGTCTGAAGATCCACCATACTTATGGTACCCCAAAAATTATACCAAAATTAGGACAAATAAAAAAGTTGCACAGAAAGACAGTGCAAAAGGAATCATAACCATTTGACGTTCCAGTTAAAAATGCAAAATCGCGTACTACACCAAAGTTTCTATCCAGCACCATACAAACCAACAAGCATTGTAAACATCCTAAAGGCAAACCTTGGCACATTATTTTTATAATACAATGGAAATTTACAAGGGGATAATTATTTTTGTTGAAAAGTTTCTGTAATCAAGATTCACACAGTTTTCGTGAGCATGAACAAAGTCCAAGGCTAGCTCCCACTTCAACAATGCTTGTCTTTCTCACTTTCTATTTCCTTTTTGAAAAGTTTTTAGGTTCCCCTCTTTATTTTTGTGTTTTTAAACTATATGAAAGCACTCAACAGAAATAAATGACTCTCTAAAACTTCCGGGTTGTCTCCCTGGCAGCGCTTTCTTTAAAGCCATTAAGCTAGGCATTTAGTGCTCAAGTAATGGATCCACCCGGATCCCAAGGTATATCAAAGCCAATTTTAATTAACAATGATTTGTAATTTAGTAGTGAGCACGAAGTAACATATATCATGCAACAACAAAGTCTAACTCTCTTCCTATGCATTGGCATGTCATAAAAGAACAATTCATGCACACCAAGTAAAGGCCAATGCATAGTAGAAGCAGTTTCTTGCAATTTCATCGTGTTGGAAACATAAAGAGGCGGAGATGTAGTTCCTCTCTCATAATAATTGCAAGTAGGATAAGCAAGCACATGCATATTATATCTATTAAAATCATCATGTAAAGTAGTAAAACGCAACCCATCAATATAATCCTTAGTAAGCACAAACTTCTCCGATATAGTGTAGTTTGGAGAATTCAAAAAGATAATAGGATTATCATGCGTGGGTGCAATAGCAACAATTTCATGTTTAACATAAGGAACTATAGCAAGTTCATCTCCAGAAGCATAATTCATATTGGCATCTTGGCCACAAGCATAGCAAGCATCATCAAAAAGGGATATTTCAAACAAATTCAAGGGATCATAGCAATCATCCTTCGGTAAGCACGAAGGGGAATTAAATAATGTATGAGTTGGAGGGTTACTCTCATTAGAAGGTGGGCACGGGTAGCTAATGCGCTCTTCCTCCTTTTGTTCTTCGCTCTCCTCATCATCTTTTTCATCCAATGAGCTCACTGTTTCATCAATTTCTTCTTCCATAGCTTCCTGCAAAATATTAGTCTCTTCTTGGACAGCGTTGACTTTCTTCATAAAAGCATTAATATAGTAATTGTATTCATAATTTTCATAGCAATATCCAAGTATAGCAAGATTTTCCGGCCTATAACCATCATCATCAAAAGCTTCATACTTTTCAAACAAAGCTTCAATATCATAGGCAGCCTTAAAAGCAACAAATTCTTCTATTTGTTCCACATCATAGTAATCATATATACCATTAGCATAAGAAGCTAAGGTTTCATTATCGTTAAATTTGCATGAAAAGTGGACGTGTGGAGCCTCCATCCTAGAGCAACAAGTAATATCATATCTCAAGCATAGATTCCAGGCATACCAACGCAACATAATAAATTGATCCCATAATAGTTTCCCTTTTTGTGTCGAGCGATAATCCCTAAAGTATTCACGTTGATCCAACGTGTCTACCATTATAAAGTTGAATGGGGTTTTCTCAGGATTATCAAAGTAGTACATAATATCACTCACATAATGAGAATCGGGGGTTTTAGGAGTTACCCCATCTACATGAGTAGCAAGTACAGCTATTTTTTTGGTATTTCATGTTCCATATCCATAAATAAGGATGGAGAACAACTTAGAACAACAAATAAAAATTACTTAGTGATAAAGCAAACAAGCACACACGAGAATATTCACCCCACGCTATGATTCCCCGTCAACGGCGCCAGAAAAAGGTCTTGATAACCCACAAGTGTAGGGGATCGCAACAGTTTTCGATAAGTAAGAGTGTCAAACCCAACGAGGAGCTAAAGGTAGAATAAATATTCCCTCAAGTTCTATCGACCACCGATACAACTCTACGCACGCTTGACGTTCGCTTTACCTAGAACAAGTATGAAACTAGAAGTAATTTGTAGGTGTGATAGGCTAGGTTTGCAAGACAGTAAAGAACACATAAATAAAAAGTAGGGGCTGTTTAGATAAAGATGCAATAAAGTAAGTATTAGTAGAGAGCTTTTTGTTATGAGAAAGTTATTTGTCCAAGGTAATCGATAACTAGACCGGTAATCACTATTGCAATTCTATTTGAGGGAGAGGCATAAGCTAACATACTTTCTCTACTTGGATCATATGCACTTATGATTGGAACTCTAGCAAGCTTCCACAACTACTAAAGATTCATTAAGGTAAAACCCAACCATAGCATTAAAGCATCAAGTCCCCTTTTATCCCATACGCAAACAACCTACTTACTCGGGTTTGTGTTTCAGTCACTCACGCAACCCACCATAAGCAAATCATAAACATATTGCAAACCCTACAGCGGGAATCCCTCACGCTTGTGCGACATGGAGGGTACAATAGGACAGCACCAATTATAAAACATGCAACTCAAACCAATCACGATCATCAATTAACCCATAGGACAAAACGGATCTACTCAAACATCATAAGATAGCCATACATCAGTGGGGAATAATATATAGCGTTGAGCACCATGTTTAAGTAGAGATTACAGCGGGTAAGAGAGAGGTTACACCGCTACATAGAGGGAGGAAGAGTTGGTGATTAAGGCGGTGAAGTTGTTGGTGAAGATGATGATGATGATGGCCCCCGGCAGCGCTCCGGCGCCACAGGAAGCAAGGGGGAAAGAGCGCCCCCTTCTTCTTCTTCCTTGACCTCCTCCCTAGATGGGAGAAGGGTTTTCCCTCTGGTCCTTGGCTCCCATGGCTTGGGAGGGGCGAGAGCCCCTCCGAGATTGGATCTATCTCTTTGTTTCTGCGTTCTCAAATTCTACCCCTTCACCGTTTCTTAAATATCCGGAGTTCCGTAACCCCGATTGGGGTGAATCTTTCGCCCAGATCTTTCTCATAAAATTAGCTTTCTTGCGCCAAAAGAAGAGCATCAACCGCCTTACGGGTGGCCCACGAGAGCCCAGGCCGCGCCCAGGGGGGAGGGCGCGCCCCCTGTCTCGTGGCCACCCCGGACACCGTTTCGCGTTGATTTCACTTCCCAAAAATCATAAATATTCCAAAAAAAAATTCTCCGCCCGTTTTTATCTTGTTTGGACTCCGTTTGATATTGGGTTTCTACGAAACAAAAAACATGCAGCAGACAGGAACTGGCACTGGGCACTGGATCAATATGTTAGTCCCAAAAAATAGTATAAAAAGTTGCCAAAAGTATATGAAAGTTGGATAATATTGGCATGGAACAATCAAAAATTATAGATACGACGAAGACGTATCAAGGGGTGGTTGAACAGTAGCCGATGGACTAGCGCGCGGTGGAGGCTGGATGAACAGGAGCCCGTGGATGAACAGTCGCAGGTGGAGGATGGAGGAGGTCAACGGTGGATGAACAGTAGCCCGTGGAGGCTGGAGGAGGTCGACGGTGGAGATGAACAATATCCCGTGGAGTCCCGTTTTGTGGTACGCCACACCCCTCCCGATGAACAGGACCCCCGTTTCGACCGTAGCGCTCCAACACAAGTCCGTTTCGTCCGTTTTGCGGTATGCCACACCCCTCTCGATCAATAGGACCCTGTTTCGACCGTAGGAGGTCCAACACAAGTTCGTTTCCTCCATTTTGCGGTACGCCAGACCCCTCCCGATGAACAGGATCCCGTTTCGAACGTGGCCGGTCGAACACAAGGCCGTTTCCTCTGTTCTGCGGTACGCCAGGTCTCGTTTCCATCGCCTGTTCCGTCCAAGCCGGTTGGCTCCCATGTGTTTTGTTGCCTCCCGATGAACACGACGCATTTTGTTGCCTCCCCATGAACACGACACATTCCATTGCCTCCCCATGAACACGACGACGATGCAGTTTCTCCGTTCCGACCCAACCATGTGCACAAGCCCTGGCCGTACGTATGCGCGAGTAGGCGTTCGAGACCCCGTCCGTATGTACGTACGTGGTCGTATTTACTTTCTTGCAACCTGGCTGTTGTACGTACGTGTACATGCTACATGCGCGCCTCTACTACGACACGTGCGTGCCTAGGAAGGACACGACGTGGAGCCTGGGAAGATGCGGCAGTGGATGCCCACGCGGAAAGGAGTACGAGGGTTCACTGGTTCGACTGCGGTGTGAGGCTACCGTCGCCGCAGAATAACAGGGGGTGTGGGTGAGTAGAGGGATGGCCTGGCCAGCGGTGGGAGTAGTAGGAGGTGGTGAGGCCTCCGCGGCATCACAACCGGCCACGGGAGGCAGGATTATGCGGCACGACCGGCGCTGCTTTGGGCGGTTGGAGCAAGAAGACCATAGGTTGAAGAAGCACTACGGCCGTTGGATGGACATCATACGGTCACTGGAGCTAGAATCGTTCATATTGACTAAAGTTGACAAAGGCCGTCGTCCCAGTCAACTTAGTAGGCCCACAAGTCAGTCTCCCAACATGGTGGGTCCTAGCTAGCAGGGGGAGTATTCATTTTTTTGTGCGTAATAAGGAGGCACTTCCGGTGGGTCCGAGCTGACAGCGGGGGCAACATTTTTTTCACGAAATACGGTGGCCTGTCCGGTGGGTCCCAGCAGTCAGGGGGGAACGTTTTTTTTGCAAAATACGATGGCCCGTCCAGTGGGTCCTAGCAGTCAGGGGGAAACTTTTTTTCATGAAATACGGTGGGGCCCGTCTGGTGGGTCCCTGCTGTCAGCTAGAGGAATAATTATTTTGCTCGTAATAAGGAGGCATTTCCTTGTGGCTGCCGTGGACCCAGCTGTCAGCCTCTCCATGTACAGTACTCTTCCGATGGAAGTCAGTCGTTGACCACATTGACCACGCCGCGATGAGAGCACCACGGCGGTGGACGACGGCGAGGTCTAGGAAGGGGACGACGCGGAGCCGGGGAAGACGCGGCAGTGGATGCCCACGTGGAGAGGAGTACGAGAGTTCACTGGTTCGGCTGTGGTGTGAGGCTGCCGTCGCCGCAGAATAACAGGGGGTATGGGTGAGTGGAGGGATGGCCTGGCCAGCGGTGGGAGTAGTAAGGGGGGCGGTGAGGCCTCCGCGGCAGTACAGCCGGCCATAGGAGGCAGGAGCAGGCAGCACGACCGGCGCTGCTTTGGGCGGTGGAGCAAGAAGACCAGAGGTTGAAGAAGCACTACGGTCGTTGGATGGACATCGTACGGTCACTAAAGCTAGAATCGTTTATATTGACTAAGTTGACAAAGCCCTTGGTATGCGCCAACTTAGTAGGCCCACAGGTCAGCCTCCGAAATGGTGTGCCCCAGATGTCAGGGGGAGGAATCATTTTTTGGGCAGCCGAAGCTAAGAATATCCGAGATTGAACAAGAAGCACGACATACGTTGGATAGACATCCAACGGCCACTGTTGCTAGAACTGTGTGTTGACTATAATAAGTTGACAAAGCCTTGCATACATGTCAACTTATTTTTTTAGGGGACGCGTCAACTTAGTAGGCCCACAAGTGTGTGCCAGAGAACTTATAGCCCATTTGCAATTTGTAAGAATGTATTGCCCATTTTTGAATTCTAATGGAATTTACTACAGCCCATTTATAGTTCGTTAAAAGTACAACCCATTTTCTAACTAGGACAACGATTAATAATTTCAACCAACCGTTGAAGATAGAATTCAATAAAATCTCTCGCATTTTGATGGGATCCTAAATATTTTTATCCCCAAATTTCTAGTCAGATTAAATATAAATTTGTATTACGTAAAAATCAACGAAACATTGCGCGTGCAACAATGAAAAATTAAGATTTTCAAAATACATAAATAATATTTTATAAACTAATTTCGTGTTCGGTGCATTTTTTATAGTTACTGCCCAGTTTTTATAATTACATCCCATTTATTATTTTTTAAAGCCCATTTTCCTTTTAAGCCTAATGCATCCCTCCTAGGAAATATTTGTAGCCCAGCGGGGCGGAGAATAACAAGTTGACCTTGCCTCGGTATTCCTCAAAAAAACGTATAGCTGGGCTAGCCATTTTCATCTTGAAAAATTTAATATCTGGGCTAGATACCTGGCCTGGGCTAGACGGGCCATAGCCCGCCCAGTTAATACCCTGCTCTCCTCTGAACAACAACGAAATCATCGCCAAGAAAAACTCTGCAGTGCTCACGCCTCAAAAACACAAATATTGCTCGAGCTGCTTGGTCCCAGCTGTTGGCCGCACCTTGTGCAATTCTCTCGTTTATATTGACTACATAGGTTAACAATGGTGTGGGACTGTGATGTCAGGAAACCAGGAGGGAGCAAAAAAAATATAGTTGTACATAATAAGGAGGCACTTGCGTACGTACGGCTATGGCCCTAGTGGGTCCCTAGTGTCATCCAGTCAAAATAAAGTCATCTCATGAATCCTCATGTTTGTTGACAATGTTAACAATGCTCGGCGCCATGGCAAGCGCAACAACTCGAAGGACGACGGAGAGGGCCTCGCGGGCCCTATGGATGGTCTGATACAGCGCCCGCTGCTCATTCAGGAAGCCAGGATCATCGAACACCTATGAGCACCTTCGAGAAACTGAGACGGCATGAAACGTAAGGCCGCACTTGGGAGCTCTGGTTTATTTCACACATGTATTAACATACAAGTGTAATTTACTCGTCATCGGAAACAACGCGTAAAATACAGGCATAATGAAATCGAGGGCCCGAGGTCTGTAAGTAAAACCGGCCGGTTACGCGTGTAATTTGAGAGACCAGTGTATATTTTACTAGTCGAAATCGACCAACCAAGCGCTTCGCCCGAGACCATCTGCTTTTATTTACAAGCATCAGTTTTACAAGCAGCTTTGGTTGGAAAACGACGATCCAATCACGGCCTAATATGATGAGTTGGTCGGAAGATCATATGGTTTCACGTCTAACCTACCCGACTTGTGTAGGACCTTGAGAAGAGGCGTCTAGAGGGGGTGATTAGACACTAAGTGCCAAAGTTGCAGTTTTTAAGTTTCTTTGAGTTTAAGTGGAGTTTAGGCACAATTTCAACAATCACAATACATATCAAGCAAGCATGCAAAGAGTATAGGAGCAGCGGAAAGTAAAGCATGCAACTTGCAAGAAAGTAAAGGGAAGGGTTTGGAGGATTCAAACGCAATTGGGGACACGGATGTTTTTGGCGTGGTTCCGATAGGTGGTGCTATCGTACATCCACGTTGATGGAGACTTCAACCCACGAAGGGTAACGGTTGCGTGAGTCCACGGAGGGCTCCACCCACGAAGGGCCCACGAAGAAGCAACCTTGTCTATCCCACCATGGCCGTCGCCCACGAAGGACTTGCCTCACTAGTGGTAGATCTTCACGAAGTAGGCGATCTCCTTGCCCGTACAAACTCCTTGGTTCAACTCCACAATCTTGTCGGAGGCTCCCAAGTGACACCTAGCCAATCTAGGAGACACCACTCTCCAAGAAGTAACAAATGGTGCCTTGATGATGAACTCCTTGCTCTTGTGCTTCAAATGATAGTCTCCCCAACACTCAACTCTCTCTCATAGGTTTTGGATCTGGTGGAAAGAAGATTTGAGTGGAAAGCAACTTGGGGAAGGCTAGAGATCAAGATTCATATGGTAGGAATGGAATATCTTTGTCTCAACACATGAGTAGGTAGTTCTCTCTCAGAAAATGTATGCTGGAAGTGTAGGTTCAGTCTGATGGCTCTCTCCACGAATGAAGAGGAGGTGGAGGGGTATATATAGCCTCCACACAAAATCTAACCGTTACACACAATCTACCAAACTCGGTGGGACCGAATCGTCAAACTCGGTCAGACCGATATTTTAGCAAATAATGTGACCGTTAGGGTTTCTGGTGGGACCGAAATACAACTCGGTGAGACCGATTCGGTTAGGGTTAGGGCATAACATAATCTCGGTAAGACCGATTACACAAACTCGGTGAGACTGATTTGGTAATAAGCTTTCCAGAGAGTTGGTCAGGCAAACTCGGTGGGACCGATTACTCAAACTCGGTGAGACCGATTTTGGTAATAAGTTTTCCAGAGAGTTTGCATTGTAATCTCGGTAGTACTGATTTCTCAAACTCGGTGAGACCATTTGATAATGGACATACACAGAGAGATTACAATCCCATCTCGGCGAAACCGAGATCCCTATCGGTAAGACCGATTTGCTTAGGGTTTGTGGCAGTGGCTATGACTTTTGGAATTGGTGGCGCCGGATAGAAAGAATTGGTGTGACCAATTTTGGCTTTAGGTTTAGGTCATTTGTGGAAGTGGGAAAGTAGCTGAGGGTTTTGGAGCATATCACTAAGCACATGAAGCAAGAGGCTCATTAAGCAACACCTCATTCCTCCTTGATAGTATTGGCTTTTCCTATAGACTCAATGTGATCTTGGACCACTAAAAATGTAAAATGAAGAGTCTTGATTTTGAAGCTTGAGCCAATCCTTTGTCCTTAGCATCTTGAAGGAGTTCCCACATCCTTTAGTACATGCCACTCCATTGTTGAACTTATCTGAAATATACTAGATAAAGGTGTTAGTCCAACAAGAGATATGTTGACATTAATTACCAAAACCACCTAGGGAGCACTTGTGCTTTCAACTTGTCGTATAGGCTATGAATGAAACATAAGACGATGAACTTCTTAAGCACAGAAACAACAGCAGAGGATGATCTTCTCAGCAGAGTAACTATTTACTTCTAAACTGAACACAGGAATAGGAAAAAAACAATCGACGCTGCTCACAGCAAGGGCGTCCCACTCAAAAATATCAAATGCATGTCTTCTGGCTAACATCAATGAGCAAATTTTGACAAGGTTTTCCAATTCCAATATATTAAACTAACGTCTTCTTGCTGACATCAATGATTAAACTTTGACAAGCCTTTCCTATTCAAAATATGTAATGCCTATGATCGTGGAGTCCTGTCGTGGTTTCTTGTACTTGTTTGGGCACTTTTTGCCCAGTGCACTCCATGTGTTGTAGAATTGCCAATGCTCTCTGCAGACTAGTCATGTCACCAGCGTCTAATAATACTCTGTAAAGCTTCTCGGTCATTCCTTCTGTAATGTAGCGCAAACAATGACTGCTTCTTTATGCAAAGTGGAATGACCAACTGGACCCAGTAATGCAGCAGTTTGCCTTGGACACATTGGCTCCTTTTGTGCAGTTCAACTAAAATCGAAGTCGGAATAAAATTGAGCTTTAATTTTGATATCCCTATAAGCAACAATAGGTATAAGGGAAACAATTACTGAGAAATAACGGTTGATGACTTGTACTCCCAGAAGAAAAGCATCTACTGATCTACCTTATCTTAATGGGAAACAAAGCAGGAGAGTAGCAATTCTCCATCAGTGTGATTCATTCATATTGACCAAGACATTATCTTAACAATGCCTTGTTTCAACATGTATAAAGAACGACAAAGCAGAAAAGTACCATTCCAAAAACAATGCAACTGATTCATTTTAACAGAGACATTATCTTAACAATACCTTGGTTAAACATGTAGAAAGAACTACAAAGCGGGATAGTACCATATTAGGTCGTGATTGGATAGTACCATATTAGGCCGTGAAGCAAAATGTCGCAATAGCAACAAGTTGAATAGATATCCATGTTTAAATAGAGGCAAAAAAGGAATCAATTACTGGCTAATAAAGGAGGATGAAACATGCGGCCACAAAAATGGTAATCCCGCCAATCCCTAACAAGTCTTGCAGTTTTGAAATAAGATTCAGTGGTTAATTTTGAGAGTGGCATTGCTTAATTTTACCAGCGGCATTAGATTAGCAAAAAGCATAAATAGTTCCAGGGGAGAGTGGGCGCAACAACACTATGTGCTTCCATCTACTTATAAAGGGGGTGATGCAAAGTTTGTTGTAACAAAGCAACAAGCATCATGTCTGGGTTGGTACCATTTTTGTTCACTACTTAATGGGAAAAGAGAGCAATACAATAGCTTCAATTCAACATTTATTTAAAACAGTACCAATACAAGTAGCATAGCATCTCAAAACACACTGCACGATCATGTGGATGAAGGCAAGTACCAACCTGTCATGACGCACACAAGACATGTATGAATCTACCAACACGAATAGGAAATCCAATCTCGTTTTGTGCAGTTGCACTGAAATCAAGCAAAGTGTTTCGAGTAGCGAAGCAAAATGTCGCAACAGCAACAAGTTTAATAGATACCCTGCCGGGGGAGATCTGCCCGCCGCGGACACCTATGGGGCCGGGGCCCCTTGTGAGTGCGGTACGAGGGCGGAGGAGGCACAGAGAGCAGATCGAGACGAGCACGCGGGCGGATTTTACCCAGCCGAGCTCTCCGGAGAGATAAAACTCCTACTGCTGCTTTGTGTTTGTATTTGATCTTGCTCGAGAGTGCGAGCGTATGGTGGTATTGCGTGTGTCGAATGGCCCGAACCAGCCGAACCCCTTCTACGTGCGCATGGGCCTCCCTTTTATAGTGCAAGGGGGCGCCAACAGGTGGCAACGTAGGAGAAAGGGGTAAAAGCGTAAAAGAGGTGGTAGTTGGAGCAGTCGGGGGAACAAAGAAGCTACGGTCGTGTGCAAAGTGGTTTCTACCTACTTTGTGATGGGGGACAAGGGCATTTAATGCCCGTCGCCGTCGACCCAAAAGCTCCCGCCCTTGCGTCTCCGCTCGCCACGGCGATGGATCCACCACCGTGAAGTGCCACCGTGTCCCCAGGCTGCACAGCCATCCGCCACGCTCTCGAAAGGCCCAGGCGGCGTGGGCTGATGAGCTGGGCCGCGGCACACTGGCCTTCTCTCCGGCAAGTACCTTACCGGGGTCTTGACCTTGCCGGGCCCGGGAGCTTGCCGGGCTCTGTAACTTGTCGCTCCCCGGGCCCTCGCCGGGACGCACATAGCGCCGAGGCGTGTCTTCTATGATGTAATCTTCTAGCCTTCCTGGCGAGCTCCTCTCGCCAGGGCCTTGTGTGAGTGATATAACCTTGAGCCTGGGACGGCCTTCCCGGCAAGCTCCGCTTGCCGGGGTCTCGATCTTCTGTCTTGTACACTTTGTCTTTGAATGGCTCGACATGGAGTAGGAAGGGTATCCGGTGAGCGCGTGGTAGACCCTGCCGCGGGAAGCTGCAACTGCCCGTGCACAAGTTGGGGTACTGAGGTACCCCTACCTTAGTACACCGACATACCCCTGTTTAACAAAGGCAAAAAAGGAAACAATTACTTGCCGATAAAGGAGGATGAAACAAACAGTGACAGAAAGAAGCATCTAACTTATCTTCGATGGAAAACAAAGTAGGATAGTAGCATTTCTAAAATGTTGCATTGATTCATATTAACAGAGAAATTCTCTTAAAACAACATTCATTAAAAAATGTAATTTACTTTTAACAGTGGCATTGCTTCAACTTTCCGGCGGCATTCTTAGATTAACAACAACAAAATAGCTGTATGGGACATGCCATCACCATGTGCGTCCACATGTATAAATGGGTGATGCAGAGTATGTAGCCAAGCAGCATATATGCGTTGGTCCCATATTTGTTCTCTTTGAACCTTTTTCCTATGTGAGGGCAGCAAATCTAGTCCTGCACTAACTACCCGGCCCCCCAGTTTCTTTCCCTTTTCAACAAAGAGATCGGTTCCTTACAGATGTGTGTACTAGGTTACCCCCTTTTTCCCTTTTCAACCAACAAAGCGGCTGGATAGCCAGTCTATACTACTTTTCGTCCCTCCTTTCCTCATTGAACCACATCCTAGATTCTTGCTCCAGCCCACCGCACCCTTCTTTCCTCTTTGAACCAAGACCTAGATTCGACTACAGATCGAAAAAGATCCACATGCACCTAGAGTAACGATGGTTTCAAAGAAACTTATACCTTAGGGTCGTCTGGATGTGGCAAGGCGTGCGGCGGGAGGCCGGATCTTCCCACACTACGTACGGCAGCAAGGAAGAAGGGGTCAGTGGACCTCCCGCAAAGGCGCTGGGCGAAAGAGAACAGCGCAGCCGGCAGTGGATTGTCTCCCTCGCCAAAGGCGATAGAGTGAACGCTGCACCTCCTCCCCTTCCCGGTGCGACGGGATCCGGACGCCTCCTTCACCAGCTGTGAGGGGAGAGACAGAGAGAGAGACAAGAGGCCAACACAGTCTTGTTTACATCTGGTGAAGAGAGGGTGAGAGACTGTGAATATAGCAAACCCTAGAAAATGAATGATGAGCCTCCAGCGTGTATATATATGTAGTGCGGCGAGAGTGCGGAGTGTGCAAACCCTAGCAAACAAGCACTGAGGCTCCAGCTTATATATATACTACTGTAGTACGGACTAAGCTCCGGTGCCTTAAACTGCACCTACTTTTGGCTGTATGATAGGTGAGCCAGCCACATTTTGGGCCCACCTGTCATAAACCCAACGGCAGGTGCACTAAGTCAATGAAGTTGCGTCCATATAGTACTCATGTATACGACTAATATATAGTGGAGTGGTTTTCTTATTCTCTCCATAACAATCGTTTTAAATTGTGTAAGTACGAAATGAAACTCTTTATTTAACATACAGTGAAGAAAACTACTATTACTTCCCATGAACTAACGATCCACGTGTCCTGGTCGCACTTCCTGTCCTTCACGTGCGGTACACTACCCTCCCTTAAGTGAACAACCACACATGCGCCAAATTATCGGAAACGTGTGAGAGTGTGTACAAATAAAGAATTTTAATTTCAATTATTGGAAAGGTTTGAGAGTATTACAAAGTTTGACTTCAAACAAATCTAATATGCGGAGTAAATAAAAATGGAGGGCTACTATGTCCATCCGGGTTTTTAGTCCACACCATTTTTTAAATCAAAGTTAATAGCTGGACAAATAAAATTACAGGGGAGCTGGAGACAAAGTTGTGAGAAGGCTTAGAAATCAATACAAAACTTATGCTCTTAGTACCAACGTCGATCCTTCTTCGAGGAAACATTTGGTTCATAGCCAATTGTGTGATAAAATTGCACCAACGTGAAAGATGACTGCGTCTCCAACGCAACCAAGGTGAACTCACGAAGGATATCATCTTTGTGCGTAACAAGCAAAGAGCACTGATGGAAGACAACTTGTTTTTCATTGAAAATTGATCAGCTTCACTAGCCGACGCAACCATGAGGCGCAACCATGAGCATCGATAGGTCATCGTGGTGATGCATCATCCATTTGGCATCAAGTTTGGGTGAGGCACCTATGAAGTTCGACAAATCCTCACTGTGGTCTGTTTCTCCTCAGTAATCAAGCTCGAGGAAGGAAGAACCACATGGCAGAGGACAGTGAGGCGGAACAACAATGGCCATCCAATTTTGTGCAGTTCCACTAAAATTGAGGAAGACATGCCCGGGTATGGAGATACGCATCGCTGTTTCCAAAAATATAAAAAAGGGATATAGTGTTGTTACTTTGTTTTACAAGATTAGCAAAGACATCTCAATTGTCAATAAGAATTAATGACAAGTACACCAACAAACAGAAGCATCATAATTATCTTGATGCGAACTAAACTAGGATACCCGAGAAAAAAAAAGCATTTCTTCATTTAACTAGTGATAGTATTAGATTAGCAGTAGCAATAGGAGCATATGGACAATCACCGCACAACCACCATGTACTTTTTGTCGAAACAACATGTATACCTCCACCGATGCATAAATCAGGACAACTTTTTGAGTGGCATTTCCTCTATAATAGTAGGTGATGTTGGACCAGCCAACGAACCCTAGCTACTATACATGGGGAGCTGGGGAGTAGTCGCATAGAAGAAAACCCGCACGCAACAACCTGGGGAGCTGGACCAGTACCAGAAGTTATACCTCAGGTGGGCGAGATGTCGTTTAGGCGGGCGGGTGGGATCTGCCCACACGACGACAGCGAACAAGGGCACGGAGGACCTTGGTCGCGCCATCGCCGACTCTGAGAGGACGGTGCGCATCGGCTTCCTCTATCACCGACAGTGACAACGTCAGCGCTGCACCTCCTCACCTCCCGCAATGGACGGGATTCGGCCGGATCTATGACCACCAGTGAGGAGAGAGATAGAGTGGACACTGTCATCTTGTTTTGATATGGAGAGGGTGAGAGAGCGAGACGCGAGAAACTCTATCAAACAAGAGGGTATAATGGAGTGAAAAAATCTCTCCATAGCAGTGGTTTTAAATAGAATATGCACGTTCTCGGAAAAAAGAAATGAAAACTGGCAGACAATTTTTTAACGTACCAAGAAAGAAAACTCGATCAAAAACACGCCCCCGCTTCCAGGTCGCGAGAGTCGTCGCGCACACACACATAGACATAGACATGCATATCCGTGTTTACGTAAAATTCCATTTCCATCTCCATCTCCAATCATATTTGTTCAACTGGCACAATATTTACGTTGTTAATTATATACGCAGCAATATTAACGTACATCATCTCTTGTTTGCGGGCGTCCAGACCGCTGCCACGGCCGGTCCTGACCAACCCGAACCCTCTTCATCACCCGAGCGTGCTTCCCGCCCGAAACGGTCAGTGCCGCATTCATGCCCGGCCAAAGCGGACGCGACCTCCCACTGGCACCAGCATTGAAACGGCGCGCCAGCCGAGAGGGCGTCGCCCGTGCCGCTTCCTGGTGCACACGACTGCTCCGCGTTCAAAGGTCACAATAGCCGGCCACAACATGCATGTAAAAAGTTCTTGGGAGTTTGTGCTACAGCTAGTTGTCCTCCCCCAACTCGTCAATCTCTTCCAGTAGTGCTAGTACTCCATGGCGCGATCCATCGACAAGCAGGCGGGAAAGTTATCGTATACTCGGTTTGTGGTGAGTGGCATGCCGAGCGACCGTGTGGGGTCGAGCCATGGAGGAGGGTGAGACACGAACACGACAAACGTGATTTAAACGTTGGTTTTGCTCGATGGTGCGATCCAACGAAACGAAATGTTGGTTTCTCTCCATTTCCATTTTTCTCCGAAAAACGGAAACTTACCACTCCATTTTCATTCCTATTCCAAGGTTGCCCGTTACAACATTCCATCAAATACAAAGGAAAACTAACGTGCATGCTGATGCATGTCAATGATTCACATATCATAGCCAATATTTACTTCACAACTAAAGAAAAAAGTTGTGAGAGCGTGTATGAAAGAAAAACTACTGATGGGGTCACTACGACTTAAACCCTAAACCCTAAAAAGGATTTAATTTCCTGGCTAGGTAGAACCTGTCGAAGGAAAGACGGCTGGCACCCTCGGATCATACGATGCTTTTGTGTAGTTCCACTAAAATCGACCTGAGCATCCCTGATGGCAAAGATATTGAAGAAATGTGATTAGAACAATAGTACTAGCACTAGTTCATGAGACATAAACTCATCACAAGTAGAATCCGGTAGAAGTAGAGAAAGATCGACATGGAGATGGAGCTACGGCAGTGGAGCAAGCCGGCTCTAAAAGGAAGATGGACTACCTGGGACGTCGGGCTGTAGCTAGAAGGGCGGTTGGGACGCGGCATCGGCCCATACTGCGGTGACCCCCGATTGGGACGCAATGACTGTGGGTTTTCTCCCTTGCCGATGTCGACCGCGTCTACGCAGAACATTGTTCACCTCCCCCAGCTGCGGGATCAGGTCGGATATGTGACCAGCGGTGTGGCCACCGTCATTCTATGCTTGTGAAGAGAGCAACCTAAGCAAGCAGGCTTGTAGCTTAGGCTCCTGCTAGTGTATATATAGTGGTTTTCTTTTTCTCTCCATATCAACCATTTTATATTGCGTACGTGTCATTGAAGAGTGCAATGATGGTTGCTTCTTCCGACTAACTTAGTGTATGATTTGACTACTCCTTAGTGGCCCCTACACGTACTCCCCCTACGTGTATGCAACAGTCACACGTACACATGGATGCAAAAACACGCGCCACGCCCAATGCATGGATGTCCGAGCACACGACAGAACACACACGGTCACGCTCAAGTGCTCAGCCTACATGTGCATGCACACACATACTCAGTCAGGGTGAGCTAGTGGCCGTATAAACACCGGAAAATATATATATTGAGTGCAATGAGCGTATTATGAAGTCCACTGACCGTATTTTTACAAATATACAGTGACAGACAGTGTATTTATCTCATTTGAAATTAAGCCATATTAACCGGAGAGGAGGCAATATGGACTAGCATTACTTTGCTGTGTCCCGTCAACTTGCCGAACGAGGAGAAGGTTGCAGGACAGGAGAAGCTTGCGCGCGGTGGCTCGCAGGACAAGGAGAAACTTTTGACTAATGCAAGCTCTCCCTCGCTCAGGCGATGGACGTGCAACAGTTAATTCAGTGTCAGATTGCCAGAAGCATACACTATACTACTAGTACTATTATTGTTCGACTTCCCGAATAGGCGAACAGCCAAGCGCAAAGTTTACTACTCCCTCCTTTCCAGTTTATAGGGCTTATCTCAAAATTTTAGTTTTTCCAGTTAAGGCTCAATTTGGTTGTTCCACATCACATATTCAGATTCCAAGGTGCATTAAATCATTGCATGCAAGTATTAAGAGAAAATTGACCAATGCATGTACTTTATGCATGCATGCATTTCAATTAATGCATTGATAAACATAATTTTTTGAGAAAAACAAGAGCATTAATTAGGTGCTTTTGCAAACTACAAAAAGTATTCCACCACTCCCCATCTACCTTGGTTGGTGAGATTTTTGAATTAAGCCCTATAAACCGGAAAGGGGGCCCTCCTTTCCGGTTTATAGGGCTTATCTCAAAATTTTAGTTTTTTCATTTTATAAGGCTCAATTTGGTTGTTTTCCATCACATGTTCAGATTCCAAGGTGCATTAAATCATTGCATGCAAGTATTAAGAGAAATTTGACCAATGCATGTACTTTATGCATGCATGCATTGCAATTAATGCATTGAAAAACATAATTTTTTGAGAAAAACAAGAGCATTAAGGTGCTTTTGCAAACTACAAAAAATATTCCACCACTCACCATCTACCTTGGTTGGTGAGATTTTTGAATTGAGCCCTATAAACCAGAAAGGAGGCCCTCCTTTCTGGTTTATAGGGCTTATCTCAAATTTTTAGTTTTCCATTTTATAAGGGTTAATTTGGTTATTTTCCATCACATGTTCAGATTCCAAGGTGCATTAAATCATTGCATGCAAGTATTAAGAGAAAATTGACCAATGCATGTACTTTATGCATGCATGCATTGCAATTAATGCATTGATAAACATAAATTTTTGAGGAAAACAAGAGCATTGATTAGGTGCTTTTGCAAAACTATAAAAAGTATTCCACCACTCGCCATCTACCTTGATTGGTGAGATTTTTTAATTGAGCATTGTAAACCGGAAAGGAGGGAGTACTACTACGGAGTGGAGTAAGTGCATGCATGTGTGTACGCGGGGTGGAAGCACTGCATGCATGTGTGTACGCATTATTCCCTCTAGTAATACACGAAGTGCTATAACTACCAATGCTATTTTTCAGGCTGATTGCTAGTCGCCTTGGTCCCACAGATTTTTTTTTCTTTTTTCTGAAGCGCGCTCTGTAAACAGTGACGGATGGAGTAGTATGAGTGGATTCAAAAAAGAGCGTATTGATGGTTGCTTCTTCCGAGCAACTTACAGTGGGAAAGGTGGGGCTTATGATTTGACTGCTCATTACTCACTATTAATGCGGCGCAACGACCGGGCTGAGTCTCCCATGCGGTTGTGCACTACCCCCTCGGTTCTTAAATATACTCTGGAGTATTTGTCTTTCTAGAGATTTCGACGAGTGACTACTCAAATATTTGTCTTTTTAGAGATTCAAATTGACTACTACATACGGATGTATATAGACATATTTTAGAGTGTAGATTCACTCATTTTGCTCTGTATGTAGTCACTTGTTGAAATCTCTAGAAAGACGAATAGAGTATTTAGGAACGGAGGGAGTACACATACGAAGCAAAATGAGTGAATCTACACTAAAAAATATGCCCATTTGGAATTTGTAAAAAGATAAATATTTAGGTACGAAGGAGTATCATTTCGTGCATGGCACATGGACCCGGATGCTGAAGAGGCTTCTGGCAATTCTATCAAGCTTCCAGCATTTGTTTACATAATTGATGTACTATACAAATAATTTTCCAGCGACATGAAATCGTATAATGGTGTGAGCTTTCAACTTTTGTTTCGTGTGTCTTGCCATCGATGCTCTTTCAGAAACAATAAAAAACTAACTTCCTTGCTAATGCATCTCAATTATTAGCAGATCAGGGCTAATATTTACATCACAACTAAGTTGTGAGAAGGTGTTAAATTAAAATTGATCCATGCTTTCATTGGCAGCAACGTCCCCCAGCACTGTCTAAATCAACAAGGCATGTTGGGAAAAAAGTAGCTGTCTGGAGCATGCAACATTCCGATCATTTTGTGCAATTCCACTAAAAATAGAGCTGAGCATCCTTGTTCCAAAGATATTAAGTGTGATTATGATAATAGAGGACCACTGATGAAACAATAAACACACAAATAGAAGCCGGTCACCTTTGCAGTCTCTCTTAAGACTAACTAGTTGGAGAAGATTAGGCTCGGAGTTGGATGAGGAGGATAGAGCAAAACCAATCTCCCTTTTTGCAATCGCACTAAAATGTAGAGACGTTGCCCATGTGACATTTTAGTACAATTGCACAAAACACTCTTAAGAAAAAAGTGATTTGTGCAGTTCACCAAAAGGTCGCAACAGCAACGAGGTGAAATGGATAGCCATTTTTGCAAAAAAGAGGTAGAAAGGAAACAATTACTAGCCAATAATAGTTGATGACACATGCGACAACAAAAAAGAAGCATATTCCTTGTCCTAAGGGAAGAAAACAACATGGTTGTGTTTGTCTAAAACGGTGTGAGGACGAGATTGCAATATGGAAAGTACGTCGGACGAGCTACGTTTTGGGCAAAGAACTATGGAAGATCCACATGCAGCGACGTGGGAAGACAGGCAGTGGAGCAAGGCCGGAGGGGATACCTGGAGGTCGTCGGGATGTAACTAGGTGAGCGGCGGCGGGTGGAATCTGCCCATACCGCGGCAGCGAGCGGGTGGCGTAGGCCCTACCGCGCCGGAGCTTGGTCAGAGAGAACGGCGTGTACCGCAGATTGGGACGTGCTGCCTCGGGGCCGTCGAACGGAGAAATGATGCACTTCCTCCCTTTCCCCCAGCCGACGGGATGCGGACGGATCAGTGACCAATGGTGAGAGAGAGAGAGAGGCCACCGCGGCCTTGTGTGAGATACTCCGAAGAGAGACAAACCAGGCAAGCAGGCTCCATTGTATATAGTGGACCGGACTACCTTTTTCTCCATAAAAATCGTTCTATATTCTATGTACGTGCCATTGAGCATTATAACTTTATTTAAAAATAACGCGGCAATGTGTCAAGTCGAACTTTGTTTTGTGCACGCGTGGTACATGACCTCCCTAGGTAAACAACCGCTACATGTGTTCAAATTAGCACGTGGGCTGCCATTTTGTAAAGAATTGAGCTCCACCATGTACCCGCGCGGGTGTGGCTGGGCACGAAGCGTGAGTACATGCACGGTGCACCTATTCTCTTCTTGTATACGTACACCACCTACGTGGGGTTGTGTGAGAGATACAAACCTAGAGAGATATAGTGTGTGGGTTCGTGAGAGTTTGGGGGGGGGATCAATCAAAAAATGTAACATATGCAATGTGTGTGAAATAGAGTCCTGGATATAACATATATATAGAGGGGCCGATCCACGAGAAGAGAGTGGAGGTATCATCGGCTTGAGGTGTCCATAGAATCGAAGAGAGGGTTGATGTGTGTGTGTGTGCGCGCGCGATCGATAAAGAGTGCCATCGAATTTGTGTGTGCCCACGTCAAAGATATAGAATGGCTGGCCTACTGGAACGTGAGAGGGGACATGTGCAGTTTGTCTCTGTGGCATGGATACCTACCTGCAGCGCTCGACTATCGGTGTGTGGTGGGGGAAGAGGGAGGCCCAATTAACTATAGAGGTACAATGGTTGGTATATGTGTGGAGGAGGAGAGAGGCCTACCTCATGTATTAAGGAGATCGATCTACCTCATGTATTAAGGGTGATCGACTGACATCCATGCATATGTGCAGGACAGGAATAAGGTTGGGAGAGAGACAGAGCTAGAGTGTTGGAGGGGGTGGTAGTGGAGTTGCTTCTAACAAATGGCGGGATAGGCTTGCTAGACAAACGGAGGGCACGCCCGCAATATCAATAAGAGAGGAGATGGCTGCTTGTTGTATGTGCACGTGCGTGTGAGAGACGGGTCAGGAGGCATGCACGAATGATGAGGGGGGACGATATGGCTGTGGTAAGCAGACGTAAGTACATAGGAAGATCAATCGCCCTTTGTTAGAGAAAGGAGAGACATAACTTGTGAGGTACGTCGATCGATGGGGGGAGATAGTTAAAGTCGGTCTAGGTATATGTTGGGAGATCGATCGGTATACATGTGTGTGTGTGTGTGTTAGAAGCAAATGAGGCACGAGGAGAAGGATAGAGAGAGAGGGATGCATCTAGGAGGTGGTACGAGAGGCATACTATATCAAGGGGGAAGGAGTGTGCGAGTACGAGATCGATGAAAAGAGTGGTGGAAGTGAGGCATGGACGGTGATAAGAGAAGAGGGGAAGCGTGTGTTTGTGCTAGGGAGACCTGGCTAGAGAGGCATATCGATCGATGTGTGTCGTAAAGGAGTTGGGGGGCCTACACACACCGTGGGTGAACGACCTAAAGTGAAAAGACGAATTTGCGAGATGGAGCTAGAAAATGCTGAGGGAGGGTGAGAGGGATGCGGGCGTGGGCATGCACGAGAGAAAGTTAGCGCTACCTACAAAGATAAGGGATTGTGTGGGTGTAAAAGACGAATAGAGATCATACTTCATTATAAAAAGAGAATTCGAATATTAGAATTTATCATAGTGTTTTAAACCGACGCATGTCTGAATATGTATAATGGTGATACACATGGTGTGGTTATGAACATGTTATACTACATATAATATATTTTAACTCTACTCTTATAAAAAAACAGAGTTGTTGATGATGGTGTGCCTGCCATCCTGCAATATAGACCGTTCGATTTATATCTGGCGAATAGGAAGGAAACTATGGCAATTTTGAAAAAAGATACCCACACCCCTCTCCATATTTGCAAATTAGGCCCCTTGATCATGTTGATGTTCTGTGGAACGCATGGGCATCTTGCTAGTACTACGTATAATACATAGAACATTGATTATAATTTGGGCTAATGTGTGGCTTTTGCAGCTCAGGTCTAAATACTTGTCATAATGTAGGGGGCGGGGCACTATACTTTGTGTGATAAACACGGTGTACGTATGGAACATGGTTTAGATTATGAATATATAGTTAGTACATCAACTGTACTATTATTTGGAATCAACATCAAGTGTATTCAAAAAATAGAATTCGAGTTGATGTAGAACACATAGTTCATATCTATCTCTATAGTAATCGTGTGGTGTGTTATTAAGGTAATACACGAATGATGGTTGAAGTTGGCAACAATCATGATTGTAGATTCTTATTGAAATAGAGAAAGGAATTCAAATTTGTTTCAAATTGCAGCGGTAGTATAGACATTTGGAATGCACTAAAATGTTGGTATGAGTAGGTTACATGCATTATACAGCAATCGAAAAAATTTAATTGGACATAACATGGATTCATACTCCCTCCTTCCATCTATATAGGGCGTAATGAGTTTTTTAAGACCGCCTTTGACTATTGACAAGATTAATAGTACATGACATGCACAATGTGAAAATTATATCATTGAAAGAACCTTTCACGGACGAATTTAACTATGTGCTTTGTGTAAGTTGCATGTCATATATTATTGCTCTAATATTTGGTCAAAGTTAGCATCAAAAAACGCATTAGGCCCTACATAGATGGAAGGAGGGAGTAGCTTTGAATAGCATTTGTATAGTAAAACGGGGCAAGACTCTCTCTTTGTGTGGTGTGAATAGTTTTATTTTTTTCGTTTTCTTTTTGGTTGAGGGAAGTGCAAATTGATTTGCCACGTACAAGTACAATATTACTACATGTTAGGCTTGTCCCTAAAATTCAACCCGCGTCTTGTTATATCCCGAAAATTCAGATATCGTGCTCCCAAAACTGGCGCCTTCACAACCCGCGCCTTGCTATCCCGAAATTACAATGCGCGCGAAAACTCCCTCCAGCTGCCAAATCCCGACACGCGAAATCCCCCTTCTAACCCTGAGCCGAATGGGCCGCGTTCAAATCGGTGGGGGGTACTTTTGTAACACACCCTACATTTTGGACAAGCGCGTCCTTAAGTCATGGTTCATGCCCTCCCATCGCCCCCTTTTCGCCATTCGAAATCCCAGGCCACCATAACCTCTCCGCTCCAGCCGCGAAACCCCACCCTCCTTCGTCCACCACCTCACCGCTGCCCAGCCGGAGCCTCTTCCCTGACGACGTCGTCCACCGCAATAGCTCGACGTCCCTCGTCCACCTCCCTGAATGAGGATCCGTCGTCCATCTCGTCGTCCCACCGGTTCAGCCGCCCCGTCCTCCACCTCCAAGGAGCTGCCCCGATGATCGCTTCGTCTATCGCAGCTGCTCCATCCCCACAGCGCCGCCTTAACCTGCTCCACCGGAACCACAGCATCCTCACCGACTCCTCGGACGAAGCCGAGGCCTACTCGGTGCCACCAAAGAGGTTGTACACTCATCGCATCGCAACTTCTCCTTAACTCGACCTCCCGACACCGACGGTACGGTGCTCCACCCCGCACCCCCACGGAGCGGCTACCTTGAAGTCGGCGCCACGGGTGACATCTCCACGGCGGCTCTCCCCAGTGCGAGGCCCCTTCGGAGGCGGCGTCCATAGCAGCCGGATATGCTGCTGCTGCTCCGGCTCTCGCTCGCTCGCTCGCGCTGCTGCTGCTGCTCTGGCTCTCGCTCGATCGATCGCTCGCCCAGCTGCTGCTGCTCCGGCTCTCGCTCGCTCGGTGCTGCTGCTGCTGCTGCTCTCCCCCTCGCTCGTGCTCCGCTCTGCTCCGATTTAGCCACACTTCAGTCGACTGAATCGACTTTTGGGTCAGCAGATTTTTAGGGGTTGGGGGGGCTCGCCGGAGTTAAGGAAGAACCACCCGCAGTGGAGACGGGGGCTCGCCGGAGAGGTACGTCACTATCTATCTTAGGGTTCAGGGTGGGGGCGGGGGGCCTAGAGGGCTGGCCGGGGCGGCAGTGGGGAGTTGTTTTGGGGCGGCGAGGCGGCGCTGGGGCCAGCGGTTCGTCCGGTGGTAGCTGGTGGCTCAGGGGGGTGCAGGTTGAAGATGAACTGCAGGCCCTCTCTAAACTACATGTCAAGTGCCTCTCTGCTACCATTGTGTTTAGTTTCAACAGTAGCATTTAGATTCCATAGTAAATTTTAGTTTCGACATTTAAGTTCAGAGTCAACAGTTTTTACCTCATCTGTTGCAGTCAGGTGGTTTTTGGTGATGTAAATTTTACATCTGTTTTACATCATCTATTGGAGATGCTATTAGAACCCCACTTGAGATTGACGATGTCTGTCTTGTGCTGCTTTAGCCTTGACGTCTTATCGCTCACCGGAGCTGCTCCAACGACGGAACAATCCATCACAACAGAGCAGTGCCCTGGACGCCGTCTACAGATTCCTCAGATCTTCCTCCACACCTCCGACAGCCACCTCTGCCTCAACTGCTTCAGCGACCAACCTAATGATGCTGAGGTCGACACGACTACGGCAAAGAAAACCTTACTGAAAGCTGCTTGTCATTTCCTTCTGCTCCTTGTTGGGTTCGACACTCTTACTTATCGAAAGGACTATGATAGATCCCCTATACTTGTGGGTCATTAGTGGCAGTATCGGAATTACCTGAAGAAAACGTACTTCACCGGCAAAGAAACTCATCAAATTCCCTTACGTTCTCCTAAGACACATATTCTGGACGATGACTGTGAAGGCCTTGTTCTGTACTGGTCCCGAACCAAGAATGAGGTAAGGTCTATGAGCTAATTTTCTATTTTGAAGTACTATATTCTTGCGTCTTACTGTACTCTGTTCATGTAGAACAAGTGCCTAAACCTGAAGAACAACTGTTCTAATTTAAGATTCCATTGCTATCATAGTTCAAAAAAGCACTAGGCGTGTGCGTTTTTCCACCGCCTTGCACTTTACTGACCAAAGTGCATGCTTATGCGTAGTTATGCACAGATTAAGCGTAGTTATGGGCAATGCATTTTGCCAACGCCTAGAGCCTAGGCGCGCCTTTTTTAACTATGATTGCTATCATGCATACTGCTTTGCTCTTGTATCACTGTATTTACTCATACAAACTTATTTTTAAATTGAAGGATCCAATCAAAACTCCAATGGCATAGCAGGTATGTTCACGCATGTTTCTTTAACAGGTTTGCTCTTATCAATAGCTCTGTTGATTTCAATTTCAATTGTGTATACAGTTGACTTCTCATATCATGCATATTACTAGCATCACAACAGAGCCAATAGTGTTGTTGTACATGTAGACCTGTGGTACCCATCTGAAATCTTGTTGTGCCTATAGTTTCCCACGCTTTGTTTTCTTTCACTGCTGCTTTGTCTTGAAATGATATCATTTGAACCGTGTCTCTATTTTGATTTGGCAAGACAATGCAGTGACCATAGAACATAGATATATGTTTGTTTGATGCTTTTATTATGTACTAGTACTTGGCAATAGAAGAATTGGTAGTTTAATCCTGTCCACTTTACTAATGAACTGGTTCACCGAAATGAGTTTCATATACTAGTACATGTTAAACCTATTATGTGTCTACTTGTTTCTTCTTTTAGAATGCTGACAGAATATTGGGGAAGAGTGCCTTATTAAGCAATGGTAAAGGAAGTAATGCAGATAAGGTTCAGGATAGTGACACATCCTTGTTGGTCTCCAACAAAGCTGATAAAACAACTAAGGAAGACTATCTTGAAGACAGTGAGACAACCCCAAAGTCCTGTCTTGGTTTAGTGTTCGAGTTACTGGCCACTACTGCTTGCACAAGCTATTTAAACTCACTAGCTGAATCAATTCGGTTTCTTGAGTCTCAACTACAAGCTGAAAGACATCGATCAGTTGTCTTTGCGCGAAAAGAAGCGGAAGGATCATGGAAGTCCTGGAGCATTCAGATGCATACTTTCTGGTGCAACAGCAAGCGTTGGCGG
Source organism: Aegilops speltoides (assembly GCA_021437245.1). Taxonomy (NCBI): domain Eukaryota; kingdom Viridiplantae; phylum Streptophyta; class Magnoliopsida; order Poales; family Poaceae; genus Aegilops; species Aegilops speltoides. Next base: position 330,861,113 of record CM038144.1, read on the forward strand.
ATTTTAGCGCCAAACAGGACAAAGCTAATAAGCTTGCTAAGCTTATTGCCATCATGGTGGATACCCAGGATAACGTTTCTTGAGCTCTTCTGGAGTTGTTTCAGTTATGCTCTTGTTTTGTTGCCGCGTTTATTTGCACTGGTGGCCAATTTTGACGACCAGTGTATGTAATATGCTACTTTGTTCCCTATATTTGCACTGGTGGCGAACTTTGATGCCAAGTGTATGTAATATGTGTAATAGCGGTAATAAGCTAGCGTTAATTGCTTGCTTATTTATTTCCTCATTGTCTTGTCTAGTTGTTTGCTTGTAGTCACTGCAGTTCTTTTTCTATGTTTTTCTAGTGGCCACAATAGCCTATTTTTGGTAACTAGGCCAAAATAATCATGGCAGCACACGGATTGTTGTAACCATGGGCATCCTGCGGGCCGTATGATCCATGGCCCTTCTACGGGCGTAGGATCCATTGGCCTTCTGTACGGGCCGTACGATCCATGGTGTCACGCCCAATATGCGATACTATCCTAAAGAGACTCGAAGGTCCCACCAAGGATAGAACCGCATATTGAATCGCTTTTGCAAGGTGGATATCATTACATTAACATTACATAATAGATGGGGATACATACAAAAGGCATACAATGTCACATGAATACAACATCATCTTACATAATAGAACCATCTGACTACGGATGAAACACAAACAGAAACTCAAACGACATCCACCCTGCTAACCCAAGCTGCCGACCTGGAACCTATCCCCTGATCGAAAAAGAAGCAGAAGAAGAACGCCAAAACAAGCAAACACTGCTCTCGCGTCATGATCATCGCATAACCTGTACCTGCAACTGTTGTTGTAGTAATCTGTGAGCCACGAGGACTCAACAATCCCATTACCATGGGTATCAAGACTAGCAAAGCTTAATGGGTAAGGAATGGATAAGTGGTGAGGTTGCAACAGCGACTAAGCATGATATGGTGGCTAACATACGCAAATAAGAGCGAGAAGAGAAGCAACGGAATGGTCGTGAAGATAGCAATGATCAAGAGGTGATTCTGAACTCCTACTTACGTCAAGCATAACCCAAAACCGTGTTCACTTCCCGGACTCCGCCGAAAAGAGACCATCACGGCTACACATGCGGTTGATGCGTTTTAATTCGAATCTGGTGTCAAGTTATCTACAACCGGACATTAACAAATTCCCATCTGCCACATAACCGCGGGCACGGCTTTCGAAAGTTTATACTCTGCGGGTGTCAGAACTTAGCCCATCACAAGCTCTCACGGTCAACAAAGGATATTCCTTCTCCCAGGAAGACCCGATCAGTCTTGGAATCCCGGTTTACAAGACATTTCGACAATGGTAAAACAAGACCAGCAAAGCCGCCCGAATGTGCCGACAAATCCTGATAGGAGCTGCACTTATCTCGTTCTCAGGGCACACCGGATTGTCCAAACTTCCGGTAGGCCAGCCTAGAGTTGCCCCTGGTGACCACTGGCGGCTGACAGGTTGGACCAACACTCACGACGAGCACTGGCCCGGGGGGGAGGGTAAATAAAGATGACCCTCGGGCTCCGGAAACCCAAGGGAAAAATGGCTAGGTGAGGCAAATGGTAAAACCAAGGTTGGGCCTTGCTGGAGGAGTTTTATTCAAAGCAAACTGTCAAGGGGGTCCCATAAAGCACCCAACCGCGTAAACAACGCAAAATCAAGGAACATAACACCGGTATGACGGAAACTAGGGCGGCAAGAGTGGAACAAAACACCAGGCATAAGGCCGAGTCTTCCACCCTTTACCAAGTATATAGATGCATTAATTAAATAAGAGATATTGTGATATCCCAACCATAATCTTGTCCACCATGGAGCAATCTTCAACTTCACCTACAACTAACAATGCTATAAGAGGGGCTGAGCAAGCGGTAACATAGCCAAGCAACGGTTTGCTAGGAAGGTTGAAAAGGTTAGAGGCTAACATGGCAATTTGGGAGGCTTGAAGAACAAGTGATAGGAAGCGCAGCATAGCGATAGAACGAAACAACTAGCATAGTTATGATAGTAGTGAGATCCAAGGTAGCGGTCATCTTGCCTAAAATCCCGCAAGGAAGAAGAATGAGTCCATGAAGAATATGAAGCCACGAAGACGAACCAAGCGTAGACGAACGAATCCTCACGATCGCAACGAAACAGGAACTAACGAGACGGAGCACAACCAGAAAGAAGCAAACAACAATGTAAACACACCACACATAGACATGGCATGATGCTCAACCAAGTATGATGCATGACAAAGCTAGATGAGTCTACCCATGGCAAGAGATGATGCAAACAAGAACAACATATCAAAGCAAAGTTAAATGAGGCCGGAAACAACATATAATAATTCCGGTAAGTCCTCATATGCAAATTTAGAAATTGGTCCAGAACTGAATAAACCTTATGTTCTAGTTGTTAAACAGGAAGTTAAGATGCACCAAGATGATCTACACGAGATTCTAGTCAAGTCACATATAAAGTTCATTTAATTCGGAGCTACGGCCTAGAAGATATGAGCAAAATAAGTTAAACATGGCATTGATGCAAAATGCATACAAACATGAAGCAAACACTCTCAAAACATGGATGCAACATGATAATATGAAACTTCATGCAAAATCAAGCAAGTTTCATATAGAGCACACTCAAAACGGAGCAACGGTTCTACACATACTCTATACAAGTTTAAAGGACAAGCTGTCCAAAACAGCAAATAGGCATCTTGCAAGCATCAAAACGATATGCTACAGCATCTCAACGTGAAAACAAAAGGCATGGGCATGAATTATAGGTAAAGCATGACAAAACATGAGCACTGAGCTATCTCCAGAAATCACTAGAACATGCTCAAAAGGACATGGCAAGATTGCAAATAATAACAGTTTCAGACTTAGCATAAATAACATCAGGTTGCAATGTTTGGAGCTATCAAACAAGATTCTACATGAACTTATCATGGCAAACAAAGGCATGGAATGCTAATATTAAAGAAAAAGAACAAAACTCCCTTACTGAACTTATTCCAAAGATCAACAGAAAAGATGGTAGCATCAATGCAAACATGGCAAGTGATATGACAGATTCAGACATGGCAGGAACAACGATAAGTAGGCATGTTGGTGAGCTTGTACAACACACCAAAGAGCAATAAATGGCATGATAAGGTGACCAACAGTAATATGACATGTTTTTGAAGCTAAGAATGGCAAGATCAAGTTCATAGGGTGCATGGATCACTAGCAAAGCTCATGGCAAAACTGAACTTAATGTTAACAGGCTGACAGCAACATTATTTAGCAACTTTGTAGCATGATATGAACAATCTACAGCAAGCTATAAATGCAACCAGGGGTACGGATTGATAGAGAATGACATGTATAACAAAACATCCTGAGTTAACATCTCCAGATTATGCACAGAATGACTTGTAGTAGCAGGTTTACATAGCATCATGTCGTAACAGATTCAGACATGCAAAACAACAACAGCAAGTACCCTACTTCACGAGCTCGATGCATCATTACAAGACTCGCAAAAATACATGGATTGCACCGCTGTTAATATGGCATGATGTAGCTCAAAACTCGTGTAGACATCAAGTTCATAGGATGCACACACAATATGCAATGAAAAAGATAAATCACCAAGTTATGTTAACAGACAGCAGTTAACATCATACAACACTCTTGCAACAATCATTTGGGCATCAAGATGAACTCAAACAAGCATGCCACAATGAAAAGAAATAAAGAGCATCTAACAATGAAAATTTTGATATATCATGTGCACGAACCAAAGCAGTATGCAACACATTATGGCATCTAGAACAGGGCACCAAGATGCAAATATTTCGGGACTTGGGGAAAATTTCGGGGTCAACCTTAGGGTTCGCTGGATCTGGATCCGGGCGGCACGGATCTCGGGGATCGCCGGAGTGCTCTCACCGAAGCTGCAGGAGGAGGTGGTCGGTGCTGGAGGAAGACGGGGCGCCGGCGAGGAGGGACGGGGAGGCCGGAGCTCGCCGGATCTGGTGGAGGCGGCGGGAGGCGACCTCGGCGCGGGCGGCGGCGGCGCGGGCTGTTGCGCGAGGCGGCGGCGGAGCTCGCTCGCGCGGCTCGGGTTTTTGGCGCGCTGCTGGTGAGGCCGACCAGACCCCGGCTCGGCGACGCGCGGCGGGGCGCGGAGAGGCGATAGGTGGGGACGCGTGGTGCGACGCGGTTGGGCGGGGACGGCGGCGCTGCTGACGTGGCGGCCTCTCATTGGCTAGACCGACGTGGCAGCGGCATTGGACGTGTCCGGCGCGGAGGCGGACATGTCCGGCGGCGGGGAGGAGTTTGGCTAGGGTTTGATCTGCGCGAAAAATCGGGGGGATGCACATATATATAGGTAGAGGGAGCTAGGAGACTCCAAATGTGGTGCGGTTTTCGCCCACACGATCGTGATCGAACGACCGAGAGCATGATGGGGGTTTGGATGGGTTATTGGGCCACTTTGGAGGGGTGTTGGGCTGCACACAAAAGAGGCCTTTGCGGCTACCCGATTAACCGTTGGAGTATCAAACGGACTCCAAATGGTACGAAACTTGACAGGCGGTCTACTGGTGGTGTACCAAGGCCGCTTGGCAAATCACGGTCCATTCCGAGAATGTTTAACACCCGCTCACAACAATAGACAAAAGGGGAATGCCGGAGGGCATAGGAGTGCCGGATTGCAAAATGGACAACGGGGAAAATGCTCGGATGCATCAGACGAACACGTATGCAAGATGAGATGCACATGATGACATGGCAAAATGCAACACGCAAGCAAATGACATGGCAAAGACGGCGAATAACTGGCGGACACCTGGCGCACCGAATCTGGGGCGTTACAACTCTCCTCTTCTAACAAGAGATCTCGTCCCGAGATCTTAGGAACGAGACGGAAGAGAAGGAGGAAGTGGTGAAGTAAGAACACAAGAGAAAAGATGAACCAATTCAAAAGAACACGGTTAGAAAAAGAGGAATGACGAATATGACGAGAACCAAAAGGCTCAAGGAACAAGATGGACTCAGAAATCCATATGGCAATGGGTACCCGTTACCCGCTAACCCGACGGGTAAAAACCCTATTAGGGTAAGGGTATGGGAAAATAAAATACCCATGGGTATTTAAATGGAAAAAATCTATACCCATCGGGTAAGCCGGGTATGGGTACGGGAATGCAATACCCATACCCGTCTACCCACCTACCCGCATGTTAATACATCTTACATGTAGGCCCCCTATGTCATTCAATAGAAAAAGAAAAAAACTCTAGCCTAGCACCCAGCGGCCGCAACCCTAGCCCACACAGGCCCGCACAAAACCCCCTCCGTCCCTCGACCCCTCACCCTCACCCCATCGTGCCGTCACACCCATCTCTCTCACCCGGCTGCAACCCTAGGTGGCCGCCGCCGCTGGACGCTGCGGCTGCCTGGGCAGGCCACCAGGCCATCTCCCTCGTCTCCACATCTCCTCCCTCCACAGCGCCTCCTCCACTCATCTCGCTTGCCGTTGCCGCAGCTCTTCCATATCAACCGTCGGCCAACCGGAGCACCTCCCAGCCTCAACTTTGGTGCGGATGGAGAGCGGTCCAGAGGACGTCGAGGAGGCCCACTACTTCGGTGCGGATGGGGACCTTGTCCGCTCAACCTCAACACCCGTGGATGAGGACGATCTCAGACAAGATGGCGCCGACAGCGGCGGGAGCGGTTCTCAGGTGCGGACGCCGACGCCTTCATCTACCTCCAAGAACATGCGTCTCCAACCACCTTCAACGGGGCAGAATCCCGGGCGCCGCTCCAACTCATCTGCGCCTGGTTACAAGGTGGGTCGTGGCCGTGGCCGTGGAGGCGCGACGGCGGTGGCCAGCACCCAGCAGAGTCCGGCTGCTCCTACTCCTGCGAGGAACAGATCGACCCCACCAGCGAAAAGGGCACCAAAGCATCCAAAGCGGTGAAATTTTTCTCACTTTTTCATAAAATTCTATGATGCGTGAACTGATCTATTTGATTCTGTTGTTATGAAGTTTGGTGTAAGAATGAAAGTGAGTGTTCTAAATGTGGGAGTTAGAATGGAGTTAGAATTGGAACAGCAAATTTGGGAGTTAGAATGTCATGCCATAAATTTATTTCCAGATCATTGACTTGTTCTAGTTTAGGAGAAAAACTTGTATATACAAAAGAAGGTTATATAAAGTGAATCGTTTCTGTAAATCATTTAGTGTAGTTTGATCTTGTAATACAAAAGAAGGCTATATATAGTGAATCATTTCTGTAACTTTTACAAAGCGATTTCTATGACTGTTTCTGTAAACATTTTTGTGTGGCATATTAAGTTTGGATAAATCTGGTTGTGCTATATAGTGAATTGTTAACTTTCTTGTGCAGTGATACAAACAATGGCCGAAGCCAAGTAGATGAGTCCATGGACAAAGCGACACCAATGGATGAAGATGGAGATCATGTTAGCATTTCAGACGATGAAGGAGAAGAGGATGAGGCGAAAGAGGTGCATCCACATCAACCATCTAGTCGCAAGCTCACGTCTAAGGTTTGGTTGGACATGCAGAAGTTGAAGATAAATAGAGAATGGAAGGCCAAGTGTAATTGGTGTCATAAGACACTTACCGCAGGATCAAGGAATGGTACTAAGCATCTAAAGTTGTATCTTCAGAGTTGCACTCTTAGGAAGTTGAAGACGAAGGATGGTAAAACTTTGCATCAACCCTCATTGAAGGTGATGGCCGAGAATGAAGGGAAAGTGAGCATGGAGAGCTACACTTTTAATCAAGAGTACGCTAGAGTAGAGCTTGGCAACATGTTGGTGTTGCATGATTATCCTTTGTCTATGGTGGACCATGTTGGTTTTAGGAGATTTGTTGCTGCACTTCAGCCGTTGTTCAAGCTGCATACTAGAAATACTATTAGGTAATATGCTGCTATGTCTTTAGTTTTCTGTTTCCTCTTAATGTTTCTTGTTTCTCTTGTGCAAATAACATTGACTCTCTTCCTTATCTTCTGTTTATGACTGACATTGTGGAAAGGTATGACATAGAAAAGAAGAAGGCCATCGAGTATATGAGTATGGTACAATCAAGGGTCGCAGTCACCACCGATATGTGGACTTCTGACAGCCAAAAGAAGGGATATATGGCTATTACAGCCCATTTCATTGATGAGTCTTGGAGGCTAAGGAACATTCTCATGAGGTATATACATGTTCCCACATCATATATTTTCAGCAGTCCATTTCATTGTACTTATTTTCAGCAGTCCATTAAGCTTTCATCAACTATTGCGCTTGTGTGCATATTGTAGGTTTATTTATGTTCCAGCACCACATAATGCGGAAGTGATAGCTGAGCAGCTGCATGAATCATTGGTTGAATGGAATCTTGATGAAAAGCTCTTGACTGTGACTGTTGATAATTGCAACGCCAATGACAAGGCAATTGCAGAGATTGTGGGGAAGATAGGAAAAAGTAAGCTTCTTTGTGAAGGTACTTTACTTCACATGCGTTGTTGTGCACATATTTTGAATTTGATAGTGAAGGATGGCTTAGATGTCATGCAATCTGCTATAGAAAACATTCGTGAAAGTGTGGCATATTGGACCGCCTCACCAAAAAGGATAGAGAAGTTTGAGGAAATGGCCAAGTATAAGAAAGTGAAAATAAAATGGAAGTTGAGACTTGATTGCAAGACTAGGTGGAACTCTACTTTTGTAATGCTTGATATTGCTTTGCCTTATAGACCTGTCTTTGAACGTGCAAAAGAAAAAGAAAAGCAATATGAGTGGCTGCCTAGTTCAGAAGAATGGGCTTTTGTTGTAGATGTTGTAGAGAGGCTTAGGTTTTCTATGAAATAACCGAGCTATTTTCTGGAACTGATTATGTGACCGCCAATGTGTACTTTCCTAAGATATGTGAAATTAAAATGAAAATGAGGCAGTGGGAAGCATCTAGCAACAACACTATCAAAGAAATGACAAAAAGCATGATTAAAAAATTTGATAAGTATTGGAGCGACATCCAAGGTCTAATGGCTATAGCTATAATTCTTGATCCTCGATACAAGAAGCAAATGTTGGTAGCTTGCTTTGCCATGCTCCATGGCATTGAGCCATCTTCTTATGAATGCATTGAAAAAGTTGATGACATAGTTGCTAGTCTGCGCTTATTATTGGAAGAATATGAAGTGGAAAATGAGGCATATACACAGGATGAAAAATCTATGATTTCTACAATGAAAGCTCCTGCAATCATGAGTGTCTTCCAAAACATTGTAGCTCAACAAATGCCTGCAACAGCCTGACTTCAAGGTGAAATAGATCAATACTTGAATGATGGATTAGTGCCTTACGTTGAGAAGTTCAGCGTGTTGGATTGGTGGAAAGTGGCTGGAACTAGGTACCCAACCTTAAGGAAAGTTGCAAGGGACATATTTGCTATTCCTGTTACAACGGTTGCTTCAGAACCAGCCTTTTCTACAAGTGGCAGAAAGCTCAATGACCATAGAAGCCGATTGACACCACATATGGTTGAGGTTTTAATGTGCTCACAAGATTGGCTTAGAAACAAGTTCAAAGGTGATCAAATAGTGCTTTCTATTAATATTTTCTCTTGTTTTCAGATTGTTAACAATTTTTTACTTTTGTAGATGCTAACACAGGAGAAGCTAGCTTTTGGACTTGCCTTCAAGACATCCAAGAAGGGATGCAGGTACATAAGAAGTGCACACATACCTTTCTTGTTTATGTCTTGGAAATATATAACTCTCCACAATTCAAGTTCTCATGTCTTTCTTGCATATGTCTCAAACTAGGATTTGGCGCTTTGAGTGAGACGTCAAGGCTCATGAAGATGAAGTGGATAGAAGATCAATCTACTCAATTGGATTTTGTGTCATGTAGGAGATGTTCAAGTTGATATGATGACTATGTGTCGAACTTGAACCTATTTGTGCCTTGAACTTGAACCTATTTGTCTGAAACCTATGTGCTTGTTAAACCTTTACATGTCGAACATATTTGCTTGTTGAACCTATAACCAATTTGTGTCCAATCTATGGCTGAAATGTGTTATGTCTATGGCTGAAATGCTATCTATATGTGCTGAAATGCTGTTTAGATGTGTTGTAATGCTGATTATATGTGTTGTAATGCTGTATATAAGTGCTGAAATGCTGAAATATGAGCTGGAATGCTGTTTATATGTGCTGGAATGCTGTTTATATGTGCTGGAATGATGTATATAAGTGCTGCAATGCTGAAATATGTGCTGTAATGTTGTCTACATGAGTTGAAAATGGGTTATATGTTGCTGAAATGTTGACTTGTGGTATATATGTTGCTGAAATGATGAAATAAACGTGTTGAATTGATGAAATGTTGAATATATGTGATGAAACGCTCCTTTATACTTGCTGAAATGTCAATTGGGTGAGGTTACAGAGTTGGGTATTACCCGTACCCGGCCGGGTACGGGTATGGGAACAATTTTATACCCAGGGTGCGGGTAAGGGTATGGGTATGGGCTAATAATGTTGAGACGGGTAAGGGTTTGGGCGCGTATTACCCGCACCCTAACCCGGCGGGTGCCATGAGGACTTAGAAACCACTCCTGTTAGACAAGGCAGAAAAGAATAAACACGAAAGAGTTTGGTCGGCACTCTGGCTGAAAATGGAAGGAATAGAACATGAACCCCACAAGATGGGATGGCACTTGATGAGATGAACAACACAATGCCTCCGGAAGAATTGAAAGAATGGAAGACAAGAACTTAGAAGGAAGGGTTGAACAGAGTTGTTGAGAAAATCAACAACGAAAAGAATAAGCTTGTTGTGGTCTTATAGGTAACATCTCAAGATCATAAGGTGATAACCGGCCACAAACGGAAATGATTGGATAGCTTAGAAGAACGAAGAAATGCAAAACTCCACTTCACAAGAATACATAGATTTAATTGCACTTCGAAAAGCAAGAAGGAAAGATACTTGAGCTCCTTTGATAAGAATCTTGATGAACATTTGAGGAATGAATTAAATCATGAAGAACCATCGTGAAGAACTCCGGTGACAAAAGGATTATGAGATAGAATGAAGGAAGAAAGAATAAGATGAGCCTTGCGATTATTTAGATGGAGGTTTCGACGAAATGGCCGAGGAAATTTGAACTCCAGAAAAGAAAAGATGAAAACACTTGGAACTAGAATTTATTCCCCAAGAACAAACTCTGAAGGAAGGGATTAATCACTTGGATGAAATAAGAATAAGATTTATTGTATTCTTATCCTTCATCAAATTTAATTGATGAGAAGCAATGGATTGCATACCACTTATTCACATTGGGAAAATATTAAGGGGGGATATAGCACGAAAATTTGAGAAAGTCTTCTTGAACCACCGATAGAATTGAATAGAACAAATGAATTGATATGATGAGAACGGAAAATGAATCTTCAATGAACCATCGTAAGAATTCAAACTTGACAGACAAAAAGGAATGAATCACCGAGAAGAATTAGAAAAGCACAAAGATACTTGAGGGAATTTAGAGAAAAGAGAGCGAAGAGATCGCGAACTGATTAAAGAAAGCTTGAGCGAAACACCGGAAGAATATTGAGACGAACGAAGTTGCACGGATATAGAATAATTGGAGAACGAATTCAAAAACTTAGAACGAAGAAATATTCCGAAAAGATGGACTCCGGATGATTGAGACGGAAAACAACCCCTGAAATACTCCGGATGGATGAAAAGAATTTCTGACAAATGGGGTAATTCGAGAGGGTAACAAGAAGCTAGAACCACGAATCTTCGGGAGAACAGGAAAGATTGAGAGGAAAAACTCTTCTTCGATCTTCAAACGACGACGAGAAATACCACCAAAATTACTGAGGTACTCCGGTAGAATGAAAAGCAGAGAGGTTGAGCCAACAATGAAAAGAATTTGAAAGCGATCTTGGAGAAGGCATGTGACTGATGAAATTCATTCTTACGTCACACTTAAAAAGAATTTGAGAATAACCCCGGGAGACTTAGAAGAGTCAGGTAAGATCGTGGGAAAAGACTTGTGGGTTAGGGCCCACTAAAAAAAACACCGTTGGAAAGGATTGTTGAACAGGTAGACGATGCACCGGAACAATTGAAATATTTGAATGAGGTGATAATCTCGAATCAATTGGAACACCGACGAATCTCCTGAGATGTCTTGAACACTCCGGAAGGATAAACTGCTGAGAGGCGAACGAGCAGGGAAAACACTTGAGCTACGGAAAAGAATATTCAACCCGAAAAAACTTGAATTGAGTCCACCGGAGAAGAAAAGGAGATGAAGAATGTCAAACAAAAGAGAATTCACCTGTTGAAATAATTGAGGGAAGACTGAAGAGGCTCCACACGAATGAAATTGACGCTCGAAAGAGACTCGGGCTCCGGGAAGAAGAGGGTGGGAGGGTGGGAAAAACAAAGGCAACTTGGAAGGGGAAATCGACTAATATCTTGAAGAGAAAACACCGGTTGAAAGAAAACAAAGGCTTCACACGAGTAGGATGGATACTCGATTACGGACTCCGACTCCGAGATAAAAGGGGTGGGCGGGAGGGAAAAATAAAACAATTGAGGATTGAACTTGGCAACGTTGAAGAGGCTTGAGTCAACTTGACGAGAAATGCACCGAATAAAAGAGCTGAGAACCAACGACCGAAAAACCAACTGCGTGATCCGAAAGAAAAATTTGAAGGGGAAGAGGAGTAATTCAAAACACCTACGTCAAGATTCCTTACCAGAGCGACAGAGGGGCTGAGGAGTAAAAAGAATTCCTACTCTCCGATATAACTAGACTCCAAAAACTGTTTTCTTCTAGACTCAACAACGGCCAATCTACATGGTCCATCAAGGGGGCTCCTATGGTTGGTCGAGGCTCTGATACCAACTTGCCACGCCCAATATGCGATACTATCCTAAAGAGACTCGAAGGTCCCACCAAGGATAGAACCGCATATTGAATTGCTTTTGCAAGGTGGATATCATTACATCAACATTACATAATAGATGGGGATACATACAAAAGGCATACAATGTCACATGAATACAACATCATCTGACATAATAGCACAATCCGACTACGGATGAAACACAAACAGAAACTCAAACGACATCCACCCTGCTAACCCAGGCTGCCGACCTAGAACCTATCCCCTGATCGAAGAAGAAGTAGAAGAAGAACTCCAAAACAAGCAAACATCGCTCTCGCGTCATGATCATCGCATAACCTGTACCTGCAACTGTTGTTGTAGTAATCTATGTGCCACAAGGACTCAGCAATCCCATTACCATGGGTATCAAGACTAGCAAAGCTTAATGGGTAAGGAATGGACAAGTGGTGAGGTTGCAGCTGCGACTAAGCATGATATGTTGGCTAACATACGCAAACAAGAGCGAGAAGAGGAGCAATGAAACAATCGTGAAGCTAGCAATGATCAAGAGGTGATTCTGAACTCCTACTTACATCAAGCATAACCCAAAACCGTGTTCACTTCCCGGACTCCGCCGAAAAGATACCATCACGGCTACACACGTGGTTGATGCGTTTTAATTCGAATCTGGTGTCAAGTTATCTACAACCGTACATTAACAAATTCCCATCTGCCGCATAACCGTGGGCACGGCTCTCGAAAGTTTATACCCTGCAGGGGTGTCCCAACTTAGCCCATCACAAGCTCTCATGGTCAATGAAGGATATTACTTCTCCCAGGAAAACCCGATCAGTCTCGGAATCCCGGTTTGCAAGACATTTCGACAATGGTAAAACAAGACCAGCAAAGCCGCCTGAATGTGCCAACAAATCCTGATTGGAGCTGCACATATCTCGTTCTCAGGGCACACCGGATTGTCCAAACTTCCGGTAGGCCAGCCCAGAGTTGCCCCTGGTAACCACTGGCGGCTGACAGGTTGGACCAACACTCACGATGAGCACTGGCCCGGGGGGTAAATAAAGATGACCCTTGGGCTCCGGAAACCCAAGGGAAAAAGGGCTAGGTGAAGCAAATGGTAAAACCAAGGTTGGGCCTTGCTGGAGGAGTTTTATTCAAAGCGAACTGTCAAGGGGGTCCCATAAATCACCCAACCGCGTAAGGAACGCAAAATCAAGGAACATAACACCGGTATGATGGAAACTAGGGCGGCAAGAGTGGAACAAAACACCAGGCATAAGGCCGAGCCTTCGACCCTTAACCAAGTATATAGAAGCATTAATTAAATAAGAGATATTGTGATATCCCAACCATAATCCTGTCCACCATGGAGCAATCTTCAACTTCACCTGCAACTAACAACACTATAAGAGGGGCTGAGCAAGCGGTAACATAGCCAAGCAACGGTTTGCTAGGAAGGTTGAAAATGTTAGAGGCTGACATGGCAATTTGGGAGGCTTGAAGAACAAGTGATAGGAAGCGCAGCATAGCGATAGAGCGAAACAACTAGCATAGCAATGATAGTAGTGAGATCCAAGGTAGCGGTCATCTTGCCTGAAATCCCGCAAGGAAAAAGAAGAAGTCCATGAAGAAGATGAAGCCACGAATACGAACAAAGCGTAGACGAATGAATCCTCACGATCGCAACGAAACAGGAACTAACGAGAAGGAGCACAACCGGAAAGAAGCCAACAACAAGGTAAACACACAACACATAGACATGGCATGATGCTCAACCAAGTATGATGCATGACAAAGCTAGATGAGTCTACCCATGGCAAGAGATGATGCAAACAAGAACAACATATCAAAGCAAAGTTAAATGAGGCTGGAAACAACATATAACAATTCCGGTAAGTCCTCATATGAAAATTTAGAAATTGGTCCAGAACTGATAAACCTTATGTTCAAGTTGTTAAACAGCAAGTTAAGATGCACCAAGATGATCTACATGAGATTGTAATCAAGTTACATATAAAGTTCATTTAATTCGGAGCTGCGGCCTAGAAGATATGAGCAAAACAAGTTAAACATGGCATTGATGCAAAATGCATACAAACATCAAGCAAACACTCTCAAAACATGGATGCAACATGATAATATGAAACTTCATGCAAAATCAAGCAAGTTTCATATAGAGCACACTCAAAACGGAGCAACGGTTCAACACATACTCTATACAAGTTTAAAGGACAAGATGTCCAAAACAACAACTAGGCATCTTGCAAGCATCAAAACAATATGATACAGCATCTCAACGTGAAAAAAAAGGCATGGGCATGAATTACAGGTAAAGCATGACAAAACATGAACAGTGAGCTATCTCAAGAAATCAATAGAACATGCTCAAAAGGACATGGCAAGATTGCAAATAATAACAGTTTCAGACTTAGCATAAATAACATCAGGTTGCAATGTTCGGAGCTATCAAACAACATTCTACATGAACTTATCATGGCAAACAAAGGCATGGAATGCTAATACTAAAGTGAAAGAACAAAACTCCCTTACTGAACTTATTCCAAAGATCAACAGAAAAGATGGTAGCATCAATGCAAACATGGCAAGTGATATGACAAATTCAGACATGGCAGGAACAATGATAAGTAGGCATGTAGGTGAGCTTGTACCACTCACCACAAAGCAATACATGGCATGATAAGGTTACCAACAGTGATATGGCATGCTTTTGAAGCTAAGAATGGCAAGAGCAGGTTCATAGGGTGCATGGATAACTAGCAAAGCTCATGGCAAAACTGAACTTAATGTTAACAGGCTGACAGCAACATTATTTAGCAACTTTGGAGCATGATATGAACAATCTACAACAAGCTATAAATGCAACCAGGGGAATGGATGGACAGATAATGACATGTATAACAACACATCCTTAGTGAACATCTCCAGATTATGGACAGAATGACTTGTAGGAGCAGGTTTACATAGCATCATGTTGTAACAGATTCAGACATGCAAAACAATAACAGCAAGTACCCTACTTCACGAGCTCGATGCACTCACTACAAGACTCACAAAAATACATGGATTGCACCAACGTGAAGATGGCATGATGTAACTCAAAACTCATGTAGACATTAAGTTCATAGGATGCACACACATTATGGAATGAAAAAGACAAATCACCAAGTTATGTTAACAGACAGCAGTTAACATCATACAGCACTCTTCCAACGATCATTTGGGCATCAAGATGAACTCAAACAAGAATGGCACAATGGTATGAAATGAATAGCATCTCACAATGAAAATTTTGATATATCATGCACATGAAACGGAGCAGTATGAAACAAGTTATGGCATGTCGAACAGGGCACCAAGATGCAAATATTTCGGGACTTGGGGAAAATTTTGGGGTCAACCTTAGGGTTCGCTGGATCTGGATCCGGGTGGCACGGATACCGAGGACCGCCTGAGTGCGCTCGCCGGAGCTGCAGAAGGAGGTGGTCGGTGCTGGAGGAAGACGGGGCACTGGCGAGGACGGACAGGGAGGCCGGAGCTCGCCGGATCCGGTGGAGGCAGCGCGGGCGGCGACCTCGGCGCGGGCGGCGGCGCTGGTGGTTGCGCGAGGCGGCGGCGAGCTCGCGTGGCGGCGCTGTGGGCGGCGGCTTAGGCGCTCGGGCGGCGACGGGTTGGTCGGGCCCGACCGGGCCCTTTAGGGGCCTTGGCGGGGCGCGGGAGAGGCGACAGGTGGGGACGCGTGGCGCGACGCGGTTGGGCGGGGATGGTGGCGCTGCTGACGTGGCGGCCTCTCATTGGCCAGAGCGACGTGGCGGTGGCGGTGGACGCGTCCGGCGCGGAGGCGGACATGTCCGGCTGCGGGGAGGAGTTTGGCTAGGGTTTGATTTGCGTGAAAAATCGGGGGGATGCACATATATATAGGTAGAGGGAGCTAGGAGACTCCAAATAAGGTGCGGTTTTCGCCCACACGATCGTGATCGAACGACCGAGAGTATGGAGGGGGTTTGGATGGGTTATTGGGCCACTTTGGAGGGGTGTTGGGCTGCACACAAAAGAGGCCTTTGCGGCTACCCGCTTAACCGTTGGAGTATCAAACAGACTCCAAATGGCACGAAACTTGACAGGCGGTCTACCGGTGGTGTACCAAGGCTGCTTGGCAAATCACGGTCCATTCTGAGAATGTTTAACACCCTCTCACAACAAGAGACAAAAGGGGAATGCCGGAGGGCATAGGAGTGCCGGATTGCAAAACGGACAACGGGGAAAAAGCTCGGATGCATGAGACGAACACGTATGCAAAATGAGATGAACATGATGACATGGCAAAATGCAACACGCAAGAAAATGACATGGCAACGACGGCGAATAACTGGCGGACACCTGGCGCACCGAATCCGGGGCGTTACAACTCTCCTCTACTAATAAGAGATCTCGTCCCAAGATCTTAGGAATGAGATGCAAGAGAAAGAGGAAGAGGTGAAGTAAGAATGCAAGAGAAAAGATGAACCAATTCAAAAGAAATCGGTTAGAAAAAGAGGAACAACGAATATGACGAGAACCAAAAGGCTCAAGGAACAAGATGGACTCAGAAACCACTCCAGTTAGACAAGGCAGAAAAGAATAAGCACGAAAGAATTTGGACAGCACTCCGGCTGAAAATGGAAGGAATAGAACATGGACCCCACAAGATGGGATGGCACTTGATGAGATGAACAACGCAATGCCTCCGGAAGAATTGAAAGTATGGAATGACAAGAACTTAGAAGGAAGGGTTGAACGAAGTTGTTGAGAAAATCAACAACGAAAAGAATAAGCTTGTTGTGGTCTTATAGATAACATCTCAAGATCATAAGGTGATAACCAGCCACAAACGGAAATGATTGGATAGCTTAGAAGAACGAAGAAATGCAAATCTCCACTTCAAAAGAATACAAAGATTTAATTGCACTTCGAAAAGCAAGAAGGAAATATACTTGAGCTCCTTCGATAAGAATCTTGATGAACATTTGAGGAATGAATTAAATCATGAAGAACCATCGTGAAGAACTCTGGTGACAAAAGGATGATGAGATAGAATGAAGGAAGAAAGAATAAGATGAGCCTTGCGATGATTTGGATGGAGGTTTCGATGAAATGGCCGAGGAAATTTGAACTCCGGAAAAGAAAAGATGAAAACACTTGGAACTAGAATTTATTCCTCAAGAACAAACTCTGAAGGAAGGGATTAATCACTTGGATGAAATCAGAATAAGATTTATTGTATACTTATCCTTCATCAAATTTAATTGATGAGAAGCAATGGATTGCATACCAGTTATTCACATTGGGAAAAGATTAAGGGGGGATATAGCACGAAAATTTGAGAAAGTCTTCTTGAACAATCGGTAGAATTGAATAGAACGAATGAATTGATATGATGAGAACGGAAAAGGAATCTTCAACGAACCACCGTAAGAATTCAAACTTGACAGACGAAAAGGAATGAATCACCGAGAAGAATTAGAAAAGCACGAAGATACTTGAGGGAATTTAGAGAAAAGAGAGCGAAGAGATTGCGAACTGATTAAAGAAAGCTTGAGCGAAACACCGGAAGAATATTGAGACGAATGAAGGGGCACGGATATAGAATAATTGGAGAACAAATTCGAAAACTTAGGACGAAGAAATATTCCGAAAAGATGGCCTCCGGATGATTGAGACGGAAAACAACTCCTGAAATACGCCGGATGGATGAAAAGAATTTCTGACAAACGGGGTAATTCGAGAGGGTAACAAGAAGCTAGAACCACGAATCTTCGGGAGAACGGGCAAGATTGAGAGAAAAAACTCTTCTTCGGTCTTCAAATGACGACGAGAAACACCACCAAAATTATTGAGGTACTCCGGTAGAATGAAAAGCAGAGAGATTGAGCCAACAATGAAAAGAATTTGAAAGCGATCTTGGAGAAGGCATGTGACTGATGAAATTCATTCTTACGTCTCACTTGAAAAGTGTGGGGACCCCGACTCATAAGTCGTGATCACCGAATGCACGTGTACAGTGATCCCAGAGATCAATGCTCACTGAACACACAGAAGCTGAATAACAAGAGTCTTACATCCATACATACCGTATTACACAAGTAGGACCATTATGGTCAAGTCTGAGTATATCATCGCAGCGGAAATCTTAAATCGATAACTTGGACCCATGCCATCTGCCTTAACCCTCAGGCATTACATTTGGGAAGCGTCCTAGCTCTCATGTTAAATCACGAAGTGTTCTTCATCACATCCTGTTCTTCCATGCCCGGTCAATTAAATAACCAAGGCAAGCCCATGAGTACTTTGAATGTACTACTTAAGCAACCCATGTTTTGGTTCAAGATACAACAATGCATGATATAGGTAAATTTTTGCAGAGAGCTAGTTTTGAGTGCAATGACATGTTCAACAACTTGTAAGACATGCATCAAGAGAATTCAAGTAACCATGAGGACAAAGTTCTGAGATATCAACATAAATAGAGTGGGCACCAACCCAACATAAATAGAGTGGGCACCAACCCATCTCAAACATGTCAAGTCCTTTGACTTGACCCAAGTAGTTGTATCAACACACACACACACGGTTGAAAACTCTGGACGTAGTTTAAGCAGCACCGCCCAACTGTCCTTGACCGTGGACACGGCTATTCGAATAGTTTTACACTCTGCAGAGGTTGCACACTGTACCCACAAGAACCGGGGAACTTCCGTGTCATCCACGACCAGCGGTACCTCAAGTACCGGGGTAAGCACCGATCACTACCTTTCCTAGACGACACTAACATGGAGTCCACTCGATTAGTAGTAATCCCGTGCCCAACATTTCACATAGCATTTTCGTGGAGCCTTGCTCCCATATTCATCACATACCACCGCACGGGTACCAGCGTGTGTCCGGTGCCCCATAAAGATGGTCATGGCCGCCCTACAGCACGACCCGTCCCGAGAGAGCGCACCAACAACTCTCCCGTCACTAGTGATGCGGGCTCCAAGCTAGTATCGGTCTAGGTACTCCACAATGCCCTTTCCCATATAAGGGTAGAGTGGTTGCGCATGTAAGGTTGGGACAGTCGACAAATCTTAAATCTAATCCGTTTTCTAAAACATCACACACACTTGCCTCGGTACACCACTTCGTCATCAAGTGGTCACCCATCTCATCATCTCCCTCGGGCATAAGTGGCACCCGACGGGGTTTTCGAAAAGTCTTTTGAAAAAGCTTTGCCTCCTTCACCATGCATAAACCCATCCCTTTTTGCGTAGCATCTACATTAGCATCCTATTTACTCCCACCGGCATAACCCTCATAAGAAGGTAGGGTCATGCACAATGCAAGTATCAATGAGAAAGTTCGGGGGCAAGCCATCAAGTGGTTACCACCTCATCATGATTCCGATGCAGCAATAATAAACAGCTATATGACATGCATAAAAAGGGTTTCATAGACATGGTCAAAGGGCTGCTTGCCAGTTGTAACGAAGTCTTCGAGGTCTTCAAATATCCTTGGTCCAACTCCGAGCATTCCGTCTACTTCGTCAACTATCATCGAAAGCAAGCATAATAAGCAACACAACAAGGCAGGAAATAAAGGTGCTCTAAAAATATGAGTTGGACTTTCTAGGATACCTCTGGTCACATGAGGGATGACCAAAGTGGTTTCATTAGGATTTGATCAATGGACATCTCTGAACATTTTGATATGGTGGAATCAAGGGGTTTATGGATTTGCAAGAAGTGTACAGAAATATATTTTTGAAAAATGAGCAAAGGCACCCATTTAACAAAGGATGATTTTAGAAGCATCTAGGAATTGGTTTCACTGGATTTGGAGTTCAAATGAATTTCCTATGAATTTGCAAAGTTGGCTATATATAAAGAAATAGACCATTATTTGAGGTGATACAGAAAGTACTAGTAAAAATGTTCAAAAACTAAGTTTTGAACTTATAGACATCTAGGATTTTGAATCATGGGATTTGGATCAAAAATGGGCTCTCTGTGATTTTCTAAAGTTCATCACAGAAATGGAAAAATAGGGTTTTGATAAATATTTGTGAAGAAAATCTTTATGGAAAAATGTGCAAATTGCACCATGTGATAGATCAGGAATTTATGAACTGTTAGAAATTTGAATCATCAAGTTTGGAGATAATATGAATATTCTATGGATTTTAGAAGTTCACTGGAAAAGAAAAAGGAAAGGGAAAGGGTTTTACCCTTATCCAGCGCTCTGGGCGCAGTTTAGCAGTGGGCCGGCCCAGCAGCTCAGCAGCGTGCGGGAAAGCGCCACGTCGAAGGCGCCAAGTCAGAGTTCGCCTTCGGTGCGGGGACGCGGGAGACAGCGAACCCGCCTCCACTTAAACCGCGGGGCCGGCCGGGTGGGTCGCTGACCTGCGGGGCCCGCCTGTCGGGTTCATCCCCCTCCTCCCGCTCGAGCAGGCAGGTAGGGTGACCCCGCCGGTGATTGCCGGGTTCTGAGCGTCCCAGCGACGCTATGCCCACCGGCGCACTCAGGAGGCTATGTCGCGCCCATCCATGGGTGGCACGACCGCCGAGGAGCTCGTGGTCGAAACACGGCGTTAGGGCAGCGGCAGAGAGGCACGGCGGCGGGCGGCGGTTATGGTGCTATAGCCATCGAGAGGGTAGATGAAGTCTTGGCGCCTGTGGGGTGGTGCAGATGTAAGGAGGCCCCACTATGGAGAGGAAGAGGTCGGTGTGCGGTGGATTTTGGCCGAGGCCGGCGGCGGAACTCCGGCCATTTCGGTGGAGGGAAGGCGAGAGAGGGAGAGGGGGCTGTCCCATGAGCATCCTGGGAGGGAGAGGAGATGACCAGAGGGTAAAGAGGGTCCGGGGAAGGCCAGATAAGGCGGGACCATGGCGCACCATGAGCCGAGCTCGTGGGTGCCTGCGGAATTGGTCCTGGGGAACGTTGGGAGGGGCCAGGCTGGGTCAATGGCGTTCGTGGAGTCTGTCCAGGAGCGAGGGAGGTGAGAGGGGGAGCGGGGCGAGGTCAGAGGCGGGCCAGCCACGTGGCCAGGGAGTGGCCGAGTCGGGCGGCGCTCTGTCCGCACGCGAGGAGAGCCGGAGAGGGAGAGAGAGGAAGGGGACGACAGCGTGCCGTGCACTGGACGTCGAGGCGACCTCAGGGGACACGAGGGGGAGGCCCTAGGTGGCCGGAGGCGGTTGGAAGAGGCGGCTACGGTCTTGAGGCGCCTCAGAAGGCAGCTCCAGAGCCGAAGCTCTGCGCCATGGCATAAAATATATGCCATGGGCGTGTCCACTTTGTCTAGGAGCACTGGGGAGTGTAAACAAAGGGAGGTGGCCTTGGATGCCTGATGAACCACTAGAATGAGGAGGGAGGTGAGAAAGGAGAAGGATCTTGCTGTCCAGAGAAGGAAATGAGGGTTTTCACCCCCCAATAATTGAGCCATGGATTTGCCATTGCTACTGGAGGTGCAAGGGGACTCTGGGGGGCTGTGGTAAAAAGTTGAGGACATGGAGAAGAGTGGAAGTGGTAAAAATGATGATTTTGGAAAAATGGCAGAAGGTGTTTGTTGTTGATTTAGGCAAGAAAATTAATTCCACTTGCCATGAGAATTAACAGGATGGAATGGAACATGGAAGTAGGGTGTTCCACCAAGTTTGATATCATTTGGGCAAAGTAGCCAATGCAACTTTGGTAAACCCTAGAAATCAGCAGAAATGGCTTTACCAAGATTTAGTCATGCAAATAAATTCTCCTTGATGCACCACTTGGTGTGGTGGCCTCATTTGGTCATGTGATCATGCTCACAAAAGTTGGGGTCAAGGAGAAAAAGTTGGCAGAACAAACTTGTTCAAATTTGATTCTGGTCAGAGAGGGTTTTGGGGTACTTTGATCAAGTTACCTTGTTCTCCAACTTGTGCCATTTGGTCTAGATGAATGATTAGGCAATTTGAGTATGTTCACAAGGTTTGAGAACATTTGGACATGTTTGGCAATGTAAAGTTGCTCAAACTTCAAAATGGACAGAAATGGTTTTGAGGGGATTTCATGGGGTTATACTATTCTTCATGACATGATACTTGTCAAGATCATCAAACATGTCATATGTGACATGATAGAATTTTCTTGGAATTTTTGGAGAATATTTCCTTTGTAAATATTTCAAAAGCTTGAAATATCCAGAAAGGGTTTTTGAGGGATTTGACCAATATTTTGAACATGACCATGTGTTGAAACTCTTATATATGAACAATATATGTCCACTGAGCTTCCCTGATTTTTGTCAAATATTTTTAAAGCAATAAAATAATTTTTCCCTATTATAGACCATTTCTGGCCTTAAGAAAAAGCTTTTAAATAAAATAGGAAAATAACCTTTAAAATTATATTTTTGTGGTCTCTGGGTACCCTATATCTAATAGGAGTTAAATATATTTTTAGAAAGATTTTTACTGCCCTTAATTAAGTACTTGCAGTGCAAACCTCAATTCAGGGGTTTTTGAAAAACTAATTTTTGAAAATACTATTTGGCCAAATCATTTTCGTAAGAAAATATTTTTATGTCCTATACACATGGCATGATCATTGGTTCAAGAGTTTGGAGCAAGGAAATGAAGTATAGGAGTTGGAGGATTTATTTGATTTTTAGAGCACTTGCAAACAGCAGACAAAACATTCAATCAAAGCAAAGACAAAACACTCAAAAGTTTTTGTCGAACCACATTTTAGCATGATTTATTGACTTAAGTGTTGTGGCATGAAAATCAGGGTGTGACAAAAAGAATTTGAGAATAACCCCGGGAGACTTAGAAGAGTCAGGTAAGATCCTGGGAAAAGACCTGTGGGTTAGGGCCCACTAAAAGAAAAACACCGTTGGAAAGGATTGTTGAAAAGGTAGACGATGCACCGGAACAATTGAAATATTTGAATGAGGTGATAATCTCGAATTAATTGGAACACCAACGAATCTCCTGATATGTATTGAGCACTCTGGAAGGATAAACTGGCGAGAGGCGAACGAGTAGGGAAAACACTTGAGCTACGGAAAAAATTATGATCAACCCGAAAAAACTTGAATTGAGTCCACCAGAGAAGAAAAAGAGATGAAGAATGTCAAACAAAAGAGAATTCACCGGTTGAAATAATTGAGGGAAGACTGAAGAGGCTCCACACGAATGAAATTGACGGTCGAAAGAGACTCAGGCTCCGGGAAGAAGAGGGTGGGAGGGCGGGAAAAACAAAGACAACTTGGAAGGGGAAATCGACTAATATCTTGAAGAGAAAACATCGGTTGAAAGAAATAAAAGGCTTCACACGAGTAGGATGGATACTCGATTACGGACTCCGACTCCGAGATGAAAAGGGGTGGGCGGGTGGGAAAAATAAAACAACTGAGGATTGAACTTGGCAACGATGAAGAGGCTCGAGTCAACTTGACGAGAAATGCACCGGATAAACGAGCTGAGAACCAACGACCGAAAAACCAACTGCGTGATCCTAAAGAAAAAATTTAAGGGGAACAGGAGTAATTCAAAACACCTACATCAAGATTCCTTACCAGAGCGACGGATGGGCTGAGGAGTAAAAAGAATTCCTACTCTCCGATATAACTAGACACCAAAAACAGTTTTCTTCTAGACTCAACAACGCCAAACTACACGGTTAATCATGGGAGCTCCTATGGTCGGTCGAGGCTCTGATACCAACTTGTCATGCCCAATATGCGATACTATCCTAAAGAGACTCGAAGGTCCCACCAAGGATAGAACCGCATATTGAATCGCTTTTGCAAGGTGGATATCATTACATCAACATTACATAATAGATGGGGATACATACAAAAGGCATACAATGTCACATGAATACAACATCCTCTTACATAATAGCACCATCAGACTACGGATGAAACACAAACAAAAACTCAAACGACATCCACCCTGCTAACCGAGGCTGCCGACCTGGAACCTATCCCCTGATCAAAGAGGAAGCAGAAGAGGAACTCCAAAACAAGCAAACATCACTCTCGCGTCATGATCATCACATAACCTATACCTGCAAATGTTGTTGAAGTAATCTGTGAGCCACGAGGACTCAGCAATCCCATTACCATGGGTATCAAGACTAGCAAAGCTTAATGGGTAAGGAATGGATAAGTGGTGAGGTTGCAGCAGCGACTAAGCATGATATGGTGGCTAACATACGCAAATAAGAGTGAGAAGAGAAGCAACGGAACGGTCGTGAAGCTAGCAATGATCAAGAGGTGACTCTGAACTCCTACTTACGTCAAGCATAACCCAAAACCGTGTTCACTTCCCGGGCTTCGCCGAAAAAATACCATCACGGCTACACACGTGGTTGATGCGTTTTAATTCGAATCTGGTGTCAAGTTATCTAAACCGGACATTAACAAATTCCCATCTGCCACATAACCACGGGCACGGCTCTCGAAAGTTTATACCCTGTAGGGGTGTCCCAACTTAGCCCATCACAAGCTCTCACGGTCAACGAAGGATATTCCTTCTCCCAGGAAGAACCGATCAATCTCGAAATCCCGGTTTACAAGACATTTTGACAATGGTAAAACAAGACCAGCAAAGCAGCCCGAATGTGCCGAGAAATCCTGATAGGAGCTGCACATATCTCGTTCTCAGGGCACAGCGGATTGTCCAAACTTCTGGTAGGCCAGCCCAGAGTTGCCCCTGGTGACCACCGGCGGCTCATAGGTTGGACCAACACTCACGACAAGCACTGGCCCGGGGGGGGGTAAATAAAGATGACCCTCGGGCTCCGGAAACCCAAGGGAAAAAGGGCTAGGTGAGGCAAATGGTAAAACCAAGGTTGGGCCTTGCTGGAGGAGTTTTGTTCAAAGCGAACTGTCAAGGGGGTCCCATAAATCACCCAACCGCGTAAGGAACGCAAAATCAAGGAACATAACACCGGTATGACGGAAACTAGGGCGGGAAGAGTGGAACAAAACACCAGGCATAAGGCCGAGTCTTCCACCCTTTACCAAGTATATAGATGCATTAATTTAAATAAGAGATATTGTGATATCCCAACCATAATCCTGTCCATCATGGAGCAATCTTCAACTTCACCTGCAACTAACAACGCTATAAAAGGGCCTGAGCAAGCGGTAACATAGCCAAGCAATGGTTTACTAGGAAGGTTGAAAAGGTTAGAGGCTGACATGGCAATTTGGGAGGCTTGAAGAACAAGTGATAGGAAGCGCAGCATAGCGATAGAGCAAAACAACTAGCATAGCAACGATAGTAGTGAGATCCAAGGTAGCGGTCATCTTGCCTGAAATCCCTCAAGGAAGAAGAATGAGTCCATGAAGAAGATGAAGCAACGAAGACGAACCAAGCGTAGACGAACGAATCCTCACGATCGCAACGAAACAGGAACTAACGAGAAGAAGCAAACAACATGGTAAACACACAACACATAGACATGGCATGAAGCTCAACCAAGTATGATGCATGACAAAGCTAGATGAGGCTACCCATGGCAAGAGATGATGCAAACAAGAACAACATATCAAGCAAAGTTAAATGAGGCCGGAAACAACATATAACAATTCCGGTAAGTCCTCATATGCAAATTTAGAAATTGGTCCAGAACTGAATAAACCTTATGTTCAAGTTGTTAAACAGGAAGTTAAGATGCACCAAGATGATCTACACGAGATTCTAGTCAAGTTACATATAAAGTTCATTTAATTCGGAGCTACGGCCTAAAAGATTTGAGCAAAACAAGTTAAACATGGCATTGATGCAAAATGCATACAAACATCAAGCAAACACTCTCAAAACATGGATGCAACATGATAATATGAAACTTCATGCACAATGAAGCAAGTTTCATATAGAGCACACTCAAAACGGAGCAACGGTTCAACACATACTCTATACAAGTTTAAAGGAGAAGTTGTCCAAAACAGCAACTAGGCATCTTGCAAGCATCAAAACAATATGCTACTTCATCTCAACGTGAAAACAAAAGGCATGGGCATGAATTACAGTTAAAGCATGACAAAACATGAACACTTAGCTATCTTCAGAAATCACTAGAACATTCTCAAAAGGACATGGCAAGATTGCACATAATAACAGTTTCAGACTTAGCAGAAATAACATCAGGTTGCAATGTTTAGAGCTATCAAACAACATGCTACATGTACTTATCATGGAAAACAAAGGCATGGAATGCTAGTACTAAAGACAAAGAACAAAACTCCCTTACTAAACTTATTCCAAAGATCAACAGAAAAGATGGTAGCATCAATGCAAACATGGCAAGTGATATGACAGATTCAGACATGGCAGGAACAACGATAAGTAGGCATGTTGGTGAGCTTGTACCACTCACCACAGAGCAACACATGGCATGATAAGGTTACCAACAGTAATATGACATGTTTTTGAAGCTAAGAATGGCAAGAGAAGGTTCATAGGGTGCATGTATAACTAGCAAAGCTCATGGCAAAACTGAACTTAATGTTAACAGGCTGACAGCAACATTATTTAGCAACTTTGGAGCCTGATACGAACAATCTAAAGCAAGCTATAAATGCAACCAGGGGCATGGATGGATATAGAATGACATGTCTAACAAAACATCCTTAGTGAACATCTGCAGATTATGCACAGAATGACCTGTAGCAGCAGGTTTACATAGCACCATGTTGTAACAGATTCAGACATGCAAAACAATAACAGCAAGTACCCTACTTCACGACCTCGACGCACTCACCACAAGACTCACAAAAATACATGGATTGCACCACTGTGAATATGGCATGATGTAGCTCAAAACTCATGTAGACATCGAGTTCATAGAATGCACACACAATATGCAATGAAAAAGACAAATCACCAAGTTATGTTAACAGACAGCAGTTAACATCATACAGCACTCTTGCAACGATCATTTGGGCATCAAGATGAACTCAAACAAGCATGGCACAATGGGATGAAATACAGAGCATCTCACAATGAACATTTTGATATGTCATGTGCATGAAACGGAGCAGTATGCAATAAGTTATGGCATGTCGAACAGGGCACCAAGATGCAAATATTTCAGTACTTGGGAAAATTTCGGGGTCAACCTTAGGGTTCGCTGGATCTGGATCCGGGCGGCATGGATCCCGAGGATTGCCGGAGTGCGCTCGCCGGAGCTGCGGGAGGAGGTGGTCGGTGCTGGAGGAAGACGGGGCGCCGGCGAGGAGGGACAGGGAGGCCGGAGCTCGCCGGATCCGGTGGAGGCGGTGGCGGCGGCGACCTCGGCGCGGGCGGCGGCGGGCGGTTCTGTGAGGCAGCGGCGGAGCTCGTGTGGGCGGCGTTAGTGTCTGGCGGCTCAGCGCTGAGCGCGCGACGGGTTCGGCGGGCCGACCTGGCCTTCGACCATGGGCGGCGGGGCGCGGGAGAGGCGACAGGTGGGGATGCGTGGCGCGAAGTGGTTGGGCGGGGACGGCGGCGCTGCTGACGTGGCGGCCTCTCATTGGCCAGAGCGATGTAGCGGCGCTGGTGGACGTAACCGGCGCGGAGGCAGACATGTCCGCGGCGGGGAGGAGTTTGGCTAGGGTTTGATCTGCGCGAAAAATCGAGGGGATGCACATATATATAGGTAGAGGGAGCTAGGAGACTCCAAATGAGGTGCGGTTTTCGCCCACACGATCGTGATCGAACGACCGAGAGCATGGAGGGGGTTTGGATGGGTTATTGGACCACTTTGGAGGGGTGTTGGGCTGCACACAAAAGAGGCCTTTGCGGCTACCCGGTTTACCGTTGGAGTATCAAACGGACTCCAAATGGCACGAAACATGACAGGCGGTCTACCGGTGGTGTACCACGGCCGCTTGGCAAATCACGGTCCATTCCGAGAATGTTTAACACTCGCTCACAATAAGAGACAAAAGGGGAATGCCGGAGGGCATATGAGTGCCGGATTGCAAAACGGACAACGGGGAAAATGCTCGGATGCATGAGACGAACACGTATGCAAAATGAGATGCACATGATGACATGGCAAAATGCAACACACAAGCAAATGACATGGCAACGTTGGCGAATAATTGGCGGCCACCTGGCGCACCAAATCTGGGGCGTTACAACTCTCCTCTACTAACAAGAGATCTCGTCCCGAGATCTTAGGAATGAGATGGAAGAGAAAGAGGAAGAGGTGAAGTAAGAATGCAAGAGAAAAGATGAACCAATTCAAAAGAACTTGGTTAGAAAAAGAAGAACAACGAATATGACGAGAACCAAAAGGCTCAAGGAACAAGATGGAGTCAGAAACCACTCCGGTTAGACAAGGCAGAAAAGAATAAGCACGAAAGAATTTGGACAGCACTCTGGCTGAAAATGGAAGGAATAGAACATGAACCCCACAAGATGGGATGGCACTTGATGAGATGAACAACGCAATGCCTCCGGAAGAATTGAAAGAATGGAATGACAAGAACTTAGAAGGAAGGGTTGAACGGAGTTGTTGAGAAAATCAACAACGAAAAGAATAAGCTTGTGTTGGTCTTATAGGTAACATCTCAAGATCATAAGGTGATAACCGGCCACAAGCGGAAATGATTGGATAGCTTGGAAGAACGAAGAAATGCAAAACTCCACTTCAAAAGAATACAGAGATTTAATTGCACTTCGAAAAGCAAGAAGGAAAGATACTTGAGCTCCTTCGATAAGAATCTTGATGAACATTTGAGGAATGAATTAAATCATGAAGAACCATCGTGAAGAACTCCGGTGACAAAAGGATTATGAGATAGAATGAAGGAAGAAAGAATAAGATGAGACATGCGATTATTTAGATGGAGGTTTCGATGAAATGGTCGAGGAAATTTGAACTCCGGAAAGTAAAGATGAAAACACTTGGAACTAGAATTTATTCCTCAAGAACAAACTCTGAAGGAAGGGATTAATCACTTGGATGAAATAAGAATAAGATTTATTGTATTCTTATCCTTCATCAAATTTAATTGATGAGAAGCAATGGATTGCATACCACTTATTCACATTGGGAAAAGATTAAGGGGGGATATAGCACGAAAATTTGAGAAAGTCTTCTTGAACCACCGATAGAATTGAATAGAACAAATGAATTGATATGATGAGAACGGAAAAGGAATCTTCAATGAACCACCGTAGGAATTCAAACTTGACAGACGAAAAGGAATCAATCACCGAGAAGAATTAGAAAAGCACGAAGATACTTGAGGGAATTTAGAGAAAAGAGAGCGAAGAGATCGCGAACTGATTAAAGAAAGCTTGAGCGAAACACCGGAAGAATATTGAGACGAACGAAGGGGCACGGATATAGAATAATTGGAGAACGAATTCAAAAACTTAGAACGAAGAAATATTCCGAAAAGATGGACTCCAGATGATTGAGACGGAAAACAACCCCTGAAATACTCCGGATGGATGAAAAGAATTTCTGACAAACGGGGTAATTCGAGATGGTAACAAGAAGCTAGAACCACGAATCTTCGGGAGAATGGGCAAGATTGAGAGGAAAAACTCTTCTTTGGTCTTCAAATGATGACGAGAAACACCACCAAAATTACTGAGGTAGTCCCGTAGAATCAAAAGCAGATAGGTTGAGCCAACAATGAAAAGAATTTGAAAGCGATCTTGGAGAAGGCATGTGACTGATGAAATTCATTGTTACGTCACACTTGAAAAGAATTTGAGAATAACCCCGGGAGACTTAGAAAAGTCAGGTAAGATCCTAGGAAAAGACCTGTGGGTTAGGGCCCACTAAAAGAAAAACACCGTTGGAAAGGATTGTTGAAAAGGTAGACGATGCACCGGAAAAATTGAAATATTTGAATGAGGTGATAATCTCGAATTAATTGGAACACCGACGAATCTCCTGAGATGTCTTGAACACTCCGGAAGGATAAACTGGCGAGAGGCGAACGAGCAGGGAAAACACTTGAGCTACGAAAAAGAATATGATCAACCCAAAAAAACTTGAATTGAGTCCACTGGAGAAGAAAAAGAGATGAAGAATGTCAAACAAAAGAGAATTCACCGATTGAAATAATTGAGGCAAGACTTAAGAGGCTCCACACGAATGAAATTGACGCTCGAAAGAGACTCAGGCTCCGGGAAGAAGAGGGCGGGAGGGCGGGAAAAACAAAGGCAACTTGGAAGGGGAAAACGACTAATATCTTGAAGTGAAAACACCGGTTGAAAGAAAACAAAGGCTTCACACGAGTAGGATGGATACTCGATTACGGACTCCGACTCCGAGATGAAAAGGTGTGGGCCAGTGGGAAAAATAAAACAACTGAGGATTGAACTTGGCAACGATGAATAGGCTCGAGTCAACTTGACAAGAAATGCACCGGATAAAACAGCTGAGAACCAACGACCGAAAAACCAACTGCGTGATCCTAAATAAAAATTTGAAGGGGAAGAGGAGTAATTCAAAACACCTACGTCAAGATTCTTTACCAAAACGACGGAGGGGCTGAGGAGTAAAAAGAATTACTACTCTCCGATATAACTAGACTCCGAAAACAGTTTTCTTCTAGACTCAACAACGGACAAACTACACGGTCAATCAAGGGGGCTCCTATGGTCCGTCGAGGCTCTGATACCAACTTGTCACGCCCAATATGCGATACTATCCTAAAGAGACTCGAAGGTCCCACCAAGGATAGAACCGCATATTGAATCGCTTTTGCAAGGTGGATATCATTACATCAACATTACATAATAGATGTGGATACATACAAAAGGCATACAATGTCACGTGAATACAACATCATCTTACATAATAGCACCATCCGACTAGGGATGAAACACAAACAGAAAATCAAACGACATCCACCCTGCTAACCCAGGCTGCCGACCTAGAACCTATCCCCTGATCGAAGAAGAAGCTGAAGAAGAACTCTGAAACAAGCAAACATCACTCTCGCATTATGATCATCGCATAACCTGTACCTGCAACTATTGTTGTAGTAATCTGTGAGCCACGAGGACTCAGCAATCCCATTACCATGGGTATCAAGACTAGCAAAGCTTAATGGGTAAGGAATGGATAAGTGGTGAGATTGCAGCAGCTACTAAGCATGATATGGTGGCTAACATACGCAAATAAGAGCGAGAAGAGAAGCAACGGAACAGTCGTGAAGCTAGCAATGATCAAGAGGTGATTCTGAACTCCTACTTACGTCAAGCATAACCCAAGACCGTGTTCACTTTCCGGACTCCGCCGAAAAGATACCATCACGGCTACACACGCGGTTGATGCGTTCTAATTCGAATCTGGTGTCAAGTTATCTACAACCGGACATTAACCAATTCCCATCTGCCACATAACCGCGGGCACGGCTCTCGAAAGTTTATACCCTGCAGGGGTGTCCCAACTTAGCCCATCACAAGCTCTCACGGTCAACGAAGGATATTCCTTCTCCCAGGAAGACCCGATCAGTCTCGGAATCCCGGTTTACAAGACATTTCGACAATGGTAAAACAAGACCAGCAAAGCCGCCCGAATGTGCCGACAAATCCTGATAGGAGTTGCACATATCTCGTTCTCAGGGCACACCGGATTGTCCAAACTTCCGGTAGGCCAGCCCAGAGTTGCCCCTGTGACCACCGGCGGTGACAGTTAGACCAACACTCACGACGAGCACCGCCCGGGGTAAATAAAGATGACCCTCGGGCTCCGAAACCCAAGGGAAAAAGGGCTAGGTGAGGCAAATGGTAAAACCAAGGTTGGGCCTTCTTTGGAGGAGTTTTATTCAAAGCAAACTGTCAAGGGGTCCCATAAATCACTCAACCGCGTAAGGAATGCAAAATCAAGGAACATAACACCGGTATGACGGAAACTAGGGCGGCAAGAGTGGAACAAAACACCAGGCATAAGGCCGAGTCTTCCACCCTTTACCAAGTATATAGATGCATTAATTAAATAAGAGATATTGTGATATCCCAACCATAATCCTGTCCATCATGGAGCAATCTTCAACTTCACCTGCAACTAACAATGCTATAAGAGGGGCTGAGCAAGCGGTAACATAGCCAAGCAACGGTTTGCTAGGAAGGTTGAAAAGGTTAGAGGCTGACATGGCAATTTGGGAGGCTTGAAGAACAAGTGATAGGAAGCGCAGCATAGCGATAGAGCGAAACAACTAGCATGGGAATGATAGTAGTGAGATCCAAGGTAGCGGTCATCTTGCCTGAAATCCCTCTAGGAAGAAGAATGAGTCCATGAAGAATATGAAGCCACGAAGACGAACCAAGCGTAGACAAACGAATCCTCACGATCGCAACGAAACAGGAACTAACGGGACGGAGCACAACCGGAAAGAAGCAAACAACAAGGTAAACACACAACACATAGACATGGCATGATGCTCAACCAAGTATGATGCATGACAAAGCTAGATGAGGCTACCCATGGCAAGATATGATGCAAACAAGAACAACATATCAAAGCAAAGTTAAATGAGGCCGGAAACAACATATAACAATTCCGGTAAGTCCTCATATGCAAATTTAGAAATTGGTCCAGAACTGAATAAACCTTATGTTCAAGTTGTTAAACAGGAAGTTAAGATGCACCAAGATGATCTACATGAGATCCTAGTCAAGTTACATATAAAGTTCATTTAATTCGGAGCTACGGCCTAGAAGATATGAGCAAAACAAGTTAAACATGGCATTGATGCAAAATGCATACAAACATCAAGCAAACACTCTCAAAACATGGATGCAACATGATAATATGAAACTTCATGCAAAATCAAGCAAGTTTCATATAGAGCACACTCAAAACGGAGCAACGGTTCAACACATACTCTATACAAGTTTAAAGGGCAAGCTGTCCAAAACAGCAACTAGGCCTCTTGCAAGCATCAAAACAATATCCTACAGCACCTCAACGTGAAAAAATAAGGCATGGGCATGAATTACAGGTAAAGCACGACAAAACATGAACACTGAGCTATCTTCAGAAATCACTAGAACATGCTCAAAAGGACATGGCAAGATTGCAAATAATAACAGTTTCAGACTTAGCAGAAATAACATCAGGTTGCAATGTTTGGAGCTATCAAACAACATGCTACATGAAACTATCATGGCAAACAAAGGCATGGCATGCTAATACTAAAGACAAAGAACAAAACTCCCTTAGTGAACTTATACCAAAGATCAACAGAAAAGATGGTAGCATCAATGCAAACATGGCAAGTGATATGACAAATTCAGACATGGCAGGAACAACAATAAGTAGGCATGTTGGTGAGCTTCTACCACTCACCACAGAGCAATACATGGCATGATAAGGTGACTAACAGTAATATGACATGTTTGTGAAGCTAAGAATGGCAAGAGAAAGTTCATAGGGTGCATGGATCACTAGCAAAGCTCATGGAAAAACTGAACTTAATGTTAACAGGCTGACAGCAACATTATTTTGGAGCATGATATGAACAACCTACAGCAAGCTATAAATGCAACCATGGGA
This sequence comes from Aegilops speltoides, assembly GCA_021437245.1. Classification (NCBI taxonomy): domain Eukaryota; kingdom Viridiplantae; phylum Streptophyta; class Magnoliopsida; order Poales; family Poaceae; genus Aegilops; species Aegilops speltoides. Next base: position 330,894,644 of record CM038144.1, read on the forward strand.
ATGGATGGATAGAGCATGACATGGTAACAAAATATCCTTAGTGAACATCTCCAGATTATGCATAGAATGACTTGTAGCAGCAGGTTTGCATAGCATCATGTTGTAACAGATGCAGACATGCAAAACAATAACAGCAAGTACCCTACTTCACGAGCTCGATGCACTCACTACAGACTCACAAAAATACATGGATTGCACCACTGTAAATATGGCATGATGTAGCTCAAAACTCATGTATACATCAAGTTCATAGGATGCACACACAAAATGCAATGAAAAAGACAAATCACCAAGTTATGTTAACAGACAGCAGTTAACATCATATAGCACTCTTGCAACGACCATTTGGGCATCAAGATGAACACAAACAAGCATGGCACAATGGAATGAAATGGAGAGCATCTCACATTGAACATTTTGATATATCATGCGCACGAAACGAAGCAGTATGCAACAAGTTGTGGCATGTCGAACAGGGAACCAAGATGCAAATATTTCGGGACTTGGGGAAAATTTCGGGGTCAACCTTAGGGTTCGCTAGATCTGGATCCGGGTGGCACGGATCCCGAGGATCGCTGGAGTGTGCTCGCCGAAGCTGCGGGACAAGGTGGTCGGTGCTGGAGGAAGACGGGGCGCCGGCGAGGAGGGACGGGGAGGCCGGAGCTCGCCGGATCCGGTGGAGGCGGCGCGGCGGTTCTGTGGCGGCGGCTTCAGAGCTCGCGAGAGGCGCCGGTGGCGGCGGCTCGGGCGCTCAGCGCGCGCTGGTTCGGGCGGGCCCGACCGGACTCTTGATGGCGGGCGGGAGAGGCGACAGGTGGGGACGCGTGGCGCGACGCGGTTGGGCGAGGACGGTGGCGCTGCTGACGTGGCGGCCTCTCATTGGCCAGAGCGACGTGGTGGCGGTGGTGGACGCGTCTGGTGCAGAGGCGGACATGTCCGGCGGCGGGGAGGAGTTTGGCTAGGGTTTGATCTGCGTGAAAAATCGGGGGGATGCACATATATATAGATAGAGGGAGCTAGGAGACTCTAAATGAGGTGTTGTTTTCGCCCACACGATCGTGATCGAACGACCGAGAGCATGGAGGGGGTTTGGATGGGTTATTGGGCCACTTTGGAGGGGTGTTGGGCTGCACACAAAAGAGGCCTTTGCAGCTACCCGGTTAACCGTTGGAGTATCAAACGGACTCCAAATGGCACGAAACTTGACAGGTGGTCTACCAGTGATGTACCAAGGCCGCTTGGCAAATCACGGTCCATTCAGAGAATGTTTAACACCCGCTCACAACAAGAGACAAAAGGGGAACGCCGGAGGGCATAGGAGTGCGGGATTGCAAAACGGACAACGGGGAAAATGCTCAGATGCATGAGATGAACACATATGCAAAATGAGATGCGCATGATGACATGGAAAAATGCGACACACAAGCAAATGACATGGCAACGACGGCGAATAACTGGCGGACACCTGGCGCATCGAATCCTGGGCGTTACACATGGGCCTTCTATGGGCCGTAGGGTCCATGGGCCTTCTATGGGCCGTAGGATCCATGGGCCTTCTACGGGACGTATCATCATTTCGCCAATCATGGGTTGTACTATTCGTGGACCATAACGGGCCGTTAATAGGCCGTATTTGATAACTGTATGAAAACAGCCCAACGGGTTTTTTTACATGAAAACGGCCCAACGTATTAATGGTCCACAAACGGGCCGACTGTAACGATGGGCTGAATTTGGCCCACAAGCAGAAAATGATAGTATCGGGACGTAAGTAACCGAATGCTGCAAATGAGCCCAAGAATAAATGGGCCTGAGAAGGCCGAAAGATAACTTGGGCTGGAAACAGACCAGTGGAATAATTGGCTGTTAATGGGTATAAAGTGATACATTGTTCATTACGGGCCAGTTTCACCATGGGCCATTAATGGGCCACGAGTTACAAAGGGCCTCATATGGGTCGAAAGAAGTCATGGGCCACACATGGGCTGAAAGTTAAAACGGGCTAGAATCATATTGGACGGCCCAAATGACGCTACCAAACCTAATTAAGATAGGGCGCAACGGGCCCTGGGTTAGCGGGTTGTAAATGGGCTATATGCGGACAGGCCGTTAACAGGCTTTCCATGGGCCAGCCCGCCATCTTTTGACCAAGTCAAACGGGCCAGCCTTTTAACAGGAATGGGCCTTTGTTGGGCCGTGCCACGTGTCGATGTATCATAGGCGCCTTGGGTCCAATGAGTGGATGGCATCTATCCCAACGGTGACCCGACACGTGTTTCCTCCAGCCAATGATGATTTTACATGTGGAAAATCCCCATTGGTCGGGGATGTTAACGGGTTATCGGATCCAAAACCGGACCCAATAGCTTAACAGTGTTCCGTTATGGTGGATGCCACGTGTTGGTCACCCTTGATGAAAGCACTTCTGTGACGCGTGATTTATCGTCATGGAAGTGGACACTTCCGTGATGATAATTTTGGTAATGTCATGGAACACTTCTCTGACAAAGACAGTATGACTATCTTGATTCTGTCATAAAATCGTCATGGAAGTACATGCATGAGAGAAAATGTGACCTACTGTGACAAACACGTATCATCACGGAAGTGTATTTTTTTGTAGTGAAATGGGCCCTCCCACATGGGAGAGAGCTTGTGCAGCCCCTCCCTGGAGAGCACCCGCCTCAGGACGAGGTCGCCCACCTCTAACGTCCTAGAGCGGATGCTGCAGTCGTGGTACCGCCGCAGCGCCTACTGGTACCTTGCCGCCCGGAGCGAGGCTTGTCGGTGGCGTTCCTCCCCCAGCACGAGATCCATCCCCCGCGTGGCGTCCTGGCGTGCCTCGTCGAACGCCAGGACCCGCGTGGAGCGATGCTTTACCTCGTGAGGGAGAACCGCTTCTGCTCCGTAGACGAGGAAAAACGATGTCTCTCCCGCTGGCTTGGTCGCGGTGGTGCGAATGGACCACAACATGGACTGCAGCTCGTCGAGCCAGCCCATCCGTAGGCCTCTAGCTTCTTCTTGAAGGTCCTGGTCTTGAGGCCCCTCGGGACTTCTGCATTGGCCCGCTCGGCCTGGCCGTTGCTCCGTGGGTGTGCCACTGAGGCGTAGCATATCTGCGTTCCAAGGTTAGCACAGTATGTTTTGAAAAGGTTGTTGGTGAACTGCGAGACGTTGTCGGTGATGATGCGGTTGGGGACCCCAAGCCGGCTCACAATTCCCTTGATGAACTTGACGACCGATCCAGCTGGGATAGTGCACACGGCTTCTACCTCCGCCCACTTGGTGAACTTGTCGATGGCGATGTAGAGGTACCGGTAGCCCCCTGGTGCTCAAGGGAATGGCCCCAAGATGTCCAGCCCCCAGACCGCAAACGGCCATGTGAGCGGGATTGTCTGGAGGCCCTGCGCGGGCTGGTGGATTTGCTTGGCGTGGAACTGGCATGCTTCACAAGAGCGCACCAGCTCTGCGGCGTCGTTGAGCGCAGCGGGCAAGTAGAAGCCGCTGTGGAACGCCTTGCCCACCAGAGTGCGTGACGAGGAATGATGCCCGCAGTCCCCACCATGTATGTTTGCTAGCAGCTCGAGCCCTTGTTCCCTAGAGATGCACCGCAGTGAAATGTCATTGGGCCTCTTGCGATATAACTCACCATCTTGGGTGCAGTACGCGGTGGCTTGACGGGCCACTCGCTCGGCGTCTTTCTCCTTCTCTGGCAGGGTCCCTTGAAGCAAGTATGCCTTGAACTCTTCGGTCCAGCACCCCTCCTGAGGCTCGAGCGCAAGCAGCAGGCAGGCCCCCGAGGGGTGGCCACAGGCTGGGGCGCCTGTCTTGGGTGCCTGTGGCAAGCCCTCCTGAGGCGGTGCTGGAGTCGTGGCGTTGGGAGTTGCAGACGGCTTGAAGAGTCGCTCCTCAAACACCCCCGACTCCTGAGGGAGCCTGCGGGAGGCTCTCTTGGCGATGTCGTCCGCTTCCTTCGTTCCGCGCTGCACGTGCTGCAGCTCTATGCCCATGAACCGCTTCTCCATCTTGCGCACCTCTTCTAGGTACGCCTCCATGTGCTCGTCCTTAGGCATGTACTCCTTGTTGGAGAAGTTGATGAGGAGCTGAGAGTCGCCCTCGATGGTGAGGCGCTTCACTCCTAGCGCGGCCGCGGCCCTGAGTCTGGCGAGCAAGCCCTCGAATTCTACAATGTTGTTGGAGACCATCTCGTCCTGCTATAAGCAGAGATGCACTGCATAGCAGAGCTTGTCCTTGGTCGGTGAGATGAGGACGGCCCTCGCTCCTGTGCCTTGTCGCGCAAATGCCCCATTGAAGTACATGATCCATCCATCCGGTTCCTCGTCTCCTGGCAGGAGGGAGCGGTCCTCACCTACTCTACGGTCGTGAGCATCAGTCCACTCGGCCATGAAGTCTGCGAGGGCCGCACCCTAGATGACCCTGGTGGTGCTGAACTCGAGATTGAACGCCTGAAGCTCGATGTTCCATTCAGCAACTTGCCCGGCGGCATTCGGGCTCCGGAGCACCCTCTCCAACGGGTACGCCGAAACAACCTTGATGGGGTGGCCTTGAAAGTGGTGGCGCAGTTTTCGGGAGGCCACCAAGAGCGCGAGCAGGAGTTTCTGAGGCATGGGGTAGCGCACCCGGGCCTCCCTCAGTACCGTGCTGACAAAGTAGACAGGGTGCTCGATGATGGGGGAGGCATCAGCGGAGTCTTGTTCTTCGTGAGGGCGCGGGTCCTCCATGGCTTCATGAGGTCCGCCCTCGGGAGTCTCGGTGACCGTGGGATCGATCGTGGCCTCGGGAGGAATGCCGACCACCGGGTCGATCGAGGCCCCAGACGCACCATCCTGAGGGCGTTGTGCCTTGCTTGATGGTTGTGCATCCTGTTCAGGTTTTTTGGACGGGTGTTCCTTCCTTAGTGCCACCAGGGCGGCGCTGGCTGAGTGAGGGGTGGCTGCCAGATAGAGCACCAAGGGCTCGAGAGGGCGCGGTGCCACCATTACTGGCGGGCTGGTCAAATATCTCTTGAGGTCTTGAAAGGTTGCGTCCGCCTCCGGGGTCCACTCGAATGGCTCCTTCCTTTTCATCAGCTTGAAGAACGGGAGGGCGCGCTCCCCCAGCATGGAAATGAAGCGCCCAAGCGAGGTTACACAGCCCGCCAGCTTCTGCATCTCCTTCGGGGTCTATGGGGGGCTCATGTCCTCTATCGACTTGACCTTCTCTGGGTTGGCCTCGATCCCTCTGTGTGACACCAAGAAGCCCAGCAGCTTGCCAAAGGGAACCCCGAACACACACTTCTCGGGATTAAGCCAAAGATCCACCTTGCGCAGGCTGGCAAACATCTCCTCCAGATCTGCTATCAGGGTCCCGGCCTCCCGAGCCTTCACCACTATGCCGTCAACATAGGCCTCTGCATTCCTCCCGAGCTGCGAGCCCAGGGCCATATGCATCAGTCGCTAGAAGGTTGCCCCGGCATTATGCAGTCCGAAGGGCATGCAGGTGTAGCAGTACACCCCGTAGGGGTTCAGGAATGCCGTTTTCTCCACATCCTGCATGGCCATCTTGATCTGGTGGTAGCCTGAGAAGGCATCCAAGAAGCACAACAGGTCGCATTCGGCGGTGGAGTCCACGATCTGGTCAATGCGAGGGAGTGGGAAGGGATCTTGTGGGCAGGCCTTGTTGAGGTTGGTGAAAGTCGACACACATGCGCTCCTTCCCTCCTTCTTGGGGACGATGACGGGGTTCGCCATCCACTTCGGGTATCGTACCTCCCTGATGACCCATGCGGCTTGTAGCTTGCGAGTTTCCTGGACGATGAAGGCATATTTCTCGGTGCACTAGCGACGGGCCTTCTGCTTCACTGGTCGCACATTTGGGCATACCCTCAGGTGGTGCTCGATTATTCCCCTTGGGACCCAGCCAGGTGTTTGGGTTCCCAAGCGAATACATCCTTGTTGGCTCATGAAAAGTTAACCAAGGCCTCCTTTGGTCCCGAGGGAAGCCAGCCCTATGGTGAAGGTGGCGCTGGCCGCCCCATACTCACTGACCAGCACTTGCTTCGTCTTGCCTCGGTCTTGGGAGAACAATTGCTTCTTCTTGGCTGGCGCTGCTTCTGGGGCCTCCTGACCCCCTTTCTCGTCGGGTAGCACGGATGCGGCTGACCTGAAGGCGAGCTTGAGGGCCTGCAGTGCGCCTTTGGTGTCCCCCACCACCTTGAGGACACCGTTGCTGGCGGCCATCTTCATGAGGTTGTACACAGGGTGGGTCGTAGCCATAAACTGGGCCAAGGCCGGGTACCCCAGAATGGCATTGTATGGCAGGTCAATCCTGGCGATGTCGGAGTCGATGAGCTTGGTGCGGTAGTTGTCGCGGGTCCCGAAGGTGACAGGGAGGCGAATCTTCCCCCGGGGGCTGGTGGAGGCGCCGCCGACCCTGGAGAAAGGCTTGGAGGGGCAGAGCCGGCTGGGCAGCACGTGCAGCAGACCGAATGCCTCCGGGGAGAGCACGTTGTAGGATCGTTGAAGGGAGAGTGTCTAGAGGGGGGGTGATTAGACTACTCGACAAGATAAAAGTTATGCCTTTTAGCGAAGACAAGTTTTTGGCACATTTAGCATATCACACAAGTCAAGTAGCTTACTACACATGCAATTCTAGAGTATGGGCAGCGGAAAGTAAATTGCACATGAAGTAAAGTGAGGTGGAGAAGAGCAAACGCAATTTGGAGACACGGAGATTTTTCTCGTGGTTCCGGTAGGTGGTGCTATCGTCAATCCACGTTGATGGAGACTTCAACCCACGGAGGGTAACGGCTGCGAGAGTCCACGGAGGGCTCCACCCACGAAGGGTCCACGAAGAAGCAACCTTGTCTATGCCATCATGGCATACGCCCACGGAGGACTAGCCTTACTCGGGGTAGATCTTCACGAGTAGGCGATCTCCTTGCCCTTACAAACTTCTTGGTTCAACTCCACATCTCGACGGAGGCTCCCAAGCGACACCTAACCAATCTAGGAGGCACCACCCTCCAAAAGGTAATAGATGGTGTTGATGATGATGAACTCCTTGCTCTTGTGCTTCAAATGATAATCTTCCCAACACTCAACTCTCCTCACTTGATTTGGCTGTGGTGGAAGAAAGGATTGAGTGGAAAGCAACTTGGGAAGGCTAGAAATCAAGTTTCATATGGTGGGAGTGGTGCAACTTGATCTCAACACAAGGGTAGGTAGTTTTCTTCTCGAAATGTAAGGTAGGAGTGGTAGTTCTTTCGATGGCTCTCTCCACGAATGAAGAGGAGGTGGAGGGGTATTTATAGCCTCCACACAAAATCCAACCGTTACACACATTTGACCAATCTCGGTCGGACCGAAGTTGACAACTCGGTGAGACCGAAAGTTCAAATCTTGTGAGCGTTGGGATTTTCGTGGGACCAAAATACAATCTCGGTGAGTCCGATTCTTCCAAAGACTAGGGTTTGCCAATCTCGGTGGGACCGACATTATCATCTCGGTGACACCGATTTGATGACAGAAGGTTACAGAAGCTTGGCAACACTAGTTTCGGTGAGACCGAGTTTGGAATCGGAAAATCCGAAATATCTAGGGTTTGGCTTTGTGGTGAGGTGGTTCATCTCGGTGTGGTGAGTTTTGGAAATCGGTGGGACCGAGATTACTTATGAGTGTATGTTGGAATGAAAGATTGCGATGGTTTGGAAGATGTATCACTAAGCACTTTGAGCAACGGATCACTAACATAACCTCATCCCTTTTAATAGTATTGGCTTTCCTATAGACTCAATGTGATCTTGGATCACTAAACCAAAAATGGAGTCTTGAGCTTTTGCCAATGCTTGCCTTAGCATCTTGAGGGGTCCACCTCTTGATCCTTTTGCCATGCCAAAGTGATTGACCTTCCTGAAACATACTTGATAAAAGCATTAGTCCAACCACAAAGTATGTTGTCATTAATTACCAAAACCACCCAGGAGCAAATGTGCTTTCAATCTCCCCTTTTGGTAATTGATGGCAACACACAAAACAAGACATCAAAGCTTCTTGAAAGAAAGATGAATTATCACTAAAGCTTTGACAAACATGTAGTACAGGCTCCCCTATAAGTGTGCAAGATTTTCATAGATTATGGTTTTGGACTACCACAAGCACACTAGAGAGAAAAGCAAGATGTGCTACATGCAGCTTGGCTATATGCATCAGAGCAGATGAAAAATAGGTGAGTGATAATGCATATGTGCATGGTGATTTCTTGCAAACAAGTATTTACAAGCAAGTCACCATCATGCACATCCTGCAAGATGCATATACTTACCTTGAGGTTCCTTGGCATTGTACCTGAAGAAACAAACTTGGGAAAACAAGGTTAGATAACACAAGAGTATTTCTTCAACCAACTGCAAGAACATCAAGAGTACCAAGCCAGGGATGACATGTATAAAGAGTGTCTCATATTGAGCACAAGCTTGAATCAGCAAACATGTCTCCCAAAACTAAAAGATTTTCAATGAATTCTGAGAGATTTAGCTTTCCATAAGATATCAATTGTGAGGGCAATGAAAGCAAGATCAAAAGAATGACGCCAAATGTAATATCCAAAGTGGAACACGGCAAAGCTTTGATGTGATTCTCTCCCCCTTAAGATAAGATTACTCTTTTTCTCCTCTTATCTCCCAATCTCCCCTAAACTCCCCCTAAATCTTCTCCCCCTTTGACATCAAGTGCCGAAAAGGACAGTAAACTAGGAAGGTCAGGAATGATGGAAGGAAAGAAGTGGGATCCTTAAGAATCACAACTGGGCAATAAGAAATATGCAAGGTAAATCATTTAGTAAAGCTGCAGAAGATGATATCCTGAAAGAAAATCGGTGACACCGAAGGAGATGGATCGGTGGGTCCGAAAGTCTGAGACTTAGGGCAGATCCTTTTTGGTCGAATCGAAAGTTTTAAGTCGGTGACCTTGAGTTTAATTCAAGGAATTTCAGAAATAATTCAGCTCACTTTGCAAGGAATGTTTCAAAAGATTTGCAATGAATTTGTAAATGATTTTCAAGGAATTGATCAGAGCCAAAAAGGATATTCACAAAGACAGAAGAATAGAAATGAAAAAGATTGCTAGATGAAGTTTTTTTTTAATGAAAACACAATGAGAAAACATAAGAGCAACTGGAAAGACTGCAAAAACATATGTACTTCATCTAGATAGGGGTCGGCGACTGGGTCACCTATGTTTGAGTATTTTGACTTAGGAGTCAAATGAGAACATTTGATCATAGGTCATACTCATCGTTTAAGCTCAAAATGGGGTTGCCATTTTTCGATTAAGCATTTGATGTGATCGCATCTTATGAAGCTGCTTGTACTCATGCCTTTGAGCAAAGCTTCTTAAAGATGTGAAGATCATACCTTGGGCTTGTTGTTGCTTTGCTCATGTAGGTGAACTTGATGTAGATGCTCATAGAATGTGAAGTTGGAGCACCATTTCCAATTGTGTAGTTCATCTTCCTACATGGGTTAGGCAAGCAAGGAAATACTCAAGAATATCCAAGATGACAAGATTGAAATACTAGATGTATAAGGTGTCAACAAGGATATGTGGAATTTTGTTCCTTGAACTCAACATCCCAAAGAGCTAGATACTTGGTCAATGACAAGATTACTCATGATTTGAGTGAGTGGTAATCTTGTGGAATATAGATCATCCAAGTACCTGCAAGGAGTTAGATGCAATACAAGGAGGCAAATGTGTCCAAGACATATGATCATCATCATAAGAGAAATATCAAGGATTAGTCAAGTAGGCTCAAGCCTTGCATGCATCAATGAAGTTTTCACTCCAAGTTTGAAGCATCAATGATGTTCAACTCACTCGTTAAGCGACAAAACACTTTCTCATCAAGAGGTTTTGTAAAGATATCGACAAGTTGTTTGTCGAGACGAACATGCTTAAGATCGATGTCTCCCTTAGCAATGTGATCGCGAATAAAATGGTGACGAACTTCAATATGTTTCGTACGAGAGTGTTGCACGGGATTGTGTCCAATCTTAATCGCACTCTCATTGTCACAAAGCAAGGGAAGATGTCTCGCATGTATCCCATAATCCTTAAGCGTTTGTGTCATCCATAACAACTGAGCACAACATGAACCAGCTGCAATATATTATGCTTCGGCAGTAGACAATGATACCGAATTTTGTTTCTTGGAGGACCAAGATACAAGGGATCGACCAAGGAATTGACACGTACCCGAAGTTGACTTTCTATCAACCCCTGCCTCGGCATAGTCCGAGTCGGAATAGCCAACAAGATCGAAAGAGGCCCTCTTAGGATACCAAATGCCAAAGTTAGGTGTGTGTATCAAATATCTCACAATTCTTTTAACAGCTTTAAGATGACATTCTTTAGGGGCTGCTTGATATCGAGCACACATGCATACACTCAACATTATGTCAGGACGAGAAGCACAGAGATATAGTAGAGAACCAATCATAGATCGATAAACCTTTTGATCAACAGGTTCTCCATCTTTTGTCAAGTCATTATGTCCACTGGGTAGGCTTGGGGTTCTCATACCTTTGCTTTCTTGCATGTTGAACTTCTTGAAGAGATCCTTGGTGTACTTTGTTTGTGAGACAAAGGTACCCTCCTTAGATTGCTTGATTTGCAACCCAAGGAAGAATTTGAGTTCACTCATCATGGACATCTCATACTTCTCTGACATGAGCTTTCCAAACTTCTCGCTAAAATGAGGGTTAGTTGAACCAAAGATAATATCATCAACATAACCAAATAGTTCACCATCAACCCTTTTCGTGAATAGCGTTGAGTCTGTTTTGCCAATCTCAAATCCTTTTTCAAGAAGAAAACTAGTCAAGCATTTGTACCAAGCTCTAGGAGCTTGTTTAAGACCATAAAGAGCTTTGTGCAACTTGTAAACATGATTAGGCTTTTTAGGATTCACAAATCCGGGAGGTTGTTTCACAAATACTTCCTCCTCAATTTCACCATTTAGGAAAGCACTTTTAATGTCCATTTGATAGAGAGTAATATCATGGTGGTTGGCATAAGCAAGAAGAATGTGAATGGACTCAAGTCTAGCAACGGGGGCATAGGTCTCACCATAGTCCATACCTTCGACTTGTGTGTAACCTTGAGCAACGAGACGAGCCTTGTTGCGGATGACTTGTCCATCCTCATCTTGCTTGTTCCGAAACACCCATTTGGTTCCAATGACGTTTTGATCATCATTGGGCTTCTCTACCAAGGTCCATACATTGTTCCTCTCGAAATTGTGTAGCTCTTCGTGCATAGCGTTCACCCAATCCGGGTCTTCAAGTGCTTCTTCTACCTTCATAGGTTCAAGACTAGAAATAAATGAGTAATGCTCACAAAAGTTAGCTAAGCGAGTTTTAGAGCGAGTAATTCTCCCAGAATCAATGTTGTTCATCATTTGTTCCACGGGATGATTCTTCTTGACTCTTGCTCGAACTCGAGATAGCTTTTGTTGTGGTCGTGGCTGAGCTTCCTCATCATCCTCATCTTCCTCTTCTTCTTCATTGTTGTTGGTGTTGTCTTGAGGTGGTGGAGAAGGAGGTTGTGGTGGATCTTCTTGTTGCACTTCCTCATCTTGGTGAGTTCCACTTGTGGAGGCCTCCATGTTGCCTTGAGGTTCCTCTTGCCGTGAGGTAGGGGGCTCCACATATGTAGATGAGGTACTCTCCTTCACTTCCATGGGACGGATCTTTCCAATAGATAAATCTTGAATGGCTTCCGATGGGTCCTTGTCTCCTACATCAATAGACATTTGCTCTACTTGCGAGCCATTAGATTCATCAAACTTCACATCCACCGTCTCTTCAACCTTTCGGTGAAATTATTGTGAACACGGTAGGTGTGGGAGTTTGATCCATAACCGAGTAAAAAGCCTTCATGAGTTTTAGGAGCAAATTTAGACCGACGATGCTTATCAAGGATATAGCATTTCAACCAAAGACACGAAAGTATCCCACTTGGGGTTTGTTACGGTGAGGAGCTCGTATGAAGTCTTGCCGAGAAGCTTATGAAGATAAAGCTGTTGATAGCATGACAAGCTGTCTCGACGGCTTCTCCCCAAAAGTGCTTCGGTGTCTTGTATTCGTCAAGCATCGTTCTCGCCATCTCTATGAGCGTTCGGTTCTTCCTCTCAACAACTCCATTTTGTTGAGGTGTGTACGTAGCCGAGAACTCATGTAGAATCCCTTACTCATCGAGAAAAGAGTCCACATGGGCGTTCTTGAACTCCGTTCCATTGTCACTCCGAACTTTCTTGATCTTCACTTCAAATTGGTTTTGGGCCTTTCTAGCAAAGGTTTTGAAGATTTTCTGAACCTGCGATTTGTCATCAAGGAAAAATACCCACGTAAATCTGGAATAATCATCAACTATAACTAGACCAAAGGAGTTACCACCAAGGCTTTTGTAAGCATTGGGACCGAAGAGATCCATATGAAGAAGTTCAAGCGGTCTCCTTGTAGTCATGATGTTCTTCACGGGATGACTTCCACCTACTTGTTTTCCTGCCTGACAAGCACTACAAAGTCTATCTTTGTCAAAGAGAACATCTTTAACACCAAGAATATGATCACCTTTGATTAGCTTGTCTAGATTACGCATACCAACATGTCCAAGCCTTCTATGCCATAACCAACCTTTAGCAGATTTAGCAATGAAGCAAGTTCTAGGTTGAGCTTTCTTAGTGAAATCAACAATGTATAGATCACCTCTACGGATGCCGGTAAAAACCATGTTATGATTGTCACGACGAAAGACTTGGCAATCTACTTTGGTGAATAGCACATTGAATCCAAAGTCAGCTAATCTAGACACGGAAAGTAAATTGTATCCAAGTGATTCGACAAGCATGACATTTTGAATAGAGCTATCATGAGATATGGCCACCTTACCAAGGCCAAGTACCTTACCCTTGGAGTTGTCTCCAAAAGTCACATACTTGCGTGGACCATCGTTCTTTGCAAGCTCTCGAAACATGTCTTCATCTCCGGTCATGTGATCGGTGCATCCACTATCAAGAATCCACTCTTTTCCACCGGATATATAGTCTCTCAGATTCGCCATAAGATTGAGACTCTTCATGATCTTGTCAAGCTCGGTGTCCGAATCAGAGTAATCATCATCATGATCATGCTCATCATCATATCGACCCATAGATTGTTCATCATCAACTCCTAGGTCAATTTGACAGCAGCTTGCATTAGTTTTGTCAATGTGACAATAATCATCGGAATGCAACACAAGAGCATTTCTAATTCGAACATTGATAAGACCGGGATCACCCTTCTTTTTCATAAGATCACGAAGCTCAAAGAAGCATTTATCAAAGTTGGGATCATTGGGGCGCATCATATCAAATTCAATAGTCTTGTATAGAATTTCATCAAGACCTCTCAAAGAGTAGTCCGGATAAAGTTCTTCCAAGAACTTCCATATAACATAGGCGCATTCAAAGTTTCTGACAAGCTTAAGCAAGTTATCGGGCAAACCTCTAATGATAAGATTTACAGTTCTAAGGTTACGAAGCAAATCAAGCTCTTCATCCATGGTAGGGTGCAAGGGGTCAAATGGGGGCACATATGGGGTTTCAACATATTTGCGCAAGTTATACATCTTAAAGATAATAAGCATTTCAATCCTCCACGAGTTATAGGACACTCCATCAAGAATAGGCACTCTATGGCTAACACTCCCAAACGTAGACACGTCCATCTTCCTCCAATGGTGTGCAAACCAAAGCAATGGAGACCAATGCTCTGATACCAATTGTAGGATCGTTGAAGGGAGAGTGTCTAGAGGGGGGGGTGATTAGACTACTCGACAAGATAAAAGTTATGCCTTTTAGCGAAGACAAGTTTTTGGCACATTTAGCATATCACACAAGTCAAGTAGCTTACTACACATGCAATTCTAGAGTATGGGCAGCGGAAAGTAAATTGCACATGAAGTAAAGTGAGGTGGAGAAGAGCAAACGCAATTTGGAGACACGGAGATTTTTCTCGTGGTTCCGATAGGTGGTGCTATCGTCAATCCACGTTGATGGAGACTTCAACCCACGGAGGGTAACGGCTGCGAGAGTCCACGGAGGGCTCCACCCACGAAGGGTCCACGAAGAAGCAACCTTGTCTATGCCATCATGGCATACGCCCACGGAGGACTAGCCTTACTCGGGGTAGATCTTCACGAAGTAGGCGATCTCCTTGCCCTTACAAACTTCTTGGTTCAACTCCACATCTCGTGGAGGCTCCCAAGCGACACCTAACCAATCTAGGAGGCACCACCCTCCAAAAGGTAATAGATGGTGTTGATGATGATGAACTCCTTGCTCTTGTGCTTCAAATGATAATCTTCCCAACACTCAACTCTCCTCACTGATTTGGCTGTGGTGGAAGAAAGGATTGAGTGGAAAGCAACTTGGGAAGGCTAGAAATCAAGTTTCATATGGTGGGAGTGGTGCAACTTGATCTCAACACAAGGGTAGGTAGTTTTCTTCTCGAAATGTAAGGTAGGAGTGGTAGTTCTTTACGATGGCTCTCTCCACGAATGAAGAGGAGGTGGAGGGTATTTATAGCCTCCAAACAAAATCCAACTGTTACACACATTTGACCAATCTCGGTCAGACCGAAGTTGACAACTCGGTGAGACCGAAAGTTCAAATCTTGTGAACGTTGGGATTTTCGGTGGGACCGAAAATACAATCTCGGTGAGTCCGATTCTTCCAAAGACTAGGGTTTGCCAATCTCGGTGGGACCGACATTATCATCTCGGTGACACCGATTTGATGACAGAAGGTTACAGAAGCTTGGCAACACTAGTTTCGATGAGACCGAGTTTGGAATCGGAAAATCCGAAATATCTAGGGTTTGGCTTTGTGGCTGAGGTGGTTCATCTCGGTGTGATTGAGTTTTTGGAAATCGGTGGGACCGAGATTACTTATGAGTGTATGTTGGAATGAAAGATTGCTGATGGTTTGGAAGATGTATCACTAAGCACTTTGAGCAACCAGATCATTAACATAACCTCATCCCCTTTTAATAGTATTGGCTTTCCTATAGACTCAATGTGATCTTGGATCACTAAACCAAAAATGAAGTCTTGAGCTTTTGCCAATGCTTGCCTTAGCATCTTGAGGGGTCCACCTCTTCAGTCCTTTTGCCATGCCAAAGTGATTGACCTTCCTGAAACATACTTGATAAAAGCATTAGTCCAACCACAAAGTATGTTGTCATTAATTACCAAAACCACCCAGGGAGCAAATGTGCTTTCACACGTTGAGGCCGGCTTTGCCATCGATGAGGGTTCTGGTGACCGCCACATTGTAGATGGTGGGGGTGCAAAGCATTGGGAGCGCCTCCTGCTCCCGTCGTGGCGGTAGGGTGATCCTCGAGGCCCAAGGTGAGGTCGGCCTTGGGCGCCGTCCAGCCCGGGGGAGCCCCCGAGCCCGCCTGGGTGGCAGTTACTCTCCGGTAGAACTGCTTGATGTGGCGGTCGGAGGGTGGCGCCTGTGAGCCACCTAGGAGAGATGCAACGACCGGGGGCGCCGGTGCCACGTAGTGGGCGAGGAAAAGGCCGCGCAACTCTTCCCAAGAGGCCACCGAGGACGCCGGCAGGTCGAGTAATCAGGCGCGCGGTGCGCCTACAAGGGCCATGGGGAGCCAGTTGGCCTTCACCTTGTCGTCTCCGCCGGCCGCCCAAACTGCCTCCTTGTATGCCTGAAGAAAGTCGGCAGGACCCGCCGTGCCGTCATAACACGGCGGCATCTCTGGTCGAAACTTGGGCGGCCACTGCACCTGCCGCAGGGAGAGGGTGAAGCAGCGCAGCCCCGGTGCTTCGAGAGAGCGCGCGTTGGCTGGGTCGACGGGGGAGCACCCGCCATCAGAGCCAGTGGCGCGATCTGGCGGTCGGGGTAGAAGATTTCCAACGCACCCCTACCTGGCGCGCCAAATGTTGGATTACGGGTTCTGCAAACCCTTGAGAGGTTCGAACTCTGGGGTGCGTGCAGAGATCTCAACCAACCCATCCTGCCTACTCGCAATCCTCCTAAGCCTAGCGCGACAAGCTCAAAGAGACAAAGAGACACAACAGTTTATCCTGGATCAGGCCACCTTGTAGTGTAATACCCTATTCCAGTGTTTTGGTGGATTGCCTCTGAGGGCTGAGGATGAACTAGTACAGTGGATGAACTGGCCTCAGGAGGTGAGGTGTTCTTGTGCTCAAGGGAGTTGGCGTGGTGTGAGCTAGTTCGACTTGTCTTCCTCTATGGTGGTGGCTAGTCCTATTTATAGTGGCCTTGGTCCTCTTCCCAAATGTTGGTGGGAAGGGATCCCACAACGGCCGGATTTGAAAGGCGACAAGTAGTACAGCTTATCCTGACAAAAGTAGTCTTTGCCTGCAAAAAGCCTCTGGCCATGACGCTGCGGTCGGCTCATCGATGACCTCCATCCTGCCGTCCTGGCGGTCTTGGTCTCGTTGCACCATAATGACAACCTTTGGCTGATTCCTCGGGACTCCGCGCCTGCGGCTTGCCTCCTTTGCACCAAAGAGGAAACATGCGCTCTGTGCTCGCCTGGCGCCCACCTGGCCTTGGTCATCATGGCTCACGTCAGCCGAACCTCGTGAGGTAAACCTTGCATAGAACTCTCCGCCCCTCGGGAGCCAGCCTGGTGAGGCCGATCCCCTCGGGGGTCTTGGCGTCATCCACCTCACGAGGCTTGGCCCCTCGTGAGGGTCTTGTGCCGTTGATGCTGAAGCTGGGTCGTACCAGGCCGTCGATGAAGCCACGTGGTGGGCCGCTGGCAGGCAGGGCTGGATACCCCCATATCCAGAACACTGACATTCCTCTCCTTCCATATGCTCCATGCAGCAACAGTAAAGACCTCCATGAACATGGGGCCAGTTCAAACCTCCTTTGCCTCATGCAAGAATTGCAATCTGCCATTCGGGCTGGGCCATCTGATGTGTAGTTTTTTCCAACACGCCTTACTGAAGGGGCATTCGAAGAAGAGGTGTTCCAAGGTTTCCTCCGAAGGGTGGCAGCACAACAAGCATGAAGAATTGTTATCTTGGAGAACCATGTTCCTCCTCCGCAGCATATTTCACGTGTTAAGGCGATCAGCCAGCGCCAACCAACAGAACACCTTCCATTTGTTGTTACATTTTGTCTTCCAAATCCATTGAAAAGCCTCATCAGCTTGCATATCACCGAAACAATGCATATAGTATCTACTAGAGATGAAGGTTTCGGAGCCCCAAATACATCTCCACTGATCGGGCGTTGCCTCCAACTCTACTTGAGCCAAGTCATTCTGTAGGGTCGCCATTTGTATGGGTTCGGTGACCGCCCTCAAGGGTCCCTTAGTGGAATCACGACATTTTGCATTGTGCGAGGGCGTGAGGAGAATACGGTGGCCCTGGTGGCATTTTGGGGAGCATTGTGCATTCACATCGCTCTAATGGAGGTTAGCATACGCAAGGGTGCAAACTTTGGGACACATTGTGTCTCTGCGTGTCTCGGTCATCTCTTACCCGAGCCGTTTACTTTTGCACATACTTTGTGATAGCCATAGTGCTTCATGTTATATGTCTTGCTATCACATAGTTGTTTATCTTGCTTATCATAAGTTGTTGGTGCACATAGTTGAGCCTAGTATATCTAGGTTTTGTGCTTGGCAAATTAAATGCTAGTTCTATTCCTCATTTGTTCAAGCCTAAATTGTGATTGTTTTAAAGCGCCTATTCACCCCCCCCCCTCTAGGCGACATCCACGTCCTTTCACCCCCATCCTAAAGGGGCATCTAGCGTTATTTGGGGGCGTGTGGAGGTGTCTCTTCGGCAGATCTTGCAGGATTCGATCGATGCTTGTCTTTGGTGATCTACTTGGATATGGTCTTTGTATGTATGTGTTCGTGTTTCTACAGGTTGTATACTTTTGATCTACACTTCACTTCATCAATGACAGTTATTGTTGTAGTGTGTTGGTCTTTTGGGACTTTAGCACGGCGACTTTCTGACTGTCTACTACAAGATTTTCTTGGCTCTGATGAGGAAGAGATGATAACAATGACGCGACTTCGGCTCACTCAAGTGCTTGTAGCAAGTGGCATAGGCAGGGTTAAGCCACGCCCCGGACTAACAACCTATGCTATAGTAGCTACCTTGCTTTTCGTTTTTGGAGAAAAAATAGCTACCTTGCTATGGTCAGCAAATGGTTTTAGCCATACGCCCCATGACATGGCCCCTCTTGCGTGGGCTGATAACCCACAAGTGTAGGGGATTGCAACAGCTTTCGAGGGTAGAGTATTCAATCCAAATTTATTGATTCGACACAAGGGTAGCCAAAGAATATTCTCAAGCATTAGCATTTGAGTTGTCAATTCAACCACACCTGGATAACTTAGTATCTGCAGCAAAGTATTTAGTAGCAAAGTAGTATGATAGTAATGGTAACAGTGGCAAAAGTAAAGATAATAGTTTTTTTGTAATTGTAACAGTAGCAACGGAAAAGTAAATAAGCGAAGCACAATATGTGAAAAGCTCGTAGGCATTGGCTCAATGATGGATAATTATGTTGGATACGATTCCTCATGTAATAGCTATAACATAGGGTGACACGGAACTAGCTCCAGTTCATCAATGTAATGTAGGCATGTATTCCGAATATAGTCATACGTGCTTATGGAAAAGAACTTGCATGGCATGTTTTGTCCTACCCTCCCGCGGCAACGGGGTCCTAGTGGAAACTAAGGGATATTAAGGCCTCCTTTTAATACAGAACTGGACCAAAGCATTAGCACATAGTGAATACATGAACTCCTCAAACTATGGTCATCACCGAGAAGTATCCCGATTATTGTCACTTCGGGGTTGTCGGATCATAACACATAATAGGTTACTATAGACTTGCAAGATAGGATCAAGAACTCACATATATTCATGAAAACATAATAGGTTCAGATCTGAAATCATGGCACTCGGGCCCTAGTGACAAGCATTAAGCATAGCAAAGTCATAGCAACATCAATTTTAGAACGTAGTGGATACTAGGGATCAAACCCTAACAAAACTAACTTGATTACATGGTAAATCTCATCCAACCCGTCCAGCAAGCCTACGATGGAATTACTCACGCACGGCAGTGAGCACCATGAAATTGGTGATGGAGGATGGTTGATGATGACAACGACGATGAATCCCCCTCTCCGGAGCTCCGAATGGACTCCAGATCAGCCCTCCCGAGAGAGATTAGGGCTTGGCGGTGGCTTTGTATCGTAAAACGCGATGAAACTTTCTCTCTAATTTTTTTCTCCGTGAAACGGAATATATGGAGTTGGAGTTGAGGTCGATGGAGCATTAGGGGGCCCACGAGACAGGAGGGCGTGCCCAGGGGAGAGGGTGCGCCCCCCACCCTCGTGGACAGGGTGTGGGCCCCCTGGCCTTGATTCTTTTGCCGGTATTTTTTATATTTTCCAAAAGTTATCTCCGTGGATTTTCAGGTCATTCCGAGAACTTTTGTTTTCTGCACAATAAACAACATTGTGGCGGTTCTGCTGAAAACAGCGTCAGTCCGGGTTAGTTTCATTCAAATCATGCAAGTTAGAGTCCAAAACAAGGGCAAAAGTGTTTGGAAAAGTAGATACGTTGGAGACGTATCAACTCCCCCAAGCTTAAACCTTTGCTTGTCCTCAAGCAATTCAGTTGATAAACTGAAAGTGATAAAGAAAAACTTTTACAAACTCTGTTTGCTCTTGTGGTTGTAAATATGTAAAGCCAACATTCAAGTTTTCAGCAAAGATTATGAACTAACCATATTCACAATAACACTTAGGTCTCATAGTTACTCATATCAACGGCATAATCAGCTGGCGAGCAATAATAATAAAACTCGGATGACAACACTTCCTCAAAACAATCATAATATGATATAACAAGATGGTATCTCGCTAGCCCTTTCTGAGACCGCAAAACATAAATGCAGAGCACCTTTAAAGATCAAGGACTGACTAAACATTGTAATTCATGGTAAAAGAGATCCAGTCAAGTCATACCCAATATAAACTAATAGTAATGAATGCAAATGATAGTGTGCTCTCCAGCGGGTGCTTTTTAATAAGAGGGTGATGACTCAACATAAAAGTAAATAGATAGGCCCTTCGCGGAGGGAAGCAGGGATTTGTAGAGGTGCCAGAGCTCGATTTTAAAATAGAGATGAATAACATTTTGAGCGGCATACTTTCACTGTCAACGCAACAACTATGAGATGGTGATATCTTCCATGCTACATACATTATAGGCGGTTCCCAAACAGAATGGTAAAGGTTTATACTCCCCCACCACCAACAAGCATCAATCCATGGCTTGCACAAAACAAAGAGTACCTCCAACTAACAACAGCCCTAGGGGAGTTTTGTTTAATTATTTTGATTTGCTTTGATCTTTTTGATCATGGGACTGGGCATCCCGGTTACTAGCCATTTTCTCATGAATGAGGAGCGGAGTCCACTCCTCTTGAGAATAACCCACCTAGCATGGAAGATACATACAACCCTAGTTGAAACATGAGCTGCTCGAGCATACAAAACATAATTTCATTTGAAGGTTTGGAGTTTGGCACATACAAATTTACTTGGAACGACAGGTAGATACCACATATAGGAAGGTATGGTGGACTCATATGGAATAACTTTGGGGTTTATAGAGTTGGGATGCACAAGCAGTATTCCTGCTTAGTACAAGTGAAGGCTAGCAAAATACTGGGAAGAGACCAACTGAGAGAGCGACAACAGTCATGAACATGCATTAAAATTAATTTACACCAAGTACAAGCATGAGTAGGATATAATCCACCATGAACATAAATATCGTGAAGGCTATGTTGATTTGTTTCAACTACATGCGTGAACATGTGCCAAGTCGAGTCACTCAATTCATGCAAAGGAGGATACCATCCCATCATACCACATCATAATCATTTTAATAGCATGTTGGCACGCAAGGTAAATCATTATAACTCATAGCTAATTAAGCATGGCACAAGCAACTATAATCTCTAAATGTCATTGCAAATATGTTTACTTCATAATAGGCTGAATCGGGAACGATGAACTCATCATATTTACAAAAACAAAAGAGGTCGAGTTCATACCAGCTTCTCTCATCTCAATCAGTCCATCATATATCGTCATTATTGCCTTTCACTTGCACGACCGAGCGGTGTGTATAATAATCATAGTGCATGTGCATTTGACTAAGCTGGAATCTGCAAGCATTCAATTCAAGAGAGAAGACAAAGTAATATGGTCTCTAAGTTAAATCAACAATCATGCATATGAGAGCCACTAAACATTTTCAATATGGTCTTCTACTCTTGACCCCCAAAGCAAAAAAAGGAAATAAAACTATTTACACGGGAAAGATCCCAACAAACAAAAGAAGAACGAGAAATCTTTTTGGGTTTTCATTTAATTACTACTACAAGCATAGAAATTAAACTAACTAATTTTTTTGGTTTTTCTTAAGGTTTATCAAACACACAAGAAGAAAGCTAGAGAAAGAAAATTAAACTAACACGGACAATACAATGAAAGAGTATGAGCACCAACAACTAGAATAGTGTGTGAACATGAATGTAAAGTCGGTGAGAAATACGTACTGCCCCAAGCTTAGGCTTTTGGCCTAAGTTGGTCTATTGCCAAGGACCGCAGCTACTCTCCCCGGTGTACTGAGGAGTGTCATCAGGATACCACTGACTAGCGATCTCCTCCGGATCCCACTGATAAGATGATGGATGATAAGGGTCCAGTGGAGGTTCCGGCTCAGGCTCTGGAGCGAATGCCTGTCCTCGATGAGCATACACCGCTTCCGGCAAGACAAGATAATTAACTGCAGTCAAATCAAACAACAGAGGAGCAGGCAGGATAATAATCTCATTGTGTTTCTTATTAAATCTCAGGTTATATAGGAGTATCTTATCATCATTGTGAACAATAAACTCATGTGCTACCATGCTCCTGTAATCTAAAAGGGAAAGAGGCAACTTTGTCTCCTCTTTCTCATGGTGCCTAATAGGTATCTCAAAATGTTTAGCAAGGCGTGCAGCATAGATACCTCCAAAGATGGGGCCTTTTGTACGGTTCAGGCTTAGCCGTTTAGCAATAACGGCACCCATACTAAAACTGTTATCACCAAACAAGGCATGGAACAGAATAATAATAGCAGGGACACTGAAGTTTCCACTGTTTCCACGACCAATTAAGCATCGACTAGCAAATATGGCAAAGTAGCGTAAAACAGGAAAGTGTATGCTAGTGATTCTTGCATCGGAACCCTTCTTCAGATCCCCTACAGTAATGGTGTTAACAAAACCATCCACATCTTTACGATGTGGTTTATCTAATCTGCCCTCAAAGGATATTCTACATACCGCGCAAAAATTACGTAATGACATTTCCCTGAACTCATCATATAAATGAAATGATACTGAAGGAGATGAATTCTTAGGATAGTAATAAAATTTTTGCACAAAAGTATTGGTGAGTAAGAGATACTGATCGATCCGGTCGTGGAGGAAGTCGGTGAGGCCCGCATTTTCAATCAAAGAATAAAAGTCTTCATAAATCCCGGCTTCTCTCAAGAAATTATCACAAGGCCATTCACACGGCCGTACTTCCGCTATGCGAGGAAGATTATACTTGGCCTTTTCCTTCTCTTTAGCTTGTTTATACTGGGAGCCTTGGCTAGAAGAGCCCCTCAAAAATCTCCTTATCATTTTCTGAAAATTTCTGAAATTTTTAGTAACTTCAAAATAGAAGTGAATAAAACTAAACAAGATTGGTAGCAACTACTCCTACAAGTGCCTAGAGCCTATATCATGCATTAGAATTACTTGGGACCTCATAAATTTGACATGCAAGCTCAATAACAGGGTCACCTATGCAGGAAAAATTTGCAAAGAATGAAGCACTAGAACAAAAACTAATTGGACCAATGGAGGAGTCACATACCAAGCAACAATCTCCCAAAGCAATTTTTTGAATGGAGCTTTGAGCAAGGAGATCAAAAATCGCAGCAAAATGAGCTAGAACTCGTGCTTGAGCTGGATGGGGATTTTTTTGGGGAAGAAGATGGAGTGTGTGGGTGCAGGAATAAGTGGAGGGGGGCCACCGTGGGCCCACGAGACAGGGGGTGCGCCCAGGGGGTGTGGTGCGCCCTCCACCCTCGTGGCCTGGTGCTTGCTTCCCCTGCAGTGTTTTCAGTGCCTAAAATCCTCAAATATTCCATAAAAAATCAATACTAAATTTGCAGGGCATTTGGAGCACTTTTGTTTTTGGGATATTTTTATTGCACGGATAATTCAGAAAACAGACAGATAATACTATTTTTTCTTTATTTATTCTAAATAACAAAAAGTAAAAAGAGGGTACAGAAGGTTGTGCCTTCTAGTTTCATCCATCTCATGATCATCAAAATGAATCCACTAACAAGGCTGATCAAGTCTTGTTAACAAACTCATTCCGAATAACATGGAACCAGACAAATTTCGAATAACACTAGGTTACCTCAACAAGGATATGAACATCCCCAACAATAAGAATATCATACTTTTTCTTGACAGTAGGAAGAGGAAATTCAAAACCTCCAATAATGATAGTTGGAACTTTTTCAATAGAATTGATGCTGTGAACTTGAGGTTGTTTCCTCGGAAAGTGTACCATATGCTCATTACCATTAACATGAAAAGTGGCATTGCCTTCGTTACAATCAATAACAGCCCCTGCAGTATTCAAAAAGGGTCTACCAAGGATAATCGACATAGTATCGTCCTCGGGAATATCAAGAATAACAAAGTCCATTAAGATAGTGACATTTGCAACCACAACAGGCACATCCTCACAAATACCGACAGGTATAGCAGTTGATTTATTAGCCATTGGCAAAGATATATCAGTAGGTGTCAACTTATTCAATTCAAGTCTATGATATAAAGAGAGAGGCATAACACTAACACCGGCTCCAAGATCACATAAAGCAGTTTTAACATAGTTTCTTTTAGTGGAGCATGGTATAGTTGGTACCCCGGGGTCTCCAAGTTTCTTTGGTATTCCACCTTTGAAAGTATAATTAGCAAGCATGGTGGAAATTTCAGCTTCCGGTATCTTTCTTTTATTTGTAATGATATCCTTCATGTACTTAGCATAAGGATTTAATTTAAGCATATAAGTTAAGCACATACGTAAGAAGATAGGTCTAATCATTTCATCAAAACGCTCAAAATCCTCATCATCCTTTGTCTTGGATGGTTTAGGAGGGAAGGGCATGGGTTTCTGAACCCATGGTTCTCTTTCTCTATCGTGCTTCCTAGCAACAAAATCTCTCTTATAATAATGTTGATTCTTTGATTGTGGGTTATCAAGATCAACAACGGGTTCAATCTCTACATCATTATTTTTGCTAGGTTGAGCATCAACATGAATATTATCATTAACATTATCACTAGGTTCATGTTCATCACCTGATTGTGTTTCAGCATCGGAAATAGAAATATAATTGGGATTCTCAGGTGTGTCTACAACAGGTTCACTAGAAGCGTGCAAAGTCCTATCGATTTTCTTTTTCTTCTTTTTAGAAGAACTAGGTGCCTCTAAATTATTTCTCTGAGATTCCTGCTCGATTCTCTTAGGGTGGCCTTCAGGATACAAAGGTTCCTGAGTCATTCTACCAGTTCTAGTAGCCACTCTAACAGCAAATCCTTGTTTATTATTTAATTCATCGAGAAAATCACTTTGAGCTTTAAGTACTTGCTCAGCTTGAGTGGTAACCATAGAAGCATATTTGCTAATGAGTTTAAGTTAACCTTTAACTCTAGCCATATAGTCACTCAAGCGTGCTATCTCGAAAGCATTATTCTTTAATTCTCTACCAACATAAGCATTAAAACTTTCTTGCCTAGCCATAAACTCATCAAATTCATCTAAGCATGGGCTATGAAATTTAGTAGACGAGATTTCAACTTTATCATATCTATAGAGAGAATTTACCTTTACTACCTGTGTCGGGTTATCAAGACAATGTGTTTCTTCAACATGCGGTATATTAAGACCATGTATTTCTTCAATAGGTGGTAAATTCTTAACATCTTCAGCTTTAATACCCTTTTCTTTCATTGATTTCTTTGCCTTTTGCATATCTTCAGGACTGAGAAATAGAACTCCCCTCTTCTTCGGAGTTGGTTTAGGAATAGGCTCAGGATTTGGCTCAATTGGCATAGGAATTGGCTCAGGAAGAGTCCAATTATTTTCATTAGTCAACATATTATTCAATGGTAATTCAGCTTGGTCGACTATTCTTTCCCTGAAAACACAACCATCGCAACTATCCAAGTAGTCCTTGGAGGGATCGGTTAGTCCATTATAAAAGATATCAGGCAAAGCATTATGTAATCGGAGAAGCCTCCCCCAAGCTTGCGGGAGACTCTCTTCTTTGATTTGCACAAAATTATATATTTCCCGCAAGGCAGCTTGTTTCTTATGAGCAGGGAAATATTTAGCAGAGAAGTAATAAATCATATCCTGGGGACTACGGACACAACCAGGATCAAGAGAATTAAACCAAGTTTTAGCATCACCCTTCAATTAGAACGGAAATATCTTAAGGATATAATAATAGCGAGACTTCTCATCATTAGTAAACAGGGTGGCTATATCGTTTAACTTGGTAAGATGTGCCACAACAGTTTCAGATTCATAGCCATAAAAAGGATCAGATTCTACCAGATTAATTATCTCAGGATCAACAGAGAATTCATAACCCTTATCAGTAACACAGATAGGTGAAGTAGCAAAAGCGGGATTATGTTTCATTCTAGCATTAAGGGATTGCTACTTCCATTTAGCTAATAACTTCTTAAGATCATATCTATCATTGCAAGCAAAAATAGCTCTAGCAGCGTCCTCATCCATAACATAACCCTCAGGAACAACAAGCAATTCATAATCAGGGGGAGAACTTTCATCATCACTATCATCAATAATATCATCATTAATAATTTCACTGTCTCTAATCCAAGAAAGTTGTTCATCAAGAAATTCACCTAATGGCAAAGTACTATCACGCACAGAACTAGTTTCATCATAAGTATCATGCATAGCAGAAGTGGCATCATCAATAACATGCGACATATCAGAATTCATAGTAGTAGTGGGTTTAGGTGTCGCAAGCTTACTCAAAACAGAAGGAGAATCTAGTGCAGACCTAGATGGCAGTTCCTTACCTCCCCTCGCAGTTGAGGGAAAAATCTTACTTCTTTCGTCTTTCAAGTTCCTCATAGTGATCAACAGATATGAATCCCAAGTGACTCAAAGAATAGAGTTATGCTCCCCGGCAACGGCGCCAGAAATTAGTCTTGCTAACCCACAAGTGTAGGGGATCGCAAGAGCTTTCGAGGGTAGAGTATTCAACCCAAATTTATTGATTCGACACAAGCGGAGCCAAGGAATATTCTCAAGTATTAGCAGTTGAGTTGTCAATTCAACCACACCTGGATAACTTAGTATCTGCAGCAAAGTATTTAGTAGCAAAGTAGTATGATAGTAATGGTAACAGTGGCAAAAGTAAAGATAACAGTTTTGTAGTAATTGTAACAGTAGCAACGGAAAAGTAAATAAGCGAAGCACAATATGTGAAAAGCTCGTAGGCATTGGATCAATGATAGATAATTATGTCGGATGCGATTCCTCATGTAATAGCTATAACATAGGGTGACACAGAACTAGCTCCAGTTCATCAATGGAATGTAGGCATGTATTCCGAATATAGTCATACGTGCTTATGGAAAAGAACTTGCAT
Organism: Aegilops speltoides; assembly: GCA_021437245.1. Classification (NCBI taxonomy): domain Eukaryota; kingdom Viridiplantae; phylum Streptophyta; class Magnoliopsida; order Poales; family Poaceae; genus Aegilops; species Aegilops speltoides. The sequence continues at coordinate 330,921,541 of CM038144.1, forward strand.
GACATCTTTTGTCCTACCCTCCCATGGCAGTGGGGTCCTAGTGGAAACTAAGGGATATTAAGGCCTCCTTTTAATAGAGAGCCGGACCAAAGCATTAACACATAGTGAATACATGAACTCCTCAAACTATGGTCATCACCGAGAAGTATCCCGATTATTGTCACTTCGGGGTTGTCGGATCATAACACATAATAGGTGACTATAGACTTGCAAGATAGGATCAAGAACTCACATATATTCATGAAAACATAATAGGTTCAGATCTGAAATCATGGCACTCGGGCCCTAGTGGCAAGCATTAAGCATAGCAAAGTCATAGCAACATCAATCTCAGAACATAGTGGATACTAGGGATCAAACCCTAACAAAACTAACTTGATTACATGGTAAATCTCATCCAACCCATCACCGTCCAGCAAGCCTACGATGGAATTACTCACGCACGGCGGTGAGCATCATGAAATTGGTGATGGAGGATGGTTGATGATGACTACGGCGACGAATCCCCCTCTCCGGAGCCCCGAACGGACTCCAGATCAACCCTCCCGAGATAGATTAGGGCTTGGCGGCGGCTCCGTACCGTAAAACGCGATGAAACTTTCTCTCTGATTTCTTTCTCCGCAAAACGGAATATATGGAGTTGGAGTTGAGGTCGGTGGAGCATCAGGGGGCCACGAGACAGGGGGCGCGCCCCCCACCCTCGTGGATAGGGTTTGGGCCCCCTGGCCTCGATTCTTTTGCCAGTATTTTTTATATTTTCCAAAAGTTATCTCCGTGGATTTTCAGGTCATTCCGAGAACTTTTGTTTTCTGCACAATAAACAACACCATGGCAGTTCTGCTGAAAACAATGTCAGTCTGGATTAGTTTCATTCAAATCATGCAAGTTAGAGTCCAAAACAAGGGCAAAAGTGTTTGGAAAAATAGATACGTTGGAGATGTATCATGGGCCTGTCTACGTCGGTGCTTAAAGTTATCTCTAGGTGGTTTACGAACATGGATGTAAATTTTATGTTGATTGAATAGATTCAAAAAAATCTGATTTTTTTACTCGTTGTCCTTGCTCAGCAAACATCACAAAATAAAAAAGTTCTTTTACATTTGTGTCCCTAACTAGAACCCACTACTCAAATTTACCCTTAATTTCGAAGCATGCTCAAATTTACCTCTCTGCCGTTAGGTGACCTTAGAAATGCCCTTCTGTGTCGTTTCTGTCCGGTCAAAGGCCTTTGACCATCAACCGGATGTTTCCTGGAGATTTTGCCCCCATCACCATGTATCACTTACATGTGGGACCAACTCAGAAAAAACGCTTTCTCTCACCCCTCTCTCTGTCTCACTTACATATGGGCCTAAAAAAGAAAAACCTCTCTCCCACATCTCTCTCTAACTTACATTGTTGGGAACATAGCATGCAATTTCAAAATTTTCGTACGATCATGCAAGATCTATCTAGGAGATGCATAGCAACGAGAGGGGAAGAGTGTGTCCACGTACCCTCGTACACTAAAAGCGAAACCGTTAGTTAATGCGGTTGATGTAGTCAAACGTCTTCACGATCCAACCGATCCAAGTACCGAACGTACGACACCTCCGTGTTCAGCACACGTTCAGCTCGATGACGTCCCTCGAACTCTTTATCCAGTAGAGGGTCGAGGAAGAGTTCCGTTAGCACGACAGCATGGCAAAGGTGTTGATGATGTGATCCGCGCAGGGCTTCGCCTAAGCACTACGACACTATGACCGGAGGAGTAAACTGTGGAAGGGGGCACCGCACACAGCTAAGAGAACTAATGATGTCCCTTTAGGGTGCCCCCTGGCCACGTATATAAAGGAGGGGGAGGAGGAGGCCGGTGGCCAAGGAGGGCGCGCCAAGGGGGGAGTCCTACTTGGACTCCTAGTCCAAATAGGATTCGGCCCCCCTCCTTCCAATCAACGAAGAGGGGAAAGGGGAAGGGAGAGAGGGAGAAGGAAAGAGGGGGGCGCCCCCTCCCCTTGTCCAATTCGGATTGGGGCAAGGGGGGCACGCACCACCTCCCGTGGCATTTCTCCTCTCCTCCACTATGGCCCAATAGGCCCAATAACTTTCCCGGGGGGGGTCTGGTAACCTCCCGGTACTCCGAAAAATCCCCGATCTTCTTTGGAACCATTCTAGTGTCCGTACATAACCTTCCAATATATCAATCTTTACCTCTCGACCATTTCGAGACTCCTCGTCATGTCCATGATCTCATCCGGGACTCCGAACAAACTTCGGTCATAAAAAAACACATAACTCATAATACAAAATCGTCATCGAACGTTAAGCGAACAGACCCTACGGGTTCGAGAACTATGTAGACATGATCGAGACACATCTCCGATCAATAACCAATAGCGGAACCTGGATGCTCATATTGGCTCCTACATATTCTACGTAGATCTTTATCGGTCAAACCGCACAACAACATACATTGTTCCCTTTATCATCGGTATGTTACTTGCCCGAGATTCGATCGTCGGTATCATCATACCTAGTTCAATCTCGTTACCGGCAAGTCTCTTTACTCGTTCTGTAATGCTTCATCCCGTAACTAACTCATTAATCACATTGCTTGCAAGGCTTATAGTGATGAGCATTACCGAGAGGGCTCAGGGATACCTCTCCGATACACAGAGTGACAAATCCTAATCTTGATCTATGCCAACCCAACAAACACCTTCGGAGACACCTGTAGAGCATCTTTATAATCACCCAATTACGTTGTGATGTTTGATAGCACACAAGGTTTTCCTCCGGTATTCGGGAGTTGCATAATCTCATAGTCAGAGGAACATGTATAAGTCAAGAAGAAAGCGGTAGCAATAAAACTGTAACGATCATAATGCTAAGCTAACGGATGGGTCTTGTCCATCACATCATTCTCTAATGATGTGATCTCATTCATCAAATGACAACACATGTCTATGGTTAGGAAACATAACCATCTTTGATTAACGAGCTAGTCAAGTAGAGGCATACTAGGGACACTATGTTTTGTCTATGTTTTCACACATGTACTAAGTTTCTGGTTAATACAATTTTAGCATGAATAATAAACATTTATCATGATATAAGGAAATATAAATAACAATTTTATTATTGCCTCTAGGGCATATTTCCTTCAGTCTCCCACTTGCACTAGAGTCAATAATCTAGATTACATAGTAATGATTCTAACACCCATGGTGTCTTGGTGTTGATCATGTTTTGCTCATGGAAGAGGCTTAGTCAATGGGTCTGCAACATTCAGATACGTATGTATCTTGCAAATCTCTATGTCTCCCTCCTTGACTTGATCGCGGATAAAATTGAAGCGTCTCTTGATGTGTTTGGTTCTCTTGTGAAATCTGGATTCCTTTGCCAAGGCAATAACTCCAGTATTGTCACAAAAGATTTTCATTGGACCCGATGCACTAGGTATTACACCAAGATTGGATATGAACTCCTTCATCCAGACTCCTTCATTTGCTGCTTCCGAAGCAGCTATGTACTCCGCTTCACACATAGATACCGCCATGATGCTCTGCTTGGAACTGCACCAACTGACAGCTCCACCATTCAATGTAAATACGTATCCAGTTTGCGACTTAGAGTCATCTGAATCAGTGTCAAAGCTTGCATCAACGTAACCATTTATGACAAGCTCTTTGTCACCTCCATAAACAAGAAACATGTCCTTAGTCCTTTTCAGGTATTTCTGGATGTTCTTGACCGCTGTCCAGTGATCCACTCCTGGATTACTTTGGTACCTCCCTGCTATACTTATAGCAAGGCACACATCAGGTCTGGTACACAACATTGCATACATGATAGAACCTATGGCTGAAGCATAGGGAATGACTTTGATTTTCTCTCTATCTTCAGCAGTGGTCGGGCATTGAGTCTGACTCAACTTCACACCTTGTAACACAGGTAAGAACCCTTACTTTGACTGATCCATTTTGAACTTCTTCAAAACTTTATCAAGGTATGTGCTTTGTGAAAGTCCAATTAAGTGTCTTGATCTATCTCTATAGATCTTGATGCCAAATATGTAAGCAGCTTCTCGGAGGTCTTTCATTGAAAAATTCTTATCCAAGTATTCTTTTATGCTGTCTCAAAATTCTGTATTATTTCCAATCAATAATATGTCATCCACATATAATATTAGAAATGCTACAGAGCTCCCACTCATTTTCTTGTAAATACAGGTTTCTCCAAAAGTCTGTATAAAACCATATGCTTTGATCACATTATCAAAGCATATATTACAACTCCAAGAGGCTTGCACCAGTCCATAAATGGATCGCTAGAGCTTGCACACTTTGTTAGCACATTTTGGATCGACAAAACCTTCTGGTTGCATCATATACAACTCTTATTTAAGAAATCCATTAAGGAATGCAGTTTTGACATCCATTTGCCAAATTTAATAATCATAAAATGCGGCAATTGCTAACATGATTCGGACAGACTTAGGCATTGCTACGAGTGAGAAAGTCTCATCGTAGTCAACTCCTTGAACTTGTCGAAAACCTTTCGCAACAAGTCGAGCTTTGTAGACAGTAACATTACCATGAGTGTCAGTCTTCTTCTTGAAGATCCATTTATTTTCTATGGTTTGCCGATCATCGGGCAAGTCCACCAAAGTCCACACTTTGTTCTCATACATGGATCCCATCTCAGATTTCATGGCCTCAAGCCATTTCGCGGAATATGGGCTCATCATTGCTTCCTCATAGTTCGTAGGTTCATCATGGTCTAGTAACATGACTTCCAGAATAGGATTACCATACCACTCTGGTGCGGACCATACTCTGGATGACCTACGAGGTTCAGTAGTAACTTGATCTTAAGTTTCATGATCATCATCATTAGCTTCCTCACTAGTTGGTGTAGGAATCACTAGGATTGATTTCTATGATAAACTACTTTCTAACTCGGGAGAAGCTACGATTACCTCATCAAGTTCTACTTTCCTCTCACTCACTTCTTTCGAGAGAAACTTCTTCTCTAGAAAGGATCCATTCTTAGCAACGAATATCTTGCCTTCGGATCTGTGATAGAAGGTGTACCCAACAGTTTCCTTTGGGTATCCTATGAAGACGCATTTCTCCAATTAGGGTTCGAGCTTATCAGGTTGAAGCTTTTTCACATAAACATCGCAGCCCCAAACTTTAAGAAACGACAACTTGGGTTTCTTGCCAAACCACAATTCATATGGTGTCGTCTCAATGGATTTTGATGGTGCCCTATTTAACATGAATGCAGCCGTCTCTAAAGCATAACCCCAAAATGATAGCGGTAAATAAGTAAGAGACATCATAGATCGCACCATATCTAATAAAGTATGGTTACGACGTTCGGACACACCATTACGTTGTGGTGTTCCAGGTGGCGTGAGTTACAAAACTATTCCACATTGTTTCAAATGAAGACCAAACTCGTAACTCAAATATTCGTCTCCACGATCAGATCGTAGAAACTTTATTTTCTTGTTACAATGATTTTCCACTTCAACTGAAATTCTTTGAACTTTTCAAATGTTTTAGACTTATGTTTCATTAAGTAGATATACACATATCTGCTCAAATCATCTGTGAAGGTCAGAAAATAACGATACCCGCCATGCGCCTCAACACTCATTGGACCGCATACAACTGTCGTGGAATTGTCACGTCAGATGTCCTCGTGAAAGAACTTAGTTGTGGAGCCATCGCAACTAGGAAGCTTGAAGGGGCTAATCGGGACAAAGGACACGAGAGGTTTTATACTAGTTCGGCCCCTTACGGTGAAGGTAAGGCCTATGTCTAGTTGGGTTGGTATTGATGTTTCGATGACCAGGGAGCGAGATACGCTATGCCCGACTCTCGACGAGTTATTTCTTGCCTTAAGCCGCTGCCGGGTCGTCCCCTTATATACACGGGTTGACGCCCTGCAGCCCTCAGAGTCCCGGCCGGCTCATAGACAATGTCCGGCTCGGTGACTAGTTAACTATTCCTTATGATACAAGTCATGCCATTATGGTGGTTTACTACTACGGGCCTTAAGTCGCCTGTGGGCCTTAGCCCTTTTATGAACCGCCATCTGCAGCTCTTGGGCTTCGTCGAATAGTCTTCTTACTGTAACCCGGCCCCTCCTGGGCGGCTTACAAATAGTTATATCCCCAATATTAGGCCCCAGATTGATTTGAAACGGTTCATGTCAATCTTTAAAACCTTATGGAACTGGCCTTCAGTCTTTTGTTTTGCGTGGAAACTTTAACCCGCCGTAACGTCATCATCTGGATCCGAGTTAAATCACCGTGACGTCATCTTCAATAAAACTCATTTTTACTCTGTCATATCCTCCAACGGATCTTTGCCTTTACTGACCATCCCGAGAATCGAGGCATCGGGGCCGCTGGATAATAATGTTCTGGTCTCCTCGTTTCTCGCGCCGTCTCGGTCAGCTCTTCCCTTATAAATAGGGCAACCTAGGTCTTCCATTCTTCCCTCTTTCAGTCGTCTTCTTCCTCTTGCCTCCTCTCGAGCTCCGCCGCCGCCGCTGTCGAGCTTCTTGTCTTCACCATCCCAGGCCGCTGCATCAACCTGAATCGGATCAGAAAACAACAGCGAACTTCCGCAGCCCATCCAGATTCGTAAGTTCCCTTTCCTTCCTTGCTTAGATCCGCATTAGAGCTTCCTCGAGTTCGTCGGAGTTCATCACCATTGGAGCCAAACCCTTGTTAGTTTTCCTCTTAGACGCCTCTTCTGATCTGTGAATGATATAAAATGGCCGCGGTAGTTGTTTTCGCACTTGTTTTGGATAGAAAACAGATCCCTTTCTCTGCATAAGAGCCTCATTCGAGCCTATGAACACGTCTGCGTCAGCTTTAGGTCTAGAAAATTTTCTTATCAGAACAGATCTTTGATCTCAAATAATAGTAGCAGATTATGAAACCTGTTTGTATCACCCGGAAATAATAGTAACAGATCTCTAATGACACTGAACTGTAAGCCTTGCTTGCTTCTCATGACCTTGAGAAGTTTGAACTGCTTTTGATACATGTGGCGGCTTAAACACTGTTGCACGGTTATCCTTATATCATTAGGCCCCTTATTAAGCCGCCTCCTTGAATAATTAAGATATTTTCTCCCAGGTTAAAATTAAACCGGAACCTCTTATTTTGTCGTAGGCCAACTGTTGTCATGGCACCTAAGGCAACCAAGGCCCCTGTGACCTGCAATTGGGTCCCATCCATAATTACTAAGAGTAAACTGTCTGAATTCGTGAAGTCCGGCCATCTGCCAAAAAAGGAGGTTATGTCTTATCGTGCCCCTGACCCGTCTGAAGAGAGGCCTCAACCCAAAGAAGGCGAGGTAATAATCTTCGCGGATCACATGAGCCGGGGATTTGCCCCTCCCGGCTCAAAATTCTTCAGGGAGGTTTTGAACTTCTTTGATCTTAGACCTCAAGACATTGGACCCAATTCCGTGTCAAATATTTGCAATTTCCAAGTCTTCTGCGAGGTGTACCTGGGAGAGGAACCAAGTCTGCTTTTGTTCAGAGAGCTTTTTTACTTGAACCGGCAGAATGAACGTGCCAACGGGCCTAGTCTTGAGCCTAGCGGCATCTCGATTCAGCGGCGGAGAGACTGCCTTTTCCTTATGCTGAACTGCCGAGCCATCCAAAAGATTGGAATCAGACATGGTTCTACTGTCAGGACACTTCACCGGCTGATGAGAGGCCTCTGCCCGGCTTCCGCACCCTGCGCCTTGAGTCCAACCATCCGCTGGCGGATAAACTGACCACTGTTGAACGTCTGCCTCTCAATCCCATGATCAAGAAGATCAAAGCTCTTTTGGGAAATGGTTTAAATGGCATCGATCTGGTCTGAGTCTGGGTCACTTGGCGAGTACTTCCATTAAGCCGCCGCTCCGGCTTAATGTGTACTTACACAAAGTAGAAGGATGATCCATCGTCCACAGATCTGACGACTTACTGAGATGATGTGGTAGATGCTACCACCCACTACTCTCAAGGAGGGCATCAGAATTAGCAATGCCTTCGGCTTACTTCCCTTTTGCAAGAAGAACCCGGCCCCTGCAGTGAGTTATCAATCTTAATAAATACTCTTTAACATGTTATACCTTATTTGTACTCATAATTCCTTATCTCCTTTCACAGGCCGATGATAACTTTTGGAAGGTCAAGTATGACCACGAGACTGCCAAACAAGCCAGGGCAGCCAAGAAAACCGAAAGGAAAGCCGCCAAGATAGGAACCTCAAAGAAGAAGAAACCCAGCGCCTCCGACTTGTTCAAATTGGATGATACTTCTTCGGATGATGAAGAGGTAATCCTTTAATTTTCTTAACTCCTTCAAGTTATTCATCGACATTCTATCCTTTCAGAGGATACGGGAACGATCAAGCAGTTGACGAAGAGGTAACTATAATCTCCTCCAACTCAGAGCCTTTGCCAAAGCAAAAAATCCGAAGGGTGACCCGGAAAGTAAGATTTTCACATCCTCTAGCTTATCAAGATCCTCAATTTCTTTTGAAGCAACAACAGCTTGAAAACCGGAGGCAGACCCGGACCAACAAGGATGCAGAACTCTCCTCCGGCTTACCTGATGTAACTAGGAAGCGTCGGACCGAGGTTATCTCCGATTTATGTTCTGTTTTACCTTTGGCGGGTTTAATTCGCCAACCTCTCAATTCATCTGACTCCAATTATCAGGATACTTCTCCTTCCTCTGGCGAGTCTATGCAATCAAACATGCCGGCTTTCAAAACGGCTCTCGGGTAATGTAACCTTATTTACTTTAGGTTTTACCTTACTTATGCTTCAATATTCATCCTTCTACCTTTATTGACAGACTGCAAGTGAAGCCCAGCAAGAGGGCAAGGAAAAATAAGCTGTCCCAAGACCCGATTATTATCGAACGGCGCCCGACATATGTCGCTCCTCGACAGCTCCACCCATCAGCCGCCGCCTGAACCAGCTTCTGACATTCCGGTGCCAACTTTTGATCCACCTGCCGAAGATGCTACCAATAGTTCTGATAATCCGGAAGCTCCTAGCCCGGTCAAGATGACTGACCTGGAAGTTGAATTTCTGAAAAGTCAATATGTTGAACCGGGGCGGCCTACTGTTCTTGCCAAATGTTCTGCCAAGGAAGAACTCGCCGAACGCTGAAAAGCCAAGCAGGACATTACTGATTATACTCACTTAAGCATTGGTGATATAATCTCGGGCTATCTGAATCAAGTGCATAATAGCCGTGACCTGGAAATTGACATGGTGAAACAAATACAGCACAAATCTGAGGTATGACTTATGCTATTTACCTGAATCTTACTTACTGTACCAGCCCCATGTCTATTGCTTATGAATGAATATGTTGTAGACTTAGAAATCTACTTACTGTTGGTTTGTCCGGTTTAAAGAGAATATATTTAACTGGTTATAGCATGATACCTTAAACTTGCGATACACATTAGTCCCCAAGTGCCGAGTATTTTTACTTGTAAAATGTTTGGGACTTAATATGCATAACTCGGAATTGTAGGTTAAAAAATTATTTAACATACATTAGCCCCCAAATGCAAGTATCTTTACTTGTAAAATGTTTGGGACTTGAATGTTATCTTACCGTGATCCTTACCATAACCTGATATCAATGCAGGCCACCATAAGTCAATTTGAGTCAGAGCTTGCTGACCTGAAGAGCCGGTTGAAAACTCAAGAACTTGAGACTCAGAAAGCCAACTCCAAATTTGAATTCAGTGTCTCTGAAAATGAGAAGCTGGAGAAAAACTTTGAGTCAGAAAGGAAAGCCTGGGCCGATGAGAAGACTTCCCTGGTGACTCGGGCCAAGACGGCAGAAGCATCTCTTGCAAAGGCAACAACCGAGCTGTCTGACTTAAAAAGGCAGATATCCAAAATGGTCTCAGCCATCTTCGGTAAGTTACTGTGCAAAACCTTAAATACTGTAATCTTTCAATCAACTATTGTAATCATTATCTCCGGCTTATGGTTATACTTGTGAATACACAGGCTCCAGGAGCACCAACCTCAAGCAGAACATGCTGATCAAACTTAAGGCGGTTTACACTTTAGTGGAACAACTGTACTCCGGGTCACAACGTGCCTTGGGCGTTGTAGCCTTATCAAATACCACTCCCCACCTCCTGCAAGACGTGCTCAAGCATCTCGCTATGCTACCTCAGCGAATTCAGGATTTAAGGCGGGCATCTTCAAGAGCCGGGGCTGTGGCCGCATTGAGCCGGGCAAAGGCATGGATGCCAGAGCTTGACCTGGCTAACCTTGCTCTTGGATATCCGAGCCTGAAGGAGGACGGTACTGTATTTGATGATCAAGACTTCACCGCTTGTGTCAAAGTCGTACGTCCCTTGGCTACCCTTATCGGGAATGATACTGATCTTACCAAGTATTCGCCGGGCTATGATAGCGAGAACCGGAGAATTCCAAACATTCCATATGACCAAGTCAGCCTGATCCCTTCAACGCGTAAGCATACTTTCGCTCCTGAAGTGGACCCGTCCGGTTTAATAGATGATGAGGCTGAGTTTGAAGCCTTGAGTGGCATTGACTGGGCCTCATCAACCTTCCAGGACAAAGCAATCGACGGAGAGGCGGAGAAGGATAACCCGGAGTCTTTGAGCCCGCTAAAGGAATGAACCGCCAGGCGTTTTATAACTTTGCAAAAAACAATGCTTCATTTATTCAGACTCGGGGAGTCTTGTAATAGGGTAGTAAAAACTTCTCAATGTTTGTCATGCCTTTGCGCATGTTCCTGGTGCTTAATACTTTCGTAAGCCGCCATCACTATATATTTCTGGCTTATGTTGATTGTTTATTTCCTTGATGTTTAAGTTGTTTTACCTTATCCTGCACATAAAAACAAGCAAAATTTCCTTGGCGGTTTATCACGCCGGCAGTTATATAGAGTATTAATAACCCAGAACACAACCCATAGATATCATGTACCGGCCGGTTTATGATTATCTTTGTTAAATATAATCACAATAGCATACCTGCAATCCCTTTGACTATCTTCCCTGCTCATATGATGCTTTACCTGGCACTTAAGAACCTGGGGTAATCAATATTAAGCCGGAAGAAAAGACCATCTCATAATGTTTTCAAGAAGGTCTCAAGATAGTCAAAATAATTTATCCTTCTGTTGGATGGTGAACAACATTTACAGGCTTCTGATTCGAAAACGATCAGTAAACCGTTCCAAAGGGGTTAAGCTAAGATTCGGATACGATCATATAGCCCCCAGTGGCTTTGGCGATGCGGATCAAGTGGGTATCGACAGCTATGATCTCTTTGGTTCGAATACGACCTATGTTTGAACAGGAAGCCCCCAAGTGACCATAAGAGTTGTTTAATGACGCTGATTCGAATACGATCCACGTCAGACCCAAAAGGGGTTAAGCTGTGATTCAAATATGATCAAGAAGCCCCCAAGTGGGTTTGGCAATATGCTGATCAAGTGGGTGTCGACAGCTATGTTCTCTTTGGTTCGAATATGACCTATGTTTGAACAAGAAGCCCCCAAGTGACCATGGCTAGATTCAGATATGATCATAAGCCAGACCAAAGGGAAATCCGGATTTAAATGTGATCCGCTCCCTGTTGGTTGTCTCCACCACCTGATAAAGAAGACACATAAACCTTTGAGTGTAAAAAGGACAGAGGTCCTGCTTTATTTCTTTATATAATATATACATTGTCAAAAAATATATACATCCTGAAACCCGGTGTCTTAAGTATAGTAAGGCCGGAGATGAGCAATATTCCACGGTCGGCGGGTCTCCTCCTCCGACTTACGTGAGTCTTTATGCTCTCTAACATCAATGAGGTAGTATGATCCGTTGTGTAAATTCTTGCTGACCATAAAGGGTCCTTCCCAAGGTGGGGATAGCTTGTGCATGTCAGACTGATCCTGGATGAGCCGGAGCACCAAATCGCCTTCTTGAAAGGTTCTGCTCCTAACCCGATGGCTGTGATAGCGGCGCATGTCTTGTTGATAAATCGCTGAGCGGGCTATTGCCAAGTCTCGCTCCTCATCCAACAAATCAAGCGCATCCTGACGAGCCTTTTCGTTGTCCGCCTCAACATAAGCCGCCACGCGGGGTGAATCGTGCCAGATGTCACTTGGCAGGACTGCCTCTGCACCATACACCATAAAGAAAGGCGTGCAGCCTGTAGATCTATTAGGCGTAGTGTTGATGCTCCATAATACAGAAGGTAACTCCTCCACCCAACAACCCGGAGTCCACTGTAAGGGGACAAAGAGTCGGGGCTTGATACCCTTCAGGATCTCTTGATTAGCTCTTTCTACTTGACCATTGGATTGAGGATGAGCAAAAACCGAAACATCAAGCTGGATATGTTCTCGTTGACAGAACTCTTCCATGGCACCCTTGGAGAGATTAGTGCCATTATCAGTTATAATACTGTGCGGGAAACCAAAATGAAAGATCACCTTTTTCATGAATTGAACCGTCATGGCTGCATCACACTTACTGACTGGCTCTGCCTCAACCCACTTCGTAAACTTATCCACTGCCACCAGGAGATGCGTCTTTTTATCCTTAGACCTCTTGAAAGGTCCAACCATGTCAAGCTCCCAGACTGCAAACGGCCAAGTGATTGGGATCATCCTCAACTCTTGAGCCGGCACATGAGCTCGTCGTGAGAACTTTTGACAACCATCACATTTACTGACCAGATCCTCCGCATCAGCATGAGCCGTCAGCCAGTAGAAACCATGACGGAAAGCCTTGGCTACAAGAGATTTTGACCCGGCATGATGGCCAGAATCCCCTTCATGGATCTCACGGAGTATTTCTTGGCCCTCTGCAGGTGACACACAACGTTGAAACGCCCCAGTGACGCTTAGGTGATGTAACTCGCAGTTAACAATTGTCATAGATTTGGATCGCCTGACAATTTGTCTTGCCAAGGTCTCATCCTCAGGTAATTCTCCCCGGGTCATATAAGCCAAATATGGCACTATCCAATCTAGGATAACGTGAAGAGCTGCCACCAGCTGTGCCTCCGGGTCTGGCACCGCAAGTTCTTCCTTGGTAGGCACTTTGACAGAAGGGTTATGTAAAGTATCGAGAAAGGTGTTAGGCGGCACCGGCTTACGTTGAGATCCCAACCGGCTTAAAGCATCAGACGCCTCATTCTTCCTTCGATCAATGTGCTCCACCTGATAACCCTTGAAGTGACCAGCCACAGCATCTACTTCCCGATGATAAGCTACCATAATGGGATCCTTGGAATCCCACTTGCCTGACACCTGTTGAGCCACGAGATCTGAGTCGCCTAAGCACCTTACCCGGCTTAAGTTCATCTCCTTGGCCATCCGGAGACCATGGAGTAAGGCCTCGTACTCAGCTGCATTGTTAGTACATGGAAACATAAGCCAGAGTACATAACAAAATTTGTCACCCCTAGGGGAAGTTAAAACAACTCCAGCCCCTGAGCCTTCTAGCTGCCTGGACCCATCAAAATGAATAGTCCAATATGTGTTATCTGGCTTCTCCTCAGGTGCCTGCAACTCTGTCCAATCATTGATAAAGTCCACCAAGGCCTGAGACTTAATAGCAGTACGTGGCATGTACTTCAAACCATGAGGCCCAAGCTCGATAGCCCACTTGGCGACTCGTCGTGTGGGCTCCCTATTCTGGATGATGTCTCCCAAAGGGCAGAACTTACCACAGTTATAGGATGACTTTGAAAGTACTATTTTAACTTCTGGTTGGCCATAAACACTCTGTAAACGAGTTTATGCCAATGTGGATATCTTTGTTTAGACTCAATGAGCACCTCACTGATGTAGTAAACCGGTCATTGAACCAGATGCTCCTTGCCAGCTTCCTTATGCTCCACCACGCTGGCAATATTGACAGCTCGTGAATTGGCAGCCACGTATAACAGCAACGGCTCTTTATCAATGGGAGCTGCAAGAACCGGTGGTTCAGACAACTGTCTCTTCAAGTCTTCAAAGGCAGCATCGGCAGCATCACTCCAGACAAAAGTGTCTGTTTTCTTCATCATCTGATATAGCAGTAGGGCCTTCTCACCTAACCGGCTTATGAACCGGCTTAATGCGGCAACACGACCCGCCAACCGCTGAACATCATTGATGCACGCTGGTTTAGCTAGAGAGGTAATTGCCTTAATCTTCTCCGGGTTAGCTTCGATGCCTCTGTTTGATACCAGAAAACCCAAAAGCTTGCCTGCAGGAACACCGAATACACACTTGGCCGGGTTAAGCATCATCTTATAAATCCGGAGATTATCAAAGGTTTCTTTCAAATCAGATATTAAGGTCTCCTTCTCTCTGGACTTCACCAAGATGTCGTCTACATAAGCATGAACATTACGCCCGATTTGATCGTGTAGACAGTTCTGCACACATCGCTGATAAGTCGCCTGAGCACTCTTGAGTCCAAACGGCATAGATACATAACAAAAAGCCCCAAACGGAGTGATGAAAGCCGTCTTCTCCTGGTCCTTAACTGCCATTTTGATCTGATGATAACCAGAGTAAGCATCCAAGAAGCTCAAACGTTCACAACCCGCCGTAGCATCAATGATTTGATCAATACGGGGAAGAGCAAAGGGATCAGCCGGACAAGCCTTATTTCAGTCTGTGTAATCCACACACATCCGCCAAGTGCCGTTCTTTTTAAGCACGAGCACCGGGTTAGTGTTGGGAAACGTAGTAATTTCAAAAAAATTCCTACGCACACGTAAGATCATGGTGATGGCATAGCAACAAGAGGGGAGAGTATTCGTCCACGTACCCTCGTAGACCGTAAGCGGAAGCGTTAGCACAACGCGGTTGATGTAGTCGTACGTCTTCACGATCCGACCGATCCAAGCACCAAACATACGGGGCCTCCGAGTTCAGCAGACGTTCAGCTCGATGACGATCTCCGTGCTCCGATCCAGCAAAGCTCCGGAGATGAGTTCCGTCAGCACGACGGCATGGTGACGATGATGATGCTCTACCGGCACAGGGCTTTGCCTAAACTCCGCGATGATATGACCGAGGTGGAATATGGTGGAGGGGGGCACCGCACACGGCTAAGGAACGATCCGTAGATCAACTTGTGTGTATTTGGGGTGCCCCCCCGCCCCCGTATATAAAGGAGCAAGGGGGGAGGCCGGCCGGCCCTTGGGGCGCGCCAAGGAGGGGGGAGTCCTCCTCCTAGTGGGAGTAGGACTCCCCTTTCCTAGTCCAACTAGGAAGGAGGAAGGGGAAGGAAAGAGGGGAGAGGGAGAGGAAAGAGGGCCGCGCCTCCCCTAGTCCACCGGACTCCCCATGGGAGGGCGCCACCTCTGGGCTGCTGCCCTCTCTCTCCCTCGGGCCCACTAAGGCCCAATACTTCCCGGGGTTCCAGAACCTCCCAAGACTCCGGTTTTCTCCGAAATCACCCAGAACACTTCCGGTGTCCGAATATAGTCGTCCAATATATCGATCTTTATGTCTCCACCATTTTGAGACTCCTCGTCATGTCCGTGATCACATCCAGGACTCCGAACAAACTTTGGTACATCAAAACTTATAAACTCATAATAAAACTGTCATCGTAACGTTAAGCGTGCGGACCCTACGGGTTTGACAACTATGTAGACATGACCTAGAACTATTCTCGGTCAATAACCAATAGCGGGACCTGGATGCCCATATTGGTTCCTACATATTCTACGAAGATCTTTATCGGTCAAACCGCATAACAACATACGTTGTTCCCTTTGTCATTGGTATGTTACTTGCCCGAGATTTCATCGTCGGTATCCAATACCTAGTTCAATCTCGTTACTGGCAAGTCTCTTTACTCGTTCTGTAATGCATCATCTCGTAACCAACTCATTGGTCACATTGCTTGCAAGGCTTATAATGATATGCATTATCGAGAGGGCCCAGAGATACCTCTCCGACGATCGGAGTGACAAAACCTAATCTCGAAATATGCCAACTCAACATGTACCTTCGGAGACACCTGCAGTACTCCTTTATAATCACCCAGTTACGTTGTGACGTTTGGTAGTACCCAAAGTGTTCCTCCGGTAAACGGGAGTTGCATAATTCTCATAGTTACAGGAACATGTATAAGTCATGAAGAAAGCAATAACAGTATACCAAACGATCAAGTACTAGGCTAACGGAATGGGTCGTGTCAATCACATCATTCTTCTAATGATGTGATCCCACTAATCAAATGACAACACATGTCTATGGTTAGGAAACATAACCATCTTCGATTAATGAGCTACTCAAGTAGAGGCATACTAGTGACTATAGGTTTGTCTATGTATTCACACATGTATCATGTTTCCGGTTAATAAAATTCTAGCATGAATAATAAACATTTATCATGATATGAGGAAATAAATAATAACTTTATTATTGCCTCTAGGGCATATTTCATTCAGTCTCCCACTTGCACTAGAGTCAATAATCTAGATTACATAGTAATGATTCTAACACCCATGGAGTCTTGGTGCTGATCATGTTTTGCTCGTGAGAGAGGCTTAGTCAACGGGTCTGCAACATTCAGATCCGTATGTATCTTGCAAATCTCTATGTCTCCCACTTGGACTTGGTCCCGAATGGAATTGAAGCGTCTCTTGATGGGCTTGGTCCTCTTGTGAAATCTGGATTCCTTTACCAAGGCAATTGCACCAAGATTGTCACGAGAAGATCTTCATTGGTCCCGATGCACTAGGTATGACACCTAGATCGGAAATGAACTCCTTCATCCGCATCCTTCATTTGCTGCTTGAAGCGAGCTATGTACTCGCTTCACATGTAGATCCCGCCATGACGCTTTGTTTAGAACTGCACCAACTTACAGCTCCACCGCTTAATAAAAACACGATCCGGTTTGCGATTTAGAATCGTCCGGATCGAGTGTCAAAGCTTGCATCGACGTAACCATTTACGACTAGCTCTTTGTCACCTCCATATACGAGAAACATATCCTTAGTCCTTTTCGTATTTCAGATGTTCTTGACCGCTGTCCAAAGGATCCACTCGGATTACTTTGGTACCTTCCCCGCCAAGCTTATTGCTAAGCATACGTCGTGTCCGTACACAAGATTGCATACATGATAGAGCCTATGGTGAAGCATAGGAACATCTTTCATTTTCTCTCTATCTTCTGCTGTGGTCGGGCATTGAGTTTGACTCAACTTCACACCTTGTAGCACGTGCAAGAATCCTTTCTTTGCACGATCCATTTTGAACTTTTTCAAAATTTTGTCAAGGTATGTGCTTTGTGAAAGTCCTATTAAGCGCCTTGATCTATCTCTATAGATCTTGATGCCCAATATGTAAGCAGCTTCACCGAGGTCTTTCATTGAAAAACTTTTATTCAAGTATCCCTTTATGCTATCCAGAATTCTATATCATTTCCAATTAATAATATGTCATCTACATATAATATCGTAAATGCTCTGAGCTCCCACTCACTTTCTTGTAAATACAGCTTCTCCAAAAGTCTCAGATAAAACCATATGCTTTGATCACACTATCAAAGCGTTTATTTCAACTCCGAGATGCTTGCACCAGTCCATAAATGGAACGCTGGAGCTTGCACACTTTGTTAGCACCTTTTGGATCAACAAAACCTTCTAGCTGCATCATATACAAATCTTCTTCCAGAAATCCATTCAAGAATGCAGTTTTGACATCCATTTGCCAAATTTCATAATCATGAAATGCAGCAATAGCTAACATGATTCGGACAGACTTAAGCATCGCTACGGGTGAGAAAGTCTCATCGTAGTCAACTCGTTGAACTTGTCGAAAACCTTTCACAACAAGTCGAGCTTTATAGACAGTTACATTACCATCAGAGTCAGTCTTCTTCTTATAGACCCATTTATTCTCAATGGCTTGCCGATCATCGGCAAGTCAACCAAAGTCCATACTTTGTTTTCATACATGGATCCCATCTCGATTTCATGGCCTCTAGCCATTTTGCGAATCTGGGCTCATCATCGCTTCCTCATAGTTCGTGGGTTCATCATGGTCAAGTAACATGACTTCGAGAATTGAATTACCGCACCACTCAGTGCGGATCTTACTCTGTAGACCTACGAGGTTCAAGAGAAACTTGATCTGAAGTTTCATGATCAATATCATTAGCTTCCTCACTGATTGGTGTAGTTGTCGCAGGAACCGGTTCTTGTGATGAACTACTTTCCAATAAGGGAGTAGATACAGTTATCTCATCAAGTTCTACTTTCCTCCCACTCACTTCTTTCGAGAGAAACTCCTTCTCTAGAAAGGATCCGGTTTTAGCAACGAAAATCTTGCCCTCAGATCTGTGATAGAAGGTGTACCCAATAGTCTCTTTTGGGTATCCTATGAAGACACATTTCTCGGATTTGGGTTCGAGCTTATCTGGTTGAAGTTTCTTTACAGAAGCATCGCAGCCCCAAACTTTAAGAAACGACAACTTTGGTTTCTTGCCAGACCATTGTTCATAAGGCATTGTCTTAACGGATTTTGATGGTGCCCTATTTAACGTGAATGCGGCTGTCTCTAAAGCATAACCCCAAAACGATAGCGGTAAATCAGTAAGAGACATCATAGATCGCACCATATCTAGTAAAGTACGATTACGACATTCGGACACACCATTTCGTTGTGGTGTTCCGGGTGGCTTGAGTTGCGAAACTATTCCGCATTGTTTCAAGTGTAGACCAAACTCGTAACTCAAATATTCTCCTCCACGATCAGATCGTAGAAACTTTATTTTCTTGTTACGATGATTTTCCACTTCACTCTGAAATTCTTTGAACTTTTCAAATGTTTCATACTTGTGTTTCATTAAGTAGATATACCCATATCTGCTCAAATCATCTGTGAAGGTGAGAAACTAACGATACCCGCCGCGAGCCTCAACATTCATTGGACCACAAACATCAGTATGTATGATTTCCAACAAATCAGTTGCCCTCTCCATAGTTCCGGAGAACGGCATTTTAGTCATCTTGCCCATAAGGCACGGTTCGCAAGTACCAAGTGATTCATAATCAAGTGATTCCAAAATCCCATCAGTATGGAGTTTCTTCATGCGCTTTACACCGATATGACCCAAACGGCAGTGCCACAAATAAGTTGCACTATCGTTATCAACTCTGCATCTTTTGGTTTCAACACTATGAACATGTGTATCACTACTATCGAGATTCAATAAGAATAGACCACTCTTCAAGGGTGCATGACCATAAAAGATATTACTCATATAAATAGAACAACCATTATTCTCTGATTTAAATGAATAACCGTCTCGCAGCAAACAAGATCCAGATATAATGTTCATGCTCAACGCTGGCACCAAATAACAATTATTTAGGTCTAAAACTAATCCCGATGGTAGATGTAGAGGTAGCGTGCCGACCGCGATCACATCGACTTTGGAACCATTTCCCACGTGCATCGTCACCTCGTCCTTAGCCAATCTTCGCTAATCCGTAGTCCTGCTTTGAGTTGCAAATATTAGCAATGAACCAAGATCAAATACCAGTGCTCTGCGAGCATTAGTAAGGTACACATCAATAACATGTATATCACATATACCTTTGTTCACTTTGCCATCCTTCTTATCCGCCAAATACTTGGGGCAGTTCCGCTTCTAGCGTCGATCACGCTTGCGAGAAGCACTCGCCGTGCTTAGGTCCGACTTGGGTTTCTTCTCTTGAGCAGCAACTTGCTTGCCGTTCTTTTGAAGTTCCTTTCTTCTTCCCTTTGCCCTTTTCTTGAAACTGGTGGTCTTGTTAACAATCAACACTTGATGCTCCTTCTTGATTTCTACCTCCACGCTTTTAGCATTGCGAAGAGCTCGAATAGTCTTGTTCATCCCTTGCATGTTATAGTTCATCATGAAGCTCTTGTAGCTTGGTGGCGTGATTGGAGAATTCATCAATGACACTATCATCGTGAAGATTAACTCCCAAAGGAATCAAGTGATTATTATACCCGCACATTTTGAGTATGTGTTCACCGATGAACTATTCTCCTCCATCTTGCAGCTGTAGAACTTATTGGAGACTTCATATCTCTCAATCCGGGCATTTGCTTGAAATATTAACTTCAACTCTGGAACATCTCATATGCTCCATGACGCTCAAAACGTCGTTGAAGACCCGGTTCTAAGCCGTAAAGCATGGCACATCGAACTATCGAGTAGTCATCGCTTTGCTCGCCAGACGTTCTTACGCCGTCGGTTACATCAAGAAGAAGTTCGCACCCAGCGGTGCTTCCAGACGTAAATTTTCGTGCAAGAAATGAGGATAATCCTCAGTTACGGACCCGATCCGTGTAAGTGCTACCATCATCTTTCAACTTTGCTTTCTCAAGGAACGCATTAAAATTCAACGGAACAACAAAGACGAGCCATCTATCTACAAACAAACATAGACAAGCAAAATACTATCGGTACTAAGTTCATGATAAATTTAAGTTCAATTAATCATATTACTTAAGAACTCCCACTTAGACAGACATCTCTCTAGTCATCTAAGTGATCACGTGATCCAAATCAACTAAACCATGTCCGATCATCACGTGAGATGGAGTAGTTTCAATGGTGAACATCACTATGTTGATCATATCCACTATATGATTCACGCCGACCTTTCGGTCTCCATGTTCCGAGGCCATATCTCAGATATGCTAGGCTCGTCAAGTATGACTGAGTATTCGCGTGTGCAACTGTTTTGCACCGTTGTATTTGAACGAGAGCCTATCACACCCGATCATCACGTGGTGTCTCAAAGACGAAGAACTTTCGCAACGGTGCATACTCAGGGAGAACACTTCTTGACTATTTAGTGAGAGATCATCTTAAAATGCTACCGTCAATCAAAGCAAGATAAGATGCATAAAGGATAAACATCACATGCAATCAATATAAGTGATATGATATGGCCATCATCATCTTGTGCTTGTGATCTCCATCTTCGAAGCACTGTCGTGATCACCATTGTCACCGGCGCGACACCTTGATCTCCATCATAGCATCGTTGTCGTTATGCCATCTATTGCTTCTACGACTATTGCTACTGCTTAGTGATAAAGTAAAGCAATTACATGGCGTTTGCATTTCATACAATAAAGCGACAACCATATGGCTCCTGCCAGTTGCCGATAACTTCGGTTACAAAACATGATCATCTCATACAATATAGCATCACGTCTTGACCATATCACATCACAACATGCCCTGCAAAAACAAGTTAGACGTCCTCTACTTTGTTGTTGCAAATTTTACGTGGCTGCTACGGGCTTTAGCAAGAACCGTTCTTACCTACGCATCAAAAACCACAACGATAGTTCGTCAAGTTGGTGCTGTTTTAACCTTTGCAAGGACCGGGAGTAGCCACACTCGATTCAGCTAAAGTGAGAGAGACAGACACCCGCCAGCCACCTTTAAGCACGAGTGCTCGTAACGGTGAAACCAGTCTCGCATAAGCGTACGCGTAATGTCGGTCCGGGCCGCTTCATCTCACAATACCGCCGAACCAAAGTATGACATGTTTGGTAAGCAAGATGACTTGTATCGCTCACAACTCACTTGTGTTCTACTCGTGCATATAACATCAATGCATAAAACCTAGGCTCGATACCATCATTGGGAAACGAGTAATTTCAAAAAATTCCTACGCACACGCAAGATCATGGTGATGGCATAGCAACGAGAGGAGAGTATTCGTCCACGCACCCTCGTGAGACCGTGGCGAAGCGTTAGCACAATGCGGTTGATGTAGTCGACGCCTTCACGATCCGACCGATCCAAGCACCGAACGTCGGGGCCTCCGAGTTCAACACACGTTCAGCTCAATGACGATCTCCGTGCTCGATCCAGCAAAGCTCCGGAGATGAGTTCCACAAGACAACGGCGTGGTGGCGATGATGATGTCTCTACGCGCAGGCTTTGCCTAAACTCATGACGATATGACCGAGGTGGAATATGGTGGAGGGGGCACCGCACATGGCTAAGGAACGATCCGTAGATCAACTTGTGTGTATTTGGGTGCCCCCCGCCCCGTATATAAAGGAGCAAGGGGAGGCCGGCCGCCCTTGGGGCACGCCAGGAGGGGGAGTCCTCCTCCTAGTGGGAGTAGGACTCCCTTCCTAGTCCAACTAGGAAGGAGGAAGGGGAAGGAAAGAGGGGAGAGGAGAGGAAAGAGGGCCGCGCCTCCCTAGTCCAATTCGGACTCCCCATGGGAGGCGCGCCACCTCCCGGCTGCTGCCCTCTCTCCCCCTCAGCCCACCAAGGCCCAATACTTCCCGAGGGTTCCAGAACCCCTCCCAACTCCGTTTTCTCCAAAATCACCCGGAACACTTCCGGTGTCCGAATATAGTCGTCCAATATATCAATTTTATGTCTCGACCATTTCAAGACTCCTCGTCATGTCCGTGATCACATCCGGACTCAACAAACTTCGTACATCAAAACTTATAAACTCATAATAAAACTGTCATCGTAACGTTAAGCGTGCGGACCCTACGGGTTCGAGAACTATGTAGACATGACCTAGAACTATTCTCGGTCAATAACAAATAGCGGGACCTAGATGCCCATATTGGTTCCTACATATTCTACGAAGATCTTTATCGGTCAAACCGCATAACAACATACGTTGTTCCCTTTGTCATCGGTATGTTACTTGCCCGAGATTCGATTGTCGGTATCTCAATACCTAGTTCAATCTCATTACCGGCAAGTCTCTTTACTCGTTCTGTAATGCATCATCTCGTAACCAACTCATTGGTCACATTGCTTGCAAGGCTTATAATGATGTGCATTACCGAGAGGGCCCAGAGATACCTCTCCGACGATCGGAGTGACAAAACCTAATCTCGAAATACGCCAACTCAACATGTACCTTCAGAGACACCTGTAGTACTCCTTTATAATCACCCAGTTACGTTGTGACATTTGGTAGTACCCAAAGTGTTCCTCCTGTAAACGGGAGTTGCATAATTCTCATAGTTACAGGAACATGTATAAGTCATGAAGAAAGCAATAGCAGTATAATAAACGATCAAGTGCTAGGCTAACGGAATGGGTCGTGTCAATCACATCATTCTTCTAATGATGTGATCCCACTAATCAAATGACAACACATGTCTATGGTTAGGAAACATAACCATCTTTGATTAATGAGCTAGTCAAGTAGAGGCATACTAGTGACTATAGGTTTGTCTATGTATTCACACATGTATCATGTTTCCGGTTAATACAATTCTAGCATGAATAATAAACATTTATCATGATATGAGGAAATAAATAATAACTTTATTATTGCCTCTAGGGCATATTCCTTCAGTTAGCCAACCACTCCGGGTGAAAAACTTCAACAATGAACCCAGCCGCTAAGAGCCGAGCAACTTCTTCTCCAATAGCTTTCCGTCTCTCTTCGTTAAAACACGAAGAAACTACCTGACCGGCTTATACTTTGGATCAATATTGAGAGTGTGCTCAGCGAGTTCCCTCGGTACACCCGGCATCTAAGAAGGTTTCCATGCAAAGATGTCCTGGTTCTCACGGATGAACTCGATGAGCGCGCTTTCCTATTTGGGATCCAAATTGCTGCTGATGCTGAATTTCTTAGCAGAGTCACCTAGGGTAAAATCAACAAGCTTCGTCTCGGCGGCCGGTTTAAACTTCAACGCCGGATCATGCTCTGTGGTTGGTTTCTTCACAGAGGTTATATCCGCTGGGTCAACATTATCTTGATAAAATTTGAGCTCCTCCGCTGCACAGGCAGACTCAGCATAAGCTGCGTCGCCTTCCTCACATTCCAATGCTACCTTCCGATTTCCATGCACAGTGATGGTGCCCTTGTAACCCGGCATCTTGAGCTGCAAATAAACATAACACGACCATGCCATAAACTTAGCATAAGCCGGCCGCCCAAACAGAGCATGATACGGGCTCCTAATTTTGACCACCTCAAACATCAATTTCTCAGCCCTGGAGTCATATTCATCTCCGAAGGCCACCTCCAGCTCAATCTTGCCAACTGGGTAAGCCGACTTACCAGGAACCACTCCATGGAAAACAGTGTTGGATGTCCTCAGATTCTTATCAGTTAACCCCATGCGTCGAAAGGTCTCATAATAAAGGATATTGATGCTACTACCTCCGTCCATGAGTACCTTAGTGAATTTATACCCACCAACCTGAGGTGCTACCACCAAGGCCAACTGACCCGGATTATCAACCCGCGGAGGGTGATCTTCTCTGCTCCATACAATGGGCTGTTCTGACCACCTCAAGTAACGAGGAACTGCCGGCTCAACAGAATTCACGACCCTCTTATGAACCTTCTGGTCGCGTTTGCATAAGCTTGTGGTAAACACATGGTACTGCCCACCATTCAACTGCTTCGGATTGCTTTGATAACCCGACTGCTGCTACTGCTGCTCTCCTTGGCCAGACTGTTGTTGATTATAGCCGCCTTGACGTCCCTGAAAGCCGGAACCTGAACCACCACGCGGGCCATGAAAACCGCCAGCCCCTGAGCCGCCACCAGATCCATTATTGCCATCAAAGGTGTTGGAATTCTTAAACGCCTTCATGATCGCGCAATCTTTCCACAGGTTCGTGGCAGGCCGCTCCCTAGTGTCGTGTCTCGGGCAAGGCTCATTGAGTAGCTGCTCAAGAGATGGGCCTGACCCACCGGATCGAGGCGGCTTACCCTTACGTCTCTGATCGTTACCTTGCGCATTGGCATTGGCCACAAATTCCGGGTTACCATCCGCCTTACGCTTATTTCCTCCTTGATTCATCGTGTTATGCTGTTGACCCTTTCCATTGCCGTTCTTCTTTCCCTTCCCAGTCTTTTCCTCATCAGACGCGGGATCCTTGGTACTATCAGAATCGGCATATTTGACTAAAGCCTCCATCAGTGTACCCATATCATTGCAATCACGCTTAAGGCGCCCCAATTTCTGCCTCAGCGGCTCAAAATGGCAATTCTTCTCCAACATGAGGACTGCAGAGCCGGCATCCATCTTGTCAGATGAATGTATTATCTCCTTGACCCGGTGTACCCAATGAGTCGTAGATTCACCTTCCTCCTGTTTACAATTTTTCAAGTCCACAATTGACATAGACTGCTTATAGGTGTCTTTGAAGTTCTGGATGAAACGGGCTTTTAGTTCTGCCCATGAGCCAATGGAATTGGGTGGCAAACCCTTCAACCAGGACCGGGTTGTTCCATCTAACATCATGGTGAAGTACTTAGCCATCGCCGCGTCGCTAACTTCCAATAACTCCATAGCCATCTCATAACTTTTGATCCAAGCTCCGGGCTGCAAGTCGGCCGTGTAATTCGGCACCTTTCGAGGTCCCTTGAAGTCCTTGGGTAAGCGCACATTACGCAAAGCCGGTACCAAACAAGGAACACCGCCGGTTCTAGTGGCTCCTTCTGTCTCAACAGAAGTCGTCGGATACTCTGGAAAATCCTGATGAGCCGCCTGCTGAGCTGCTAACTGAGCCGCCCGCTCGTTCTCCTGGCGTATTCGGTCTTGCACCGGGTTATAGCCACCGGGCTGATTACGGCGTTGGGCGTTGCTTGACAAAGCTTCAGACTCCATGTGTCTGCTGTAACTCGGGCTCCGGTTCTGACGAGGCGGTGCTAACCAAGGCGGAGGAGTTGAATGAATCCTGTCCCGGCCGTAAGAATAGGTCTCTTGCTGCGCTAAGGCCGTCTGGAGAAGTTCGCTGACCCTCCGGGTCTCCGCTGCTATCGGGTCATCACCGTCCATGGGAAGAGCCGCCAAACGCGCCGAAGCCGCGATTAAGTTCTCCATGGGGTTAGAAAAGTGACCCAGTGGTATCGGCACATAACGCGGCGGTGCCATGCTCACATGAGGAGGTGCCATCTCCCGAGGCTGAGCCGGCCCTCCTGTTCCGACTGTCATGAACTGATTCGTCTCTGGCGGGTTACTTGGGCCGGCTCCGGGTGTAGCAAAAAGAACCCGAGGGTCGTAATTCGGAGGTAAACGAGATTGGGTTTTCTGATGTCTCCTCCTCATCACCTCATTGGACGCGTTTAAGCTCATCGTGAGCTGGTAAGCTTCCGACTGTAGCCGCTGTGCCCGGGCATCTAGAGCCGCCCGCTCTGTGGCTAACGTAGTGTGCTCAGCTGCCAAGGCCTCCTTGGCCTGAGCTATTTCCTCACACACCCATGCCACCTCCGCGTCATGCTCATCTTTATTCGCGGGAACAATCATTGCAGTTAATAGGGTCGTAAGCTTGTCCATGAGATCTATCAGCACCTGAGCCGGCGGGCGCACAGGGCCACCTGCCCTGGTTGCTCCTACCCCAGACATTATTGTTGCAGCAGCCGTAGAGTTTGAGCCGGGCTGAGTCCCAGCCATAAAGACTCCTGCCCATCTTGGCGACTCACGGGGGTCCGGAATACTGATGCCATCGGAACAGCCCCCGAGCATGCCGTCTTGCACTTGGTACAACGAATCTGTTGAGCCGGCAGACGAATCACCGTCTGAGAGGATGGTCGTTTCACCACCATCTCCAGATCCTTCAGAGAGTTCCTCTCCGTGGATGCAGCCCACGAAGGCACGCTTTATGACAGGTTGGATCCGGGTCTTCCTCGCACGCTGAGCCGTCTCGACGAGGTCGGTGCAGTTGTCCGGCTCAGGGCCTGGTTCACCGATCCGGCCGATGAAGACGTGGATTCCGCCGAAGGGGACCCGGTATCCGTACTCAATTGAGCCGGCATCGGGACCCTAGCCTTCGTTGTCGATGTAGATCTTGCCGCGACGACTCTTGGTCATCCGTCCCACTATGTATCCCTTGAGCCCTTCGAAGTTGCCCTTCAAGAACTCAAATCCACCATGCGCTAGCCCCACGGTGGGCGCCAACTATCGTGGAATTGTCACGTCAGATGTCCTCGTGAAAGGACTTAGTTGTGGAGCCATCGCAACTAGGAAGCTTGAAGGGGTTAATCGGGACAAAGGACACGAGAGGTTTTATACTAGTCCGGCCCCTTACGGTGAAGGTAAGGCCTACGTCTAGTTGGGTTGGTATTGATGTTTCGATGACCAGGGAGCGAGATACGCTATGCCCGACTCTCGACAAGTTGTTTCTTGCCTTAAGCCACTGCCGGGTCGTCCCCTTATATACACGGGTTGACGCCCTGCGGCCCTCAGAGTCCCGGCCGGCTCATAGACAATGTCCGGCTCGGTGACTAGTTAACTATTCCTCATGATACAAGTCATGCCATTATGGCGGTTTACTACTACGGGCCTTAAGTCGCCTGTGGGCCTTAGCCCTTTTATGAACCGCCATCTTCAGCTCTTGGGCTTCGTAGAATAGTCTTCTTACTGTAACCCGGCCCCTCCTGGGCGGCTTACAAATAGTTATATCCCCAACAATCAGTATGTATTATTTCCAATAAGTCAGTAGCTCGTTCCATTGTTTCGGAGAACAGAGTTTTAGTCATCTTGCCCATGAGGCATGGTTCGCAAGCACCAAGTGATTCCAAAAGCCCATCAGCATGGAGTTTCTTCATGCGCTTTACACCAATATGACCTAAATGGCAGTGCCACAAATAAGTTGCACTATCATTTTCAACTTTGCATCTTTTGGCTTCAATATTATGAATGTGTATCACCACGATCGAGATTCAACAAAAATAGACCACTCAACAAGGGTGCATGACCATAAAAGATAATATTCATATAAATAGAACAACCATTATTCTATGTTTTAAATGAATAACCGTCTCGCATCAAACAAGATCCAGATATAATGTTTATGATCAATGCTGGCACCAAATAACAATTATTCAGGTCTAAAACTAATCCCGAGGGAAGATGTAGAGTTAGTGTGCCGACGACGATCACATCGACCTTGGAACCATTTCTGATGCGCATCGTCACCTCGTCCTTAGCCAATCTGCGTTTAATCTATAGCCCCTGTTTCGAGTTGCAAATATGAGCAACAGAACCAATATCAAATACCCAGGCGCTACTACGAGCATTGGTAAGGTACACATCAATAACATGTATATCAAATATACCTTTCACTTTGCCATCCTTCTTATCCGCCAAATACTTGGGGCAGTTCCGCTTCCAGTGACCAGTCCCTTTGCAGTAGAAGCACTCAGTTTCAAGCATAGGTCCAGACTTGGGCTTCTTCCTGGGAGTAGCAACTTGCTTGCTATTTTTCTTGAAGTTCCCCTTCTTCCCTTTGCCCTTTTTCTTGAAACTAGTGGTCTTGTTAACCATCAACACTTGATGCTCCTTCTTGATTTCTACCTCTGCAACCTTTAGCATTGTGAAGAGCTCGAGAATAGTCTTTTCCATCCCTTGCATATTATAGTTCATCACGAAGCCTTTATAGCTTGGTGGCAGTGATTGAAGAACTATGTCAATGACACTATCATCAGGAAGATTAACTCCCAGCTGGGTCAAGTGGTTATGGTACCCAGACATTCTGAGTATGTGTTTACTAACAGAACTATTCTCCTCCATCTTGCAACTATAGAACTTGTTGGAGACTTCATATCTCTCAACTCGGGCATTTGCTTGAAATATTAACTTCAACTCTTGGAACATCTCATATGCTCCATGACGTTCAAAACGTCTTTGAAATCCCGATTCTAAGTCGTAAAGCATGGCTCAATGAACCATCGAGTAGTCATTAGATCGAGTCTGCCAGACGTTCATAACGTCAGCATCTGCTCCTACAGCAGGCCTTGCACCTAGCGGTGCTTCCAGGACGTAATTCTTCTGTGCAGCAATGAGGATAATCCTCAAGTTATGGACCCAGTCCGTGTAATTGCTACCATCGTCTTTCAACTTAGCTTTCTCTAGGAACACATTAAAATTTAAGGGAACGGTAGCACAGGCCATTGATCTACAACAACATAGATATGCAAAAAACTATCAGGACTAAGTTCATGATAAATTAAAGTTCAATTAATCATATTACTAAAGAACTCCCACTTAGATAGACATACCTCTAGTCATCTAAATGATCACGTGATCCATATCAACTAAACCATGTCCGATCATCACTTGAGATGGAGTAGTTTTCAATGGTGAACATCTCTATGTTGATCATATCTACTATATGATTCACGCTCGACCTTTCGGCCTCAGTGTTCCGAGGCCATATCAACATATGCTAGCCTCGTCAAGTTTAACCCGAGTATTCTGCACGTGAAAAACTGGCTTGCACCCATATGTGAACGTAGAGCTTATCACACCCGATCATCACGTGGTGTCTCGACACGACGAACTGTAGCAACGGTGCATACTCAGGGAGAACACTTACACCTTGAAATTTAGTGAGGGATCATCTTATAATGCTACCATGTAGGACCTTGAAGTATGTCTAGAGGGGGGGTGATTAGACTACTTGACCAATAAAAACTTAACCTTTTCCCAATTTTAGAGTTTGGCAGATTTTAGCTATTTTAGGACAAGTCAAGCAATCATCATACAATTCAAGCAAGCATGCAAAGAGTATATAGGCAGCAGAAATTAAAGCATGCAACTTGCAAGAAAGTAAAGGGAAGGGTTTGGAGGATTCAAACGCAATTGGAGACACGGATGTTTTTGGCATGGTTCCGATAGGTGGTGCTATCGTACATCCACGTTGATGGAGACTTCAACCCACGAAGGGTAATGGCTGCGCGAGTCCACGGAGGGCTCCACCCACGAAGGGTCCACAAAGAAACAACCTTGTCTATCCCACCATGGCCGTCGCCCACGAAGGACTTGCCTCACTAGTGGTAGATCTTCACGAAGTAGGCGATCTCCTTGCCCTTACAAACTCCTTGGTTCAACTCCACAATCTTGTCGGGAGGCTCCCAGTGACACCTAGCCCAATCTAGGGGACACCACTCTCCAAGAAGTAACAAATGGTGCGTTGATGATGAACTCCTTGCTCTTGTGCTTCAAATGATAGTCTCCCCAACACTCAACTCTCTCTCATAGGTTTTGGATCTGGTGGAAAGAGGATTTGAGTGGAAAGCAACTTGGGGAAGGCTAGAGATCAAGATTCATATGGTAGGAATGGAATATCTTGGCCTCAACACATGAGTAGGTGGTTCTCTCTCAGAAATGGTAAGTTGGAAGTGTAGGTTCGTTTTGATGGCTCTCTCCACGAATTAAGAGGAGGTAGAGGGGTATTTATAGCCTCTACACAAAATCTAACCGTTACACACAATTTACCAAACTCGGTGGGACCGAATCGTTAAACTCGGTCGGACCGATTTAGTAAACCTAGTGACCGTTAGTGATTTTCGCTGGGACTGACATGCATCTCGGTGAGACCGATTCGGTTAGGGTTAGGGCATAACGTAATCTCGGTAAGACCGATTACACAAACTCGGTGAGACCGATTTGGTAATAAGCTTTCCAGAGAGTTGGTCAGGTAAACTCGGTGGGACCGATTTGCTCTTTTCGGTGAGACCAAAATGTTACAAAAAGGAAACAAAGAGTTTACATTGCAATCTCTGTGGGACCGATCGCTCACTTCGGTTAGACCGAAACGTTATGAAGGGAAACAGAGAGATTACAACCCCATCTCGGTGAGACCGAGATCCCTATCGGTAGGACCGATTTGCTTAGGGTTTGTGGCAGTGGCTATGACTTTTGGAATCGGTGGCGACGGATAGGAAGAATCGGAGTGACCGATTTTGGCTTTGGGTTTAGGTCATTTGTGGATGTGGGAAAGTATTTGAGGGTTTTGGAGCATATCAGTAAGCACATGAAGCAAGAGGCTCATTAAGCAACACCTCATCCCTCCTTGATAGTATTGGCTTTTCCTATAGACTCAATGTGATCTTGGATCACTAAAATGTAAAATGAAGAGTCTTGAGCTTTTGAGCTTGAGCCAATCCTTTGTCCTTAGTATTTTGTGGGATCCACTTTCATCATCCATGCCATGCCATTCATTGAGCTTTCCTGAAATAATAGTCTTGGAATAGCATTAGCTCAATGAGCTATATGTTGCTATGAATTACCAAACCCACCTAGGGATAGTTGCACTTTCAATCTCCCCCTTTTTGGTAATTGATGACAACATATAGATCAAAGCTTCGACAAAAGATAATAAGATTGAGTAACATCGTCGCTTTGAGAAGTATGTGATAAGCAAGAGCTCCCCCTAAATTTGTGCATGGGTTAAGATTTGCTTTGGACTGCAAATGCACAATGAATTAGGATCATGGGTTACTCTTCCATGTCACATACATCTTGGTGGAGTGCTCAAAATAATAAACAATGAATACATGCACTCATCACCAAGCATAGTGAATGATCACATAAGATAGATAGGATAATATTAAGCATGCATAAGTGTAGCTTATGATCAAACACATGATCATCAATGTCTCACAAGCATAGTATCTCAACCAAAAGCAAACAAAGTTTAAAAAAACCACCAAATAAAGCAAGAGAGAACAAAAGCAACACTCTCTCTCTCGAAGCCTATGATCTATACATTTTTCTCCCCCTTTGGCAACAAGTTACCAAAAAGTTCATAGAAAATGCATAGTGCTAGATCGACTCTCAGGCTTGATCTTCTGGTGGTGGTGTCCTGATGACTCCAAGGACGAAGGCTTCAGTTGAAGTAGAGGGTGCTGGAGTGGATGCTAGAGCTGGTTGCACTGGAACTGTAGGGGCAATAGCTGGTGCTGAAGTTGTTGCTCTAGTTTCTGTCACTGGCACTGCAACTGACCTCTGGGCTCTAGGCACTCTGGCAAACACATTGGTGGTAGTCTTGCCCTGTCTCTCCTGCATATCATCCTGTAGCTGCTCTGCAACTGACTGAATCTCGGTTACTTTAACATCAAGGTCATGGAATTTGAGTTCCATGATTCTCTCAAGGCTCTCCTGATTCTAAGTGAGGGTGGCCAGTCCTTTCTCAATCCTCAGTGTAGATGCTATCAAGTAACCAAGCTGCTCTTGCTTGGTTTTCAAGAAATATTCAGATGCCTCCTCTTGAGTTGGCATCTTGGCATCCTTCTCCTTTGCCTTCTCCTTCTTCTCCTGAGCTTGAACTAATTATGGATCATTTTCATTCATGACAACCTCATTGTCCTCAAAGTCTGGATAAAGTGGAAAATGTTCCTTATCCAACTGATATTTCCCTGTGCCCATCTTTGAGTTGATCAATTCCTGAATCTGAGGTGCATATCCACAGCTCCTCTTCTGATCTGATGCAGTCCTCTTGATTGTTTCAATTATAGGCTCATGAGTTTGAACTTCTGTGGCACATCAAACACATGCAGCATGTTGATGGCATGTCCTCTGATCATGTTGTGGTCACCAGACTTGGGCAACAAAGTGTCCTCAGAATCCAATTGATGGCTGGCAACCCTGACAGCAGAAAGTGAACTGATCCAAACTTGTGAGTCTCTACTGCCTTGTCTGGGATCTCCTTGTACATGTGAGCCATGGAGCTGTGACCCAACTTCTTCTTTGCATAAATGTCCAGGTCATCCTCATTTTCCTTGGGGGCATTTATCAGACTTGCCCATTCTTCAACAGTGGATTGGTACCTTGTACCTTCAGACATCCAAACAATTCTACCCATCCGGGTAAAAATGTCTTTGTGGAGTAGAACGCATGATAAGCTCATCATTCTAGTTGGTGAACTTCATCCAACAAAATCAGCAACTCCACAAGCAACAAAGCTTTCTTGCACTCCAGGATAGTGCTGATCATTGTCCCTGATGTAGGTCCAGTCGACCCACCTCATGTCACAGACTATAGGCTTCTTGTCCAACAGAATTGTTTCATAAAAGTCCTGGTGTTCCTTCATATGGAACCTGTAGTCAACAGCAGTTCTTCTTCTTGAAGCATATGGATCTTCCATCCTCCACAGTCTCAGCCCTGAATCCTTCCTGATGCTCATGTCCTCAGCCACAGGATGGGCATCATTGTGGTCTGGTATCTTGGGCTTGAGCTTTCTTAGGACATGTCCTTCTTCATCCTCATCTTCAGCAACATTGGGCACTGGGGCCTTGTTCTTCTCAGCAGCTGGAATACTCCTAGTATTCCTCTTTGGAACTTGCTTGGCCTTGGAGGCAGCTTTGGGTGCTTCCTTGGGTTTGGATGTTGCAGCCCCTGATTTGATTGCAACACCCATAAGCTTAGGTGCCTTAGGTGCTGGTGCAACATCCTCTTCCTCTTCATCAGAATCTCTTCTCATAGAGGGCTTACCAAGGACCTTGGCGGTTGTGGTTCTTGCTCTCTTCTTTTTCTTGTCCTGATCACCATCATCCTCTGATTCAATTGTGAACTTCATAGTTTCACCAGTGGGGACTTTCTGAGGTTTGGAAGAAGTGAATTTCTTCTCAGGTGCTTCTTTGGGTTGAGCCTGAGCTGGCACTTGAGTGGACCTTCTAGCCTTTGGCATTGGTGTCCTCTTGGCAGGAACTTTCTTCTTCAGACCTGGCTTAGTGCTATGTGCAGAGCCATATTCCTTCTTGAGCACCACTTTCCTGGAAGTGGCCTCATCTTCCTCAGCTTTGTAATCTTCATCCTTTGAATCTGAAGTTCTTTTCCTCCTTTGCCTAGTTGCAGCCTTAGGCAAATTGCTAGGAGTACTTCGCTCCCTTCATCTCGTAGTTGAGGGACTAGTGCCCTCACTCAAGTCCATCTGCTCTCTTGACCTATTCTCGCTGTCACTCTGATCGACATACCGCAAAAGCTGACTCTGACCACGTGTGAAGAGTTATAGATGAGATAGAATAGATGAGCATCACAAAATGCAGAGATTTTTGCAAAAGAATGATTCAAAAGTTCAGTTTTAGTTTTCCACAGAAAGCATTTCGGATCAACCGATTTTCAAACTCGGTGATACCGAAGCAGCTTTGGAACCTAAACTGATGATCTCGGTTGGACCGAGTCACAGTTTGGTGGCACCGAGACTGCTAGGGTTTCACAGAATCCTCAAATCAGTCGCATCGATTAGTAATTCTCGGTCAAACCGAGAGTCACTAGTGCAATGGCATAAGCCAAATCGGTGAGACCGAGTTTTTCAACTCGGTGGATCCGAGATGGTTTCGGCGGAAACCTAACCCTAAAAATTTGAATCTCATCTAATCTATGGACTACTTTGGCTGGATAGAAGAGTTTCAATCGTGGCAAGATTCAATAAAAATATAATGTGCTTGGAATCAGACGTGGATAGCACAGAGATCAAGTCCATACCCTAACTTGGCGGGGTACTTGCTACGGCGGCAACGGCGGGGACGAAATCCGTTGACGGCGGCGGAGACCAGCGACAGGAGGCTGCTGGCGACGAGGAGACGATCCGGAGACCTCCGATGGCAGAGCGAGCTATTGCGCGGGCGAAGGGTTTCGGAGAAATTTCCAAAATTTTGCCCGTGCCTATATAGC
Source organism: Aegilops speltoides (assembly GCA_021437245.1). Lineage (NCBI taxonomy): Eukaryota > Viridiplantae > Streptophyta > Magnoliopsida > Poales > Poaceae > Aegilops > Aegilops speltoides. The sequence goes on from CM038144.1 coordinate 330,955,993, forward strand.
CCGACCCTGTCGGTGTGACCGAGTGGAACAACTCGGTGGCACCGAGATGCATAAATGTGTTCAGTTACAGCAAATCGGTGAGACTGAAGAGTTCAAATCGGTTGCACCGAGATTGAAAACTCAGATCAACTTAATGATCTCGGTAGGACCGAAATGGAGGAATCGGTCTGACCGAGAATCACAAAGAGGTTTTGGAAGTTTAAGTCTATGACCAATCGGGGACTCCGAGTGCTCCTCACACAGAGTGGTTCGAATCTGACTTGATCAAATTTTGTGATGTAGCATGAATAGAGTTTGAGATGAGAAAAGCATAGATAGCTAAAGAAGGTTCTTAGGCATTCTTGTCCATCCACTTGGCTAAAAAAAAAGAACCCAAACAATCAAAACAACAAGTGGATGTCCTTGAATGAGTAAAATATGCACCAACATGCTCACACAATAAGATGGCAAATGAAATATGTGGCAAAGCATGCACAACCAATTCTAGCATCTATCAAACAATTGGCGATGACTAGGTCATCTATATATGAGTATATTGACTTAGGATTCAAATGAGAACATTTGATCATAGGTCATACTCATCGTTTAAGCTCAAGTGGGGTTACCACTTTTACATAATGCATTGATGTGTTCACACCATTAGAGTTGCTTTGACTCAATTCTTAGAGTTAAGCTCCCCTAGATGTGAGATACCCCCTTAGAGGGATGAACTAACCTTGGGTTTTGTCGATGATGACTTCATGTAGGTGTTGAAGATGTGGATGCTCAATGTTGGTGTAGATCATTTGGAGCAATCCTTTGGAGTGAGTTGCACTTTCAACTTACCTACATGGGTTAGTCCCACAAGGAACAAACAAGAATATCCATAGACATAGATTGATGCACACACAAGATGATGTCCATGAAATCATTTGGTTACCTTGTCCCTTGCCTTACCAACATGAGGGTTTGTGACTCCTTGAACTAGTGCAAGATGTGGAAGTTGATTGCACTTGTTCTTGCCAAAATGATATGAGTGAAGAATGTTGGTGGAGTCACCCTCAAGAACTCTCTAGTTCTTCTTCTTCGGGATCCACATCATCTTGATGGGAATCCTTGGAGTTGTAGTTGTACTTGATGAAGTAGAACTTGACGTAGTCTTGGGGACCCACTTGAACAAGGCTTTAGGTGCTTCTTCAAATGAATCAATCTCTTCTTAAAGCTTGTCCTTGCTGTAGGATCGTTGAAGGCAAGAGTGTCTAGAGGGGGGGTGATTAGACAACTCGACAAGATAAAAGTTTATGCCTTTAGATTAGAACAAGGTTTTAATCAAGTTCACAATGAAGATCAAGTCAAGCGTCATGCAAACAAGTCGAGCAACATACTACACATGCAATTCTAGAGTATGGGGCAGCGGAAAGTAAATTGCACATATAGTAAAGGAGGGATTGTGAAGAGCAAACGCAATTTGGAGACACGGAGATTTTTCTCGTGGTTCCGATAGGTGGTGCTATCGTCAATCCACGTTGATGGAGACTTCAACCCACGGAGGGTAACGGCTGCGAGAGTCCACGGAGGGCTCCACCCACGAAGGGTCCACGAAGAAGCAACCTTGTCTATGCCATCATGGCCTACGCCCACGGAGGACTAGCCTTACTCGGGTAGATCTTCACGAAGTAGGCGATCTCCTTGCCCTTACAAACTTCTTGGTTCAACTCCACATCTTGACGGAGGCTCCCAAGCGACACCTAACCAATCTAGGAGGCACCACCCTCCAAAAGGTAATAGATGGTGTTGGTGATGATGAACTCCTTGCTCTTGTGCTTCAAATGATAATCTCCCCAACACTCAACTCTCCTCACTGATTTGGCTGTGGTGGAAGAAAGGATTGAGTGGAAAGCAACTTGGGAAGGCTAGAAATCAAGTTTCATATGGTGGGAGTGGAGCAACTTGATCTCAACACAAGGGTAGGTAGTTTTCTTCTCAGAAATGTAAGGTAGGAGTGGTAGTACTTTCTGATGGCTCTCTTCTTGAATGAAGAGGAGGTGGAGGGGTATTTACAGCCTCCACACAAAATCCAACCGTTACACATATTTGACCAATCTCGGTCAGACCGAAGTTGACAACTCGGTGAGACCGAAAGTTCAAATCTTGTGAACGTTGGGATTTTCGGTGGGACCGAAAATACAATCTCGGTGAGTCCGATTCTTCCAAAGTCTAGGGTTTGCCAATCTCGGTGGGACCGACTTTCTCATCTCGGTGACACCGATTTGAGTACGTAGGTTCTGAAGCTTGGCAACACCAATTTCGTAAGACCGAGTTTGGAATCGGAAAATCCAAATTCTTAGGGTTTGGCTATATGGCTGAGGTGGTTCATCTCGGTGTGACTGAGTTTATGGAATCGGTGGGACCGAGATTACTTATGGGTTTATGTTGGAATGAAAGATTGCTGATAGTTTGAGAGATAAATCACTAAGCACTTTGAGCAACCAGATCATCATCATAACCTCATCCCCTTTTAATAGTATTGGCTTTCCTATGGACTCAATGTGATCTTGGATCACTAAACCAAAACTAGAGTCTTGAGCTTTTGCCAATGCTTTCCTTAGCATCCTAGGGGTCCACCTTTCTAGTCCTTTTGCCATGCCAGTGATTGACTCTCCTGAAACATACTTGATGAAAGCATTAGTCCAACCACAAAGTATGTTGTCATTAATTACCAAAACCACCTAGGAGCAAATGTGCTTTCAATCTCCCCTTTTGGTAATTGATGGCAACACACAAAATAAGATATCAAAGCTTACTAAAAGAAAGACAGGATTATCATTAAAGCTTTGACAAACATGTAGTACACAGTGCTCCACCTACAAGTGTGCAAGATTTTAGATTTTGGTTTTGGACTACCACAAGCACACATGAGAGTAAAGCAAGATGTGCTACATGCAGCTTGGCTATATGCATCGAGCAGATGAGGATAAATGAGTGATGATGCATATGTGCATGGTGATTTCTTGCAAACAAGTATTCACAAGCAAGTCACCATCATGCACATTCTGCAAGATGCATATACTTACCTTGGAGTTCCTTGGTATTGTACCAAGAAATAAACTTGGGAAAACAAGGTTAGATAACACAAGAGTAGTTCTTCAACCAATAGCAAGAACATCAAGAGTACCAAGCCAGTGATGACATGTATAAAGAGTGTCTCATGTTGAGCACTAGCTTGAATCAGCCAACATGTCTCCCAAGACTAAAAGATTTTCAATGAGCTCTGAGAGATTTTGCTTTGCATAAGATACCAATTGTGCTTCTCAGAGGATAGCAATTGTGAGAGCAAGAAAAGCAAAACCAAAAGAATAATGCCAAAAGTATTACTGTGATAGTATGGCAAAGCTTTGATGTGATCCTCTCCCCCTTAAGGTAAGATTGTTTTTCTTCTCCCTTTAAATTTTCTCTTCTCTTCTCCTAATCCTCCAATCACCTCCTAAGCTCCCCCTAAATCTTCTCCCCCTTTGACATCAAGTGCCGAAAAGGACAGTAAACCAGGAAGGGCAGGAAAGATGGAAGGAAAGAAGTGGGATCCTTAAGAATCACAACTGAGCAAATTAAGTATGCAGAATAAATCATTTAGTGGAACTGCAGAAGATGATATCCTGGTGAATGTAAATCGGTGACACCGAATTGATATGGATCGGTGAGTCCGAAAGTCAGAGACTTAGGGCAGATCCTTTTTCGGTCAGACCGAAGTGATTGAATCGGTGACGCCGAGTTTAATTCCAAGGAAATCCAGAAATAATTCAGCTCACTTTGCAAGGAATGTTTCAAAAGATTTGCAATGAATTTGTAAATGATTTTCAGGGAATTGATCAGAGCCAAAAAGATATTCACAAGAACAGAAGAAACGGAAATGAAAAAGATTGCTAGATGAATTTTTTTTTTTTGAAAATAAGCAAGAAAACTCAATGAGAAAAGCAGAGAAACTCTAAAACATATGTACTTCATCTAGACAGGGGTCGGCGACTAGGTCACCTATGTTTGAGTATATTGACTTAGGAGTCAAATGAGAACATTTGATCATAGGTCATACTCATCGTTTAAGCTCAAAATGGGGTTGCCATTTTTCGATTAAGCATTTGATGTGATCACATCTTTTGAAGCTGCTTGTACTCATGACTTTGAGCAAAGCTTCTTCAAGATGTGAAAGACATACCTTGGGCTTGTTGTTGCTTGTACTCATGTAGGTGAACTTGATGTAGATGCTCATAGAATGTGAAGTTGGAGCACCATTTCCAAATGTATAGTTCATCTTCCTACATGGGTTAGGCAAGCAAGGAAATACTCAAGAGTATCCAAGATGACATGAGTGAAGTACTAGAAGTATATGGTGTCAAAAAGGATATGTGGAATTTTGTTCCTTGAGCTCAACTTCCCAAAGGGCTAGATACTTGGTCAATGACAAGATTACTCATGATTTGAGTGTGTGGTAATCTTGTGGAATGGAGACCATCCAAGTACCTGCAAGGAGTTAGATGCAATACAAGGGGGCAAATGTGTCCAAGACATATGATCATCATCATAAGAGAAATATCAAGGATTAATCAATTAGGCTCATGCCTTGCATGCATCAATGGAGTTTTCACTCCAAGTTTGAAGCATCAATGATGTTCAACTCACTCCTTAAGCGACAAAACACTTTCTCATCAAGTGGTTTTGTGAAGATATCTGCAAGCTGTTTGTCAAGATCGAACATGCTTAAGATCAATGTCACCCTTAGCAATGTGATCACGAATAAAATGGTGATTTAACTTCAATGTGTTTTGTGCGAGAGTGTTGCACGGATTGTGTCCAATCTTAATCGCACTCTCATTGTCACAAAGCAAAGGAACATGTCTCGCATGTATCCCATAATCCTTAAGCGTTTGTGTCATCCATAGCAACTGAGCACAACACGAACCAGCAGCAATATATTCTGCTTCGGCAGTAGATAATGATACCGAATTTTGTTTCTTGGATGACCAAGATATAAGGGATCGACTGAGAAATTGACACGCACTAAGTTGACTTTCTATCAATCTTGTCTCCCAGCATAGTCCGAGTCGGAATAGCCAACACGATCGAAAGAGGCCCTCTTAGGATACCAAATGCCAAAGTTAGGTGTGTGTATCAAATATCTCACAATTCTTTTAACAGCCTTAAGATGACATTCTTTAGGGGCTGCTTGATATCGAGCACACATGCATACACTCAACATTATGTCAGGACGAGAAGCACAGAGATATAGTAGAGAACCAATCATGGATCGATAAACCTTTTGATCGACAGGTTCTCCATCTTTAGTCAAGTCATTATGTCCACTAGTAGGCATGGGGGTTCTCATACCTTTGCTCTCTTGCATGTTGAACTTCTTGAAGAGATCCTTAGTGTACTTTGTTTGTGAGACAAAAGTACCCTCCTTAGATTGCTTGATTTGCAACCCAAGGAAGAACTTGAGTTCACTCATCATGGACATCTCATACTTCTCCACATAAGCTTTCCAAACTTCTCACTAAAATGGGGTTAGTTGAACCAAAGATAATATCATCAACATATATTTGGCACACAAATAGTTCACCATCAACCCTTTTGTGAATAGCGTTGAGTCTATTTTTCCAATCTCAAATCCTTTCTCAAGAAGAAAGCTAGTCAAGATTTGTACCAAGCTCTAGGAGCTTGTTTAAGACCATAAAGAGCTTTGTGCAATTTGTAAACATGATTAGGCTTTTAGGATTCACAAATCCGGAGGTTGTTTCACAAATACTTCCTCCTCAATTTCACCATTTAGGAAAGCACTTTTAATGTCCATTTGATAGAGAGTAATGTCATGGTGGTTGGCATAAGCAAGAAGAATGCGAATGGACTCAAGTCTAGCAACGGGGGCATAGGTCTCACCATAGTCCATACCTTCGACTTGTGTGTAACCTTGTGCTATGAGACGAGCCTTGTTGCGGATGACTTGTCCATCTTCATCTTGCTTGTTCCGAAACACCCATTTGGTTCCAATGACGTTTTGGTCATCATTGGGCTTCTCTACCAAAGTCCAAACGTTGTTCCTCTCGGTTGTGTAGCTCTTCGTGCATAGCGCTCACCCAATCCGGGTCTTCAAGCGCTTCTTCTACCTTCATAGGTTCAAGACTAGAAATGAATGAGTAATGCTCACAAAAGTTAGCTAAACGAGTTTTAGAGCGAGTGATTCTCCGAGTCGATGTCATTCATCATTTGTTCCACGGATGGTCCTTCTTGACTCTTGCTCGAACTCGGGATAGCTTTTGTCGTGGTCGAGGCTGAGCTTCCTCATTATCCTCATCTTCTTCTTCTTCTTCATTGTTGTTGGTGTTGTCTTGAGGTGGTGGAGAAGGAGGTTGTGGTGGATCTTCTTGTCGCACTTCCTCATCTTGGTGAGTTCCACTTGTGGAAGCCTCCATGTTGCCTTGAGGTACACCTTGCCGTGAGGTAGGGGGCTCCACATATGTAGATGAGGTACTCTCCTTCACTTCCATGGGACGAATCTTTCCAATGGATAAATCTTGAATGGCTTCCGATGGGTCCTTGTCTCCGGTAAGGAGCTCGTATGAAGTCTTGCCGAGGAGCTTGTGAAGATAAAGCCTGTTGATAGCATGACAAGTTGTCTCGACGGCTTCTCCCCAGAAGTGTTTCGGTGTCTTGTATTCATCAAGCATCGTTCTCGCCATCTCAATGAGTGTTCGGTTCTTCCTCTCAACAACTCCATTTTGTTGAGGTGTGTATGTAGTGAGAACTCATGTAGAATCCTTCCTCATCGAGAAAGGAGTCCACATGGGCGTTCTTGAACTCCGCTCCATTGTCGCTCCGAACTTTCTTGATCTTCACCTCAAATTGATTTTGAGCTTTTCCGCAAAGGTTTTGAAGATTCTCGAACCTGCGATTTGTCATCAAGGAAAAATACCCACAATCTGGAAAAATCATCAACAATAACTAGACCAAAGGAGTTACCACCAAGGCTTTTGTAAGCATTGGGACCGAAGAGATCCATATGAAGAAGCTCAAGCGGTCTCCTTGTGGTCATGATATTCTTCACGGGATGACTTCCACCTACTTGTTTTCCTGCTTGACATGCACTACAGAGTCTGTCTTTGTCAAAGAAAACATCTTTAACACCAAAAATGTGATCACCTTTGATTAGCTTATCTAGATTACGCATACCAACATGTCCAAGCCTTCTATGCCAAAGCCAACCTTTAGCAGATTTAGCAATAAAGCAAGTTCTAGGTTGAGCTTTCTTAGTGAAATCGACAATGTATAGGTCACCTCTACGAATACCGGTAAAGACCATGTTATGATTGTCACGACGAAAAACTTGGCAATCTACTTTGGTGAATAGCACATTGAATCCAAAGTCACTAATCTAGACACGGAAAGTAAATTGTATCCAAGTGATTCAACAAGCATGACATTTTGAATGGAGCTATCATGAGATATGGCCACCTTACCAAGGCCAAGTACCTTACCCTTGGAGTTGTCTTCAAAAGTCACATACTTGCGTGGACCATCGTTCTTTGCAAGCTCTCGAAACATGTCTTCATCTCCGGTCATGTGATCGGTGCATCCACTATCAAGAATCCACTCTTTTCCACCGGATATGTAGTCTCTCAGATTTGCCATAAGACTGAGACTCTTCATGATCTTGTCTAGCTCGGTGTCCGAATCGGAGTAATCGTCATCATGCTCATGCTCATCATCATATTGACCCATAGATAATTCATCATCAATACCTAGGTCAATTTGACAATGACTTGCATCAGTTTTGTCAGAGTGACAATAATCATCGGAATGCAATACAAGAGCATTTCTTATTCGAACATTGATAAAACCGGGATCACCCTTCTTTTTCATAAGATCACGAAGCTCAAAGAAGCATTTATCAAAGTTGGGATCTTTGGGGCGCAACATATCAAATTCAATAGTCTTGTATAGAATTTCATCAAGACCTCTCAAAGAGTAGTCCGGATAAAGTTCTTCCAAGAACTTCCACATAGCATGGGCGCACTCAAAGTTTGTGACAAGCTCAAGTAAGTTATCGGGCAAACCTCTAATGATAAGATTGATGTTCTAAGGTTACGAAGCAAATCAAGCTCTTCATCCATAGTAGGGTGCAAGGGGTCAAATGGTGGTACATATGGGGTTTCAACATATTTGCAAAGTTGTACATCTTAAAGATAGCAAGCATTTCAATCCTCCACGAGTTATAGGACACTCCATCAAGAATAGGCACTCTATGACTAACACTCCCAAACGTGACACGCCCATCTTCCTCCAATGGTGTGCAAACCAAAGCAATGGAGACCAATGCTCTGATACCAATTGTAGGATCGTTGAAGGCAAGAGTGTCTAGAGGGGGGGTGATTAGACAACTCGACAAGATAAAAGTTTATGCCTTTAGATTAGAACAAGGTTTTAATCAAGTTCACAATGAAGATCAAGTCAAGCGTCATGCAAACAAGTCGAGCAACATACTACACATGCAATTCTAGAGTATGGGGCAGCGGAAAGTAAATTGCACATATAGTAAAGGAGGGATTGTGAAGAGCAAACGCAATTTGGAGACACGGAGATTTTTCTCGTGGTTCCGATAGGTGGTGCTATCGTCAATCCACGTTGATGGAGACTTCAACCCATGGAGGGTAACGGCTGTGAGAGTCCACGGAGGGCTCCACCCACGAAGGGTCCACGAAGAAGCAACCTTGTCTATGCCATCATGGCCTCGCCCACGGAGGACTAGCCTTACTGGGGTAGATCTTCACGAAGTAGGCGATCTCCTTGCCCTTACAAACTTCTTGGTTCAACTCCACATCTTGACGGAGGCTCCCAAGCGACACCTAACCAATCTAGGAGGCACCACCTCCAAAAGGTAATAGATGGTGTTGGTGATGATGAACTCCTTGCTCTTGTGCTTCAAATGATAATCTCCCCAACACTCAACTCTCCTCACCGATTTGGCTGTGGTGGAAGAAAGGATTGAGTGGAAAGCAACTTGGGAAGGCTAGAAATCAAGTTTCATATGGTGGGAGTGGAGCAACTTGATCTCAACACAAGGGTAGGTAGTTTTCTTCTCGAAATGTAAGGTAGGAGTGGTAGTACTTTCGATGGCTCTCTTCTTGAATGAAGAGGAGGTGGAGGGTATTTATAGCCTCCACACAAAATCCAACTGCTACACATATTTGACCAATCTCGGTCGGACCGAAGTTGACAACTCGGTGAGACCGAAAGTTCAAATCTTGTGAACGTTGGGATTTTCGATGGGACCGAAAATACAATCTCGGTGAGTCCGATTCTTCCAAAGTCTAGGGTTTGCCAATCTCGGTGGGACCGACTTTCTCATCTCGGTGACACCGATTTGAGTACGTATGTTCTGAAGCTTGGCAACACCAATTTCGTAAGATCGAGTTTGGAATCGGAAAATCCGAAATTCTTAGGGTTTGGCTATATGGTGAGGTGGTTCATCTCGGTGTGGTGAGTTTATGGAATCGGTGGGACCGAGATTACTTATGGGTTTATGTTGGAATGAAAGATTGCGATAGTTTGAGAGATAAATCACTAAGCACTTTGAGCAACCAGATCATCATCATAACCTCATCCCCTTTTAATAGTATTGGCTTTCCTATGGACTCAATGTGATCTTGGATCACTAAACCAAAACTAGAGTCTTGAGCTTTTGCCAATGCTTTCCTTAGCATCCTAGGGGTCCACCTTTCTAGTCCTTTTGCCATGCCAGAGTGATTGACTCTCCTGAAACATACTTGATGAAAGCATTAGTCCAACCACAAAGTATGTTGTCATTAATTACCAAAACCACCTAGGGAGCAAATGTGCTTTCACTTGCCTTTGTTCTTGTGGTCTTGTGGTGGAAGATCATCTTGAGCTTGTGTTCCCTTGAAGGAAGTAGGATCATACTTCTCTTGTTGAGGAACAAACGTCGTCTTGGGGTATTGATCTTCTTCCCACTCAACTCCATTGGCATTGAACTTTCGTTCAAAACCAACACCTTGATTCTTCCGGTGCCTTCCTTGCTTGCGTACAATTTCCTCAATTGCTTACTCCCAAAGAAGGCTCTTGTAAACACCTTTCTATAATTCCCTTCAATAAGCTATTTTCTTGCTCAAGTGTAACTTGGCTAAGAGAATCATTAGTGGAATCAAGAGAACTATTAGAAGCAACAATATTGGATTTGACATTATTATTGTTACTACTAGAGGAAGTATCTTTCTTGTACTTGTTACTAGACTTGACTTGAGGCATGTAAGTAGATAAGAGTAAACGCATGGCAATGTAAGAAGAACTTTTCTTGCGAAGATCATCATTGATTGCTTTTAAGAACTCATGCTCTTGCTCAAGATTGAGCTTTTCAAAGCGTAATTTCTCATGAGCCCTTAAAAGTTCTCGATGATCTTCGTAGATAGTTTCATGAGCTAACTTAAGAGAGTTTAGTTCTTTAGTTAGAAGCTCAATCTTCTCCTTATCATTGTCATTCGTTTTATCTTGATTAGCATGATTAATTGACGTTTCATCATAGTATTCATCACTAGAGTTGTCAACAAGTAAATCATCATCCACAAGCAAGTCATCTTCATCACTATTGAAATCAACATACTCAGGATGTGTTACCTTTGGACCTTTGGACATGAAGCATCTTCCAACACCTTCATTTGGTGAGTCAAATATGTCGTAGGAGTTGGTTGACACAAGTGCTAGACCGGCAACACCTTCATCTTGAGTATATTCGGAGTCGGAGTGATAGCTTCTCTCGGAGTGATTGTCGGAGTCGGAGCCGGATACCCATTCACCAACATGATCTTGATGTCTTCGTTTTGTGTAGCTCCTTGATGACTTGTCCTTCCTTTCTGAATCCTTGCTTCTCCGTGAGGGTCTTCATTCATAACGATCATCTCTACTCCTCCTCTCTCTTGGTGGTGATTCTTCTCTTTTGCTCCTTCTTCTTGGAGAATCTTCTCTTCTTTTGTAGGGTGTCGTACACTCATTGGAGTAGTGTCCGGGTCTCCCACAATTGTAGCAATTGCACTCTCGACTAGAAGATCTTTTGTCATTGTAAGAACTTGACTTGGAGCTTCTTTCTTTGCTTCTACTCTTGTAGAATTTGTTGAAGTTCTTCACCATTAAGCTCAATTCTTCATTGAAGGTTGGTTACTCACTTGATGATGTGGGGGCTTCACTTGAGGCTTTGTAAGCACCACTTGACTTGTTGTGAAGTTCCTCCTTATCCTTGAGTGACATCTCATGAGCAACAATTCTTCCAATGACTTCCGTTGGTTTGAGATCTTTGTAGTTTGGCATCATTTGAATCAATGTGCACACGGTATCATACTTACCATCCAATGCTCTTAGAATCTTCTTGATGATGAATTTGTCGGATCTCTTCACTCCCTAAGCCGGCAATCTCATTTGTGATAAGAGCAAGCCTAGAGTACATTTCAGCGACACCTTCACCATCCTTCATTTTGAACTTTTCAAGCTGACTCTGGAGCACATCCAACTTGGATTCCTTGACGGACTCGGTACCTTCATGCATATCAATCAAAGTATCCCAAATTTCCTTTGCATTCTCAAGACGGCTGATTTTGTTGAATTCTTTGGGGCACAATCCGTTGAAGATGATATCACAAGCTTGAGCTTTGTATTGCTGCATCTTCAATTCTTCTGCATTAGCTTCACGGTTCGGTTCTCTCCCATCAAAGAATTCACCTTGCAAGCCAATACAAATAATTGCTCAAACGGCGGGGTTATGTCCAAGAATATGCATTTTCATCTTATGCTTCCAACTAGCAAAATTAGTACCATCAAGTAAGGACCTCTCGGTGATAATTTCCTCGCTAGACGCCATACTCTCCTAGGTTGTGAAACCAAGGCTATGACCACCAAAAACTATGGAAATCAAAGCAAATGGAGACCAAAGCTCTGATACCACTTGTAGGACCTTGAAGTATGTCTAGAGGGGGGGTGATTAGACTACTTGACCAATAAAAACTTAACCTTTTCCCAATTTTAGAGTTTGGCAGATTTTAGCTATTTTAGGACAAGTCAAGCAATCATCATACAATTCAAGCAAGCATGCAAAGAGTATATAGGCAGCGGAAATTAAAGCATGCAACTTGCAAGAAAGTAAAGGGAAGGGTTTGGAGGATTCAAATGCAATTGGAGACACGGATGTTTTTGGCGTGGTTCCGATAGGTGGTGCTATCGTACATCCACGTTGATGGAGACTTCAACCCACGAAGGGTAACGGCTGCGCGAGTCCACGGAGGGCTCCACCCACGAAGGGTCCACAAAGAAGCAACCTTGTCTATCCCACCATGGTCGTCGCCCACGAAGGACTTGCCTCACTAGCGGTAGATCTTCACGAAGTAGGTGATATCCTTGCCCTTACAAACTCATTGGTTCAACTCCACAATCTTGTCGGAGGCTCCCAAGTGACACCTAGCCAATCTAGAGACACCACTCTCCAAGAAGTAACAAATGGTGCGTTGATGATGAACTCCTTGCTCTTGTGCTTCAAATGATAGTCTCCCCAACACTCAACTCTCTCTCATAGGTTTTGGATCTGGTGGAAAGAGGATTTGAGTGGAAAGCAACTTGGGGAAGGCTAGAGATCAAGATTCATATGGTAGGAATGGAATATCTTGGCCTCAACACATGAGTAGGTGGTTCTCTCTCAGAAATGGTAAGTTGGAAGTGTAGGTTCGTTCTGATGGCTCTCTCCACGAATTAAGAGGAGGTGGAGGGGTATTTATAGCCTCTACACAAAATCTAACCGTTACACACAATTTACCAAACTCGGTGGGACCGAATCGTTAAACTCGGTCGGACCGATTTAGTAAACCTAGTGACCGTTAGTGATTTTCGGTGGGACTGACATGCATCTCGGTGAGACCGATTCGGTTAGGGTTAGGGCATAACGTAATCTCGGTAAGACCGATTACACAAACTCGGTGAGACCGATTTGGTAATAAGCTTTCCAGAGAGTTGGTCAGGTAAACTTGTGTTGGGGAACGTAGTAATTTCAAAAATTTTCCTACGCACACGCAAGATCATGGTGATGCATAGCAACGAGAGGGGAGAGTGTTGTCTACATACCCTTGTAGACCCGAAGCGGAAGCGATCACAACGTAGAGGAAGTAGTCGACGTTCTCCTCGCGATCCGACCGATCCGGCGCCGTTATCTCGACGCCCGAGTTCTTGACACACGTCAGCTCGATGACGTCCCTCGTACTCGATCCAGCCGAGTGTCGAGGGAGAGTTCCACAAGACGACGGCGTGGTGGCGATCTTGATGTTTCACCGTGCGAGGCTTCGCTTAAGCTTCGACGGTATAACCGAGGTGGAATATGGTGGAGGGGCACCGCGCACGGCTAAGGAACGATCTCACGATCAACTTGTGTGTTCAAGGTGCCCCCTTGCCGTATATAAAGGAGCCAGGGGGGGCCGGCGGCCAAAGGAGGCGCGCCAGGAGTCCTACTCCTCCGGGAGTAGGATTCCCCAATCCTAGTCCAACTAGGATTCCTGAGGGAAAGAGAGAGGGGCGGCCCCTTCTCCTAGTCCTAGTAGGACTAGGGAAGGGGGGCGCAGCCCTCTTGGGCTGCCCTTCTCCTTTCCACCAAGGCCCATCGAGGCCCATTTACCTCCGGGGGTTCCGGTAACCTCCGGTACTCCAGAATTCCGTTTTCGCCGGAACCATTCAACTCCAAACATAGGCTTCAATATATCAATCTTTATGTCTCGACCATTCCGAGACTCCTCGTCATGTCCGTGATCACATCCGGGACTCGAACTTCTTCGGTACATCAAAATACATAAACTCATAATAACATCCATCAAACCTTAAGCGTGCGGACCCTACGGTTCGAGAACAATGTAGACATGACCTGAACCATTCACGGTCAATAACCAACAGCGGGACCTGGATGCCCATATTGGTTCCTACATATTCTACGAAGATCTTTGTCGGTCGGACCGCATAACAACATACGTTGTTCCCTTTGTCATCGGTATGTTACTTGCCCGAGATTCGATCGTCGGTATCCAATACCTAGTTCAATCTCGTTACGGCAAGTCTCTTTACTCGTTCCGTAATACATCATCTCACAACTAACTCATTAGTTGTAGTGCTTGCAAGGCTTCAAATGTGCATTACCGAGAGGGCCCAGAGATACCTCTCCGACTATCGGAGTGACAAAACCTAATCTCGAAATCCAACCCAACATTTGCCTTTGGAGACACCTGTAGTACTCCTTTATAATCACCCGATTACGTTGTGACGTTTGGTAGCACCAAAGTGTTCCTCCGTAAACGGAGTTGCATAATCTCATAGTTACGGGAACATGTATAAGTCATGGATAAAAGCAGAGCAACATACTAAACGATCGTGTGCTAAGCTAAGGGAATGGGTCATGTCAATCGATCATTCTACTAATGATGTGACCTCATTAATCAAATAACAACTCCTTTGTTCATGGTTAGGAAACATAACCATCTTTGATTAACAAGCTAGTCTAGTAGAGGCATACTAGTGACATCTTGTTTTGTCTATGCATTCACACATGTATCATGTTTCCGGTTAATACAATTCTAGCATGAATGATAAACATTTATCATGAAATAAGGAAATAAATAATAACTTTATTATTGCCTCTAGGGCATATTTCCTTCAACTTGGTGGGACCGATTTGCTCTTTTCGGTGAGACCAAAATGTTACAAAAAGGAAACAAAGAGTTTACATTGCAATCTCTGTGGGACCGATCGCTCACTTCGGTTAGACCGAAACATTACGAAGGGAAACAGAGAGATTACAACCCCATCTCGGTGAGACCGAGATCCCTATCGGTAAGACCGATTTGCTTAGGGTTTGTGGCAGTGGCCGGTGGCGCCGGATAGGAAGAATCGGAGTGACCGATTTTGGCTTTGGGTTTAGGTCATTCGTGGATGTGGGAAAGTAGTTGAGGGTTTTGGAGCATATCACTAAGCACATGAAGCAAGAGGCTCATTAAGCAACACCTCATCCCTCCTTGAAAGTATTGGCTTTTCCTATAGACTCAATGTGATCTTGGATCACTAAAATGTAAAATGAAGAGTCTTGAGCTTTTGAGCTTGAGCCAATCCTTTGTCCTTAGTATTTTGAGGGATCCACTTTCATCATCCATGCCATGCCATTCATTGAGCTTTCCTGAAATAATAGTCTTGGAATAGCATTAGCTCAATGAGCTATATGTTGTTATGAATTACCAAAACCACCTAGGGATAGTTGCACTTTCATACCATCGTACTAAGCAAAATAAGATGCATAAAAGATAAACATCACATGCAATCAAAATATGTGACATGATATGGCCATCATCATCTTGTGCCTTTAATCTCCATCTCCAAAGCACCGTCATGATCTCCATTGTCACCGGCTTGACACCTTGATCTCCATCGTAGCATCGTTGTCGTCTCGCCAACTATTACTACTACAACTATCGCTACCGCTTAGTGATAAAGTAAATAAATTACATGGCAATTGCATTTCATACAATAAAGCGACAACCATATGGCTCCTGTCAGTCGCCGATAACTCTATTACAAAACATGATCATCTCATACAACAATTTATATCACATCATGTCTTAACCATATCACATCACAACAAGCCCTGCAAAAACAAGTGTTAGACATCCTCTACTTTGCCATTGCAAGTTTTACGTGGCTACTACGGGCTTCTAGCAAGAACCATTCTTACCGACGCATCAAAACCACAACGATTGTTCGTCAAGTGTGCTGTTTTAACCTTCAACAAGGACCGGCCGTAGTCAAACTTGATTCAACTAAAGTTGGAGAAACAGACATCCGCCAGCCACCTGTGTGCAAAGCACGTCGGTAGAACCAGTCTCATTAATGCGGTCATGTAATGTTGGTCCGGGTCACTTCATCCAACAATACCGCTGAATCAAAGTAAGACGTTGGTGGTAAGTAGTATGACTATTATCGCCCACAACTCTTTGTGTTCTACTCGTGCATATCATCTACGCATAGACCTGGCTCTGATACCGCTGTTGGGAACGTAACATGCAATTTCAAAACAATTCTATGATCACGCAAGATATATCTAGGAGATGCATAGCAACGAGAGGGGAAGAGTGTGTCCACGTACCCTCGTAGACCGAAAGCGGAAGCGTTAGATAACGCAGTTAATGTAGCCAAACGCCTTCACGATCCAACCGATCCAAGTACCGAACATACGACACCTCTATGTTCAGCACACGTTCAGCTCGATGACGTCCCTCGAACTCTTGATCCAGTAGAGGGTCGTGGAAGAGTTCCGTCAGCACGACGGCGTGGCGACAGTGTTGATGATGTGATCCGCGCAGGGCTTCGCCTAAGCACTACGACGCTATGACCGGAGGAGTAAACTGTGGAAGGGGGCACCGCACACGGCTAAGAGAATTCTTGGTGTTCCTTTGGGGTGCCCCCTGGCCAAGTATATAAAGGTGGGGGAGGAGGCGGCTGGCGGCCAAGGAGGGCACGCCATGGGGAGTCCTATATAACATTCGGCCCCCTCCTTCCAATCAACGAAGAGGGGAAAGCGGAATGGAGAGAGGGAGAAGGAAACAGGGAGGCCGCGCCCTCCCCTTGCCCAGTTTGGATTGGGGCAAGGGGCACGCGCACCACCTCCCATGGCCTGCCTCCTCTCCTACACTATGGCCCAATCGGACCAATAACTTTCGGGGGGTTCCGGTAACCTCCCGGTACTCCGAAAAATCTTTGATCTTCTTTGGAACCATTCCGGTGTCCGTATATAACCTTCCAATATATCAATCTTTACCTCTCGACCATTTCGAGACTCCTCGTCATGTCCGTGATCTCATCCGAGACTCTGATCAAACTTTGGTCATCAAAAACACATAACTCATAATACAAATCGTCATCGAACGTTAAGCGTGCGGACCCTACGGGTTCGAGAACTATGTAGACATGATCGAGACACATCTCCAATCAATAACCAGTAGCGGAACCTAGATGCTCATATTGGCTCCTACATGTTCTACGAACATCTTTATCGGTCAAACCGCACAACAACATACGTTGTTCCCTTTGTCATCGGTATGTTACTTGCCCGAGATTCGATCGTCGGTATCATCATACCTAGTTCAATCTCGTTACCGACAAGTCTCTTTACTCGTTTTGTAATGCTTCATCCCGTAAGTAACTCATTAGTCACATTGCTTGCAAGGCTTATAGTGATGAGCATTACCGAGAGGGCCCAGAGATACCTCTCAGATACACGGAGTGACAAATCCTAATCTTGATCTATGCCAACCCAACAAACACCTTCAAAGACACCTGTAGGGCATCTTTATAATCACCCAGTTACGTTGTGACGTTTGATAGCACACAAGGTGTTCCTCCGGTATTCGGGAGTTGCATAATCTCATAGTTATAGGAACATGTATAAGTCATAAAGAAAGCAGTAGCAATATGTAACGATCATAATGCTAAGCTAATGGATGGGTCTTGTCCATCACATCATTCTTTAATGATGTGATCCCGTCCATCAAATGACAACACATGTCTATGGTTAGGAAACACAACCATCTTTGATTAACGAGCTAGTCAAGTAGAGGGGCATATTAAGGACACTATGTTCCGTCTATGTTCTCACACATGTACTGAGTTTCCGGTTAATACAATTCTAGCATGAATAATAAACATTTATCATGATATAAGAAAATATAAATAACAAATTTATCATTGCCTTTAGGGCATATTTCCTTCATACATGTGGGGCCTAACAAAAATTAAACAAAAGAAAAAAGCTCTCTCTCTCTCCCAACCTCATGGTCTCTCTCATCTCCGGCGAACTACATGCGACGACCGGCGGACCGGTCTTCACGCTGCCGCTGCCGCTGGCTCGCCATGCTCCTCCACCACTTCATCACGCTTCGCTGCCAGCTTGCCGCGCTTCGCCGACCTATCTCTCTCTTTCTTGCCAAGGAACGGCAAAGCAACGATTGTCGGCGTTGACGCCCGCGCACGGCCAATGACAGCGCTAGAGCTCCAATAAAATGTCTGATAGCCCCACCGCTCTTCGATTCGTCTTCATGTGCGCTTAATTGGATCGAAACGCCCCATAGTGACGGATCCTTCCTCATCTTCCCCAGCTCACGTGTCACGCCGCCGCTGCCCGGTCTCCTCCACCCTGAGCACTGTCGCCTTGCCTCGGGTTCTTGAGCTCCGAAATCTCCTCCTAAACATCCTCCGCCTGCTCCCGATTATCCTCGCCTTCCCTAGCACCTCTGCCGGCGAGCGCCTCCCGTCGCCGCCGCTCAAGCTCACAGCTGCCCATCCTCCGGGCACCCCACGTTCTCTAGCCACCTCAGGCGACTGATGCTTCTCTCCCGCACCCTCGCAAGCCCGATCTTGCAGCCACTCGACTGCCCCAGCGCCCTCCCATACATCGCCATCGTGTCTTCGTGCGCAGGCGCCAACGCGTTTTTAGTTAGCCTAATCCCGGATTATCCTAAACTCTTATTAGTTCTAATTGCACTCATTTTACAGAAGCTGACCAATGGGTCCAGCCCTCAAATAAATCAGTAAAAAAACGTTTCAGAAAATAGTAGAACAATGACCGGTCCATATCTAGTTTAATTTTAATTTTTATTAATTGGGGCCCACATGTAAGTGAGAGGGAGGGGTGAGAGAAAGCATTTTTTTCTTTTGATTTTTTTCTAAGTGGGTCCCACATGTAAGTGACGCATGGAGGCAGGGGCAAAATGCTCAGGAAACGTCCAGTAGACGGTTAAAGGCCTTTGCCTGGATGGAAACGGAACAGAAGAGCATTTCTATAAGATCACTTAACGGTAGAGGGGGCAAAGTTGAGCATACTTCGAAATTAGGCGTAAATTTAAGTAGGTGGTTCGAGTTAGGAACCAAAATGCAAATGACCCAATAAAAAATGTAAGTAGTGGTGCCGGCAAATACCAAACGCAAATTCCCTTCTCCACCTGCCCCACGTGACCCACGAATTGGATGCGTGGCTCGTGTTAAAGTTACACACTCGGATAACTGTCACGTACTACGTGCCTGCTTCTGCACCGGCCGATGCCAACAGCGCCTATATTTTACACTTTCCAAAACGAAACTACCCGTGGTTAAAACGATGTAATAATAAAGCACTGCTAGTCCCCTTCCATTGTTCTTACCGCGATTTGGACCTCTGCAAACCCAGCACGAAATCCCTCGATTCCCTGAATCCGATCGAAGCTTTTCTTCCTCCCCAATCCAAATCTCGCGCGCGCTGCGATGGCGGCCGCCGCCATCTCCCACCTCCGCCGGGGCGCGCAGCGCCACGCGCTCCTATACCTCTCGCGCCGCCACTTCTCCTCTCCGTCCTCCCTCGCCGCCGCCGCCCCGCTTGCCGCCGCTGCTCGCCGCCTTCTCTCTACGTCGGTGGAATCCGGCACGTCCTCGAAGGCGGGAAGCTATAAGCCCCCGCCCCTCGACCCCTTCCGCGCTGCCCTCGCTCCAGCGTCGCCGCCGCTGGAGTCGCCTCCCCTTGAGGAGCCCCCCGCTACCCCGCCGCTCCCGGAGGTAGCTTCTGCGGCCGCGGGGCCCGAGCAGGATCCGGTGGTTTTGCAGAACGAGCAATTGGAGGGTCTGAAGGCAGGGCTGGAGGCGGTGAGGAGTAGGGAGGAGTCGCCGGAGGAGAAGGAAGCGTGGTGGTTGCTCAACCGTGCTGTCGTGAATTACTGCGGCAGCGCCGTTGGCACGGTGGCAGCGAACGACCCTTCCACGGCCAACCATATGCTTAATTACGACCAGGTCTTCATCAGGGATTTCGTGCCATCTGCCATCGCCTTCCTCCTCAGAGGTGAGAGCGACATCGTGAAGAACTTCTTGCTGCACACCTTGCAGCTCCAGGTGAGTCACATTTACCTTAAAATGGTTACTGCTAATATACACGTCTACTCTATGAGATACTTCGTTCAGGTTAAATGTCAGTAGCCATAATGTTGCAATGTGCTATATAGATGTTATTGTGGAATTATATAATGCCATTTCAGTGTGATGGCAGAGGAAATGTCTACAATTAGTGTATCTCACAAATGGCCTTTCTAGATAACAGCAATAATGTACTCCCTCAGTTCGAAATTAATATTGAAGTTCTAGCTTTGTTCGAAACTTATTAAGTTTGATCTAGTTTGAAAAATAAATCAATATCTACAACGCCAAATTAATTTCATTTGATTCTTTATTAAACATACTTCTCACTATGTATATTTCATGTTGTAGATCTTACTGTATTTTTCTATAAATTTGATCAAAGTTAAACAAGTTTGATTTTAGGACAAATGTAGAACTTCAATTAATTTGGAACGGAGGGAGGATATTGTGAATTTTAGACCTCTTGCTTTGGTGTTGATTATTTTGGCATTGCACACATGTTTCAAAAACTCGAGTATTAGAGAACAGAAACATAGTGACTAGCATTTTTCTGCTCTGCAAGTTTATTGGTGGGATAACTCTGCAAGCATTCATTTAAGAATGTAAGGCTCGATTTGAATATATTACACCTTCCACTGTCTGCTACCGGTGTATGTTGTCCATGCCTCCACTTCATAATCTGATTGTAACAGTACTGTGTTAAATTTGGAAGTTTACCATGCAGTTATGGTGTTTCTGTTTTGGGCTTGAGTGCAGTCCATGACTTTGGTTAGAGTGAGTTTACCCTGTTCCTTTTGATTTGGCCATACGGGTGACTGCTTTGCGCTTTGGCAAAAGTTGAACATTCTTGCTGCGCTCAAATAGGGATAAAATAAGTAGGTGCAAGTAGGTCCGTGAGCTTACAAGTTGCATTTGCATATGCATGTCAGAAACTCATACATGTGTTAAATAGGTTAAAATGTGTTATTTTCTCTCGCTTGCATATAATATGCATGGGGCTAGGCAGTGAGCACTGAGGTATAAGAAAAATCTATTGATCTGTGACTCAAATTGAAATGTTGCGGATCAACAACTAAAGAAATCAGTTGGATAACTAACCAATACTGATATGATCAGTGTATGGTATTTACTCAAATCTGCATGCGGAGGCACAAATTTGCTAGAGGTACATTGGCAAGCCAAGAAACTGACCTCTCTCTGCCTATCCATCATGGGGTTGGTAGTTGGATGGAGCTCACAGCACCATGCTTCACTAAACATTGATGTGACACACTCTGGGTGGCACACTTCGCATTCACCAGCAACTTTTTTCGCTGCTGCAACATGGCTGGCAGCCGTATACTTACGGTTGCTGGCAGCGATGAACCCACCAGTGCTCCTGCTGAGGCTGTCCTCGAGCTGCACAAATGTGATGTCATAGAACACATTGAAATTCCCTGTAGCTGCCGAGCATCTGGTTGCTGGTGACCTTACAGTGTTGGGCACTGGCCAACCTGGACTCGTACGTGACTGCAGATTTCTGGACAAGGAGGAAATGTCACGGAAGGCACACAGCAGTGGAGCCAAGAGCTCATAGCAGTACTGTAAGAGGCTGAAGATGGAAACGAAGGGCAAAGATAATGAGGAGGAGGCCTTGCAGAAGTTGGAGGTGGTGGACTGAACTCTTGAAAGAGATGTAAACAAAGGTAAGGACAGTGCCCCACCAGGGAAGATCTGGTTGGTGCGGCCCTTGTAGAAAGTGCACAGCTTGGCAGACGTCCTGAGACACAAAAAAGCAGCCACCCTCTAAATAGTATGTCATAGTTCACTGATCTTGGGCCCGTTCAATGAAGAGGAATGGGGGCTAAGTGATCTGCCTCACACTGGTGGGCGGCCGCAGTGCTGCATGAGTGCGGGAGTAATAGCTGCTGCACAACTCAGCAGCAACACATGCACTCAATTAGAAACAACAGCAGGGGCTCTTCCTCTCCCTACCAGATCAGAGAGAGAACAGGGAGAGAGAGACGAGGTACGCAGTGAGGAGGATAGGTGGAGAAAAAAGTAATTTCCATCTCATTGCCACAGCGCTACCTTTTTCCACATAAATGACATGTCAACTAGGTAAACAACTTGCAAAAAAGAAACTCCTAGGCAGAATTATTTGAGGCCTGTTTAAGAACGTATGTATGTTTGTGGATATAGTTGTACGAGGAGTTTTAAGCATCTATAGTTTGACTTTTGCAAGGCTACATTTCCGTAGTACTCCCTCCGTGCCTGAAAAGAAAGCGTATAAATTTTGTCTGATGTCAAACTGTGCAAAGTTTGACCAAGTTTGTAGGAAAAACTACCAACAACTACAATATTAACTAGATAGTAGTTGTTGACAGATTTCCCTACAAACTTGGTCAAATTTTGCACCATTTGACTTCAATTTTTTTCGTATGCCTTCTTTCAAGCACAGAGGGAGTACGAAGTTGGGTCACTGAGATTCGGAGCGGCACCATAATGTCAGCTGTTATGACCTAGCATACGTGGTGCGACATGGTTGTCTATATAGACATAATGTGGCTACAGTAAGCGAGCAAGATATCATGTTACCATTAGCACCAAGTGCTAGTGATAACCCCGCCTTTGTCTTGTAATAATCTAATTCAACTTTATTCTCTAGATAATGCCCTGACATTCCTCTTTATATTTAGAATATCTTTGCAAACCCAACATGATAATAAGTTACCATTTCAGCTTCTCCAATCAATCAAAACATTGAAATGCTGTCCTATAGTTACATCTTTCAGTCACAATAATTTGTTTTCCTTGTGACTACTTTTCACTCCCCAGTAACTCGATTTGTAGAATAATTAATGGATGTGGGGAAAAGTCTATGCTAGTTTCTGCACTAGTTAAATTAACTTGTTTTTCTCCGTCATTCAATTCCGGACGCTATATAATTGGATAGAAATGTGAATCTAGTTTTCACACATGGTGTGAGTCTGAATTTCTAGAGATAGAAGCGATTTTAGTGCTCGAGTTAATTCTGAGTAACGTACTTAATATTGGTTTAATAATTCGATAATAAGTATCTTCTGAGATAACATGAGTGTGTTCTCCTCAAAATAAGAAACATATATTATTATTATACTGGAAACATGGTTTTGTGCTTTTTAAAACAGGCCTGGGCACCAAACCCCTGAAAACAGCATCGACAAATTGTCTTGAATAGCGTCCTGTGAAATAACTACAGAGTTGATTTTCTCTTTGTCCTGGATATCATTGATTATCTAAGTTGCGAGTGATGTTTCTGGAAGTATCCCTTTATCTCTCTTTTTGTACCTTTTTAGAGTTGGGAGAAGACAGTGGATTGCTACAGTCCTGGTCAGGGGTTGATGCCTGCTAGTTTTAAAGTCAGATCCGTGCCTTTAGATGGAAACAATGAAGCATTTGAGGAGGTTCTTGACCCTGACTTCGGAGAGTCAGCCATTGGGCGGGTAGCACCTGTCGACTCTGGTGAGTATGTTGAGCGCGCTTGTGTTATACCTTTGACGGCAAGTTTTGTTTTCATGGATTTTCATATGAAATTATATTTTCTCAGGACTTTGGTGGATAATTCTACTGAGGGCATATGGTAAAATCACTGGAGACTATGCCCTACAAGAAAGGGTTGATGTGCAGACAGGCATCAGACTAATCCTGAATTTATGCTTGACTGATGGATTCGACATGTTCCCTACGTTGTTAGTCACCGATGGATCATGCATGATTGATCGGAGGATGGGAATCCATGGGCATCCTCTTGAGATCCAGGTAAGCTAATCTTGTACACTTCATGTTGATATAGTCAAGTTTCGTGTGGTAGTTATGTGGCCTTATGGGGTAAAAGGATATTTGTTCTGTTCTAATAAAAATTCTGAACTGGCAACTCAAATGGAATGTCCATTGTAGTTTGACACTTCACTTTGTATATGCGAGGCGCACAAATACGTAGGAATACACTGTATAAAGAGAGTGTTCTCATATTGAACCTAACAGGATTTTTTTCACAGGCTCTGTTCTATTCTGCTTTGCGCTGTGCCCGTGAAATGGTCAGTACAGATGATGGATCTAAGAACTTGATCCGTGTTATCAACAACAGGCTCAGTGCTCTGTCCTTTCACATAAGAGAGTACTATTGGGTTGATATGAAGAAGATAAATGAGATTTATCGCTACAAGACTGAGGAGTACTCACATGATGCTATCAATAAGTTCAACATCTACCCAGAGCAAATCCCATCCTGGCTTGCAGATTGGATTCCTGATAAGGGTGGTTACCTTATAGGAAACCTACAACCAGCTCACATGGATTTCAGGTTTTTTTCTCTTGGAAATCTCTGGGCGATTGTTTCCTCTTTAGCAACTCAAAAGCAAGCAGAGGGTATCCTGAACCTCATTGAAACCAAATGGGATGATATAGTTGCAAATATGCCTCTCAAGATATGCTACCCTGCTCTGGAGTACGAGGAATGGCGTATTATCACTGGTTGCGACCCCAAAAACACGTAAGCAACTGAAAATTCTTCTGTGTGTCGTGTATGTATTCAGTTTGCGAGATTTTCAGATTCTGGTGCTTATTATGCTTTGCCCAAGAACTGAATCTCTCTGAATGAAAAATACAAATAAGCATCACTTGCTTCTAACATTCTAAGTAGCATTCTTTTGGCCCCATGACGAGTCTTACAAATAAGCATCACTTGCTTCTAACATTCTAAGTAGCATTCTTTTGGCCCCATGATGATTCTTTACCTATGTTAATCGAAATTCATTGCCAGTATTGACCAAGTTGTCTTCTTTTGGTATTTCTCTTGCAAAAGAATATGTTTCGGTATTTGAGTACTCGTCGTAAGATTTTCGTTGTTGCTTGCAGGCCCTGGTCGTATCATAACGGTGGATCTTGGCCTACATTGCTATGGCAGGTATAGATTCTCTATTAACTTTTCTTGCTTTGCTTAATGTTTTAATATTATTTTTTGCGATCATAAGATTAATTATTTGTCTGTGTTATAATTCAGTTCACCCTAGCCTGTATCAAGATGGGTAGGCCTGACTTGGCAAGGAGGGCTGTTGAAGCCGTGGAGAAGAGGCTCTCAGATGACAAGTGGCCAGAATATTATGACACGAGGACAGGAAGGTTTATTGGAAAACAGTCGAGGCTATATCAGACATGGACAATTGCAGGGTTTCTTAGCTCTAAAATGCTTTTGGACTGTCCAGAGATGGCATCAATATTAATATGTGACGAAGATCTCGAGCTACTGGAAGGCTGTGCTTGTGGCCTGAGCAACAGCGCTCGCATCAAATGCTCCCGTCGTGCAGCCAGGTCTCAAGTCCTTGTGTAATTACATATACTTTTGCTTGACAGCCAAGACCTGCAGTGCTTCTTCTAATTTACTGGACTTTTAAGACACAGAAGTTGGCACTTGTAATCTGACCAGGGTATCCACTTCATATGCCGGTTATTTTGGCAAGTTGGTGGTCCCGTAATCCATCGATACAAGAGTACACTGTTGTATAGATTTCACGTAATCGCAATTGTGTACACGAGGCCAATTAACTCAAGTTGTCTGGCAGTTTTATACAGATACTATCATGTAAATATTACCACTTGTAATCAATTTATTCTGATATAAAACCGCGGACTCTGACAGTTGTGTTCCTGTTGCCCCCGATATGCTGTCTCGCACTTGCACCCCGTGAGTCAAACTGTCAGCGCCGTAAATTCGTACTGCATTTGCATTTTGTTCCCGGCCAGCTAATGTGTGCATCCTGCCCTGTGCAGCACTGATAGCCAAGACTCGAGCAGTCAAGATCTCTGAAATTGGCTTTCTAACTGCGCCCTCTTTAACACGCCGCTGGTTGGTCCATGCATGCAATCCCTGGCACCTAACAGAGCAGGTAAATTTTTATCTCTGGAGTAGGAGTACCTGGTTCTAGTTTCTACTGTAACTTGTTGTGGCTTTGAACAAACCCAGACTCAAGTATCGTGAACTTTGCTCTGCTAGTAGCTGTAAATTTAGAGCATTTAACCTTCTGGACGAACTGACTTGACAATGGTGACCACTGAGTCTGCCTGGCCACTTCTTAACGCGCTTCAGTTGCACAGTTTTTTTTACTTATGACGTAGGTGTTCTGTTACTGTTTGTTGATCAGAACACAATCATGGGCTTTGCCTAGGAGCAATAGGGTCTCCACTGCCTTGTCTTTCAACCTGCACCGGGAGGGCACAGACGCCACCACCCTGCTCATCTAGTCTGCCATCTAGTATGTCTTGTACACATCGCTCGTAGGAGCCTGGAACTGCGAGGTCTCCCTTGCAGACAGGAATAAGATCTGGGAAGATCTTTAGCGTGCCAACTGGTTTATTTTTTTAATCAATGGGGCTCTAGGATCTGCAGTGTTCATGGTCCAATCTTACGGTCATACGCTACCCATTTATGGTCATTTTATGATGTATCACTGGGCTGCTGTGCAGAGTTGAGGTGAACACAGTGGTCCAGGGCAGAGGGCCTTGAACAAAACCTGGTGGATTCAGAACAACGAGTGAGTAGAAAACATGGTAGGAGTATTTCTTTTTTCTTTTGAAAAGCATGGTATGGTAGGAGTACACTTTAAACTCGCTATGAATTGCTAGGATTATCCAGACTAGAATCAGTATACCGAGCTATAGCAATGTAATCTCGTTTCGAAATACTCCTTACTAGTAGGAATTCCATTCTTGAATCATCATGGCCATGGATATTAGGAGTATTATACTAGTAGGAGTAGTATTATTGGTGGGGTGGTTTCTGGCTGTACGTCTATACCTACCTCATTGATTTCACTGCCAAGAGATGGCAAGGCTAGCTACTCCTAGCTAGTATCTCTTGGAAGAATCGGTGTGGCACAAGTTCTCTTCTCAAGAAAGATGCAAAAGATATGGGGCCATAAAACTGGATCCGTTGCCATGCATGCGCGTTTGGATTTTGACTAGTCGGGTTGCTGCAGTAGTAACACCCACACCAGTCATGCATGCCTTTGCACCAAAAAGATAAGAGCCATGCATGCCTTGAATGCCCTGCTCTGAGGCTTCCCTGTTGGGCAAGGTTTAGTTGTATCGATACTACCACGACTTAGCAGCATTTTCGGCCCTTTGCTTCTCCTAGCTCATCGCTGCTCCTGTTCTTGCAACTGTTCCTGGACATGGCGTGGATTCCTGCCTTTCTGTTGCCTGCCCACAGTGCTGTTGCTTCACTGTTTCAAATTCAATCCATTTTGTCCACTTACTACTAACTTCTGAGCTGAGAAAACTGAGGCTTTGCGCCCTTATCAAGCATGCATGCATGCATGGCAAAGCCTTGAAGCGTTTTGGAGGCGTAAAGTAAATGCTGCTGCATGCGCTTTCAAATGTGTGCGGCAGGGGGAGAGAGAAGATCGAGAGCGCAAAAAAGCATTTAAGGACAAAACTATACCCCCTGCGTGAGGCAGCTGTCCAATTGCGCCAGGGTACATAGCTGCCGATTGTGAGTATTTTTCTTTTCTCTTTGGAGGGGACAGATGGAAGTGGTGGGCACCTCTTAAATTCCCAATTCTCCATACCAAAGGGTAGAGTAGAGGAAGCAAAAGAATCAATAGAGCTTCGTGCTTGTCATGATGTGGACCTGTTGCTCTCCATTCACACATCTTAGCAAAACAAAAATTTCATAGCCTGATAGTGATATCTGATATCAGGTGTTGTGGGTTTAATCCCCTAGACAATTTAGTTGAAGATTGATATACACCAGTAGTAGTATCCTTTATTGCAGCCAGATCTCTTGCTTTCGTCTCGGTGGGACCATAATTTCTACTACCTTGTTTTTCCATAGTTTTCCTGAGGGATATATTTCACCAGTTGGGAGTTATATAAGCTTAAGACCTTCAATCTACATCTATAATAACCAACCTATCTACACTAACTGATATAAAGGCACAAGTCTAGAATGTTCAGTGCTCGCCCCTTTTGTAACTTAGCCCAAGGAGGCACGTGATGAGCATTCTCTTGCACTATCTAAACCTATTTTTCGACCCTCAAGATCAACAGCTAGCATGCGTGTCTGCACTTTGGTTTGCCACTAGTTATGCATTGTCTGTCACGTTTGTTCCCTAGGGAAAAAAATGTTCTTCCTCTTGTCTCGTTTCATTGTTTTAGTCCAAGAGGCAATGATATTTGCATAGCCTTAGCCTTTGAGCCCCTGGTGCCCTTCTAGTCCCTTACGCTAGAAAGGCTACCCATGTGAAGAGCACCAGCTCGATCAATGCATGCAGTAGCAGCATACATGCATGCATGCAAGCATGTGTTAGTGTTGGAGCACTCTGCCCCCCTAAATTGTGTAGTTTCACATTCATGCTTGCAGCAGCAGCAGCAGAAGGCGTGCATGTATGTATCTTGCGTGGTGCAAGGATGGTAGGTTGATTCATTTGATGCCTTTCAATGTCCCATTTACTGTACAGGGAGACTCGTGTGTGATCTGCCGCTATGATACGAGGCTTCAATGGAGCAGTACGGTACTAGTGTTTGTTTGATGGGCTTGTGCTGCAAGGTTGATGAAAAAATAATTATGCTAACCTGGTAGCAGTGATAAGTAATAACCAATGATGGGATAATTGAAATCGTCAGCAGGCATGTAAGAGGTGCTTTTTGGCATTTTGCTCTACGTTCCCGTTTCCTGTATAGGTCACAGGTGTCTATGATTTGTGAGTTGACTCAAGAGGCTTGTGGAGCAACCTTTGTCACTGCCTTTCCCCCTTCTTTTCCTAAAGTGATGTGAGTGTGTGTCCCCTAATTGCTGACCTATTATCTTCCTTGTCCTCAATTAAGTTATCCACATCTTGTTCATCTAGTGCTTTTATATCTTGCTTACCCCCCAAGGATTATTTCTAAACCTCTTTGTTTCACTCCAATAATTGACCATGGATGATTCTTATCTTATAGTAATATAATAAATTCATAATTTTGGAGATCAATCCAGGAGCATGTTTCTGTGACATATGTAGACCTGACCAAATCTCAAGTCACGAGTTTTCTAGGTGCACAGAAAGAGAGAGAGGTAGAGATGAAGTACTTGATTTAATACGCTGGCAGCTCCATAAATTTCCATACATTGAGTGCTATGAATTGACTCTTGTAATGATTTTCATACTAGGGCTATACCAACCTGAATCTTCCTCTTCTATTTGAAACTGTTCCTCTTTGTTTAGACTCTTCTTAACTGGAACTGTTCTCCTCTACTTTTCAAGACTATTTGACTGAAACTATCCTGCTAGCTTGTCCAGGATTGTTGCTATTAGTACTTTGTTGGTACTCATATACTACATCACCAGTTCTTAGCTCTCAGATTATCAGTAGACCTGACTGGCTATGGAATAAATAAAGAGCAAAATGCAGCGCTGTTTTTCTTCTCTTTTTTTGCAGGGAAAAGTGTAGTATTGAAGTTGTTCGTAAATCACAAGTACCATGTTGAAAACTTGAAATGCATCACAGGTGATCAATATGGAGTAGGGTCGAATGTTACGATGCTACAAAGTAACTGAACTTCTGTAGATCGGCGCAACAAAACGAAATGACAACACACAAATACCACGGTGCCTCTGCGCTGCCAAAACGAACAGTTCTTCTCAACAGTACCACAGCATCAGAATGTTTCTATTCAAGCAGGAATAGCAAACTTATTACAAGGTTGGCATACATAAACATGCTCAATTACATGTAGGCTCCTACTCCACGTGCATGAGCATTACGGCAACAAGGACCGTGCTTTTGTATCTCATCAACTGTACTCTCTACAACCGAAACAAAAAAAGGAAAATACAACATGGAAATGATGAATCTACACACACAAGGGAGGTAGAATCTCCTTCACTTGTCACTCCATGTATCATCTTGTTCCCAATACTTTGAATATAAGAAATGCAACTCTAAAAAAGAACGTAGCTCAGGAGGGATAGATGGAAGAAAGAGGGAAGAGAGAGAGGCGGAAAGGAACATGGTAAGGAAAAGTAGGTGGAACAAGAAGATGAAGAGTGTGGGAGAAAACGTCACATTGTTGGGTCTTACAAGGTCAAGAAAAGGTCTTGCAAGGTCAAGAAGACCCAAACAACGCGGCGAGAAGAGGAAGCGAAGGGGGAGGATGGTGGCTAGAAGAAAAGCTCAATCAGGATAACACCGTATTTTTGCTAGAGGCGAATCAGCGCCGACGGTGCTCCCCGTGGCCAGAATCTGAACTTTCCATGGGTGTCCAACTCTTCCTGCCCGCAAGGCTCGGCTGCCTTGCAGTTGGTCCTCTGTATCTGATGATGGGAGACAGAATCAACAAAGAAGAGAAGGGTACTGTAAGCCAGGGGCAAAACATGTGGAGATTGCTTGGTGATTAAGGTAGCAACCGCTGGATGACCGAAAGCTCCTACCTCAAATACCAGTGTCCAAGACCGCCATCGGGGCGGAGGCAGCCACGACGCCATGAGGAACGTACGCGAGAGGCGGTGCGGTGGTGGTGCGCCGAGCCACAGCTCCAGGGCGCAGTATGTATGGGAGATTTCAGAGCCGCATGGAGTGGGAGCCCAGTGGAGCTTTGGGGTGGGAGAGGGAGGGACTGAGGAAGGGATCGGGCATGGGTGCTGCGTCTTATATGAACTCGGCCAGCTCGGGGTACTCTGCACTGTGGCTATCGGACGCCGTCCGATCTCTTATGTGCCGTCCAGATCCAGGCGGTGAGGTTTTGCCTTGCCAACTTTTGCTGTAACACGCCCGTTACTATTGCTTATTGTATTTGCGAAACAAACCCCACCGCCGTGTGCGCGTGCCGGCTATACGCCGACGTGGTCAGGTCACCTCTAAGAACCTGGATAGTGAGTAGTAGTACTAGTAGTGCTCCAGGTAACTGCAGATGCTTTGGACCGAAATAAATGAGGTGGCGCTGTAAAAACTAGGTCCCGTCGTGCCGCCACCCCAACCCCCACCGGTTCCATCGGCGAGCTCGGCGTCTGATCGATGGAAGCTGTGGTAAATATTTGAGCGGATCCGAGCGGCATTCCCAGGAAATATTTTGTTGGAATCCCCAAACCGGGCATTGGCGCTTCACGTGCAGGCGCAGCCGGACGTACGCGCGCGCCCATAAACTAGGCATCGGGTTCGGGTGTGGCGCGCGCCGGATTGCGTGGGTGCGTAAAGCCGTGTAGCCACCGTCTCGGCCTTCTAGGCTCCGAGAACGGAACCGCCTTGGTTGACTTGCTTTCGCCCCATGCCCCAACACGTACTACTACTAGTGCTACTAGTCTGTTTTTTTTTTTGTTCTGTTCTAGCTTTGGTATTTGTTATTATTATTCGGCCGGATCAGCAGAACAATTAGGTTGATGAGCAATAGGAGATGAGAGATTTGACAAGGGAGGAGCATATGCGCATGAACCTGCGTGTCCCATGTCCGTGTCATGCCATGGATGGATCATGTGTGATCTCCACCACCATTACCACCATGGATGATGCGACGCGGCCAGTGAGTGACCCTGGAAGATGGATACTGCTGGTGTACCAACTACGTACCAATGCGCCGTACCATTCATTGCACGGTGCACGACTCCTGAGAATTCGTCGAGCGTGGAGCTGGAGTAGTAACACTGTTGGTGCGCAGACGCAGTGCCGCAGCACCACTCGATCGTTGTCACAGTCACTTGAACATGTTGGTGAGGTGCTCGTTTTCTTTTCTTCCCTCTGAGCCAAGATTACTCCTGATCAGCAAAAAGAAGATAACTCCTGGTCGGATTGGGTCAACGCACTTCAGAGGTACTCCCTCCGTTCGGAATTACTTGTCGCAAAAATGATGTATCTAGATGTATTTTAGTTCTAGATGCATCCATTTTCAAGACAAGTAATTCCGAACGGAGGGAGTAGCAGCTAGTCAACAAACGTTGGGCTCTTTGGAGATGGCAACAGCTTTCTTTTCTTACTACTAGTTGGTTCAGAATCACCGCTCGTGATGCACAGTCACACCAGTCTGATACTATACAAGTCAAGTTATTTCCTTAGTTGGATACAAGTCAAGCAGGCAGCAACACTATATATATGTATGTAGCTCGCACAAACCGAAGGAAACTATACTTCCTCAGCTTTTTTTAGTCTGCATATAATTTTGTCCGAAGTCAAAGTATCTCTACTTCGATCAAATTTATAGAAAAGATTATCAACATTCTCGAAGGGCCTATGGCCGATCTTTATTAGAAGGGAGAAAAGGAGTTCAGTACAACAAGGAGCAGTCTAAGAAGTCTAGACTGAACCGAAAACCCCACATAGCACCCCCGCCGTAACAGTCCTGGAAGTACCAACAGAAAAAAAAACACACGGTCGAAAACCAGACGACCCTGGCTAAGTAGGAAGATCAGCGATGCATCCCACAACCCTCCACATGGACACGTCCATCTTATCAAAAATCCTGGCATTCCTTTCCTTGCAAACCCTCCAGTGCAGCGGAATAATCACCTAGTCAAAGTTCTTCCTGATAGCCTTAGCGATCGCATCCCTAGCCCGCAGCCACCAGTCCTCCGTGGATATAAAACTAGCATCAGGGATTAGAAAATCCGCATCTGACCAAGATTTAAAGTGCATCCAAACCTGCTGAGTATAACGACAGTGAATGAAAAGGTGAGTGTAGTCCTCCGGCGCTGACAAACAGAGGGGGCACGATCCACTGGACGACCAATTTCTGCGTTCCAGGTTATCTGCCGCGAGACACCTTTTGTGCACCACAAGCCACATGAAGAATTTGCAACGTGGTGGATCCTTGGACTTCCAGATTGGCTTCGAGCAGGCGAAGCGAATATTGCCGAGGAAGAACAAACTATAGGCACTCTGGACCGAGAACTGCTGATCGACCATCAACATCCAGCGCGGTGTGTCCCTGGCTCCAACATTCAGAGTTGTGGCCTTAGTCAAATCCCAATCCTTAAGGTACCGCGCTATGGCGGGAAAAGATAGCCCGCCTGCGATGTCCTTTGTAGCGACCCGACCTCAGACGGTCAAGTCTCTGTGCTTAAGTGTCATACCTGGATCGGTATGCTGACACACACAGTGCTCGAGGATTTATAACAGAGGTAAATCACATGTATAAAGTAACGTAAATACTATTACCTCAATCCAAATAGCGAAAGTAACAAGGTTGTGGATTCCCATCAACACCAACGACAAAGTTGAGTGTAGGAATCGTAACCCTAACGTATCACTTACTCGTCGTAAAAATCCTGCAACATGAGACGTTGCAGCCACAAAGGGTCAGTACATTGAATATACTGGCAAATTCACACCATAGGATAAATGATGAACAATAGCTATCACTACATGCATGTTTGGCTGGTGGAAAGCTCTAAGTTTATTTTTTGCATAAAGCCACTTTTTCCCTACAACAAAGGAATATATTTTATTTAACTACAAAGATTGTTGAAAACATTGAGAAGGTTCCTCCAACTCAATCCCAAATTAATAAATCATCAACCCAACAAATTATTTAAGTAACGTGATGAGATCAACATGATAATCCAAGAACCAGATACTCAAGATGTCCATAACCGGGGACACGGCTAATCATGATCAGTTTGTACACTCTGCAGAGGTTTGCGCACTTTCCCCACAAGACTCGATCTCCTCCGTTGAATTTCTTGCACTTCATGATGTTTGAGAAACGGAGGACCGAGACACAGTCTTTCTGAAGCATTAACTCTCTACTCTGGGTAGACAGTACCACCTACAACCCACTACATCTGCTAGTCTACCTCTTCAAGAGCTTCACACAACTTACTCAACTATGCCAGAGCCCATATTGGCTTGTGGCTGCACACGGAAGTTTCCAGCATGAATAATCTTATGATCCCTTTGAGGTTGGGTGACATTTCATAGGGTGATCACACGGGTCCTCCGGGATCCCCTTGGGCAAGCACTGGGTTCTCCAGGTGCCCGGGCAATCCACTAGGTGCTCCAGGGTGCCCCTACCATTCCACTCAGATGTGTATTAAAGTTGCCACCTTAAGTTGAACCATTACTTAAAAATCTTACATCTGTCATGGATACACTCAAACCCAATCCACGTCTACAAGCATAGCATAGCAATATAAGCAACGTAGAAGTAACTCCCAAAGGTTTAATAAATAAACAGGACAATAGGTTCCTACCTCATCAACTACTTCCCAATACCCACATGTTATCATCTCCTAACCATGCAATGTTTGAGGGTGAAACTAATGCATAAAAATTGGGTATGAATAGGATATGATCAAAGTGTGAACTTGCTTGTACTGTTGATGAAGATGATTCGCACTCATAACTCCTGATAGTTCTACTCGTCACACTCCGTTCAATCTATCGTAAGCAAACAATAGTAACC
Source organism: Aegilops speltoides (assembly GCA_021437245.1). Classification (NCBI taxonomy): domain Eukaryota; kingdom Viridiplantae; phylum Streptophyta; class Magnoliopsida; order Poales; family Poaceae; genus Aegilops; species Aegilops speltoides. The sequence continues at coordinate 330,990,362 of CM038144.1, forward strand.
ACACATAAGCAATCACTCAAAAGATCGGGAAGAACGAAGAAAACAAACCGGAAAACTTCAAAACCAAGCAAATAACTATTGCAACAGAAAAAATTCCAACAGTACCAAAATTAAGTGAATTTGGCCTTATCAGAAAGTTTAGGTCAAGAGCTTCGATTTGCAAAAAGAATCAACTCAAACGGAGTTATAAAACTCAAGTTACAATTAAAAGAAGATTCAAATTCAAATCTGTTTGAAATCATATTTTAAATTTTCAAAAACATGTTCAAGTTGATTATCTGGATAGAGGGGATCATAACAAAAAAGTGGGCGTTGGTTTCATCTAACTCTGACTAACGAGCAAGAAGTAGTGATCGTTTTAATATTAGGGACTAATCTGTAAAAACTTCAATCACAGACGGGTCCCTGGCAGAAATAAAAATAAAACGAAAAGGCTATTTAACGAACGTACGAAAAACCGTTTGCTCCAGTTCTAATCTAACGAGCGTTCACTAATTAAAGAAAACTGTTATAAAAAACAGAAACGATCTGGTCCATTGGATCCAGATCTGACGGCGAGGGAGGAGCGGGGAGTTACCGCGGCGGCGGCGACGGTCAATGGCGAGACGGGACAGCGGTGGTGGCTCCGGTCATCTAGGAGGGCGGCGAAGGGGCCGGGGAGGGGCGGCGCGGCGAGGCGAGGAGGATGGCGGCGTCGGCGTGGTCCACGGCGGGACGCAGCGGCGGGCGGCAGTGGATCTCGCCGGAGCGGCGGCCAGCGAGGCGAGCCGGCGGCGGAACGGGTCGGGCGCGCGACTCGCTTTTTAAAGCGGAGGAGGCGATAGCGTGGAGGAGGCGGAGGAGGCCGGAGGCGGGACGACGTCCACGGCGGCACGGCGGCGGACTCGGAAGGAGTCCCAGTCGGGGACGGGAGCGAGGCGGCGCGGAGCTGGGCTGGGCTGCGGCCTGTTGGGCCGACCCAGTTCGGCGGCGAGGAGAGAGTTTTTTTATAAAGACAGATGAAATAAATAAACTAGCAAAATAAAAAATAAACTATTGGCATATAATATATCAAAAATTTTAGAAAAAGATTTCCTACAAGATGAACATTTTTCTAGCATCTAATAAAATCCTCACAAATTTAAATAAAGCCAAGAGTGCTACTGTTGCAATAAAACCTCATAAAAATCATTTTAAAAATACCAAAATTAATTCAAATTTATTTCTCTCCAATTTTTTGATGTAGGGAATCATTTAACCCTAATTTCCATGTATTTTATTTTTGGAGAAAAATAATTTGAATAAAACCCAAATAAATCCAAATTTGAAAATAATTTCAAAAGGACTTTAAATTGGATTTCTTTTAAACTTCCAACTCATATTTCATATGTTTTGAAGAAGTCATTTTATCTTCTCTCATGAAAATCATTGAGTTGCTTAAAGTTTCCGAAATTGAAAATATTTCCAAATGAAATTCAAATCTTTTCAAAACCCTTTTCATTTATTTAAATGGAAGAAGTCATGTCATCTTCTCTCTAGGGTTTTGTGATGAAAAGAATTTGAATTCAAGGAGATCAGAAAGCAAAGATGAAAGTTTGGGAAAGTCCTTTTATTCCCTCTCATTTAACTTTCAAAAATTTCAAATTTCACTTAATCAATCAAACAATCAATCAAATCTATCTATTTATTATAACATTCCAAAATTTAGAATTTTGGGATGTTACAAACCTACCACCCTTAATATGAATCTCGTCCTCGAGATTCGGAGAGGCTAGCAAGAAATAGGTTGGGTTTGGCGGTCTTCTCAAAATCCATCGATCATCATCGGGGTCTGGGGTGCTACCACCCTTAGAAGCATGGTTACGGTTCCAACAAAACTCATATACTCCATCCTTATTGCTGACACTGGCAGTCTTCTCAGATTCTCGGGAAAAAATCCTTCTCTGGGATCTTCCGGTAGTGGCATAACCTTTCCTCAATTCTTCTGTCCTTTCATCTTGGTAAGGTTCCTCTGTGATTGGGTCTTCTTAGCTGACGGGTCTGGCGTCAATACTAAACAACTATCGATATCTCATGGTGGTCAACAATTTATGGTTTCTCCTGCAGGAAAATGGGTCTGGGTTGAACCTCGCCGTATGACCTACGGTTGGCAGCAGCTGCCGCCTACAAGGGGAAAATATTGTAGTACCATTCTAAGGTTTAAACAAGGCTTTGATTCGTCGTCTCTCTACTATAGGTAAGTCACTCAGATTTACCATCCCATATAGCAAGACGGATAATAAGATTAAGTCGGTATGGTGATCAATCCATCCCGCACCCAAATCATTACCTTGTATATGGTTTAGCGAATCTCGCATTCTAACACTCGGTCATCCTCACAAGCATTGCAGAATTTCTCTTGTCAACGAACCAAGTTCGGATAATCCATTGATTTTGCAAGCCAGATAAACAACTACCGTTCCTTCACAACTCTTAGGTTTTGTGTTGCTCCTATAAAATCGTCGGTTGATAAAGGTATATCCTTTTCCAGGGTTTTTCCTTCAGCAAGAGTGTGCTTGGTTCTTGGCAGGTCCTGGGGCATGTGGGTTATGGCCCATCTCATCACTTGTAAACCTTGAACTCATGATTGGGCAATTGATCTCTATTCCAAACATCGAGCTTCCTGGTATTCTTAGATCCATCCAATTGTACTGTCTCCCTTCCTTCCGTTGGTACCAAACTAAAACGTGATTACTCCAACTCGTCATAGAGTTACAATTGCTCCTTATTACCAACGTTATACCTCCTTTATATCCAATAGTACTTCATCCCTTCATATTCTTGAGGTATCCTACATATCGAGATAAAACTCGTACTTAGTTCGTCCGTAGTCCACTTCATGGAACATCTTATCTTTTCCAGGGGTCAAGGGTCCTCACAATTACTACCACCCTTGAAATGCACAAACTTATCCATAGGCCATATTTCTCATATCCTCGAAAATGGTCAAAATCCTTCTTCATAGAGTAACAACTCATAAGATCCAAATAATTACCAATGATGCTAACTTTATTGATTCTCAAAGTATTACAATCTCCTGCATTTCCATTATATGCCTCAACTCAACACCTCAATGTAAAAGAATTGTTCCCACTACTACTACTACATTTCTTTTGTTGCTAACTCAACTATTTAGCACAAGTCTCCTTCTTGGGACAATCCCTGGCAAAGTGCCCTGCTTCATTACAACGAAAACATATCACTTCTGAGGTTTCCTCATGATTACATAGCCTCCTTGGGTCCTCGGCTTCCTTTTTGGGCAACTGCTGAGGTAGTGCCCTGACTCCTTGCACCTAAAACAGGTGATGTGGCTCAGGTACTTCCTGGAATCCAATCTACTTCTCTTCCTGGACTTTTCCGTTCCAATCAGGGCTTCTATTTCCTATGGGTCATACTCTACTTCCTCTGTCGGGAATTCTACTAGATCCCCATTCAGACAGTTCTGGGAGATGTGTCCTTCTTCTCCGCATGAATAGCATGACTTGGTGCAGGCTTTAATTGGGTCTTTTTCGAGTGTGTCCTCCACCTCTTCCTTCATCACAGGTTCTTCTAAAGTTTCCTTGAGGGCTCCTTTCATTGTTTCTTTATGCTGCTGGATGGTTCTTTGTACCATGGGGTAAATGTGACACTGAGCAGGGTAGTGGATAGTTCCTTCACACAAGAAACAAGCAATCAGCCTAGTTGGGCATTCTTCAGCTGGGTGACTTCCTTCACAATTAGGGCATTCATCTTTGTGCTCCTTATGGTTGTGTCCTATTTCTCCACAGAGCTTGCATGCACAAGATTTCTTCATATCATTTCCATAAGGCTTCATCTTCTGGGACACAAGCCGAGACTTTAGCAGAGTCAACTTAAATTCTTCCAAGTGTTCACTCTTTGCCATCCATTGATGGTTTGGTACATCCTCCACCAAGTAGCAGCACCTCTTTCAAAGCACTGAAGAGCATGTTGGGTCAATTTCTTTCCGACTATAGGGTTATTCTCCAGATGATCTTCCATGTTCTGAATCCATCGGTCCGTCTCCAATTGACTCATCGGTCCAGAAAATACAAGCTCATCTCCATTCATCCTCTATTGGGTCCAGGGGTTTGGGGGGATAAGAGAGATAGAGAGGGATACACACAATGCAAACAAAAGTTTTGAAAAGACAGATTTTAGTTATGGCTGTCGAAAAATCATCAAACAAATGACAGCTCACAGTCGTTGCATCTAACATAAGTATATAACAGGGTTTTGGTTTTCTAAGGTCAATAAATCTTCAAATTCGCCAAACTCTTCTTGTTCATGTCTCCGATGGCTTCTTCCGATCATGCTTGTCCTTCTCAAGTTCCTCTGCCAAATCTCTGTTGACGCGAAGTCTCTAGTGACATCCTTTAATATTTCTGGAGTTGCATTTCAAACTTCTGGGTTTCAACATCCTTGGCATGAGCCATGGTCCTACTGTCCTTTAGTTCTTAACAAATCTCCGGTATCTCGAGGTTTAGCTCCTCCAGCTTGGCTACTTTTAGCTTCTGGGTCCTGAGTTCTTCACGAACTGCTTCCTTGTCAAATACGACTTCCTAAAGGTCCCTCTAAAACTCCTGATGTAATTATTCAGATCCTGGCGATACACCAGCTAAGGTAAAAACCACATCCTTTGCTAATAGATGCTCCATCAGCCTTCTACCATCCAATCCTTCTGAAGAAATGCATGTTTATCTAAGCAAGGTGATAATAGCATAAGCGGGCGATAACATCATGGATAGCCGTATTTCTGCTCTTGTTACTGCCATGAGCTTTCATTCCATAGTTGATATCTCCTCCATTAGAGTTTTCTTAACAAAAACTTTGAGTTCTTATGCTCCATGTTCTGGTCTTTCTCCGATACACCTTGTTCTCGGGTATTGACAGCTTCCGTAGTATGCCAAATTCCATAAGGGTAGCCTTCCTAGGTCATAAAAATCTGGAAATTCTTCAAAGCCTCCAATTTCTCCTAGTCATTCGGAGTCTTCAACCGTTGTAGTTTCCATTATTATAATGCACGGTAAAATCCCCTTCATTCCGAAGTGGTCTTATTTGTCTGATATCTTGTACTTCTTGGAGTGGTCTCATCAGCCGAATCTTCATGTGGTCAAAAGGGAAAAGGGTATAGTCTCACTAAAAGGGAATATTTGGATAAGCTCAGAAAAGAAGAGAGGTAAGAGATCTTTTTGAAAATAAAGTAGTAGAGAAAATCTTTCCTATGGGCTTGCCAGTTTCTAGGGGCACGTCCTACAGTCAACGTGTGCTCTGATACCATCTTGTAGAGACCCGACCTCAGACGGTCAAGTCTCTGTGTTTAAGTGTCATCACTGGATCGGTATGCTGACACACATAGTACTCGAGGATTTATAACAGAGGTAAATCACATGTATAAAGTAACGTAAATACTATTACCTCAATCCAAATAGCGGAAGTAACAAGGTTGTGGATTCCCATCAACACCAACGGCATAGTTGAGTGTAGGAATCGTAACCCTAACGTATCACTTACTCATTGTAAGAATCCTGCAACATGAGACGTTGCAGCCACAAAGGGTCAATACATTGAATGTACTGGCAAATTCACACCATAGGATAAATGATGAACAATAGCTATCACTACATGCATGTTTGGCTGGTGGAAAGCTCTAAGTTTATTTTTGCATAAAGCCAGTTTTTCCCTATAACAAAGGAATATATTTTATTTAACTACAAAGTTTGTTGAAAACATTGAGAAGGTTCCTCCAACTCAATCCCAAATTAATAAATCATCAACCCAACAAATTATTTAAGTAACATGATGAGATCAACATGATAATCCAAGAACCAGATACTCAAGATGTCCATAACCGAGGACACAGCTAATCATGATCAGTTTGTACACTCTGCAGAGGTTTGCGCACTTTCCCTACAAGACTCGATCTCCTCCGTTGAATTTCCTGCACTTCATGATGTTTGAGAAACAGATGACCGAGACACAGTCTTTCTGAAGCATTAACTCTCTACTCTGGGTAGACAGTACCACCTACAACCCACCACATCTGCTAGTCTACCTCTTCAAGAGCTTCACGCAACTTACTCAACTATGCCAGATCCCATATTGACTTGTGGCTGCACATGGAAGTTTCCAGCATGAATAATCTTATGATCCCTTTGAGCCTGGGTGGCATTCCATAGGGTGATCACACGGGTCCTCCGGGATCCCCTTGGGCAAGCACTGGGTTCTCCAGGTAACCGGGCAATCCACTGGGTGCTCCAGGGTGCCCCTACCATTCCACCCAGATGTGTATTAAAGTTGCCACCTTAAGTTGAACCATTACTTAACAATCTCACATCTTTCATGGATACACTCAAACCCAATCCACGTCTACAAGCATAGCATAGCAATATCATATCTTCCGATATTCAGATAAATCGGCCTATTTATCGCTTATCGTTGTCTGACCGATAAGATAAATTGACCGATAAATCAGCCGATATGGCGATAAATCGGCCGATATGCTGATAAGCTGGCCGATTTACCCCTTATCATGGGTCGACCGATAAGTTCCCGATAAGCGATATCCCCAACATTGAAGCAACGTAGAAGTAACTCCCAAAGGTTTAATAAATAAACAGGACAATAGGTTCCTACCTCATCAACTACTTCCCACTACCCACATGTTAGCATATCCTAACCATGCAATGTTTGAGGGTGAGACTGATGCATAAAAACTGGGTATGAATAAGATATGATCAAAGTGTGAACTTGCCTCTACTATTGATGAAGATGATTCGCACTCATAACTCCTGATAGTCCTACTCGTCAGACTCCGTTCAATCTACCGTAAGCAAACAATAGTAACCACACATAAGCAATCACTCAAAAGATTGGGAAGAACGAAGAAAACAATTGGAAAACTTAAAAACCGAGCAAATAACTCTTACAACAGAAAAAATTTCTAACAGTACCAAAATTAAGTGAATTTGGCCTTATCAACTCAAACGGAGTTATAAAACTCAAGTTACGATTAAAAGAAGATTCAAATTCAAATCTATTTGAAATCATATTTTAGATTTTCAAAAACATGCTCAAGTTGATTATCTGGATAGAGGGGATCGTAACGAAAAAGTGGGCGTTGGTTTCATCTAATTCCGACTAACGAGCAAGAAGTAGTGATCATTTTAAGATTAGGGACTAATCTGTAAAAACTTTAATCACAGACGAGTCCCTGGCAGAAATAAAAATAAAATGAAAAGGCTATTTAACGAACGTTCACTAACGGACGCTAACGAACGAAAAACCGTTCGCTCCAGATCTAATCTGACGAGCGTTCACTAATTAAAGAAAACCGTTATTAAAAAAACAGAAACGATCTGGTCCACTAGATCTAGATCTGACGGCGAGGGAGGAGCGGGGAGTTACCGCGGCGGAGGCGGCGGTCAACGGCGAGATGGGACAGCAGCGCGCTCTCGATCGTCGAGGGCGGCGAAGGGCTGGGAGGGCGGCGGCGAGGCGAGGAGGATGGCGGCGTCGGCGTCGGGGGTCCACGGCGACGGGATGCAGCGGGGCGGCGGCGGGGGATCTCGCCGGAGCGACGAAGAAGGCGGCGGCGGCGCTACGAGGCAAGCTGGCGGCGGGAACGGGGTCCAGGGGCGGCGCCCTCGCCGTTTAAAGGCGGATGAGGAGGCAGTGACATGGAGGAGGGGGCAGAGGAGGCCGGAGGCGGCACGACGTCCATGGCGGCGCGGCGGCGAACTCGGGAGGAGTCCCGGTCGGGGACGGGAGCGAGGCGGCGCGGAGCTGGGCTGGGCCGCGGCCTGTTGGGCCGGCCCAGTTCGACGGCGAGGAGAATTTTTTTTATAAAGACAGACAAAAAGAAATAAATAAACTATCAAAATAAAAAATATACTATTGGCATATAATATATCAAAATTTTCAGAAAAAGATTTCCTACAAGATGAACATTCTTCTAGCATCTAATAAAATCCTCACAGATTTAAATAAAGCCAAGAGTGCTACTGTTGCAATAAAACCTCATAAAAATCATTTTTAAAATACCAAAATTAATTCAAATTTATTTCTCTCCAATTTTCTGATGTAGGGAATCATTTTACCCTAATTTCCATATATTTTATTTTTGGAGAAAAATAATTTGAATAAAACCCAAATAAATCCAAATTTGAAAATAATGTCAAAAGGACTTTAAATTGGATTTCTTTTAAACTTCCAACTCATATTTCGTATGTTTTGAAGAAGTCATTTTATCTTCTCTCATGAAAATCATTGAGTTGCTTAAAGTTTCTGAAATTGAAAATATTTCCAAATGAAATTCAAATCTTTTCAAAACCCTTTTCATTTATTTAAATGGAAGAAGTCATGTCATCTTCTCTCTAGGGTTTTGTTATGAAAAGAATTTGAATTCAAGGAGATCAGAAAGCAAAGATGAAAGTTTGGGAAAGTCCTTTTATTCCCTCTCATTTAACTTTCAAAAGTTTCAAATTTCACTCAATCAATCAAACAATCAATCAAACCTATCTATTTATTATAACATTCCAAAATTTAGAATTTTGGGATGTTACATCCTTGGTCCAAGCCTGATTGTGGATGGCATCCTTGACAGATCGCCCTCGGTCCTTGACAAAGGAGAAAAGTTGCGGCGCCATCTAAGCCACGGACCTGCCATCCTCCATGCACCTGTCTGTCCAAAATCTGGCCATCTCACCCGATCCCAGCCTGACTCGGTAAGCCGCATTGTAAAGTGCCTCTACCTCCCTCTCCATGGTGTCAGGTAGTGCGTGCCACGACCTCTCATCTGCCTTCCAGTGCAGCCAAGGCCGCTTGCAGTGCAGCGTGAATCCAAACCATTTCAGGTTCAAAACCCCGAGACCACCAAGCTCCCGGGGCATAAAGACCCGTGACCATGGTAACAGGCAGTGACCACCATTAGTCTCTTCCTCGCCCTTCCAAATAAAGCTTCGACATCGTCAGTTGGTGGTCTTGATCGCCCAGGCCGGCATCGGCAGCGCCGCCATAAGGTGAACTGGCAGTGCCATATGGACTGAGTGAGTGAGTGTGAGGCGACCCATCGTGGCCATCATCTTTGGCTTCCATCCCTTCATTTTGTTGGAGAACTTATTGATGAGAGGCAACAAATCCTGACGCTTTGGCCTATAGATAGATATAGGAATGCCCACATATTGCAAGGGAAAAGGTCGACTTATGCATTGAGAATGTCCCAGTACCACATCCTCATCACATCGGATGCAAGTGACCGTGCTTTTAAGCATGTTAATCAGCAGCCCCGACACCTCTCCAAACAACTGCAGAATGGCAGATATGACGTGTAAGTCATTTTGCTTCGGCGAGAAGAACATAACCGCATCATCGGCGAACATGGACGCCCTGGGAACCCTCCTGCCATACCCAAGATCTGAGAGCAGGTTGCACTGCACCGCCTGTCATGGTTCTAAGTCTGACAGTAAGTATAGGGGGTACAAATAGGAGGCAAGGTCCTAGCTACGGTGAGATTGTACACAAGTGTTTACGAGTTCAGGCCCCTCTCAGAGGAGGTAAAAGCCCTACGTATCGGTGCCCGGAGGCGGTCGACTGGATTATGGGAATATGTGTTACAGGGGGTCCGAACCCTTGTGTCAGAGGAGGGGGCGACTTATATAGAGTGCGCCAGGACCCCAGCCATCCCCCTTTACAAGAAGTTCAATGTTCATAAAGATGGGGCATTACTAATAACGCCAGCCGTAAGTGCTTTTAATGACCTTAAAGACTATAGAGTGAATGCTTGACCGTTGCTGTTCTTAGTGACTCCTGGTCTTCTGTAGGTCGAGTGGTTTCTTGTATGGTCGAGTGATTGACTGGTCATGTGACATCAGGAAGGAGGGGTACCCGAGTGATTGATTGGTCGAGTGGAATGCACTCGACGCCTTTATTGGGCACTCCTCGTTGTCTCTTGAGCTTCTTTGCTTCTAGGGTAGTGACCTTGGGTTGGACGTATGGGTCAGGCCTATGACCCTACCCCAGGTCTATATCATCATCATTAGCCCCCGAATGGATTGAGGTCCGAATGAAAAGAAGGTTGAAGTTGATCTTGCTTTGACCCTTGTGCTTCACAAGTACTCATGTTGAACGGGAGGCCCATGTTGGAACTTCGGCTTCATTTCAGTCGCCTTGATCGATTCAGAAGTCGCCGAGTGGATTTATAACGTCATTCGTCAAGTGTTGTTTTTGACGCGAAACCTTTGGTGCGATTGGTTACGGTGTATCTCGGATTTCACGGGATCCAAAATTTCGGGGAAGCGCGCAAGGCGGAGCGTGCCATGGTAAGCGGGACGGATAGACATGAGCGCCTCGATCTCCAAGCCACCTTTTTCGCCACATACTCAGCACGCGACTGTTGCGGGATTTGACAGGATCGCTCGGGCCCACGCGTCAGCCACTCGGAAGTGGGTCCTTAAAAGGCGACGGGGCCGAGGCGCCTGCATTGTACGCGTCCATTCTCCTTCTTTCTCCTCTGCTTCTCCACCGCATCCGGCTCCTCCGCTCTCGACGCCGTCGTTCCGCCACCATGGTGAAGGACAAGACGACAACACTGTAACGTGCGAAGAAGGCGACGGGGGTGGCGAAAGGCAAGAAGGCGGCTCGGGGGTCGTCGTCGCGGTCAGCGCTGCCGCCGGGTTGGATCCAGGGCGATTGGGTCCGATCCTTGCTTCGGCCGGAAGCTTGGAGGAGCTGGCTGAGTCCGGACTGATTGCCGACAGGGTTGCGCGGTTGCCGGAGGGGGAGACGGAACCACAGCCGCGACCGTGTGAGTGCATTTTGCTCGCCACCCATGTCGACCGCGGTTTCTCCCTTCCCCCGTACCCTTTTTTCTGGGGTTTCTTGAACTTTTTCGGAGCCCAACTCCATACTTTTCTCCCAACAACATCACATATCTTGCTGCGTTTGTGTCCATGTGCGAAAATTTCCTGGGTTGTCGACCGCACTGGGGTCTTTTCAAGCACATCTTCACAATCCGCTCTCAGTCGGTGAAGAAAGCAAATACGAGTGACGAGAAAACACATGTTATCCAAATGTGAGGGGGTTTGGGGATCCAGAAGAGGAAAAGGAGGTATTTCCCTTCCATGACACTTGCTGAGTCGGTCAGGGGCTGGCAGTCGACCTGGTTCTACTGCCAGGACATTGCGACTCCAGGCCAGTAGACTGGACTTCCTCCTTTTACTTTAGATCGAGCCCAGACCCCTTCCTCATTGAAAGTGACCACTGCGGAGAGGGTGGAAACAAACATGCTGGTCGAGAGGGTGGTTCAGTTGATCAATCAGGGTGTCACTGGCATGGATTTGTTGGAGGTATTTCTCAGTCGACGCATCCAGCCACTCCAGGCTCGTGACCACTCGATGTGGATGTACTCTGGAGCCAACGACGCCGCTCGAGTTCACCTAGAGGAAGTATCGGCCAAGACAGTGGCACAGTGGTTGAAGGGTATCACAGGGAACAAGGACAACCCTAGAGGCGCCAGGAGAGTCAACCTCTTCAGCGACAGCAACCAGCCAGACAAGGTTTGGTCTTCGCCACCGATTGTATTTGGATACCTCTTGTGACTGTCTTCGAATCCGACTGATATTTACTTGACTTATTGTTTTGTAGGTTTACACTGAGATGTACTCGATGCCCAATGGTGAACAAGCTCTAGAGAAAGACCAGGAGGGAGAGGACAGCACGGAGGAAAGCAGCGATTGGCAATCTCCAGAAGACGAGGACGAGGAGGAGAGAAATGAGTTGGGCGGCGATGAGATAGTCGACTCGCCACCTCGTATGGAACATCGATCCAAGCTACTCCATGATCCAAAGGGCGGGCGTGGCAAGACCGTGGCTCCAAGCACCCAAACATAGAAGCGTACTTGGACTTCAACTCCAGAGCCGACGGAGAAGGTCGCCAAGTAGCCCAAGGTCGTCCCCTCAAAGGCTCGGAAGACCTTGCCCAAGATCAAGATGGATGTTCCTATTGCCTCCTGGTGAGTGTTCTTTCTTTCTGTGTTTTCTTCCACCGATTGATACTTCTGTTCTGACCGAATGGATTGTAAACTTTTCCAGCCCAGCCTCCGCCGCAACTGACATGGACGTTGACAAGGCCTCAGGTGACGAGGAAGTTGATGACGCGGCCACCTCCAAATCTAGTAAGTCCACTCGACTCGAATTTATTCTGTCGATTGAATTGTTGGCCGATTGAATTTCTGAGGTTTCTTTTTCTTGCAGCTCCACGGGACGTTGTCGTTCTTTCGGATGATGATGAAGAAGAAGTGCCTCTGAGGGAGAGGGGGAGGAGGGGCAAGGCATCAAGCGGGAAAGCGCCCGAGGTTCAGGTCCCTCAGTCGACAATGGTGCTTGAGACAGTGGTCGAGCGATCCGGAGATCCGGCTCGGACCAATGTTATTTTCGCCAATCCACTGTCGACTGAGCGTCCATCGGGGTCGACTGCTCAGACCTCTGCCGCTCCAGTACAACTCCATGCATCTGACCCACTGGATGCTTCGACTGCCTTGCCATCATCGCTCTTCACTGCGTACCAGACTCCAGACGACTCACCGAGTGCTGCCAGGGAGGCTCTTCTCCAGGTAAATCTTGTGTTGGAGCAGATGGTGCATGAGGCCAGTCAGGTGGCTTATAATGCCAACACCGCTCTGCAAACCAACGTCAAGGTTAGTTGATTCCCGACTCGACTCTTGAATAATGATAATTGCCGCTGTTGTTTCGCTGCTCTCAGATGAGCTTTTTGGAACCTTTTATGTGCATCTATCATGGGTATGTGTTTCACATCCAATCACCCACTGGGGTGTTTATGTCTTAGAGCTGTATAGGTCTTCCACTTGAGTCGACTTAGGTTGAGTCGAGTGTTTTTCCGAACTAGTGGGGGCACGCAGAGTGCACCCACTTGGTGTAGTCCCCGAGACCACGGTCGACTGTTTGTAGTCGGGTGGGGTCTAAGACTCTCCCTTTTTCCACTCATGCTGGGCAGACCATGCCGAGTGTAAAACCAAACCAGTGGGGGCACGCTAAGTGCACCCACTGGGTGTAGTCCCCGAGACTACTGTTGAATGTTTGATTCGGCTGTAGTCTTAGAGCAACTTTCACTGTGATTGTCTTCTGTTTATGTCGATTGACATATCTTATTTGCTGACTGCGGAGGTCTTGTGATCTTGGGGCTCAACTTTCTGAACTGAACAAGAAGCAAATCAGCCTCAACCCTGACCTGGAACTGGCCAAGAAGAACCTCAAGACTGCTCAGGACGAAGCGACTATCATGGGAGGTAACCAATCGTGACTGTCCACCTTGTGACTCGCTCTTCCCCATGTTTTTCCTTTTAGTCTATTTGAACCGAGTGATTTCACTCGAACAGATGTGCGTAGTGAAAATTGTCAACTTCAAGCTCGTCTGAAGAATGTTATTTCTTTAGAGAAAATGAAGCAGGCTCTGGAGAAGAAGGATCAGGATCTTGCTGCAGCCTAGAAGGAGGCGCGAGAGAAAACAACGCTTGCAGACAAGAAGCTGGCTTCAGTCAGCAAGTTAGAAGAGAAGAACTCTAAGCTGAAGACCGTTGTCTCTGAGGCCAATCGGGAGGTCGAGCAACTGAAGAAGGACCAGGACAGCTTGACCGACGAAGTTGGAAACCTCAAGGCCAAGCAGGGCGAGCTAGAGTCTTATCTGGGACAGCTTGCTGCAAAGTTCGTCTTGAAGCTTGAAGGTAATATTGTTCGACTGATTTGTTGCTGTCGACTGACACATCTTGTCAAACTGTCGACTCACTATTTTTTGACTATGCAGAACTTTGTCAAGACTTTGAAGTAGAGACCGGGCGGGTCGAGACGTGTCTCGACCCCATAAATTGTCCCGTCAAAGATGATGTTGCAATGAATGTGTTGCGGTTGGAATCACGCATGAACAACGCTGTTGCTTATCTTGCCCGACTGAAGGCGGCGATGACTCGGGTTGATGTTGAACTCTGGCCTCAGGCGGAACTCTCACAAGACCTTGAGTCTCTGATGGCTTGACTGAATCAAATACCGACCGAGTGCAAGAATAGAAGAAATCATTTGCTCGCTGCGGCACTGACGTTGCCCTGTCATTGGTTCGAGTGCACTGCAAGGATGTGAGAGAAGACAAGCTGGCGGAACTCAAGGTTGTGAACACCAAAAAGCACACTTTCTAGTCATTCATGGACACTTTCCTTGACACCACCACTCGCATCGCAGACAACATTGACCTTGATAGTTTCTGCGATCCAGCAAGTCCTTCTCCTGACGAGTGATCAAAACATTATGTCCCACCTTTATTTGCCTCGGAATGCCGAGTGATTATGTAATCGTTAAACTCTTTTAGGCTTGACGCCTGAGTACTTCTGCCTGCTGTGGTCCTGAACTTTTGCAGGGTTTATCTGAACTTGAATTCCTTTGAATATCATGGCTTTTATTCTGGTTTTGAGCTGTTTCTGATTGTCTTTCGGTTTCGAGTGGACTTGATATTCTCACCTTTTGCCGAGTGAAAAGTACATTGCAATTGTGACGAAGCTCAGACACGGTGTTCAGTCGACGCCTCATCGTCCTTGCGGATAGGGATGGTACATTGTACTTGTGATGTAGCTCAGACGTGGCATTCAATCGACACCTCGTCGTCCTTGCAGATCTGGATAGTACATTGTACTTGTGACGTAGCTCAGATGTGGCGTTCAGTCGACGCCTCGTCGTCCTTGCGGATAGGGATGGAGCGCACATTGTATTTGTGGCGTAGCATAGACGTGGTGTTCAATCGGCACCTCGTCATCCTTGCAGATAGGGATGGACCGTACGTTGTATTTGTGGCGTAGTGATACGTCTCTAACGTATCTATAATTTTTTATTGTTCCATGCTATTATATTAGCCGCTTTGGATGTTTATAGGCTTTACTTTACACTTCTATATCATTTTTTGGACTAACCTACTAACCGGAGGCCCAGCCCGTATTGCTGTTTTTTTTGCCTATTTCAGTGTTTCGAAGAAAAGGAATATCAACGGAGTCCAAACGGAATGAAACCTTCGGGGGCGATCTTTTTGGAACAAACGTGATCTAGAGGACTTGGAGTGCAAGTCAAGAAGCAATCGAGGAGGCCATGAGGGTGGAGGGCGCGCCCCCTATCTCATGGGCCCCTCGGGCGTCCACCGACCTACTTCTTCCTCCTATATATACTCACGTACCCCGAGAACATCAAGGGCCATAATGAAAACCTAATTCCACCACCGCAACCTTCTGTATCCGCGAGATTCCATCTTGGAGCCTTCACCGGCGCTCCGTCGGAGGGGGAATCTACCACGGAGGGCTTCTACATCAACACCATAGCCTCTCCGGTGAGTTGTGAGTAGTTTCTCACAGACCTTCGGGTCCATAGCTATTAGCTAGATGGCTTCTTCTCTCTCTTTGAATCTCAATGCCATGTTCTCCTTGATCTTCTTGGAGATCTATTCGATGTAACTCTTTTTGTGGTTTGTTTGTCGAGATCCAATGAATTGTGGGTTTATGATCAAGTTTATCTATGATAAATATTTGAATCTCCTCTGAATTATTTTATGTGTGATTAAATTATCTTTGCAAGTCTCTTCGAATTATCAGTTTGGTTTGGCCTACTAGTTTGATCTTTCTTGCAATGGGAGAAGTGCTTAGCTTTGGGTTCAATCTTGCGGTGTCCTTTCCCGGGATGTTAGGGCAGCAAGACACGTATTGTATTGTTGCCATCGAGGATAAAAGATGGGGTTTATATCATATTGCATGAGTTTATCCTCTACATCATGTCATCTTTCTTAATGCGTTACCCTGTTCTTTATGAACTTAATACTCTAGATGCATGCTGGATAGCGGTCGATGTGTGGAGTAATAGTAGTAGATGCAGGCAGGAGTCGGTCTACTTGTCACGGACATGATGCCTATATACATGATCGTGCCTAGATAATCTCATAACTATTAAGCTTTTCTATCAATTGCTCGACAAGAATTTGTTCACCTTTGTAATACTTATGCTATCTTGGGAGAAGCCACTAGTGAAACCTATGGCCCCCGGGTCTATCTTTTATCATATAAGCTTTCAATCTACTTTTATTTGCATCTTTACTTTTCCAATCTACATTATAAAATACCAAAAATATATTTATCTTATCATATTATCTCTATTAGATCTCACTTTCACAAGTAGCCGTGAAGGGATTGACAACCCCTTTATTGTGTTGGTTGTGAGTTCTTGTTTGTTTGTGTAGGTGCGTGGGACTTTTGAGGAGCCTCCTACTGGATTGATTCCTTGGTTCTCAAAAACCGAGGGAAATACTTACGCTACTATTGCTGCATCACCCTTTCCTCTTCAAGGAAAACCAACGCAAGCTCAAGGCGTAGCAAGTAGGATTTCTGTGGGATCGTTGAAGGTAAGAGTGTCTAGAGGGGGGGTGATTAGACAACTCGACAAGATAAAAGTTTATGCCTTTTGATTAGAACAAGTTTTTAGCAAGTTCACAATGAAGATCAAGTCAAGCATCATGCATACAAGTCGAGCAACATACTACACATGCAATTCTAGAGTATGGGGCAGCGGAAAGTAAATTGCACATATAGTAAGGAGAGATTGTGAAGAGCAAACGCAATTTGGAGACACGGAGATTTTTCTCGTGGTTCCGATAGGTGGTGCTATCGTCAATCCACGTTGATGGAGACTTCAACCCACGGAGGGTAACGGCTGCGAGAGTCCACGGAGGGCTCCACCCACGAAGGGTCCACGAAGAAGCAACCTTGTCTATGCCATCATGGCCTCGTCCACGGAGGACTAGCCTTACTCGGGTAGATCTTCACGAAGTAGGCGATCTCCTTGCCCTTACAAACTTCTTGGTTCAACTCCACATCTTGACGGAGGCTCCCAAGCGACACCTAACCAATCTAGGAGGCACCACCCTCCAAAAGGTAATAGATGGTGTTGGTGATGATGAACTCCTTGCTCTTGTGCTTCAAATGATAATCTCCCCAACACTCAACTCTCCTCACTGATTTGGCTGTGGTGGAAGAAAGAATTGAGTGGAAAGCAACTTGGGAAGGCTAGAAATCAAGTTTCATATGGTGGGAGTGGAGCAACTTGATCTCAACACAAGGGTAGGTAGTTTTTCTTCTCAGAAATGTAAGGTAGGAGTGGTAGTTCTTTCTGATGGCTCTCTCCACGAATGAAGAGGAGGTGGAGGGGTATTTATAGCCTCCACACAAAATCAACCGTTACACATTTGACCAATCTCGGTCAGACCGAAGTTGACAACTCGGTGAGACCGAAAGTTCAAATCTTGTGAACGTTGGGATTTTCGGTGGGACCGAAAATACAATCTCGGTTAGTCCGATTCTTCCAAAGTCTAGGGTTTGCCAATCTCGGTGGGACCGACTTTCTCATCTCGGTGACACCGATTTGAGTACAGAAGGTTACAGAAGCTTGGCAACACCAATTTCGGTAAGACCGAGTTTGGAATCGGAAAATCCGAAATTACTAGGGTTTGGCTATATGGTGAGGTGGTTCATCTCGGTGTGGTGAGTTTATGGAATCGGTGGGACCGAGATTACTTATGGGTTTATGTTGGAATGAAAGATTGCTGATAGTTTGAGAGATAAATCACTAAGCACTTTGAGCAACCAGATCATCATCATAACCTCATCCCCTTTTAATAGTATTGGCTTTCCTATGGACTCAATGTGATCTTGGATCACTAAACCAAAAATAGAGTCTTGAGCTTTTGCCAATCCTTTCCTTAGCATCCTAGGGGTCCACCTTTCTAGTCCTTTTGCCATGCCAGAGTGATTGACTCTCCTGAAACATACTTGATGAAAGCATTAGTTCAACCACAAAGTATGTTGTCATTAATTACCAAAACCACCTAGGGAGCAAATGTGCTTTCAATTTCTAGCGCCGTTGCCGGGGAGGTCTTCGCTCAAGTCAAGACATACCAAGTACCCATCACAAACTCATCTCCCTCGCATTTACATTATTTGCCATTTGCCTCTCGTTTTCCTCTCCCCCACTTCACCTTTGTCGTTTTATTCGCCCTCTCTTTCCCAATCTCCTCTCTCTTTTGTTTGCCTTTTTGTTTGCTTGTGTGTTGGATTACTTGTCTCGATGGCGTAAGATAATACCAAATTGTGTGATTTCTCCAATACCAATGATAATGATTTCCTTAGCACTCCGGTTGCTCCTCTTAATGATGTTGAGTCTTGTGAAATTAATACTGCTTTGCTAAATCTTGTTATGAAAGATCAATTCTCCGGCCTTCCTAGTGAAGATGCCGCTACCCATCTAAACCATTTTGTTGATTTGTGTGAGATGCAAAAGAAGAAAGATACAGATAATGATATTGTTAAATTGAAGTTATTTCCGTTTTCACTTAGATATCGTGGTAAAGTTTGGTTTTCGTCTTTGCCTAAGAACAGTATTGATTCATGGAACAAGTGCAAAGATGCTTTTATCTCTAAGTATTTTCCTCCGGCTAAGATCATCACTCTTAGGAACGATATTATGAATTTTAAACAACTTGATCATGAGCATGTTGCCCAATTTTGAGAAAGAATGAAATTGATGATTCGCAATTGCCCTACTCATGGTTTGAATTTATGGATGATCATACAATTTTTTTATGCCGGATTGAATTTTGCTTCTAGAAATATTTTAGATTCGGCTGCAGGAGGCACATTTATGGAAATCACCTTAGGAGAAGCTACAAAACTCCTTGATAATATTATGGCTAATTATTCTCAATGGCACACCGAAATATCTACTTGTAAAAAAGTGCATGCTATAGAAGAAATTAATGTTTTGAGTGGAAAGATGGATGAACTTATGAAACTGTTTGTTACTCAGAGTGCTCATATTGATCCCAATGATATGCCTTTGTCTACTTTGATTGAGAATAATAATGAATCTTTGGATGTGAATTTTGTTGGTAGGAATAATTTTGGTAACAATGCTTATAGAGGAAACTTTAATCCTAGACCGTTCCCTAGTAATTCCTCTAATAATTATGGAAATTTCTACAATAATTCTTATGGTAATTTTAATAAGATGCCCTCTGATTTTGAGAATAGTGTTAAAGAATTTATCATCTCTCAAAAGAATTTTAATGCCTTGCTTGAAGAAAAATTGCTCAAAGTTGATGATTTGGCTAGGAACATTGATAGACTCTCGCTTGATGTTGATTCTTTGGAACTTAGATCTACTCCTCCTAAGCATGATATCAATGAGTCTCTCAAAGCTATGAGAGTTTCCATTGATGAGTGCAAATAAAGAACCGCTAGATTGCATGCTAAGAAAGATTGCTTTATAAAGGCGTGTTCTTCTAGTTTCCATGAAAGTAATGATGAAGATCTTAAAGTTATTGATGTGTCCCCTATTAGCTTTTTTTTTCAATATGAATCTTAATAATGATGGGACTGGAGATGAGTCAACTTTAGTTAAAAGGCGTCCCAATGATTCGGAGTTTTTAGATCTTGATGCTAAATTTGGTAAAAGTGGGATTGGAGAGGTCAAGACTTTAAATAGCATTGAACTCACTATCTTGGATTTCAAGGAATTTAATTATGATAATTGTTCTTTAGAAGATTGTATTTCCTTCTTGCAATCCGTTGTGAATTATCCTCATGCTTATAGTCAAAATAAATCTTTTACCAAACATATTGTTGATGCCTTGATGCAATCTTTTGATGAAAAACTTAATTTTGAATTTTCTATACCTACAAAACTTTATGATGAGTGGGAACCTACTATAAAGATTAAAATTAAAGATCATGAGTGTTATGCTTTTTGTGACTTGGGTGCTAGTGTTTCCACGATTTCGAAAACTTTATGTGATATTCTAGGTTTCCATGATCTTGATGATTGCTCCTTAAATTTGCACCTTGTGGATTCCACCATTAAAAAGCCAATGGGAAGGATCAATGATGTTATCATAGTTGCAAATAGGAATTTGGTGCCCGTAGATTTTATCGTTCTTGATATAGATTGCAATGTTTTTTGCCCTATTATTCTTGGTAGACCTTTCCTTAGGACGATTGGTGCAATTATTGATATGAAGGAAGGGAATATTAGATTTCAATTTCCATTAAGGAAAGGTATGGAGCACTTTCCAAGAAAGAAAGTTAAATTACCTTATGAATCTATCATGTGAGCTACCTATGAATTGAGTGCCAAAGATGGCACTACTTAGATCTATCCTTGCTTTTATGCCTAGCTAGGGGCGTTAAACGATAGCGCTAGTTGGGAGGCAACCCAATTTTATTTGTGTTTTTGTTTGTGCTTATGTTTAGTAATAAATTTTGCATCTACCTTATGTTTAGATGTGTTTTATGTTCTATTTAGTGTTTGTGCCAAGTAGAACCTATAGGATAACATATGGTAATAGTTAATTTGATTCTGCTGAAAAACAGAACCTTTGCGCGCACGAAAATAACTTTAGTAATTCACAGAAACGTTCTTTTGTGTTGATTATTTTTGCTGTAGATCAATAGACAAATTTCCCAGGACTTCCTATTTTGGTAGGAATTTAAAATTTCTAGAAGTATTCGAGAGTTACAGATTGCTACAGACTGTTATATTTTTGACAGATTCTGTTTTTTGTGTGTTGTTTGCTTATTTTGATGCATCTTTGGCTGTAAGTGGTATGAACCATAGAGAACTCGGAATATAGTAGGTTTAACACCAATATAAATAAATAATGAGTCCATTACAGTACCTTATGTGGTGGTTTTTCTTTCTTTCACTAACGGAGCTTATGAGATTTCCTGTTGAGTTTTGTGTTGTGAAGTTTTCAAGTTTTGGGTAAAGATTTGATGGACTATGGAATAAGGAGTGGCAAGAGCCTAAGCTTGGGGATGCCAATGGCACCCCAAGATATTCAAGAATAGACAAAAGCCTAAGCTTGGGGATGCCCCTGGAAGGCATCCCCTCTTTCGTCTTCGTTTATCGGTAACTTTACTTGGAGCTATATTTTTATTCACCACATGATATGTGTTTTTCTTGGAGCGTCTTGTATGATATTAGTCTTTGCTTTTTAGTTTTCCACAATCATCCTTGCCATACACACCTTTTGGGAGAAGTCCACTTGATTAGAATTTATTAGAATACTCTATGCGCTTCACTTATATCTTTTGAGCTAGATAGTATTAGCTCTAGTGCTTCACTTATATCTTTTAGAGCACGACGGTGGCTTAATTTTGAAGAAATTGTTGATCTCTCATGCTTCACTTATATTATTTTGAGAGTCTTTTAGAACAGCATGGTATTTGCTATGGTTATGAATTTTGTCCTAGAATGATGAGCATCCAAGTTGGGTATAACAAAAACTATCATAGAAAGTGCATTAAACACTAGGATCAATTTGATGCTTGATAATTGTTTTGAGATATAAAGGTGGTAATGTTAGAGTCATGCCAGAGGGTAATTATGAAATTGAGAAATACTTGTGTTGAAGTTGGCAAGTCCCATAGCATGCACGTATGGTAAAAGTTGTGTGACAAATTTGTTGCATGAGGTGCTCTTTTGATTGCCTTCCTTATGAGTGGAGGTCAGGATCGCGCGATGGTTAACTCCTACCAACCCTTCCCCTAGGATCATGCGTAGTAGTACTTTGCTTTGAGGGCAAGTAGACTTTCGCAATAAGTATATGAGTTCTTTATGACTAATGTGAGTCCATGGATATACGCACACTCACCCTTCCACTTTGCTAGCCTCTATTATACCGCGCAACTTTCGCCGGTATCATGCACCCATTATTTACCTTCCCCAAAACAGCCACCATACCTACCTATTATGGCATTTCCATAGCCATTCTGAGATATATTGCCATGCAACTTTCCACCGTTCCGTTATTATGACACGCTCCATCATTGTCATATTGCTCTTTGCATGATCATGTAGTTGACATCGTATTTGTGGCAAGGCCACCCTCATAATTTTCATACATGTCACTCTTGATTCATTGCATATCCCGGTACACCGCCGGAGGCATTCATATAGAGTCATATTTTGTTCTAAATGTTGAGTTGTAATTCTTGAGTTGTAAATTAATAAAAGTGTGATGATATTCATTACTAGAGCATTGTCCCAAGTGAGGAAAGGATGATGAAGACTATGATTCCCCCACAAGTCGGGAATAGACTTCAGACTTTAATAAAAAAAGAGGCCAAAGTGCCCACCAAATAAAAAAAGGAAGAAAGGCCAAATAAAAAAAGAGAAAGGCCAAATAAAAAATAAGAGAAAAAGAGAGAAGGGACAACTACTATCTCTTTTCCACACTTGTGCTTCAAAATAGCACCATGATCTTCATGATAGAGAGTCTCTTGTGTTGTCACTTTCATATACTAGTGGGAATTTTTCATTATAGAACTTGGCTTGTATATTCCAATGATGGGCTTCCTCAAAATGCCCTAGGTCTTCGTGAGCAAGCAAGTTGGATGCACACCCACTTAGTTTATTTTGTTGAGCTTTCATAATTTATAGCTCTAGTGCATCCGTTGCATGGCAATCCCTACTCACTCACATTGATATCTATTGATGGGCATCTCCATAGCCCGTTGATACGCCTAGTTGATGTGAGACTATCTTCTCCCTTTTTGTCCTCACAACCACCACCTTATACCACCATAGTGCTATGTCCATGGCTTGCGCTCATGTATTGCGTAAGAGTTGAAAAAGCTGAAGCGCGTTAAAAAGTAAGAACAGATTACTTGGCTGAAACCGGGGTTGTGCATGATGGGAGTATTTTGTGTAATGAAAATGAAGCATGGCCTAACTATATGATTTTGTAGGGATAAGCTTTCTTTGGATATGCTATTTTGATAGGACATGACTATTTGTTAGTATGCTTCGAGTATTACTGAATCATTTGGATCTGAACAATCATGCCACAATAAAGAAAATCACATTGAGAATTATGCTATGTAGCATTCCACATCAATTTTTTTGTTTCTATCATTTACTACTTGAGGACGAGCAGGAATTAAGCTTGGGGATGCTTGATACGTCTCCAATGTATCTCTAATTTTTGATTGTTCCATGCTATTATATTACCCGTTTTGGACGTTTATGGGCTTTACTTTACACTTTTATATCAATTTTTGGACTAACCTGCTAATCGGAGGCCCAACCCGTATTGCTGTTTTTTGCCTATTTTAGTGCTTCGAAGAAAAGGAATATCAAACGGAGCCCAAACGGAATGAAACCTTCGGGGGCGATCTTTTTGGAACAAACATGATCTAGAGGACTTGGACTGCAAGTCAAGAAGCAATCGAGGAGGCCACGAGGGTGGAGGGCGCCCTCCCCCTACTAGGCGTGCCCCCTATCTCATGGGCCCCTCGGGCGTCCACCGACCTACTTCTTCCTCCTATATATACTCACGTACCCCAAGAACATCAAGGGCGACAACGAAAACCTAATTCCACCGCCGCAACCTTCTATATCCGCGAGATCCCATCTTGGAGCCTTCGCCGACGCTCTGACGGAGGGGGAATCAACCACGGAGGGCTTCTACATCAACACCATAGCCTCTCCGATGAGTTGTGAGTAGTTTACCATAGACCTTCGGGTCCATAGCTATTAGCTAGATGGCTTCTTCTCTCTCTTTGAATCTCAATACCATGTTCTCCTTGATCTTCTTGGAGATCTATTCGATGTAACTCTTTTTGCGGTGTGTTTGTCGAGATTCGATGAATTGTGGGTTTATGATCAAGTTTATCTATGAGAAATATTTGAATCTCCTCTGAATTCTTGGTGTGATTAAGTTATCTTTGCATGTCTCTTCGAATTATCAGTTTGGTTTGGCCTACTAGATTGATCTTTCTTGTAATGGGAGAAGTGCTTAGCTTTGGGTTCAATCTTGTGGTGTCCTTTCCCGATGGATGTGAGGGCAAAAAGGCACGTATTGTATTGTTGCCATCGAGGATAAAAGATGGGGCTTATATCACATTGCATGAGTTTATCCTCTACATCATGTCATCTTTCTTAATCGTTACTCTGTTCTTTATGAACTTAATACTCTAGATGCATGCTGGATAGCGGTCGATGTGTGGAGTAATAGTAGTAGATGCAGGCAAGAGTCGGTCTACTTATCACGGACGTGATGCCTATATACATGATCATGCCTAGATAATCTCATAACTATTCGCTTTTCTATCAATTGCTCGACAGTAATTAGTTCACCCACCGTAATACTTATGCTATCTTGAGAGAAGCCACTAGTGAAACCTATGGCCCCTGGGTCTATCTTTTATCATATAAGCTTTCAATCTACTTTTATTTGCATCTTTAGTTTTCCAATATATATTATAAAATACCAAAAATATATTTATCTTATCATATTATCTCTACCAGATCTCACTTTCGCAAGTGGCCGTGAAGGGATTGACAACCCCTTTATTACGTTGGTTGCGAGTTCTTGTTTGTTTGTGTAGGTGCGTGGGACTTTTGAGGAGCCTCCTACTGGATTGATACCTTGGTTGTCAAAAACTGAGGGAAATACTTACACTACTATTGCTGCATCACCCTTTCCTCTTCAAGGAAAACCAACGCAAGATCAAGACGTAGCACGTAGCTCAGAGGATATTTGTGACTTAGGCAATTACAGGGTCGCGGCTAAGTCTCCAAGTGGGAGGATTTCTCTCCACCCGGAATGTTTTTAACTTAGGCAATTTTGGGGTCGCGGCTAAGTCCTGAGTGGGAGGATTGCTCTTCCACTCGGAGTGTTTTTAACTTAGGAGATTTCAGGGTCGCAGCTAAGCCCTGAGTGGGAGGATTGCTCTCCACTCGGAGTGTTTTTAACTTAGGAGATTTCAGGGTCGAAGCTAAGCCCCCCGAGCGGGAGGATTGCTCTCCACTAGGAATGTTTTTTAACTTAGGCGATTACGGGGTCGCAGCTAAGCCCCCGAGCGGGAGGATTGCTCTCCACTCGGAGTGTTTTTTAACTTAGGCGATTATGGGGTCGCAGCTAAGCCCCCGAGTGGGAGGATTGCTCTCCACTCAGAATGTTTTTTAACTTAGGCGATTACGTGGTCGCAGCTAAGCCCCTGAGTGGGAGGATTGCTCTCCACTCGAAATGTTTTTTTAACTTAGGCGATTACGGGGTTGCAGCTAAGCCCCCGAGTGGGAGGGTTGCTCTCCACTCGGAATGTTTTTAACTTAGGCGATTACGGGGTCGCAGCTAAGCCCCCGAGTGGGAGGATTGCTCTCCACTCGGAATGTTTTTACCTTAGGCGATTATGGGGTCGCAGCTAAGCCCCCGAGTGGGAGGATTGCTCTCCACTCGGAATGTTTTTAACTTAGGCGATTATGGGGTCGCATCTAAGCACCTGAGTGGGAGGATTGCTCTCCACTCGGAATGTCTTTTTTTTTAACTTAGGCGATTACGGGGTCGCAGCTAAGCCCCCGAGTGGGAGGATTGCTCTCCACTCGGAATGTTTCTTTAACTTAGGCGATTACAGGGTCGCAGCTAAGCCCCCGAGTGGTAGGATTGCTCTCCACTCAAAATGTTTTTTAACTTAGGCGATTACGGGATCGCAGCTAAGCCCCCGAGTGGGAGGATTGCTCTCCACTCGGAATGTTTTAACTTAGGCGAATCAGGTTTGCGGCTAAGCCACCCACTGGGGGATTTGGACACAGGTGATTACGAGAAACCAATCATTAAGATACTGTAAAAATCTTGTCTTTGGAAAACAAACTGAAGAGCTTTTATTACAACTCGTCGGGTCGAGTGATTTTAGGTATACAAAGGATGAAGTAGCGCTGCCTTCCATGCGCGTGGCTCGTCCATTTTCTTGGCTATGTTGTAAATGTGGTACGCTCCATTGTGAAGCACCTTGGTGATGATTAAGGGACCTTCGCAGGCCGAAGCGAGCTTGTGAGGTCATTTCTGAACCACTCGGACCACAAGATCTCCTTCCTGAAATGCTCGACCTCTGACATTGCGAGCGTGGAATCGACACAGATCTTGATGATAGATGGTCGACCGAACCAAAGCCATCTCGCGCTCTTCCTCCAGGAGGTCAACTGCGTCTTCGCGTGCTTGCTCTGCTTCATCTTCTAAGAATAGTTCAACTCGGGGAGCACTGTGTAGTAAGTCACTCGGAAGCACAGCCTCAGCGCCGTACACCAGGAAGAAAGGGGTTTGACCAGTCGACCGGTTGGGCGTTGTTCTCAGCCCCCATAGGACTGATGGCAATTCAGTCACCCAAGCTCCAGCAGCATGCTTAAGATTGCGCATCAGTCGAGACTTTAACCCTTGAAGGACCAAACCATTTGCCCTTTCTGCTTGTCCATTCGACTGCGGGTGTGTGACGGATGCATAGTTGACCCGAGTGCCTTGGGAAGCGCAGAACGCCTTGAACCCATCAGAATCAAATTTGGAGCCATTATCTATGATGATGCTGTGAGGAACTCCATATCTGAATATCAACTCTCTGATGAAACTGACGGCAGTGCCTACTCCAAGGTTTTTGATGGGCTTGGCTTCGATCCACTTGGTGAACTTGTCGACTGCTACGAGTAAATGTGTCAAACCACTCGCGCCGGTCTTGAAGGGACCAACCATATCCAATCCCCAGACTACAAACGGCTAGATGAGTGGAATAGTCTTCAGGGCAGATGCAGGCTTGTGAGACATGTTGGAGTAGACCTGGCAACCTACGCACTTGTCGACTATATCTTTCGCCATCTCATTTGCTCGAGGCCAATAGAATCTCGCTCGGTATGCTTTGGCCACGATGGTCCGAGAGGACGCATGGTGACCACAGGTCCCTGAGTGGATGTCGTTTAGGATCATTCGGCCTTCTTTCGGGGTGATGCAGCGTTGGGCCACTCCTGTGACACTTTCTCTGTATAGCTGTCCTTTCATCATGGTGAAAGCTTTCAATCGACGGACTATCTGGCGAGCCTCATCGTCATCCTCTGGGAGCTCCTTTCTGAGAATGTACGTGATGTACGGTACTGTCCAATCATGCATGACCACCAAGACTTCCATGATTAGGTCGACCATGGTTGGGACCTCGATCTCAGTCGGGTTGGTTGAACTTATTGGTTGCGGGGGATCTTCCTTGAAGGGATCTTCTTGTACTGACGGGGTGTGGAGATGCTCCAAGAACACATTGTTGGGAATAGGCTACCGAGTGGAACCTATCTTCACCAGATCATCAGCAGCTTGATTCTTGATTCGTGGGATGTGGTGGAGCTCTAACCCCTCAAACTTCTTCCCTAGCTTTCTCACTACATTGCAGTAACCTATCATTGCGGGACTCCTGACATCCCATTTCCTTCATTACTTGGTTAACCACTAAGTCTGAGTCGCCAGAAACCATCAAGCGCCGGACGCCGAATGAAATGTCCATACGCAACCCATACAATAGTGCCTCATACTCAGCTTCATTGTTCGAAGAATCAAAGTGAATTTGGAGGACATTGCTGCGCTTGTCTCCTCGTGGGGACACTAAGACCACTCCTACACCAGAGCCATTTAACATCTTGGATCCATCAAAAAACATGGTCCAATGTTTTGACTGAATTTGAATCTGCTGTTGTTGTTTCGTCCACTCTGCGAGGAAATCTGCAATTGCTTGAGACTTAATGGCCTTCTTTGCCTCAAATTTGATATCCAAAGGAAGAAATTAAATCGCCCACTTTGCCACTCGACTAGTTGCATCTCTGTTATTCAGAATCTCTGACAATGGAGCATCGCTGACAACTAAAATTGAGTGATCAGAGAAATAATGTGCAACCTTCTTCGTGGTCAGGTAAATCCCATAAACAAGCTTCTGATAGTGAGGATATCTCTGCTTGGATGGAGTTAAGACTTCTGAAATGTAATACATGGGGATTTGAACTTTGAAGGCCTTGCCTTCTTCTTCCCGCTCGACCATGAGCACTATGCTAACAACTTGTCCCGTGGCTGCGATGTAAAGCAGCAAAGGCTCCTTGCTAACCGGAGCAGCAAGCACCGGCTGGGTGGAAAGCAGGGCTTTGAGCTCCTCAAATGCTGCTTCAGCTTCGTCATTCCACTCGAATTTGTCAGATTTATTCATCAGTCGGTAAAGAGGCAGTGCCTTTTCACCGAGGCGTGAGATGAATCGGCTCAAAGCAGCCAAACAACCAGTAAGCTTCTGTACGTCATGCACACACACTAGGCGTTTCATTCGGAGGATTGTGCTAATCTTCTCTATGTTTGCATCGATCCCTCGTTCGAAAATGAGAAAACCGAGTAACTTTCCGCCTGGGACTCCAAACGTGCACTTTGATGGATTAAGCTTGATATCATACCTTCTTAGGTTGGCAAAGGTTTCAGCAAGGTCAGTCAGCAGGTCGAATCCTTTGCGTGACTTAACCACTATGTCATCCATGTATGCTTCCACATTCCGACTGATTTGAGTGGCGGCGCCGAATCATGCGCATGAATGTGGCACCAGCATTCTTGAGGCCAAAGGGCATAGTAACATAGCAAAAACACCCGAACGGGGTGATGTAAGCCGTATTTATCTCATCGGGTCCATACAGTCGGATCTGATGGTACCCGGAATAAGCGTCCAGGAAGGACAGTCGCTCACATCCCATAGTTGAGTCGACTATCTGGTCGATGCGGGGCAGAGGGAAATGATCTTTCGGGCAGGCCCGATTGATGTGCTTGAAGTCAATACACATTCAGAGTGAATTGTCTTTCTTGGGAACCATAACAACATTGGCAAGCCACTCGGAGTGGTATATCTCGTGGATGAACTCAGCAGCCAGGAGCCGAGCCACCTCTTCGCCAATGGCTTTTCTCTTCTCCGTGGCGGACCGACGGAGGTGCTCTTTGACAGGTTTTACTTTTGGATCGACTCACAAACGGTGCTTAGCCAGCTCCCTAGGTACACCTGGCATGTCAGATGGCTTCCATGCAAACATGTCCCAGTTCTCACGGAGGAACTGGATGAGCGATTTTTCCTATTTGTTGTTGAGTGTCGTCGAGATATGGGTCGAAGCGACATTGGGGTCGGTCGGGTGAACATGGACTGGCTTAGTCTCGCCGTCCGACTGAAATGCGGACTCCGAGGCAGGCCTCTTAGCACGCAGCAAATCACTCGGATCTGCAGTCTTCTGGTACTCTTGAAACTCTACTGCTGCCATCGCTTTCAAATGCGCTATCTTTGCCCCATCTTGAAGACAATCTTACGCTCTCGGCGATTCTGGAAACCGTTATTACGCCTCTAGGGTCGGGCATCTTCATCTTGAGATATACATAGCACGGTCGAGCCATAAAGCTAGCATAAGCAGGTCTGCCCAGAATGGCATGATATGCACTCTGGAAATCCACAACCTCAAACGTCAACTTCTCCTTGCGGAAATTCTTCTCATTGCCGAAAACCACGTCGAGAGTGATCTGGCTGAGTGATTCGGCTTTCTTTCCTGGGATGATTCCATAGAACCGCATGTTGCTCTTGCTAAGTTTGGACATCGGAATGCCGATTCCTTTGAGGGCCTCAGCATATAGAATATTCAGGCCACTGCCACCATCCATCAGGACCTTAGTCAGTCGGGTGCCTCCCACGACTGGGTCAACCACCAGTGCTTGCCGCCCAGGGGTAGCTACACGTGCCAGGTGGTTAGACTGGTCGAATGTAATGGGTTTTTGACCACTTCAGATTCGTTGGTGTTGCCGGAGCAACCATGTTTACCTCTCTGTTAATGACCTTCAGTCGACTTTTGCTCTCGACATCGGCAAAAATCACCAAGGTGGCATTGACATTGGGATAACCAGCATCATCATTCTTATCTTCTTCTTCCTTCTCAGACTATTTGTCCTTATCATTGGGTTTACTCTCTCAGAAGTTCTGAATTAGGAGTCGACATTGTCGAGTGGTATGCTTGGGGAGAATCAGGTTCCCCTCCTCATCCTTCTTGGTGTGAATATGGCACGGCAAATCCATCACATCATTTCCTTCCTGGTCCTTCACTTTCTTGGGGGGTCCAGGGCCCTTTGGGTTTCCCTTTGAACTTTCCTTGATTCAACACTGCTGCCTCGGCAGGACCTGTGCCTCAGCCTTTCGCTTCTGCTTCTGACTAGAATTTCCTCCTTCGGTGTCCTGGGCGACTGTTTTGTGCTTGCCACTCCTGAGTCGGTCTTCCTCTTCGCCGTTAGCGTATTTGGTGGCAATCTCCATCATCCGAGTCAAAGACATATCTCCAGTCCGACCGAACTTCAGATTGAGCTCTCTGTAGCAAACGCCTTCCTTGAAGGCACAGACTGCTTGGTGTTTTGACACATTCTCCACTGTGTGGTGCAAAGTGATCCATCTCTGGATATAGTCTCTCAGGGTTTTATTTGGTTTCTGCACGCAACGTACAGCTCCGGTAGACCTGCAGGTCTCTTGCAAGTGCCCTCAAACGTTCTGGTGAACACTCGGGTAACGCATCCCAACTCAAAATGCTCCCAGGGCTCAACTGATTCAGCCAAGCCCTGGCAGAACCTTCAAGCATCAGAGGGAGGTGCTTCATGGCCACCTCATCGCTGCTGCCACCAATGTGCATAGCCACTCAGTAGTCTTCGAGCCAAGTATCGGGCTTCGACTCGCCTGTAAACTTACTAACGCCAGTTGCCAGTCTAAAGTTATGAGGAATCTCAGCGGCTCTGATGGCTCTTCCAAAACACTATGGGCCGGAAACGTGGACTCTGCCTCCACTGGGTCTGTCTCGATCTAGCCCTTCTCTGTATTCTTTGTTCCGGCCGACCAAACCCTGCACAAGGACATACCTCGCGTCAAAGCCGGGCTCTCTGGGGTCGACTGGAACTCTATGGCCATTCCCATACGGACGCCTGTCGTCATTGCGCCGGGGCGCGTATGACCCGTCCCCCGGAAGGGGCGAAGGCGCTCAACGGTAGTTGTCGCAGGCGTGTTCATGATCATATTCTCCATGAAATCTTCCCAGGTACCGATTCTGGCGGTGATCACGACCTCCATGCTGCAAAGGGGACCTAGGACTGTGTGCCGACTGAACGGTATCTGCTCTCACTGATCTGCTATGGATTCTGTTCCGCGATTGGGACACATCGGAGTTCTGGTCACCCGCTGCTCGGAGCAGTGTTCTGATATGTTCCAAGCCACTTCCAGCCTCTAAATAGGACGGCTGAATGGACTCTGCAATACGCGCAGCGGTTGCCAAATTCTGAATCAGTGTACGGAATACCTGAGTTTCCGGTGGAAACAATTGCTGCGGACGTCGACTGGACTCGGGGATCAGTCGGCGAGCACGCTCGCTGAGAGAATGTTGGGGATTCTCGGCGGGTGCGCTCAGCCAGAGTGGCAAGGTGCACTGCCTCCAAGGCCCGGGCCTCGGTGGTTTCCCCTACGATGGGGGTCTGGAGAGCCTCCACGTTGCAGCGATGCAGCTCCTCCCTCTGATGCGAACTGAGAGGTTGGGGCTGATATTCTTTGTGGTTGAGTGACGGGCCACCGCTTCTGCCGCCGTCGCCACTACGATGAAAACCAGGCGGACCGCCATGGGAGTCGACCATGAGGACCTCCACCGCGGGGTCACAACTCCCGCTCTCGGAAAATGTATCTGCAAAATCAGTTGACAGGTCGACCGATCCGCGGGAAAACATGTCGGGCTCGATCGCCGCGACTTGGGGGGTGAAGGCCTGACGAGCCACCACATGTCTCACCCATCGTTGGAGCCGCGAACGCCCAGACCGCTTGCGGCGGCGTCCAGCGGAGTGAGATGGCAATGCGATGACCGACTGGTATGGGGTAGACGGCTGCCGAAGGAGGATGCCACAGGACCTCGCGTGAAAGTGCGATGAGCCACGAGCCGGGAGAGCCTCGACATCGAGGGGGCCTCCTGGAGCCAGGCGGAGTCGTCGGCGACAAAAATGAGCGCGCCGAGTCGGAACTCGCGGCCCATGACCAAACGCCGCCCGAAACCATGTTGATGAAGATCGGAAAAAAATGCAACCTCGCCGAAAGTCGCTAAGACACTTTGCCCCATGGTGGGTGCCAACTGTCGTGGTTCTAAGTCTGACAGTAAGTATAGGGGGTGTGAATGAGGAGGCAAGGTCCTAGCTACAGTGATATTGTACACAAGTGTTTACGAGTTCAGGCCCCTCTTGGAGGAGGTAAAAGCCCTACGTCTTGGTGCCCGGAGGCGGTCGACTGGATTATGGGAGTGTGTGTTACAGGGGGTCCAAACCCTTGTGCCAGAGGAGGGGGTGGCTTATTTAGAGTGTGCCAGGATCCCAGCCATCCCCCGTTACAAGAAGTTCGATGCTCATAAAGATGGGGCGTTACTGATAACGCCAGCCATAAGTGCTTTTAATGACCTTAAAGACTACGGAGTGAACGCTTCACCGTTGCTGTTCTGAGTGACTCCTGGTCTTTGATACGTCCATTTTGCATCATGCTTTTATATCAATACTTATTGCATTATGGTCTGTTATTACACGTTATGTCACAATACTTATGGCTATTCTTTCTTATTTTACAAGGTTTACCATGAAGAGGGGGAATGCCGGCAGCTGGAATTCTGGCTGGAAAAGGAGCAAATATTGGAAACCTATTATGCACAGCTCCAAAAATCCTGAAACTCCACGGAAGTCATTTTGGAATTAATAAGAATTATTGAGCGAAGAAAACACCAGAGGGGGCCCACACCCTGGCCAGGAGGGTGGGGGGGCGCCCACCCCTAGTGGCCGCGCCCCTGTCTCCTGGGCCCCCTGGTGGCCATTCGGTGCCCATCTTCTGCTATATGAAGGCTTTTACCCTGGAAAAAAAAATCATAAGCAAGCTTACGGGTCGAAACTCCGCCGCCACGAGGCGGAACCTTAGCGGAACCAATCTAGGGCTCCGGCGGAGCTGTTCTGCCGGGGAAACTTCCCTCCGGGAGGGGGAAATCATCACCATCGTCATCACCAACGATCTTCTCATCGGGAGGGGGTCAATCTCCATCAACATCTTCACCAGCACCATCTCCTCTCATAACCCTAGTTCATCTCTTTTATCCAATCTTGTATCAAAACCACAAATTGGTACCTGTGGGTTGCTAGTAGTGTTGATTACTCCTTGTAGTTGATGCTAATTAGTTTACTTGGTGGAAGATCATATGTTCAGATCCTTAATGCATATTAATACTCCTCTGATTATGAACATGAATATGCTTTGTGAGTAGTTACATTTGTTCCTGAGTACATGGGTGAAGTCTTGCTATTAGTAGTCATGTGAATTTGGTATTCGTTCGATATTTTTATGAGATCTCTAGTGGTGTTATGTGAACGTCGACTACATGACACTTCACCATTATTTGGGCCTAGAGGAAGGCATTCGGAAGTAATAAGTAGATGATGGGTTGGTAGAGTGACAGAATCTTAAACCCTAGTTTATGTGTTGCTTCGTAAGGGGCTGATTTGGATCCATATGTTTCATGCTATGGTTATATTTACCTTAATACTTCTTTTGTAGTTGTGGATGCTTGCAATAGGGGTTAATCATAAGTGGGATGCTTTTCCAAGTAAGGGCAGTACCCAAGCACCGGTCTACCCACGTATCAAATTACCAAAGTACCGAACGTGAATCATATGAGCGTGATGAAAACTAGCTTGACGATAATTCCCATGTGTCCTCGGGAGCGCTTTTCTCATTATAAGAAATTATCCAGGCTTGTCCTTTGCTACAAAAAGGATTGGGCCACCTTGCTGCACTTTATTTACTTTCATTGCTTGTTACCCGTTACAAATTATCTTATCACAAAACTATCGGTTGCCTACAATTTCAGTGCTTGCAGAGAATACCTTGCTGAAAACCGCTTGTCATTTCCTTCTGCTCCTCGTTGGGTTCAACACTCTTACTTATCGAAAGGACTACGATAGATCCCCTATACTTGTGGGTCATCAGTCTTCTGTAGGTCGAGTGGTTTCTTGTATGGTCGAGTGATTGTCTGGTCGTGTGACATCAGGAAGGAGGGGTACCCGAGTGATTGATTGGTCGAGTGGATTGCACTCGACGCCTTTATTGGGCACTCCTCGTTGTCTCTTGAGCTTCTTTGGTTCTAGGGTGGTGACCTTGGGTTGGAAGTATGGGTCAGGCCTATGACCCTACCCCAGGTCTATATCATCATCACCACCCACTCCAACATGCCATGGATAGCATCCATAGCCAGAATGAACAATGCCAATGAGATAGGGTCACCCTGTCTCACCCCTTGGCCAAGAGCAAAATGGGGACTCAGCTCGCCGCTGATGAGGACAGACGTAGAGGCAGTGGAGAGCACCCAGCATATCCAAGAACACCATTTCCTACCGAATCCCCTAGCAGTTAGGATCTCCAACAAGAACTCCCAAGAAAGGGCATCAAAGGCTTTGGAGATGTTGATTTTCATCAGTATCGAAGGCCTCCGTTTGTGATGTAGTAGGCGAGCTTGGTTCCTTACAAACTTGAAGTTTTTATGAATGCTGCGCCAGGAGATGAAAGAACTTTGAGCCTATGAAATGAGGGTGGGCAAGAGTGGAGCCAGACGGACTGCAAGCACCTTGGCGAAGATCTTGGCTGCACCATGAATGAGATTGGTAGGTCTAAAGTCACCGATCTCCAGAGAATTGGTTTACTTGGGAAGGAGGGTGAGAATTGATGTGTTGAGGCCTCCAAAAGAGTATTCCCTCATGTAGAGCCTTCATCACAGCCATCAGGTCCGGGGCTATGATATCCCAACACAATTTGTAAAACAGACCTGAGAAGCCGTCTGGTTTTGGGGCCCTGTCAGAAGGCATGCCCATGATCACCCACTTCACCTCTTCCATAGTGAACTCCGACTCGAGGTCTTGAGCCAACTCCGGCATCAGCTGCCGTAAGTTCAGTTCCTCCAAGCGAAACATGCTCCTACCCATGCCCAGCTTCGGAGAGCCCATTAGGTTACTGAAATACTCGCTCGCCAAGCTCAACTTCTCCATAGCCGTGGCAATTCTGTCGCCCTACTTGAGATAGGGTATTAGATGCTTGTGATGACGCCCGTTAGCTTTCATGTGAAAATATTTAGAGTCGGCATCTCCTTCCTTAAGATCCCGCACCCTAGCTTGTTGTCACAATTGAACGCGTTCAAGCGAAGCAAAGGCCAGGCGCTTTCCCTTCAGGAAGGCACTAATAACCCACAAGTGTAGGGGATAATTGTAGCATCTTTCAATAAGTAAGAGTGTCGAACCCAACGAGGAGCCAAAGGTAGAACAAATATTCTCTCCAGCCCTATCTGCCACTGATACGACTCTACGCACGCTTAGTGTTCTCTTTATCGAGAACAAGTATGAAAATAGAAGTACTTTGTAGGTGTTGTTGGATAGGTTTGTAAGATAATAAAGAACACGTAAATAAAAAGTAGGGGCTATTTAGATAAAGAAGCAATAAAGTAAATATAGCGAGTGTGGAAAAGTGGTGGTAGTAGTTGTGGAATTGTCCCTAAGCAATTGACTATGTTACTAGACCGATAATCACTATTGCAATTCTATTTGAGGGAGAGGCATAAGCTAACATACTTTCTCTACTTGGATCATATGCACTTATGATTGGAACTCTAGCAAGCATCCGCAACTACTAAAGATCATTAAGGTAAAACCCAACCATAGCATTAAAGCATCAAGTCCCCTTTATCCCATACATAAAACAACCTACTTACTCGGTCTCAGTAGTACATCACTCATGCCACCCACCATAAGCAAATCATAAACATATTGCAAACCCTCCAACAGGAATCCCTCACGCTTGCGCGACACGGAGGGCACAATAGGACAGCACCAATAATGAAACATGCAACTCAAACCAATCATAGCAATTCATCAATCGCCGATAGGACAATGGAAATCTACTCAGACATCATAGGATGGCAACACATCATTGGAAAATAATATGAAGCATAAAACACCATGTTCAAGTAGAGGGTACAGCGGGTTGCGGGAGAGTGGACCGCTGAATATAGAAGGGGGAAGGTGATGGAGATGTTGGTGAAGATGATGGAGGTGTTGGTGAAGATCGCGGTGATGATGATGGCCCCCGGCGGTGTTCCGGCGCCACCAGAAGCAAGGGGGAGAGAGCCCCCCCTTTTCTTCTTATTCCTTGACCTTCTCCCTAGATGGTAGAAGGGTTTCCCCTCTGGTCCTTGGTTCCCATGGCTTGGGAGGGGCAAGAGCCCCTCCGAGATTGGATCTATCTCTTTGTTTCTGCGTTCTCAGATTCTGCCCCTTCACCATTTCTTTTATATCCGGAGATCCGTAACTCCGATTGGGATGAATCTTTCACCCAGATCTTTCTCATAAAATTAGCTTTCTTGCGGCAGAAGAAGAGCATCAACCGCCTTACGGGGGCCCCAGGAGAGTCTAGGGCGCGCCCCTATCTCTTGGCCCCCTCGGGCACCGTCTCGCGTTGATTTTACTTCCCAAAAATCATAAATATTCCAAAATAATTCTCTGTCCGTTTTTATCCCGTTTGGACTCCGTTTGATATGGGTTTTCTGCGAAACATAAAACATGCAACAAACAGGAACTGGCACTGGGCACTGGATCAATATGTTAGTCCCCAAAAAAGTAGTTGCCAAAAGTATATGAAAGTTGAAGAATATTGGCATGGAACAATCAAAAATTATAGATACGACGGAGACGTATCAGGCACGCAAGTTTCTTTCCCCCATAGAGTGTTGTCTCCTCTCCTGCGCGCAGTCCAGACGCCAGATCACTTCATTAGCCATATGAAACTAGAGATTAAGCCCACTCCATCTTCTCTAACCCCAACTTCTTAGAGCTTTA
The DNA here is from genome assembly GCA_021437245.1 of Aegilops speltoides. NCBI lineage: Eukaryota > Viridiplantae > Streptophyta > Magnoliopsida > Poales > Poaceae > Aegilops > Aegilops speltoides. The sequence continues at coordinate 331,027,194 of CM038144.1, forward strand.
GCAGTGCGGTGTAATTTGATATTCAAGATCTTCATTGCGTCGCTGCCCTCAACATCTTGCGTCCATGCTCCTTGACAGTGTCAGCGAATCCTAGCAGCTTGCACTAGAAATTCTTGAAATGAAAGCGGTAGGTGCACAGTCTTGCGAAAGAGCAAGCGAGAAGCAGGGGACAGTGGTCCGAGATGTTGGAACCGAGCGATAGCAGATCACTGACGGGATATAATCCTCCTAGTCGTTGTTGAATATCACCCAGTCCAGCCTCGCCAACACCGCATGCTCCTAATTATTACACCATGTGTAACGCCTCCCGATCATGGTCATGTCATGGAGACCCAATCTGTTGATCGTATGCCTGAATCTATTCATGAGCCTTCTGTTTACTCTCCTTGAGCTGTGCTCTTCTTCATTGCATACAATGTTAAAATCATCATTGAGGATCCATGGCAGACGCACCTGATCACCAAACTGCACAATAGTCTCTAGGAACCTAACTTTGTGCTCTTTCTCTTGCGGCCCATAAACAGAAGACACCAACCACTCCTTGACATCTGCCAATGACAAAACTTGTGCCGAAATCATGAATTCGTCTTTCTGAACATTCAAGACTCCCAGCCTGTCAGATTTCTTGGCCAACAAAATACCTCCTTTGGTACCTTCAGCAGGCAAGAAATCAAAACCATCAAAGCCCGGTCCCAAAGTCTCTCAAACCACATATTCAGTCACCAGCGCTAAATTGGACTCTTGGAAGCAAACTAGAGAAACATCGAGGGATTGCATGAACAACCTAATAGAACTCCTCCGGCAGGTTATTGAGACCCGTTACATTCCAAGCCAATACACCTAAGGACAAAGACATGATAAAACAAAGCAGTAGACCACTGAGAGCAGCCAGGCCCGTCTAGGCACCGCATGGCTCGACTGCCTATGGAAGAGAGAAAGCACCGAATCCCGCCTGAGGAGGCTCGTCAAAGTCGACCTCGCTCATAGAGAAGATTGTTGTGATCACCTTGACATGGTGTGGAGCGAGCAGCTTGTCGAACAACTTCAGGTACTCATCAAGTACTTCTTCCGAGAGTTGTTCTTTCGCTTGGATCACCCCCATCCTCCTCAATAGGACAGTCTGAGCCTGCTGCATTGGGCCTGTGTTGTGTCCCATATTCTTGCATAGGCGTGCGCTCCTTCTGGGTGTAAAATTGGGCGGCAAAGGCTTCTTTCGTTTGGCCGGGGTTGATGCGGCTGGTCTCGAACCCAGAACTGAAGGCTTTTGAGAGGTTGCCAGGCCCTGCAACCGCGTCTCAGACGCCTTCCTTGGCCCTAGCATAGGAGCATCCCCTTCCCTGGTCGTCGTGGCCGGCAGCAACAAGTGTTAAGGCAGAGAGACCACGAATGGCGTCTACACAAGGCCGGAGCTGCCGCAGCGACCAGAGGGAATCTAGATGGACAAACCCAGCTCCTACGTGAGTGTTGTCTGTCGCGCCCGAAATGGCCCGGCACGTCGGCCCTCCCACCTCCACAGCTTGGACAACACATGTTGGGCCAACGTTCTCCTGACCTTCCTTCCCAAAGAGCACCAGAGACGCTGGACTGAAAGACAGTTGGTGAGGCGGTGCTGTGCCCCGGAGATTGGCCTTGCACAGGCATGGCGTACTTCCAAGAGCCTTGGAGCCGACCGCAGTGGTCGCCATGAACAACGACACAATGGGCGTGTCAACCCGAGCCCTTGAGCCCATGGCAGTGGATGCCAGTGAACTACGACGGCCCGAGCCTATGCCCAGAGAAGCAGACCGGGGACTCCTTGGGGAAGGCCTGATGGCTGAACCAACACAAGCACTGGTGCCGACAGGGGGCTGCACACCAGGCCTACCAGGGACCGCCATCACTGATGCAACATTGCCACACCACGTCGCCGATCCTATACCCTGGTTACCCCAGGAGAGTGCCATGCCGCCCGCCTGCTGCAGGACACCAACGACTCTGCAGCCACCCCCCCAATCTCCAGCCATTCCATAGCCCCCCAGGCCCCCAAACGGGCGATCGCCCAAGAACGGAGCAATGCCCCGCCCAATGTCGTCGACCCTCCCCCTGTAGCAGCATCATGAGTAGTTGATACGTCTCCGATGTATCTATAATTTATGAAGTATTCATGCAATGTTTACAACAATTTTATATAGTTTTGGTATGATTTGCATGGAACTAACCCGGACTGCCGTTGTTTTCAGTAGAACTACCATGGTGTTGTTTTTTGTGGAGAAGTAAAAGTTCTCCAAATGCAACGAAACTTTTTGACGATTTTTTGGGAACAAAAGAGGCACTAGAAGCTTTGTGGAGGACCAGAAGGTGAAGGAGGTGAGCACAAGACACCTGGGCACGCCAGGAGGTCCAGGCATGCCCAGGTGGGTTGTGCCCACCTAGAGGCCCATCTTCGCGTGATTCCAGTGTTGAAAAATCCTATAAATAGACAAACCATCAGTAATAACACTAGATCAGAAGTTCCACCGCTGCAGGCCTGTGTAGCCACGAAAAACCAATCTAGAAATTGTTTGAGGTTCTTTGTGTTGGATCGAGTATTTTGAATCTGAAATTGTTTGATGCGCATCGTATAATTAACTCATGGATACTTGTGGTGACATTGGAGTATCTAGGTGACATTAGAGTTGATTGATGTGTATCATATGGTGTTATTTTATTACGAACTCTTGGATAGATCGAATGGAAAGAATAACTCTATGTTATTTTAGTACGAACTCTTGAATAGATCAAATGGAAAGAATAACTTTAAGGTGGTTTCATACCCTATAAACAATGTCTTCTTATGTTCTCTGCTGGATAAGAACTTTGGAGTGATTCTTCATCACCGGTTGAGGGATGGTTATATGATCCAACTGGATTAGCATTGTTGAGAGATTGCACTAGCAAAAGTACGGACCCTAGGCCTCATTTTAAAAACATTGCAATACCGTTTGTGCTCTGATACGTCTCCAACATATCTATAATTTTGATTGTTTCATGCTATTGTATTATCTGTTTTGGATGTTTTATATGCATTAATATGCTATTTTGTATTATTTTTTGGACTAACCTATTAACGTAGAGCCAACTGCCAGTTCCTATTTTTTCCTTGTTTTAGAGTTTCGCAGAAAAGGAATACCAAATGGAGTCCAAACGGAATAAAACTTTCGCGATGATTTTCCTTGGACCAGAAGACATCCAGAGGACTTGGAGTGCAAGTCAGAGAAGCTACGAGGCGGTTGTCGGTGTCAAAACCGGTGGATCTCGGGTAGGGGGTCCCGAACTATGTGTCTAAGGTTGATGGTAACAGGAGGCGGGGGACACGATGTTTACCCAGGTTCGGGCCCTCTCTATGGAGGTAATACCCTACTTCCTGCTTGATTGATCTTGATGAATATGAGTATTACAAGAGTAGATCTACCACGAGATCGTAATGGATAAAACCCTAGAAGTCTAGCCTATATGATTATGATTGCCTCTACGGACTAAACCCTCCAGTTTATATAGATATCAGAGGAGACTAGGGTTGTACAAAGTCGGTTACAGAGAAAGGAATCTTCATATCCGAACGCCAAGCTTGCCTTCCACGCCAAGGAGAGTCCCATCCGGATACGGGAGAGAGTCTTCTGTCTTGTATCTTCATGGCCCATCAGTCTGGCCCATGTCACATAGACCGGATGTCCGAGGACCCCTTAATCCAGGACTCCCTCAGTAGCCCCTGAACCAGGCTTCAATGACGAGGTGTCCGGCGCACAGATTGTCTTCGGCATTGCAAGGTGGGTTCCTCCTCCGAATACTCCAAAGCATCCTTCGAATACAGAAAACGTGTCCGGCTCTGCAAAACAAATACCACACACAACTACAGATAGTATAGTATTTCACGAGTCCAATCCGCTGACAACTTTTCGTAGCGTGACATCACGTTGCCGCCCGGTCATTATTCAAACCGTTTTTTAGCCTGCCGCTCCATATTTTGAGATGTGGTTTCATTGGCACGTCTTGTCAAAGCAGAGATCATGTCCCCTTATTGCGGGATTCTCATCAATGCGGGCGTGGGTAACCCAACCGTGCCGTTTGAACGACCCTTGGGGAATAGGCGAGTTTTAAGGCGAGTGGGAAGGCGCTTGATATTCGCTGCCTTTATAAGGAGATAAGGATTCACCCCTTTTCACCCACGCCTTCTCTCTCTCTGCCTTCCCGATTCTCGAGCTCCAGCACCCAAGTTCTCATCTTTTCTGCCCCAAGAAAGCACTCCAACCATGTCCGGATCCGGAGCGCAGGGCAAATGGATGGCCTCCACCATCAAGGAGAAGGACATTACTAAGCTCCGGGAGGCCAGGTATTTGGCCAAGGAAATCGCCCACCGGCTTCCGGCCAAGGGACAGACCGTACCTACCCCGGAGCCCCATGGAGAGGGTAGTGTTCATCCCCCCACTTTGTCCGTGGGCTAGGATTTCCTCACCACCCATTCGTCCGCGGGCTCATGTTCTACTACGGGCTATAGATTTCCATGATCTACCCCCAAATTCTTTCCTCAACATCTCGACATTCATTGTCGTGTGCGAGACTTTCCTCCGCATCCCACCCACTTTGGATTGTGGTTAAAGACCTTCCATGTGAAGCCGAAGGTGGTGAGTGGACAACACACAGAGTGCGGAGGCGCCATGGTGAGCAAGATGCCCAACATCACTGATACGTCTCCAACGTATCTATAATTTTTGATTGTTCCATGCTATTATATTACCCCTTTTGGATGTTTATGGGCTTTATTTTACACATTTATATCATTTTTGGGACTACCCTACTAATCGAAGGCCCAGCCCGTATTGCTGTTTTTTTTGCCTATTTCAGTATTTCGAAGAAAAGGAATATCAAACGGAGTCCAAACGGAATGAAACCTTCGGAAGCGTGATTTTTGGAACGAACGCGGTCCGAAGAACTTGGTGTGCAAGCCAAGAAGCTTGTGAGGTGGCCAAGAGACAGGAGAGCGCGCCCACCCCCTCTGGGCGCGCCCCCTAGCTATCTCCTGGGCCCCACAGGCGGTGACCGATGTACTTCTTCTTCCTATATATACCTATATACCCCGAAAACATCCAGGGAGCCAACGAAACACAATTTCCATCGTCGTAACCTTCTGTATCCGCGAGATCCCATCTTGGAGCCTTCGCCATGCTCATGGGAGGAATCGACCATGGAGGGCTTCTACATCAACACCATAGCCCCTCCGATGAGTTGTGAGTAGTTTACCATAGACCTTCGGGCCCATAGTTATTAGCTAGATGACTTCTTCTCTCTTTTTGGATCTCAATACAATGTTCTCCCCCTCTCTTGTGGAGATCTATTCGATGTAAACTCTTTTTGCGGTGTGTTTGTCGAGACCGATGAATTGTGGGTTTATGATCAAGTTTATCTATGAGAAATATCTGAATCTCCTCTGAATTCTTTTATGTATGATTGAGTTATCTTTGCAAGTCTCTTCGAATTATCAGTTTGGTTTGGCCTACTAGATTGATCTTTCTTGCCATGGGAGAAGTGCTTAGCTTTGGGTTCAATCTTGCGGTGTCCTTTCCAGTGGATGTTAGGGCAGCAAAACACGTATTGTATTGTTGCCATCGAGGATAAAAGATGGGGTTTATATCATATTGCTTGAGTTTATCCCTCTACATCATGTCATCTTTCTTAATGTGTTACTCTGTTCTTTATGAACTTAATACTCTAGATGCGAGGCGAGTCGGTCGATGTGTGGAGTAATAGTAGTAGATGCAGGCAGGAGTCGGTCTACTTGTCACGGACGTGATGCCTATATACATGATCATGCCTAGAGAATCTCATAATTATTGCTTTTCTATCAATTACTCGACAGTAACTTGTTCACCCACCGTAATACTTATGCTATCTTGAGAGAAGCCACTAGTGAAACCTATGGCCCCCGAGTCTATCTTTTATCATATAAGCTTTCAATCTACTTTTATTTGCATCTTTACTTTTCCAAACTATATTATAAAATACCAAAAATATATTTATCTTATCATACTATCTCTATCAGATCTCACTTTCACAAGTGGCCGTGAAGGGATTGACAACCCCTTTACTGTGTTGGTTGCCAGTTCTTTGTTTGTTTGTGTAGGTGCGTGGGACTTTTGAGGAGCCTCCTACTGGATTGATACCTTGGTTCTCAAAAACTAAGGGAAATACTTACGCTACTATTGCTGCATCACCCTTTCCTCTTCAAGGAAAACCAACGCAAGCTCAAGATGTAGCAATCCTCTCATCGAGAGGGGGTCAATATCTATCAACATATTCACCAGCACCATCTCCTCACAAACCCTAGTTCATCTCCTGTATCTGATCTTTGTCTCAACACCTCAGATTGGTACATGTGGGTTGCTAGTAGTGTTGATTACTCCTTGTAGTTGATGCTAGTTGGTTTTTTTGATGGAATATCATATGTTCAGATCCTTAATGCTTATTAATACCCCTCTGATTATGAACATGAATATGATTTGTGAGTAGTTACATTCGTTCCTGAGGACATGGGAGAAGTCTTGTTATAAGTAATCATGTGAATTCGGTATTCGTTCGATATTTGTTTGTGAGGTTCTTGTTTGTTTGTGTAGGTACAAGGGACTTGTGTGTAGCCTCCTACTGGATTGATACCTTTGTTCTCAAAAACTGAGGGAAATACTTATGCTACTTTGTTGCATCACCCTTTCCTCTTCAAGGAAAACCAACGCAAGCTCAAGACATAGCAGTCACATGGCCCAAAGGCTCCTTCGTGGAGACCGTCAAAGGGTGACAGAAATCGTGGTTCTATATCACAGAGCTGCGCAGCACCACCTGGGCCGCGGCTCCCAATTCTAGTCCGGAGCCCCGATGCGGCTCACCTCATGGCCAGAGAAGGGCCTGGACTGGTCTTCGCCGGACGAGCTGACAGCGCTTCAGACGCGCATCAGGAGCATGATGGACAAGAATATCAAGCTCGTCAATGTGATCCAGGTGATGCTTATTCGCCAAATCCTTTCGTGCCAAAGCCGGACGTGCCATTTGTGGGAGTACGACCCGGCCAAACACCAGACCTGTCGGCGTTCTGAGAACGGGGGTCCCCAGACTTGCCTGCCTGCGGCCTGCGGCGTGGCTCAAGGGGACCCAGCGCGGCCAATCTTCATTAGCACAAGCTCAAGACCCTCGCGAGGGGCCAAGCCTCGTGGGGCGGACGACAAGGAGCTTCCTCAGGCACGGCCTCGTCAGGCTGGCTCACGAGAAGGCGGAGAGTTCAAGGCAGGGTACCTCGCGAGGTGCCCATGACACAAGCCATGACGACCAAGGCGCCCGATCGGGCGCCACCACTGATGTCCTCCTTTCCTCTTTGGTGCAAAGGGAGCAAGCGCAGGCGAGAGCATCAAGCAAAGGCATCCATTTCGGTGCAACGAGACCAAGACCAGCCTAACGGCAGGGAAGAATTCATTGTGGAGCCCAAGCAGGTGTCATCACCAGAGCCTTTGACAGCCGAGGACCAACTTTAGTCAGGATAAGTGTACCCGCTGTTCCCCTTCAAAACGGTCAATTGTTGGCGCCCTTTCCGCTCAATATTTGGGAAGGGGCCCAGGGCCTTTGCCTATAAATAGGACTAGCCACCCCCAGGGTAGAGGCATCTGGACCTGATCTAGCAATCTGGATCCTCACCAAGAAACCAGTAGATAGAGCGATTGAACTCCTCCTAGCAGTTAAATCGCACCACCAAGAACAGACCCTCGCGAGGTTGTTCTTCCTTATATTGTTCATCATCAGCCCAAGAGGCAATCCACCACACCACACACTTTGGGTAGGGTATTACACCACCATGGTGGCTGAACGATATAAATCTTGTGTCCCTTGTGTTGTTACATTTGGTAGTTTAGATCCTAGCGATTGGCGAGAGCAGGCGACGAGGGTTAAATCTCCGCACACCCCATTCGAACCTCAAAGTGCAGCCGGAACCCGAAATCCGACATTTGGCGCGCCAGGTAGGGGAGCGCCGGAATTTGCCTTCCGTCGTCTTGTTCTTTTCCGACCACCGCATCCAAGTCTGACGCTCGTCGGGCTCGCGCCGAGCGCCGAGCCGCACTCACTTCCCACGTCGCCCAGACGGCTCCCGTCGGCGGGCGCCCTCGTCGTTCCCCGTCACCTGCCGTCAACGCCGCCACCGGCCTGGCGGGAACGAACAGCAAGTGTCGTCCCAGCGTCCATCCATGAGGCGGGACCGCCGCACTGCCACACCCTCGCTCACCCCCGCTGGTTCTTCGTCACGCGCGCCCCGCTCGGCCATGGAGGCCCGAGATGCGCTCATCGTGGCAAACGAGCTCCTGCGCTACCGCCCCATCGACGACGTCTACGAAGAGTGGCTCGACCGAGTCGCCGAGCTCGTCCGCGCCGCCGGGGGCTCCCCCGCGCCGTCCTTCTCGCTGCACCGCACCCGCCTCTTGGCTGGCAATGAAGCTCTGGCGCCTCGCCACCTCCTCCTCAAGAAGGCGCCCAGCCCCAAGCGCTTGACCCACAGGTGGAACCCGCTCCGTCGAGCGCCAGGTAGCAACAAGAGCGAGCTGCCAAGAAGTCCCTCGCCCTCGAGAAGCTGCCCGAGCGCTCCCTGCTCCAGCATGTCAAGACCCTGCACTGCCCCTAGCCGCGGCGCATGGGGACCCGCAGGGCCAAGCTCTTCGTCGCCCAAAGCCTCTTGTGGCCACGGCGGGCTGCCACGCCTTCACCTCCGAGCTACGCAGCGTCACGTGGCCCGGCAAGTTCAAACCAAACATGCCTCCTCGCTACGACGGCACGGCTGACCCTGCAGAGTTCCTCCAGCTCTACGAGTTGGGCATCGAGGCTGCCAACGAAGGCGAAAAGGTCATGGCAAACTGGTTCCCCATGGCGCTCAAGGCCGGAGCCCGCACTGGCTCTGAATCGGCCCCGAGCACGATCTCCTCTGGGGCGAGATCGCACCGCTTCATCGCCAACTTCCGAGGTACTCGCGACCGGCCACCCGCCGTGGCGACATCGCGCCGTATCAAGCAGCAACCGGGAAACCTGCGAAGTACATCAATGCTTCAACAACGCGCCTCAAGATCCCCAAGGTGACGGAGGAGGCCATCATCTCAGCCTTCTCCGACGGTGTGCGTGACGTCAAGATGAAGGAGGAGCTGGCGATGCATGAAGACCTGTGCACCTCCTTGGAGCTATTCAACTTGGCGACCAAGTGCGCCCGGGCTGAGGAGGGACGCCTCTCCTCCTTGAGCTGCCTACCGCGGACCCGAAGAGAAGAAGCCCAAGGCCAGGGCGTGAAGCGCAAAGGGGTTGCCCGTACTCATGGCGGAGCCGAGACACCAGCGGGGCGAGAACAGCTGAATCCTCCAAGGCGGTCGATCTGCGTGTACCACGACCTTCACACCCACAACACCAATGAATGCCAAGAGCTCCGGGCGTGCGTGAAGGAAGGGTCGGCAGGCGTCCCGACCGCAGCGACCGGGCTACGGCCGAGGAGGAGGAAGGAGCGCAGGGGCGTTGGGAGGACCGCGCCCACGCCAAGGGTGGCGCGACCAACCCCGCGAGGATCGTGGCGGGACCCGCCTCGCGAGGGAGGCTGGAGGATCAGCCTCGCGAGGATCGCCCGCAAGGGAACGCAGGCCTCCCTCCACTGCCGCCGCAGCCAAGGAGAAATGAAGACCGTCATCGGGGCGAGGTCTTTGGGGGCTTCCGGGAACCACGTCTGTCCTTTGCATCACAGGTGGAGCTGAAGCCCCGGCCTCTCGGCGTATCTTCAAGCGATTCGCCCATGAAGTGAATCAGATCCTCCCAAGCTCGAGGCCACGCGCCCTCTCGGGTGGTCTACATGCGCCATCATGTTCAGCTCGTGGATCAGCTCAAGTCTTGCAGCCACGGCGGAGTCCTCCCGATGCTTTGTTCCCCAATCATCGACAACGTGCTAGTCACGGGACCCTCATCGACGGCGGGGCAGGGCTCAACGTCCTGTCCGTGGAAACATTCAACAATCTCCAAGTACCCTACAGCCAGCTTCAGCCAACCAAGCCTTTCTCCGGAGTCACCGACGGCTCTACGCTCCTGATTGGGCAGGTCCGCCTTCCTGTCACCTTCGGGGCACACGACAACTACCGCACCGAGCTCATCGACTTCGACGTCGCTCACATCCGCCTGCCGTACAATGCCATCCTCGGGTACCCGGTGCTGGCCAAGTTCATGGCCGTAACCCACCACGGCTACAACGTCCTCAAGATGCCAGGAAGTGGCGGGGTCATCACGGTGCCCTGCGAAGATAGAGAAGCAGTGTGCTACCTGGAGCGAGCCTTTCAGGCCGCGTCACTGGAAGACCCGGACCACGGAAGCAGGAGGCTTCCCGAGGCTGCCCCCAAGAAGAAGAAGACATCGTCCGGCCCGGCCCCTCAGGAGGCAGGCCCCTCAGGGCCCGCGCCTGCTCAGGGGGAACCTCCTTTCATCGCATAGGGAAGCGCGCCCGGTGCCCTCCTTAGGCAGGGCTCGGGGGCTCTCCCCTGGAGGGCCGCCGACCTCGCCAAGGTCACGAGGGAGGCGCTTGGGCACCACTTGGAGGCATGTTTTGAAGCACGTTTCCCTCAAGAAGGAGCAAGTCAAGGAGGGCCAAACCCTCAGGAGCTACATGAGTCAAGGGTCATGAGAGGCAGCCGCCGCTTACCCGCTGTGGCCCCCCATCCAGGCGAGGATGGTGGGCTGCGCGTCTGCATCGACATACCGGGGCTCAACCGAGCCGCGTCTCAGGAGTGCCTCTGGCCCTCGCAAGTGGGACGCTACGCGGGTCCGCCTCACAGCTATGTTCGCATGCCTTATGGCTTGCCGAATGCGGCTGCTGCGTACCAGCGCCTCATGAGGGCCATCCTGGAGGCTCAAGGGGTCAGGCGTTCCGCAGCCCTGGCTGAGATGGAGATGGCCCGCGAGGAGCCGCCAGCGCCTCTGGAGCCTCCTGAGGCCCCTGGGCCTGGGGGCTCGTGAGGATCGGCTCCCGCAGCCCGCCGAGTCTGCTACACCAACACCCCCTCGTCCCCAACATCGTCAGGTGACATCTTTCAAGTTTCATTTCCGGCTGGGAGTGCCTTCAGGGCCGCATTATTCCCAGGCCGCGTGGGTCCGTCCCTGCGGCGTGTATCCCCTTTTACTTCATGTTCTTAGCTTACCTTATTGGGGGCGCCCCTCGGGCTGCATCATCCCCAAGTCGCTCGGGCCTGACCCAGCGGCGTGTACCCTTCTTGCGTTTACCTTAGGGCTATGCTTCCGACCCATCATGCTTGTTATTTGGTGCCTTTTCCTCCTGGGTGTCGGAATCTAGGGCGTTAAAGGGGGGGTGCCTGAGCATCGCGACTCAGGGCTCCTACCGGCTCTTCGGCCCTCACCCTATGGTCTTGTCCATGGCATCGCGACCGCATGCCGTGTGGTGAGACCAGCTCGAGCCGGGACCCGAGGACGTGAGTTTCGACATCTAACCCACTTGCGCGTTAAAGGGGTGCACGAGCATCGCGACTCAGGGCTCCTACCGGCTCTCCGGCCCTCACCCTCTGGTCTTGTCCATGGCATCGCGACACAGCATGCCATGACGGCTGAGACCAGCTCGAGCCGGGACCGAGGACGTGGAGTTTCAACATCTAACCCGACTTGCGCATTAAAGGGGGTGCACGAGCATCGCGACTCGGGGCTCCTACCGGCTCTCCAGCCCTCACCCTCTGGTCTTGTCCATGGCATCGCGACACAGCATGCTAGCGACAGGCTGAGACCAGCTCAAGAGCCGGACCCGGGGCGTGAAACACCGCATCCGCCAAATTTGCGAAACACACTCCAAGATAAGGCCAGAGCTAGGCGCAACCCGCCTTGAGGTAGGGCCTGTGAGTCCAGCTGGCCCACGGGTGCCCAGATACACCTCGTCAAGCCCTACCATGCCAGCCACGTGTCGGGGTGGGGCTGTATCGCCCAGGGGCTCCTCCCGGGAGCCCCTCCCACGCACCGGTGGAAGCACCATGCTCCGTTGGTGGCGACACATGCCGAGGCGGCTATGCCCATCGCATCTGGAAGTGCTATGCTCCGCTGGTGATAAACAACTCAGGGTGGCCCCCGGGCCGCATCAACCTCAGGGAGCCCGGAGCTCAGTGTCGGGCCTCATCGCAACGCCTCCCCTCGGGAGTGCCACGCGAAGGGGCTGGGCATGGGGGCTGCGCTGGTCACGCCAGACGCCTACGCCACTCGCCAGCCCCCAGGCCTGGTTCGTCGCCGTCCCTCCCCGCGGAGCCAAGGTCTGAAGGCCGTTTGGCGTCAAGGGGACTCTGAGCATCGCGACTCAGGAGCCTAACTGGTCACGTAGCCCCTCACTCCGTAGTTCCGAAAGGCTAACAACAGTTGAGGTATGCGCGGGGCCGGGCTCTGCAGACGTAGAACGGCAGATCCACCCACATCTCACCTCCCTACTTGCTGTTCGAGCGCCAAGGGGGACTCTTGAGCATCGCGACTCAGGAGCCTAACTTGTCACGTAGCCCCTCACCCCTTGGTCCCGTCCTGGTTTCCGGTCGGGGCCAATGGCGGCTGAGGTATGCGCGGGGCTGGGCTCTGCCGGCGTAGAACACAAGCAAGTAGGAAGGAATAGCGCAAATTTCAAGGAATTCAAAAGCAAATATTACAGTCCATACTGTTATCACAGCACCAAATGCAAGTTTTAACGCCTCCCCGAGGCATGGTACATGCGTAGGAATTAAAAGCAGGATGGGAGCCACGACGGAGTCACTTGCCGGCGGTGGAGCTGCGTGGAGCAGGTTCGCCTTGTGGAGCAGCATGGCTAGCAGCGCTCCGCTTTGGCTTGGTGCTGAAGGCCCAGAACTTCCCCAGCAGGGCCTCCGCACGACCCTTCACGGCCTCAGTAGCGGCAGTGGCATGCTCGCCCCTCGCTGGCTCCAGCAGGCTGTCAAGGTCGATGTTGGGGTCACGAAGATAGATGTGGGTGAAGACCCGCGTCAGCACTGCAGAAGACAAGACGCGTGCCTTGGCCTCGACCGTAGGGCCAAGGCCAAGGGTGACATCTTCAAGGGCGCGAACCAGGAAGGGAAGTAGCTTGGCGGGGCCATCCTCCTCGCCGGCCAGCGGGCTCTCAAGGCCGCTATCATAAAGCGTCTTCAATGAAGTGCGAGCCTTCTCCTCCATATCCGCGAAGGCCACGCGATCCTCGACGAGAACCCCGGCCTTGTCGTCCAGCTCAACCTTCCTCGCCTCCAGCTCTTGCTCCAGCGCGCCTAGGCGGCCACGGCGCCTCTTGAGCTTGGCGTCCAGGTCCTTGACGACCGCCTCGCGAGCCTTCATGCTGTAACGCCCTCGATGCGGCTATATCACGTGTCGAAGCACGACTTAGAGGCATAACCGCATTGAAGGCAATGTCGCAAGTGAGGTAATCTTCACACAACCCATATAATACATAAGGGAAAGAGATACATAGTTGGCTTACAATCGCCACTTCACACAATTACATGAATAAAGCATTACATCATCCAGATACAATCAAGGTCCGACTACGGAACCAAAATAAAGAAAGAACCCCAAATCGACAAAGGTCCCGATCGACCCCAACTGGGCTCCACTACTGATCAACTAGAACGAAACAACACAAGGACAAGATCTTCATCGAGCTCCTCCTTGAGCTCGGATGCATCACCTGCACGGTTTCATCGGCACCTGCAAACTGGTTTTGGAAGTATCTGGTGAGTCACGAGGACTCAGCAATCTCACACCAGCGAGATCAAGACTATTTAAGCTTATGGGTAAGGTAAAGGCATGAGGTGGAGCTGCAGCAAGCGACTAGCATATATGGTGGCTAACATACATAAATGAGAGCGAGAAGAGAAGGCGAAGCACGGTCGATAAAAGTATGATCAAGAAGTGATCCTATAGCAACCTCGTCAAGCATAACTCCAACACCGTGTTCACTTCCCGGACTCCGCGGAAAGAGACCATCACGGTTACACACGGTTGATGTATTTTAATTAAGGTCAACTTCGGGTTTTCTACAACCGACATTAACAAATTCCCATCTACCACATAACCGCTGGCACGTCTCTCGAAAGTTTATACCTGCGGGGTGTCCCAACAGCCCATGACAAGCTCTCGCGATCAACGAAGAATAGACCTTCACCCGAGACACTCGATCAGACTCGGTATCCGGTACTTCAAGACATTTCGACAATGGTAAAACAAGACCAGCAAGACCTCCGGCGTGCCGACATCCCGATAGTAGCCGCGTATCTCGTCTCGAGCCACGACCGGATGAGCAGTCCGTACAACTAAAACCAGACCTCAAGTTTCCTTGAGGTGGCGCTGGCGCTCTAGTTTGGACCAACACTTAGACAAGCATTGGCCCGGGGCTGAATAAAGATGACCCTTGGGTTAATTACTCCCAAGGAAAATATAGGTGGTGGTGAGGCAAATGGTAAAACCAATGTTGGGCCTTCTTTGGAGGAGTTTTATTCAAAGCGAACTGTCGGGGGTCCCATAAATCACCCGACAGCGTTAGGAGCATAAAAATCCGGAACATAACACGGTATGACGGAAACTAGGGCGGCAAGAGTGGAGCAAAACACTGGGCATAAGGCCGAGCCTTCCACCCTTTACCAAGTATATAGATGCATTAATAATATAAGAGATATTGTGATATCCCAACAAAATCCTGTCCACCATGGAGAAATCTTCAATCGCACTCGCAACTAGCAACGCTATAAGAGGGCTGAGCAAAGCGGTAACATAGCCAAATAACGGTTTGCATAGGAAAGGTGTCAAAGGTTAGGGGTTCATGGCAATATGGGATGGCTGACAAGCAAATGGTAGGCCTCGTAGCATTGGCATAGCAAAAGAGCGAGCAAACTAGCAAGCAAAGATAGAAGTGATTTCGAGGGTATGATCATCTTGCCTGAAATCCCGCAAGGAAGAAGAATGATTCCATGAAGAAGACAAACGAACGTAGTCGAACGAATCCTCACAACTCCGGAACGGAACCGAAGCTATCGCGAGAAGCAACCCAGAAAGAAACAAACAACATGGTAAACACACAAGCATAACCATGGCATGATGCACAAACAAGTATGATGCATGTCCGGTTTAATGAGGCATGGCATGGCAAAGTGCAAACAAACAACACTACAAATTAAGTGGAGCTCAATATGCAACGTTGCATATTGACAAAACACCACATCAATTATTTAGTTCTCTCTCGGTTAGAACCACAAGAAAATTACATGTTATTGACATGGCAAGAGGTGAAGCACAAGCAAACTAACTATTTAGGCAAGTTTAAGTAAGACCGGAAACAAGAAACAACAACTCCGGCAAATCCCCCACATGTCATTTAGCATTTTAATGCAACCACAATTTTAAGCATTTAAATGTTGTTATCATGATGCGGATGACATGCACAAGTTTTATGCAATTTTTATGAAAATGTTAACATGAGCATGATCAGGAGCATTTGTCGCCATGGCGGAACGAAAAGGGTGCCACGGTGGCGAAACAAAAATGGTGCCACGGCAACATATCCGAAAATGATGCCACGACAACATATCGGTTTGGGTAGCTCACGGAGATACCGGTACAAAAGGAAGTGAGCGTGAGCGAGTCATGCAAGATGGTGGGGTGATCCCGGATTCCGGGTTCCCACGGGTTAGTGGCATGGAAAACGAGTGACAATTCGGACACGGTGAAAACGGTGCATCTCATACATGCAAGGGCATCTCATCGCGGTCGCCTCGGGGTTATACCTTTGAAGCGTGCATTTTCGGAGCGGTTCGAGTTTGTAGTGGAAGTAGACGTTCACGTGGCGACGTAGAGGAAGTAGTTGTACACGCCAGATGTTGGTCGACGAGAGTGGTACACGCGACGTCGGGGTACTTGTCGGTCCGGTCTTGGAGGTGTAGATGTACATGTTCCGTAGACGAACATGGATGTCGAGGTACTTGGCGTTTCGGGTCTTGCAGTGTAGTCGAACTTGGTGTATCCGAAGGGGTACTTGGCGAACAACGGTCGTCGTGTGAAGTAGTCGTTCGGGCTCCCGTGCGGACTTGGTGGTCTTGGTCTCTGCAGCGTAGTTGTACAAAAAAAAATCAACGGACTTGGACGAATCCAGAGGCGTGCACAGGCAGTGGTGGTGCGTCCATGGAGGCGCTAGTTGCGAAGAAGGGCCACGCCACGGGCTCAGCGAGGAAGGCGGTCTTGAGAAGAGCAGCTGCAGCAAGGCAGCATCACCGCAGAGCACGGGAGGAGGAAGGCCATGGCGAGAGGCAGCGCTAGGCGCTGGTGGCTACCTCAAGAACGAGAAGGAGTAGACGGGTGGCCATGGCGTGAAGGGTGAACCAGGTGGCCTCGGCGAGGAGCGCGATGGCGGGGCCGACGGGAGCAGCAGCACTGCTCGGCGAGGCGTGGCCATGGAAGGAGCTGGCGCGAGATGCAAGGTGCGGCATGGAGCTTGACAGGCGGGGTTCGGGCTCTGGTGGAGCTCTGGTGGTCGCCACCAACGGAGGAGGCGGCAAGGGGCGAGGGGGACCGGGCGCAGGGAGCACCACTCCCTGGCTCGATGCAGAGGAGGCGACGACGCGGACCTGCGGGGCTCCGGTGGAGGCAGGGAAGGAGAAGCAGGGCGGGCGAGCTGCGGCCGGCCGGCGAGGAGGTGGAGGCGCGAGGCGGCGGGGTCGCGCTCGAGGTGGGTCTCAAGGTGGAGGAGGCGAAGTGATCGGGCGTGGGGGAGATGGGGATCGAGGAAAAAGGGAGAGGGGATCGAGCAATGCTCTCCCTGTGGCGGCGCGAGGGGAGAACACGAGAGGGAGAGGCCAGGGGATCGGGGCTAGCTAGGGTAACCACGGGTCGCGGTTGGGCCTCGAGCAGTTAGGTCAGCCGCAGTGGCCTTACTGTGAGAAGGTAGGGATGCCAGTGGGCTGGCTAATCACTTGTGGTGCTGGACTGGGCTCTTATTGGAAGCTCTGCATCTCTTATCTATTTCTTCAAACAGAAATAAAAGGACAAAAGTACGGAGTGATTGGAGGGTGGTGAGAGATATGAAAATATCCTCGGGACCTCGAATTATGCCCTATTTAAGAAAATGATTTGGGGATTTTAGAGGTTGAAAAATAATTCAAGTTTGAATTAAATTCAAACTTGAGCCATTTAAAACCTAACCAAAACATTTCAAAAGAGGTGAAATTTGGCGGTGGGGTTTAGGGCAATAAGTTTGACTATTTGGGAGAAAGTGAACATTAAAGGAGAAGGGGAAAAATGGCACTTGTCAAAAGAAGGAAGTAGAGGGAAGGAGAAGGTGGGTGATGCAAGATTCATGCATGGAACATGCAACAACATAATATGTATGAGAAATCACACCACGCACATGATGACATGATGAAATGCAAAAAATAAAAGGAGCATGCAAAAATGAAACACACGGAGAGACCCGGAACCTATGGAAGTCTTCTCGAGCATCGGTCTCGGGGCGTTACAACACTCCACCACTACGAGAGGATCTCGTCCCGAGATCTAGAATGGCACTGGAGGGAAAACGGAAGAGAAAAAGAAAGGTAAAACTAAGTTGCTTCTTCGACAAAAGAGTGAAACCAAAGAACCTTGAGAGGTTGAAAATTTTAAAAGAAAGAGTACAATAGAGATGAACAAGATTGCAAATAATCCGTTAGAAACGAGGAACAAGGAACATTACGAGGACTTGAAGGTTGCAAAGACATAAATCAAGAGTTTAATGGACAAGGTAGAATTCGAAACCACTCTGGTTAAAACAAGATGAGAGAGAAAGAATTGGGCAGCACCCTGGTTGAACATGGAAGGAATAGAACATGAACTTGAGAAGATGGGAGGATACTTGATGACATGAACAACACACGCCTCCTAACTATTGAAAGAATGGCACAAGGGTAAGAAAGATTTCAGACAGCTCTCCGGTTGAGGAAGGAGGAAAACTTGATAAAATTAGAGAACTTCGAATGAAAACACGACACTTCGGTTAAATGGATAAGTAAGGAAAAGAACATGATCTCCAAAATGATATAATGGGTCAAAGAAAACATCACAATGCCTTCGGGACAAATGAAAGAGTGGAATCGAGAGAACAGAGAAGAGAATAACAACTTCAATCACAATTGAATTTGAAAGAGCCTCCTTAAAAAGAAGGATTGAACGGAGTTGTTAGAAAACCAACAACGAAACGAATAAGCTTGTAGTGGGCTTAAGGAAAACATCTCAAGACTATGAGGTGACAATCGGCCACTAATGGAAACCATTGATTTGATTGAGAGCACCAAAGAGATGAAAAAACTTCTTCACCGAGATGGGAAGGGGAAAATTGGATCATTGATAAGCACCACAAATAGCTACATTCCTTAGGGAAGGCTTTAGGTGAAATATGACACAAGATAACTCCAACAAGGAGATTGATGGACTTAAAATACCTCAATCTTGACAACTTGAATAACCAAGGGAAATTGTCAAGAGTGACATAACACCATCTCAAAAGATAAGGTAGAAAGAATTGCACTTCGGAATGCAAGATGAAGAATGCTTGAACTACTCAAAACAAAACATGCGTTGAGCACCATGTTTATTTTAGAGTATAGCTTGGCGGATCTTAACTTCGAGAGAAATCTTGAAGAACAATTGAAGGATGAAAGGAATCCTTGACGAACCACCATGTAGAGCTTCCATGAAAAAAAACTCCGATAATAAAAGGATGATAGAAAGAAAGGGAAGTTGAAAACACAAAGTGAAGCCTTGCAATGATTTAGATGGATCTCCGTGATAATTAGAGCTGGGAACTCCGGGAAAAAGAGAAGATGAAACAAATGAAACCGAGAATTTATTCATCATGAACAAACTCCAAAAGAAGGAATTAATCACTTGGATGAAACAAGAACAAGAATTATGTTATGCGTATCCTTCACCAATTTAAATTGATGACAAGCAACGGATTTGGCATACTACTTATTCTCGTAGAAATGATTAAGAGAGATATGGCGTAAACTTGAGAAGGTCTTCAACGAACCACCGGTAGGATTGGAACAACAAATGAATTGATATGATGAACAAGGAAGAGAGATCTTGAAAGAACCACCGTAAGAATTGAAAATGAAAGTAGCAAAGGCACAATTCACCGGGAAGAATTGAAAAATGAATGAAGATACTTGAGGGGATTTAGATACCTGAGAACGAAGAGATCATGAACTGATTAGAGGGTATTTGAACGATGCACCGGAAGAATTTGAGAACGAGAGCTGAAAGCTGAGAATGAATAATCCTGAGATGATTGGCTCCAGAGAATGAAACTGAAACGACTCCTAAAATGCTCCGGATGGGTGAAAAAGATTCTCACAATCGAAAACAATTATGAGAGGATGGCAACAAGCTAGCACCATGAATCTTGAAGAGAATAGAGCAAGATTAAAGAGAAACTCTTCTTCGGTATTCAAATGATGAGAATGACAACGAGAAACACCACCAAGAATTGTTGAGATACTCCGGGAGAATGAAAAACAAAGAGGTTGAGCCAACAATGAAAAATAATTTGAAATCGATCTTGGAAAACATCTGACTGATGATATTCATTCTTACGTCAAACTTCGAAAAGAATTTGGGAATGGCTCCGAGAAAATTAGATGAGTCAGGTAAGATCACTCGAAAAGACACGTGGGTTAGGGCCACTCAAAAGAACACCGTTGAAAAGATTTAAAAGAGATGTTGCACCGGTTGAATTAAATGACTTGAATGAGATACCAATCTCAAAAGAGCTTGAACGAATGCAGAGTGGAAACACAAATCTTCGAGATATCTTGAGCACTCCAGAATAACAAATAGCGAGAAGAAAAAAGATAATGAGGTGCGCCGGTATGAGAAGACATTGAAATGAGGAGAAAGGTATGATCAACAAAACTTGACTTGAATCCACCGGAGAAGAGAAAGGAATGAGGAATGACGAACTAGTAGAACATCTTCTTGAGAACCACCGGGTAAGAACATTGACGGAAAAGAATGGAGAAACTTTACAAAAATAAAAGGATACTTGGTAAAGAAATCTTAGTCCTTGAGGAAAAAGGGTGGGAGGGCGAGAAAACAAAGACAACTTGGGATGAATGAAACAAACACCGTTGAGAAAACTTAAAATTGATCTTGCGGATGTTGAAGTGATCGGATCCACTTGAAGAGAAACACGTCGGTTGAAAAGGATTGACATGACAATCTCGATTGTCGAGAAGGATTGGTATTCACATCGGAGTATGAGAACACCATTTCGGAAAGGTATGGAATCAACACTTGACATTGAAGCAACTCGAATACCACAACTCAAAACAAAAACAAAGGACTGGCTTGCAGAATAAGCCGGAACAAACATATGATAGAGATTTACCCAATCCCATATCATGCATCTGTCGGAAAGATATACTAGGAGCTACTTGAATTCCCACCTATAAAACTCCCGAAACTTTCTGGTTATGCAATCAGGTGTTGGGGATACAGGGGAAGCAATATATCTCACCCAAACTAACAATACCTACATCCAAGTTGTATCCATCCGTCAACACATAACCAAGAAACCTTCGGAAATCGTCTACCTCAACCTTCGAAAAGCATCCGTTATAAGAGTCATGGCAATACTCCCGTACTCACCTCGATCTTTGGGTTATCGGGTTATCTCACCAACAAGCTGGATAAAAGAGATTTTCGATGTCGGCGTACTAAACTCGGTATTCCAGAATCGCAACGATAAAATTATGACGACAACACCTCAGAGCTCAACTCCCCGGGACACTTCCACTAAACCCCTGACAGGAGGCACCAAGACAATGTTCTCATCATAAAACCATCAAAACGATTCCAAAATACCCGCGTGATCCTAAAAAAA
Organism: Aegilops speltoides; assembly: GCA_021437245.1. Classification (NCBI taxonomy): domain Eukaryota; kingdom Viridiplantae; phylum Streptophyta; class Magnoliopsida; order Poales; family Poaceae; genus Aegilops; species Aegilops speltoides. The sequence continues at coordinate 331,048,126 of CM038144.1, forward strand.
ATTTAGTGAAATTTGAGAAGAGAAGAGTCAAAACTCTACGTCGGGATGCCTTACCAGGCGACGAAGGACCGAGGAGTAAAAAGAATTCCTAACTCTCGATATATATAATCCTAAATGACTCAAAACATTTTTCTAGACACAACTCGGCGCTAAAAGCGATCAAGCGGTGGGGCTCCTAAGGTCGGGAAGGCTCGATTACCAACTTGTATCCTCGATGCGGCTATATCTCCCGTGTCGAAGCACGACTTAGAGGCATAACCGCATTGAAAGCAATGTCGCAAGTGAGGTAATCTTCACACAACCCATATAATACATAAGGGAAAGAGATACATAGTTGGCTTACAATCGCCACTTCACACAATTACATGAATAAAGCATTACATCATCCAGATACAATCAAGGTACGACTACGGAACCAAAATAAAAGAAGAACCCCAAATGCGACAAAGGTCCCCGATCGACCCCAACTGGGCTCCACTACTGATCAACTAGAACAAAACAACACAAGGACAAGATCTTCATCGAGCTCCTCCTTGAGCTCGGATGCGTCACCTGCACGGTTTCATCGGCACCTGCAAACTGGTTTTGGAAGTATCTGGTGAGTCACGAGGACTCAGCAATCTCACACCCGCGAGATCAAGACTATTTAAGCTTATGGGTAAGGTAAAGGCATGAGGTGGAGCTGCAGCAAGCGACTAGCATATATGGTGGCTAACATACGCAAATGAGAGCGAGAAGAGAAGGCAAAGCACGGTCGATAAAAGTATGATCAAGAAGTGATCCTATAGCAACCTACGTCAAGCATAACTCCAACACCGTGTTCACTTCCCGGACTCTTCCGGAAAGAGACCATCACGGTTACACACACGGTTGATGTATTTTAATTAAGGTCAACTTCGGGTTTTCTACAACTGGACATTAACAAATTCCCATCTGCCACATAACCGCGGGCACAGCTCTCGAAAGTTTATACCCTGCAGGGGTGTCCCAACTTAGCCCATGACAAGCTCTCGCGATCAACGAAGGAATAGACCTTCACCCGAGACACTCCGATCAGACTCGGTATCCCGTACTTCAAGACATTTCGACAATGGTAAAACAAGACCAGCAAGACCTCCGGCGTGCCGACATCCCGATAGTAGCCAGCAGATCTCGTCTCGAGCCACGACCGGATGAGCAGTCCGTACAACTAAAACCAGACCTCAAGTTTCCTTGAGGTGGCGCTGCAAAGCACTCTAGTTTGGACCAACACTTAGACAAGCATTGGCCCGGGGGGCTGAATAAAGATGACCCTTGGGTTAATTACTCCCAAGGGAAAATATAGGTGGTGGTGAGGCAAATGGTAAAACCAATGTTGGGCCTTGCTAGAGGAGTTTTATTCAAAGCGAACTGTCAGGGGGGTCCCATAAATCACCCGACCGCGTTAGGAACGCAAAAATCCGGGAACATAACACCGATATGGCGGAAACTAGGGCGGCAAGAGTGGAACAAAACACCAGGCATAAGGCCGAGCCTTCCACCCTTTACCAAGTATATAGATGCATTAATAATATAAGAGATATTGTGATATCCCAACCAAAATCCTGTCCACCATGGAGAAATCTTCAACTTCACCTGCAACTAGCAACGCTATAAGAGGGGCTGAGCAAAGCGGTAACATAGCCAAACAACGGTTTGCATAGGAAAGGTGTCAAAGGTTAGGTGTTCATGGCAATATGGGATGGCTGACAAGCAAATGGTAGGCCTCGTAGCATTGGCATAGCAAAAGAGCGAGCAAACTAGCAAGCAAAGATAGAAGTGATTTCGAGGGTATGATCATCTTGCCTGAAATCCCGCAAGGAAGAAGAACGATTCCATGAAGAAGACAAACGAACGTAGTCGAACGAATCCTCACAACTCCGGAACGGAACCGAAGATATCGAGAGAAGCAACCCGGAAAGAAACAAACAACATGGTAAACACACAAGCATAACCATGGCATGATGCACAAACAAGTATGATGCATGTCCGGTTTAATGAGGCATGGCATGGCAAAGTGCAAAGAAACAACACTACAAATTAAGTGGAGCTCAATATGCAACGAGTTGCATATTGACAAAACACCACATCAATTATTTAGTTCTCTCTCGGTTAGAACCACAATAAAATTACATGTTATTAACATGGCAAGAGGTGAAGCACAAGCAAACTAACTATTTAGGCAAGTTTAAGTGAGACCGGAAACAAGAAACAACAACTCCGTAAATCCCCCACATGTCATTTAGCATTTTAATGCAACCACAATTTTAAGCATTTAAATGTTGTTATCATGATGCGGATGACATGCACAAGTTTTATGCAATTTTTATGATAACGTTAACATGAGCATGATAAGGAGCATTTGTCGCCATGGCGGAACGAAAAGGGTGCCACGGCGGCGAAACAAAAATGGTGCCACGGCAACATATCCAAAAATGATGCCACGGCAACATATCGGTTTGGGTAGCTCACGGAGATACCGGTACAAAAGGAAGTGAGTGTGAGCGAGTCATGCAAGATGGTGGGGTGATCCCGGATTCCGGGTTCCCACGGGTTAGTGGCATGGAAAACGAGTGACAATTCGGACACGGTGAAAACGGTGCATCTCATACATGCAAGGGCATCTCATCGCGGTCGCCTCGGGGTTATACCTTTGAAGCGTGCGTTTTCGGAGCGGTTCGAGTTTGTAGTGGAAGTAGACGTTCATGTGGCGACGTAGAGGAAGTAGTTGTACACGTTTTTGTAGATGTTCAGGTCGACAGTAGTGGTACACGCGACGTCGGGGTACTTGTCGGTCCGGTCTTGGCGGTGTAGATGTACACATTCCGTAGACGAACATGGATGTCGTGGTACTTGGCGTTTCGGGTCTTGCAGTGTAGTCGAACTTGGTGTATCCGAAGGGGTACTTGGCGAACAACGGTCGTCGTGGGAAGTAGTCGTTTGGGCTCCCGTGCGGACTTGGTGGTCTTGGTCTCCGCAGCGTAGTTGTACAAAAAAAATCAACGGACTTGGACGAATCCAGAGGCGTGCACAGGCAGTGGTGGTCGTCCATGGAGGGGCGCTAGTTGCCGAAGAAGGGCCACGCCACGGGGCTCAGCGAGGAAAGGCGGTCTTGAGGAAGAGCAGCTGCAACAAAGGCATCGCCCTTGAGCACGGAGGAGGAAGGCCATGGCAGAGGCAGGCGCTTGGGGCACCGGTGGCTGCCTCAACAACGAGAAGGGAGTGACGGGGTGGCCATGGCGTGAAGGGTGAACCAGGTGGCCTCGGCGAGGAGGCGCGATGGCAGGGCCGACGGGAGCAGCAGCTCGGACGGCGAGGCGTGGCCATGGAAGGAGCCTGGCGTAGGATGCAGGGGTGCGGCATGGAGCTTGACGGCGGGGTTCCGGGCTCCTGGTGGTCGCCACCAACGGAGGAGGCGGCAAGGCGGGGACGGGCGCAGGGAGCACCACTCCCTGGCTCGATGCAGAGGAGGCGACGGCGCGGACCTGCGGGGCTCCGGTGGAGGCAGGGAAGGAGAAGCAGGGTGCGGCGAGCTGCGGCCGGCCGGCGAGGAGGTGGAGGCGCGAGGCGGCGGGGTCGCGCTCGAGGTGGGTCTCAGGGTGGAGGAGGCGAAGGGATCGGGCGTGGGGGAGATGGGGATTGAGGAAAAAGGGAGAGGGGATCGAGCAATGCTCTCCCTGTGGCGGCGCGAGGGGAGAACACGAGAGGGAGAGGCCAGGGGATCGGGGCTAGCTAGGGTAACCACGGGGCGCGGTTGGGCCTCGAGCCGGTTAGGTCAGGCCGCAGGTGGCCTTAGGCGTAGAAGGTAGGGATGCCAAGCTAGGCTGGCTAATCACTGGTGGTGCTGGACTGGGCTGCGCTGGAAAGCTGCTGTCTCTTATCTATTTCTTAAAACAGAAATAAAAGGACAAAAGTACGGAGTGATTGGAGGGGGTGGTGAGAGATATGAAAATATCCTCATGACCCTGGAATTATGCCCTATTTAAGAAAATGATTTGGGGGATTTTAGAGGTTGAAAAATAATTCAAGTTTGAATTAAATTCAAACTTGAGCCATTTTAAAACCTAACCAAAACATTTCCAAAAGAGGTGAAATTTGGCGGTGGGGTTTAGGGCAATAAGTTTGACTATTTTGGAGAAAGTGAACATTAAAGGAGAAGGGGAAAAATGGCACTTGTCAAAAGAAGGAAGTAGAGGGAAGGAGAAGGTGGGTGATGCAAGATTCATGCATGGAACATGCAACAACATAATATGTATGAGAAATCACACCATGCACATGATGACATGATGAAATGCAAAAAATAAAAGGAGCAAGCAAAAATGAAACACACGGAGAGACCCGGAACCTATGGAAGTCTTCTCGAGCATCGGTCTCGGGGCGTTACACATGCCTTGCTCCTGCTCTTGGTGAAGGCGGGTCTCCTCGGCAAGCTGGTTCTGCAGGCCCTTCAGCTCGCTCTCCAGCGCCTCGCAGCAACCTCGGACACTAGCTACCTCCCCCAAGGCAGCGTCGCGGGCAACCTTCGCCCCAAGGACGGCCTGCTTCTCCTCATCGCAAGCCGTCGAGGCCTGGACCAGCGCCGCCCGTATCGAAGCGTCGGAGCGAATCCAGCCAGCAGCCAGCTCCAAGCGCCCGGCCACTAGACGAGGGTCAGCGCCCTGAAGATCCTGCCGCAGACCGTCCAGTTCGGCAACGGCGCGATCCAGAACAGTAGTCGGGGAAGCAGCAGTCGGTGGAGTAGGGGGAGAAGACGGCAGTGTGACCATAGTATCCTGAGGCAGAACCTGCTGCGCCACGACGGCTGTGGTGGCGGCATCAGGTAAGGGCACCTCGGGAATCGCCTGGGCCAAGGAGGCTGAGCTTGCCCCAGCAGGCTTAGCCAGGCCTCGCGAGGACGCCCGGGTAGGAGAGGCCCGTGCGTCACAGTCGCCTTCTTTCTCGGGCAGAGGCGCTGCCACGGATGGGACCTCAGGAGCTCCCTTCGACTTCTTCGCCGCGGGCGCCAGCCTAGCCGGGAGACACGAACATCAAGCCTCAGCAATCGAACAATAATCAAGACAGGAATCAAGCACTTACAGGTCGTCGCTTGCGGGCTCAAGCAGCCTTCGGCCGTACTTAAAGCCCGAGAGCCGGCTGCTAGGATCAGCTTCAAGGAGCTCGGGAGCAGGAGGTGCGCCTGTGGATCGCCTCGGGGCTGGGGCAGACCCGCAGGGGATCAGCCCGGTCCGGTCCTTCTTCTGGATCAGAGGCAGGCTCCCGCCGCCCTGCTCCTCATCATCCTCGTTGTCATCGCTCAGAGAGAGGCGAAGAGTGCGGGACCTGCGCTGAAGGGGGGAGCCCTTGACTCCGCCTCGGAGTCAGCCCCCTCTTCCCGCTCCCCTTCTTCCTTCTCTTCGATGGAGTCGCCGGAGGACACGTCCACCAGGTCCTCTGGAGCCTCCGCGGGCATAGGCCCGTCCCCGTTGAAGACGGGCATGGACCCCACTACCTGCTCCCAGTCCTCGCGGAGGAACAGGGGCGTAGGAGCGCCCTCCAGACTCGCCACGTCGCCCCCAACCAAGGACTGGAGGACCGCAGCCAGATCCTCATCGGCCAAGACCGCGGGTCTCGGGTGGGGCCTCCACATCGGAAGTGAGTACTGACGAAGCGGAGCCAGCTGGTGCTCCAGGAATTCCCTCAACAGCGATGCACCGGTCAGCTTCGCCGCCGCCATGCTAGCCGGCCTCATATCTGCGTCCATCTTCTCCAACACTGGCTTTGCGCTGGGATCCACAAGCTCCACTCGGGACTAATCGTCGGAACTCGCGGGGTGCCCCATGGGCAGGATTAGCCGAGGGTGGATGCGCCCGACATCCACCAAGACCCACTTGCTCCTGAAGCCCTCAATCCTTTTCCCAGGGTTGGAAATGGCGATGGAGCTGCCATACGCGACGAAGCTCGCGCACGCAGAGACGGAGCCACGGGAGGTCCAAAGGGAGAAGTAGTGGCGCAGCAAGGCCACTAAGGGTTTCACCCCCACGTGAGCCTCACAATAGTAGGCGAAGATTGCCAGAAGAAGGACGGAGTTGGGATGGAGGTGCAGAGCTTGAAGGTTATAGTGGCGGAGGACAGAGAAGAAGAACTCAGAAAAGGGAGGCACCAGATCGGCGACAATGGCGCTCACGAAGAGCGAATAGAAGGTGCTCCCTTGGCCTTCAGGGATGGCAGATCCGGCCTTGAACACCCTTGCCTCGTTGATGCCCTGCGCCGCCGCCATCTGGCGCACCCGGGCAAGGCTCGCCTCTGACACGTTCGGTGAGTCCAAGGCGGGCGAGTACCACGCTCCGACCGGGGCTTGGCGAGGCGCCATGCCTGGCTAGGGCGCGCGGACGGAGTAGATTTGAAGATTTCGGAAGCGGGGAGGAGAGGCGCAAGAAAGGGGATCTGAGCAGCAACTGGAGGAAGCAAAGGAGGCAACGGACAAATGCCGCTCCTTTATCAACTCGCGCGGTTGCAGAGGCGCCCACGTCCAATCAACCGCCACGCGGCGCCCGAGGCCGCAGGCTGTTAGGGTCCGCGATGCTTCGCACTTTCCCTTTCGCCTCTCTGCTCGGCCAAGTCCGGGCGCGCCAGGAGCCGGGGCTCTTGTCGGCGTTACGGGAATGGGGTCCCAGACTTGCTCGCTGCGGCTGCGGCGTGGCTCAAGGGGGCCCAGCGCGGCCCATCTTCATCTGCACAAGCTCAAGACCCTCGCGAGGGGCCAAGCCTCGTGGGGCGGACGACAAGGAGCTTCCTCAGGCATGGCCTCGTCAGGCTGGCTCACGAGGAGGCGGAGAGTTCAAGGCAGGGTACCTCATGAGGTGCCCATGACGCAAGCCATGACGACCAAGGGCGCCAGTCGGGAGCCAGCCCGCACAGTGTCCTCCTTTCCTCTTTGGTGCAAAGGGAGCAAGCGCAGGCGAGAGCATCAAGCAAAGGCATCCATTTCGGTGCAACGAGACCAAGACCAGCCTAACGGCAGGGAAGAATTCATTGTGGAGCCCAAGCAGGCGTCATCACCAGAGCCTTTGACAGGCGAGGACCAACTTTAGTCAGGATAAGTGTACCCGCTGTTCCCCTTCAAAACGGTCAATTGTTGGCGCCCTTTCCGCTCAATATTTGGGAAGAGGCCCAGGGCCTTTGCCTATAAATAGGACTAGCCACCCCCAGGGTAGAGGCATCTGGACCTGATCTAGCAATCTGGATCCTCACCAAGAAACCAGTAGATAGAGCGATTGAACTCCTCCTAGCAGTTCGTCGCACCAGCCAAGAACAGACCCTCGCGAGGTTGTTCTTCCTTATATTGTTCATCATCAGCCCAAGAGGCAATCCACCACACCACACACTGGAGTAGGGTATTACACCACCATGGTGGCCTGAACCAGTATAAATCTTGTGTCCCTTGTGTTGTTCTGTTTGGTAGTTTAGATCCTAGCGATTCGGTGAGGAACAGGCAGGCAGAGGGTTAAATCTCCTTGCGCACCCCAGTGTTCGAACCTCAAGGGTCTGCCGGAACCCGAAATCCGACAAGACCTTGCTGCAGTTCTTTGGTACTACGCACGAAGACATCTGGAAGGTGCTCTTCAAGTCCAACGAGACGTGGCCGGATACGGCTGAGGACCGTGGGCACGACTTGGCCCATCCCGCTAGTCTGGTAAGTTTTTTTATGTTTTCAAGGTGTATCCTTTACTTGCATACTAGAGGAAGATGCCTGAGCCTCCCTACTGATTCTCTCACGGCTGGGCAAAGAAGGCGGAGCAGATTCATTGTCCGGCTCCGCTGCCCGAAGACCCAGAAATTCCACTTCTGACGAAGATGCTGGTTCCGGCACCCTATCAAGCGCCGGATAAGAAGGCCAAGAAGAAGGCCAAGGGGACCAGAGGTGGCCTCCATAATAAGGGCACTTCGGACGTGACGTCCGAAGATGCCGAGACTCATTCCGCCGCCGCCGAGGACGACGAGGAAGAGGAGGAAGAAGAACAAAGCCGTTCCCCCTGGGGGAGAAAGAAAAGGACGGCCTCCACGTGTCTGGAGGCCGAAGTGTCCAAGAAGGGGAAAGCTTCCCTCCCGGACAACTCCATTGCGGCCACCGATAGCAGCTCAGAATGGCGCCCCAGGGACAAGCCCCTGGCCGAATCGAGAGTACTCAAAAACCCGGACACATTCATGTATCCGGCCTCTCTACTTCATAGTCTTAACATGTTGTATCATGCCTTTGCAGTCCTGCTCGGTCCGACCTCGAGCGGTCCTCATCTTTGGGAGATTCACTGGACCCGGAGGTGATGGACAGCGGGTCTCTTCCAGCGGCCTCCTCTCCCAAGACCATGGATGGCGCCGAGGCATTGTCCCAAAGGATCCCAGGACATGGAGAGACTCAGGAGGGTGTCAGGGTGATGCTGGAGGGTGAAACCTCAGCCGCCGGACACATGGGGGAGAAAATCCCCATGGATACTGATGATAGGGGGCCATGTCCAATTCGGCCCCCAGCCAAATACAATTCCGGAGACCTATACGGCTCCGGAATCAGGCAAGCAGCCTCTTTCGAAGGAAGGAGGTGCGCCTATTCCACCGGTGACCTCTATCCATCTAGAGGCACCAGATAATTTGCTAGAAGCGCTACGAGGCACTTCCATTGTTGAGGAACACCGTATCCTTATGGGTACGGTGGTTGAGAGGGTGCAGTCCATTAAGAGTGGACTGACTAATGCCTATACCAGCCTTCTAACAGGTTTTGAGGTGACCGACACAATTATATAAAAATAATGTCATAGTATAGACAGTAGCCCCTGAGACTCTATCCGGTGTTCGAAAAGAAAAGCCGAACGGAGGATCAAATAATTTTCGCAGGAGACTAACCTGACATGTCTATGTGAATAAGCAGGCGTCGTTGCTGGCTGTGACCTCTCATGCTGCTGAGGTCTCTGGACTGAAGCAGAGTCTGGAGCGGACCGAGGAAGAGCTCGGCCGAGGGAATAAACAGCTGGAAGACAATCAAGGTATGCAATAAGCTTGTCTATATTCAGGAAGGATGAATGATTTGTGCTGACTAAAGTGTCGTGATATTTATTAGGAGCAGTGAGCGAGGTGGAGACCCTCAAGAAGGCGCTTGCCGAGGCCGAGGAGAGAGCGGCCAAGGAAAGAGCCGCCCGTGAAAAGCATGAGGCAAGGGTCAGTGAGATCCAGCAGGACCTCCGGGACGCCGTGAAGAAATGCGAGTCCTTTGAGCGCAACATTGCGGATCAAGAGTCCGAACTTTCCAAGGCCTGCCAAAGCGCACATGATGCCCGGTTTGAAGCCCAGGGTGCCCTCCAGGAAGTGCAGGAGGCCAGAAAAATCGCGGTAGATAAGGCCTTTATTTTGCAGAGAAAATATGTGAAGAAAAGGTTCCTCTTACTGACCCGGAGTTTGGAGTTCTCCAGGGGCGTTTGCGGATCTGCCGCACAGCATTTCAGACGCTGCGGAGTTCTTCCGAGCCGAAGAGGGGAGCTCCACAGAGAAGTTGTTTTGGTCGCAATACCTTGCGCCAGAACATCCGGTGCCCTTTAACGATCAGCTAAAATAGTTGGTCGAACTGCATAGGGTGGCTGAATTAGCAATGAAGGATCTAATAATCAGGCTATGGCTTGCCGAAGCCATACCCAGCAGCTACTTCGGGCTCGTGAAGCGGCTGGTCAATGCCTGTCCTCAGCTTGATGCCATTAAGCGGTCGGTATGCATTGAAGGTGCGCGAATGGCCTTTGCCCGAGTCAAGATGCATTGGATGAAGATGGACGCCGTGAAGCTTGTGACTGAGGGACCGCCCGCGGGCAAGGAGCACCGCACGCTCGAGCTATATTTTGACAATGTCTTGGAGGGATCCCGCATTGTGGCGGGCGGTGTTCAAAAGACGTTATCTTTGAATGAAGTCATTCATATTGTCCCTTCATGTATTATGAAACTGAGTCGTTATGTAATATAATGCCTGTTATTTAAAATTTTACCTCCTATGTGGCCGTTTTGTTTAAATCTGAGAGTTGGCCAGTCGTCGGCTTCAGCCCCCACGTAGGCAGTACGGGGGTGTTCGGGATGAATCTAAACACTCTTCATCCCAAAGTTTTGGTCCTTAAAGGAGGTCTTTAGCGCAACGAACGAGGCAATCGGACCATGTGGTTTTATCACCCTCACTTAGCCATAGGAGTTTGACAATAAAAATTTAGGCGCAGCCCCTAGTGTTCGTAAGTCCGAACTTGGGGCGCTGTAAACACCTGATCGGATAAAAACCGATTCATCGCATAATGCAGAAAAAATTGCAAAAGATTTGTAACCTCTCGAACAGGTGACCGGCTCACGCCACATCATGAGTGTCAGTTTTCAGCTTTCTCTACTGAGGTGCACATCCGGATAAACCAAGACACAATCGCAGTAGTTCTCCCTTTACTACCCTAGCCGATATAGCAAAATGTAAGGTAGTAAGCACAGGAGCCGGGCAACCCAACTATTGACCAAAGACATGATTCAAAGCCGATGCTTATAATGCTAAAGTTTGGGGTGCCGAACTATACTGTAAAAAAGTGTTCGGACTTTGTTGCCGTATTATGGGGCATAATGAAGCCCCTGGCGAATTAAGGCGTTCCAGAGTGTACAGGTGCAATTGATAACAATAACAAGAAAAAGAAAAATGAAGCAATAGGCTAATGCTACAGAAATTGGGCCGCAAACTATTTTCCATTGTAGTTTGATTAATACGTCAAAGCGTATTTGTACAAGTAGTGCGATAAGCAACAGGTCTATTTAACATGCCACGACCAAGGGAAAGCTGCGTGCAGGTCCTTAAAATAGGCATAACGATCGTTTAAAGAGACCACCTAGAAATTCCCTTATACGCCAATGCTTCTTGCCGTCTTGGTGTAACCGTCCTTTGATAGGTCCGATAATCAGGCCACTAGGAAAGGCCTAGGAAAAAAGAAACCTGAAAATAAAAATAAAAAGTGAAAGTATGTGGGTCCAGGGGAGGTTGAGCCGTATTATGGACCACGATCTAGCTGTGCCTCCGTCTATGCCCATGGTATTTTGAGTGCGTAGTTATGTATGCGCGGTACGAATGCCGCCGCTTGGTCGGGACTGGGACGGAAGCCGAATTGCTAGTCAAGCTCTTGACGAGCTGGACTGTCCTGCCACTACTAGGAAAAGGCCTACTAATGGCGCACTGGTTTTTCCTACTAATGGCGCATTACCAGTGCGCCATTAGTAGCACGCCACTAGTATTTTTTACTAATGGCGCACCACCGTGCGCCATTAGTATCTGATATACTAATGGCGCACTGTGCAAAGGCGCCATTAGTATGTAACACTATCGCCATTAGTATGCCTCCCAGGGGGCCATACATAAGCATGTGCTTTGTCATACTAATGGCGCATGCTGTGTGGATGCGCCATTAGTTTCCTTTGGCATACTAATGGCGCATCTGGTGGTGATGCGCCATTAGTATGAATATTTGTTTTTTTTACTTTTCTGATTTTTGCACAGGATACAAAATATATTATTGGACAGAATATAGACAGCAGCACACAGCAACATCAGATTCATCGAATACAATAGAAGATTAGTATCCGAATACAATTCATCATATTAGTCTCCAAATTCAAAAGACCGAACAAAGATAAAACATTACAAGTCTCAAGACCGCGATTATCGAGTTTGTCTTCATATTACAAGTCGATATCGATCATCTAAACTACCATCACATAGAAGAGAGTTGTGGTCATCACGATGAGCATCATCACGATCAAACTGGTCTTCATCCGGTTCCTCCAACGCTCCCTCCTCCTCTCCCGCTAGATAGCGGGCGTATCTAGATTCGGCCTCCGCCCTAGTGGTGTACCTTTGTAATCATTATCGCTGAACGGTGAACTTGTCTCCGACACTCCTCCCAGTCGTCGTAGACTCCGGGAACCTTACCCTTGTACACGACATACGACGGCATCTCTATGCACAAGCCAAACAACAGATAATACATAAGCAATATGTAAGTATGCAACAAAAGGATCGGAAGAGAAAAGCAAGACATTAGTGGCACACGATTCATGGTCCTACTAATAAATAGCATCGATTACATCTAAGTTGAACGACTGTCCAAACCAAAGAGACATACGAATTCATTAAAGTTTAATTACAACATGAGCCAATCAATGTTTCAGAACTACACATCACTACTTTTGACTCGACTCATCGGACAGGAGCGTGGATGAAGCCACCGTCTGTCGTGATGGTCATGAAATCGCGGTCATTGTCACCCTGCATTTGTAGCATTCCATCTATGTCATTGTTGGACGGTTGATATCTGAGGAAGAACTGCCCCGAGGTATGAAGGACATCTTGATGGATGATGTCCGCAAACTCCGACTGGATGCGAAAGAATTCTTGTCTGAGGTCCGCGTCCTGGATTGCCGACAAGTTCGCGGCCCAACCTTTGAGATTATTTGGTAGCAGAAGTTGATGATGGTCCCTTACGATCGCCCGCATGTGATGGAGGGCGTAGTAGGCATCCTTCTGACCGCCAGGCGGCTGCTTGACGCAGCAGAACTTCGTATTGTGTGAGAACATGTGCTTGCCGTACTTACGAAACGCCCTGGTGAAGGTGCCTCCAGTTAGGCGTGGCAGGGAGAACATCATCAAGAACTTTCTTGACATTTGTGTAGTCTATCTTGGAGTTACGGTTCGGGTCGAAATACGTGGCCATGGAATATTTCAGGCTTAAGAGGATGAGTGTGCAATGTGTGTCACTGCACAGAACACAGAATGTTAGAAAAAAAAAACGATCGAAATCTAAGAAATCATATGTTACGGGGCGGTTAAGGGATGACTTACTCGGGAAAGTAAGCCACAAGGAAGTTATCCTTATCTGGGTTTGCCAGAATGACACCTTCGAGGTGTGAACTCGCAACTTGGCGGTCCCAACGCTGCTCAAGTGCTTGGCACGCATGTAGAAGGGGTCGACTATCACGATGTCCGGGGTCTTGTCTCTAATGATCCGCATCTCCATAGTCAGCGAAAACAGCCGAACGAAGGTGTAGTGCAGCAGATGAAGGTTAAACATAGCAAAGATGTCATCAAACCGCAGGACGATCGTGCCCCCGATGTCGCCATCCACAAAGCCCTTGCCCTCTGGCACCTTGGCCACGAAAACCGGGTATGCCACATCCTTCTCTCTGAGACGCCGCTTCTCCAAAGAAAGAACACTGTCGTGCAGACTCCGTATAGCACCGGTTGCAGCATTCAGCATATTTGGCGGTAGCATCGCCCTACCCGCCACATGCACCCTCCACAAGATATCCTTAGGTGAAGGTGGCCCGTCCTGAGCACAGATCGAACTCGGTGCCGGCTGGCTCGAACTGGCGCCCTTGTTAGTCTTTCGTTTCCATCCCTTCTTCTTGATCTCCTGTAATGGGACGGAGTTCTGCTCACAGACCGCCTTCTTGAGTGTGTTGGGGCTGATAATATTTCGCACCTCAGCTATCTGAGGCTCGGTGAAGGCGGGAGCTGGAGGCGTCTCCTGAGAACTGAATGCCAGACGACGCCTGTTGCAATTGGATTTCTCTGCTGTACCATCTAGATTGCGGTCGTCTTGGTTGGGTTCTTGAGAAAGAGGCTCGCAGAAATCGTTAGCGTACCCATGTTCGGCAAAGTACTTATCGACTTTGGTAACTGTATCGTCGTTGTTGTTGTCGTCGTCCGGATCCTGTGCCATAGGGATGTCCGGCAGGTCCGGTAGCGTTGCGGCGTTCTTGCCATGGCTTGGCGCCGGCATGACTGGCGGTCTTGTCTGTGGGGTGGTGTCCCCGCCCCAAACGAATCTGCTCTTGACCAAAGCAGCGCCGATTCTGCGCAGCGCCGAGGGTCATCTCATCTTCTTCATCGGCCCTAGCGGATCGAACCGGAGGTAACAACTCGTCGCAGCCTGGCAAGACCCGAACCACTTCAACCCTATACACTGTGGGTGGCATCGGATTACCATGGAACATGGGGTTGCCCGGTTGAACAATTCTGCCCTTGGCGACATCGACCAACTCGGCGCCCACGAAGTGCGTAAGAGTGCAAGGAACGCTATGGTGCCTGCGAAAACATGTATGTGGCGCCGTGGATGCCCGAAAAGGCACGGAGATGAAGTCATCGGCCGAGAGGCTTAGTTACCGTGATGCTGTCGAGCTCGGCTAATGTCGAGGCACCACCAACGGCGGGCGTAATCGACGGAGGGGCGCTTCTTTGGCGAGGTGCCGCCGGCGTACCCGGTGCATTAAGCTCCAATGCCGTGCGGCGCCGGAGACACGAATACCGCCTCGGCTGAGACACCAATGGCGCCGCTTTGCCGCCAGGCGAAGATTCTTTGGCCGTGAAGCTGGGAACCGGGGGAGGCCCCTATTGGCCGCCCGCAATCCATGTTGTCAGCCCATGAATCAACGTAGGCACCATGGCGTTGAGCTTCGTTCCCAGTTGTTGTTCCACTTGCTCTTGGACAAGCTCTGGAATCCGCGCCACTTGTGCCTTGAGTGCTTCAAGCTCGCGCGTCTGGCTTTCCGAGCTGGCCTTTTTCTCCTTCGCACACCAGCGGTATAGTATGATCCCCATTTTGTGGAAGCCTTTGCCGGCCACACGACTAGCTGACGTCGGCTTAGTGAGCTTATCCCTGCTTTTCATTATGTTCAATGCCCTATTTAAAGGGGTGTCGAAAGGGGAGCTCTGAGACGACCCAGCCATCGCTTTCAAAGGTCTGCGAAAGGAACGTGAACCATTTAGAAATATTGGGGATTAATTAGAGTGCAACCATATGGAGCTAATTACGCGGGGGTGTATTCCTTACCAGAACAAGCTCAAGCGCCCTGGTCTTCACATCCGTGGTAAGCTCCTCTGTTATCGGGTCCTTGTACCGGGCCCTGACATAGTTCCTGGTCTACTTGCCACCGCTGTATTTCTCGAAGCGGGGCGGTAGGCCTTGCTCGGCATGCTCCGCGTCCTCCTTGTCCCATATAGGCTCCGCCACTCTGTAACCACCGGGACCGAGTTTCTGTTCCCCTAAGTTCAACTCCCACATTTCTTTCCCCCTGTGACGCCCCGGATCCGATGCGCCAGTTGTCTGCCAGTTATTCGCTTTCGTTGCCATGTCATTTGCTTGCGTGTTGCATTTGCCATGTCATCTTTTGCATTTTATCATGTCATCTTGTGTATCGCATTTGCATACGTGTCCGTCTCATGCATCTGAGCATTTTCCCGTTGTCCGCTTTTGCAATCCGGCGCCCTATGTCTTCTCTCGTCCCCTCTTCTCTCTTTTCATGTGCGGGTATTAAACTTTCTCGGAATGGCCCGAGGTTTGCCAAGCGGCCTTGGTGTAGCACCGGTAGACCGCCTGTCAAGTTTCGTGCCATTTGGAGGTCGTTTGGTACTCCAACGGTTAACCGGTAATGGCGTAAAACCCTCTTTGTTGCAGCCCAACACCCCTTCCAAAGTGGCTCAAAACCCACCAAACTCCCTCCATGCTCTCGGCCGCTCGATCACGATCGCGTGGCGAAAACCGCCCTCATTTGGACTCTCCTAGCTCCTCTACCTATAAATATGTGTGCCTCCCAAAATCCCAGTCCTAACCCTAGCGTCTTCCTCTCATACGCACGGACACGTCCGTCCATACGGACGTGTCCGCCGGACACATCATCCGACCAAT
Organism: Aegilops speltoides; assembly: GCA_021437245.1. Lineage (NCBI taxonomy): Eukaryota > Viridiplantae > Streptophyta > Magnoliopsida > Poales > Poaceae > Aegilops > Aegilops speltoides. The sequence continues at coordinate 331,063,854 of CM038144.1, forward strand.
GGCAGCTCGCCACGTCACCCGCCGCCCTCTCCTCCAACCGGCGTTCGCCACGTGGCGCGCCGCCGTCCTCGCCGCCCGCGGCCGCGGAGCCCAGATCGGGCCCGCGAGCCCACGTGCCCGCCGCCGCGCGCGCCTGCGCGCCCGCCGCCGCCGCTTGCCTCGCCCTCCGCCGCCCATTTCGCCCGCGGAGTTCCGCGCCCGCCCATACTGCCGCCCGCCGCGACAGGCTCGCTCGCCCAGCTTGCTGCCCGCCTTGCCGTCATCAGCCCGCCTCGCCGCCGCCGCCGCCTCATGACACCTGCCGCTGCCGCTTCGCCAAGCGCCTCCGCCCGCCTCCCGTCGCCCGTCTGCGCCGCCGGCGAAGCTCTCGCCGAGCTCCATGGCCGGCGCCAAGCCTTCTCTCCGCCGCCGCCGTGCTGCGCCTCCGCTTCGCCGCGGTGCCGACCCTCGCCAAGGCCGCCTTCACCGCCGCCGCCGCCATGCCGCCATCGCCTCGTCCGATTGGGATCGAGGCCTTGTAGCAGCGCTCAGGGCTCGCGTCCGCCCAAATGAACCAGCCGGCCTGATCCACCGCCCGCCGTCCTGGGCTTGGCCCATGGTGAGCCCAGCTCCATCCATCTCTCCCGCCGCCTACCCGTCGCCCTGGGCGTATTATTCTATACTGCGCTCATATGTTTTTTTTCCAGAAGATGACTAAGTCCCTGTTAATTTTGCATATTCTGGTGCCATATTCATTGCATTGCATCTTTGCATCCGTAGCTCCGTTTTGCACGTACAATATGTCAAATTGTTCGCCTCGACGAGTACATCATTTCATTCCATTGCATCATTTCCATTTGAGCTCATCTTGATGCCCGAAATGCTGTTGGAAGATGGCTTCAGATCGTTAGTTCCAGAATCTTATTAGCTCGAGCTCTTTTGTCATTTTTGCCATGATTTATGTGTGCATCCTATGAGTATGAGCTCTACATGAATGTTGAAATATGCCATGCCATCTTTCCAGAGGTGTTGACCTTGTATTTTTGTGAGTTGTGTGCTGAGTGCATTGAGCTTGTAAAGTAGGGTAGTTGCTGTTGTTGTTTTGCTAGACAGATTCTGTTATATTTTGATGCCATGTTAACATGCTTCTACTATTCATTCTATGCATAATCTGGAGATGCTCTATAAACATGTTTTGATATACATGTCTTGATCTATCCATTCATGCCCTTGGTTGCAATTATAGCCTGCTGGAACATGTTCATTTCTTGCTCCAAAGTTGCTTGAAAATGTTTCCTGACAGATTGTTTGCATGAGATTCAATTTTCACGAGGTCGTTGTAGTTGATCCGTGTATCCTATGACCTTGCTCTTGCCATGCTTAGCTTCATAAACATGCCTTCTTACTGTTGGTTGCCTTGCCATGCCATGTATTGCTCTGTAGTGAGTGTTTCGAGCTCACGAACATGCCTACTTATCGTTGTTCCTGCCATGTTCAAATCTGTAATAAAACGTGCCATGTTTACATGGGTGCCATCATATTTTCTATGCCTTTCTGGCTTATGGTCAGTAAGGGTCTTTTGATATATGCTATTAGTAGTTTCATGCCATGCCTTTGTTTGCCATGATAGCTTCCTGTAACATGTTGTTTGATAGCTCTAAACATTGCAACTTTGATGTTATTTACGCTAAAGTCTGAAACTGTTATTACCTTGCAATATCTCCATGTCATTTTGAGCATGTTCTAGTTGTTTCTGGAGATAGCTCAGTGTTCATGTTTTGTTATGCTTTACGTGTACTTCATGCCCATGCCTTTTGTTATTATGTTGGGGTGCTGTAGCATGTTGTTTTGATGCTTGTAAGATGCTTAGTTGCTGTTATGGACAGTTTGTTGCTATGACTTGTTTAGTGTGCATGTGTTGCCCCGTTGCTCCGTTTTGAGTGTGCTCTATATGAAACTTGCTTGATTTTGCATGTAGCTTCATATTATCATATTGCATCCTTGTTTTGAGGTGTTTGCTTGATGTTTGGGTGCATTTTGCATCAATGCCATGTTTAACTTGTTTTGCTCATATCTTCTAGCCCGTAGCTCCGAATCTAATGAACTTTATATGTAACTTGACTAGAATTTCGTGTAGATCATCTTGGTGCATCTTAAACTTGCTGTTTAACAACTTGAACATAAGGTTTATTCAGTTCTGGACCAATTTCGAAATATGCATATGAGGACTTACCGGAATTGTTATATGTTGTTTCCGGCCTCATTTAAACTTGCCTTGATGTGTGCTCTTGTTTGCATCATCTTTTGCCATGAATAGCTTCATCTAGTTTTGTCATGCATCATGCTTGTTGTGCATCATGCCTTGTTCATGTGTGGTGTGTTTACCTATGTTGTGTGCTTCTTCTTGTTAGTTCCCGCTTCGTTGCGATCGTGAGGTTTCGTTCGTCTACGGTTGGTTCGGCTTCATCCGTTCATCTTCTTCATGGACTCGTTCTTCTTCCTTGCGGGATTTCAGGCAAGATGACCGCTACCCTGGATCTCACTACTATCATTGCTATGCTAGTTGCCTCGTTCTTTCGCTATGCTGCGCTACCTATTACCTGTTTGTCCAGCCATCCCATATTGCCATGAACCTCTAACCTTTGACACCTTTTCCTATGCAAACCGTTGTTTGGCTATGTTACCGCTTTTGCTCAGCCCCTCTTATAGCGTTGCTAGTTGCAGGTGAAGTTGAAGATTTCTCCATGGTGGACAGGGTTTATGTTGGGATATCACAATATCTCTTATATTATTAATGCATCTATATACTTGGTAAAGGGTGGAAGGCTCGGCCTTATGCCTGGTGTTTTGTTCCACTCTTGCCGCCCTAGTTTCCGTCATACCGGTGTTATGTTCCTGGATTTTGCGTCCCTTACGCGGTCGGGTGATTTATGGGACCCCCTTGACAGTTCGCTTTGAATAAAACTTGTCCAAAGAAGGCCCAACATTGCCTTTTACCATTTGCCTCACCACCACCTACTTTTCCCTTGGGAGTCGCTCTCTCGAGGGTCATCTTTTATAGCCCCCGGCGATGCTTGTCTAAGCGTTGGTCCAAACTAGAGCACCGTCGGGAACCATCCCTTGGCAACTTGGGTTACGTCGGTTCCTGTACGCTTCGCTTATCCGGTGTTGCCCTGAGAACGAGATATGTGCAGCTCCTATCGGGATTGTCGGCGCATCGGGCGGCTTTGCTGGTCTTGTTTTACCATTGTCGAAATGTCTCGGGTGAAGGTCTATTCCTTCGATGATCGCGAGAGCTTGTCATGGGCTAAGTTGGGACACCCCTGCAGGGTATAAACTTTCGAGAGCCGTGCCCGCGGTTATGTGGCAGATGGGAATTTGTTAATGTCCGGTTGTAGACAACTTGACACTTGATCCGAATTAAAACGCATCAACCGAGTGTGTAGCCGTGATGGTCTCTTCTCGGCGGAGTCCGGGAAGTGAACACGGTTTCTGTGTTATGTTTGACGTAAGTAGGTGTTCAGGATCACCTCTTGATCATTGCTAGTTGACGACCGTTCCGCTTGTTCTCTTCTCGCTCTTCTTTGCGTTGGTTAGCCACCATATCATGCTTAGCCGCTGCTGCAACCTCACCACTTTACCCCTTCCTTTCCCATTAAGCTTTGCTAGTCTTGATACCCATGGTAATGGGATTGCTGAGTCCTCGTGGCTCACCAGATACTTCCAAAACCAGTTTGCAGGTGCCTATGTTAACGAAGGCGGTGACGCAACCAAGCTCAAGGAGGAGCTCGATGAAGATCTTGCCTTTTGAGTTGTTTCGTTCTAGTTGATCAAGAGTGGAGCCCAGGTTAGGGTCAATCGGGACCTTTTGTCGCATTTGGGGTTCTTCTTTTATTTTGGTTCCGTAGTCGGACCTTGATTGTATCTGATGATGTAATGCTTTATTCATGTAATTGTGTGAAGTGGCGATTGTAAGCCAACTATGTATCTCTTTCCTTATATATTACTTGGGTTGTGTGAAGATTACCTCACTTGCGACATTGCTTTCAATGCGGTTATGCCTCTAAGTCGTGCTTCGACACGTGGGAGATATAGCCGCATCGAGGGCGCTATGTTGGTATCGAGCCTTCCCGACCTTAGGAGCCCCATTGCTTGATCGTTTTAGTGGCGAGTTGTGTCTAGAAAAATGTTTTGAGTCATTTAGGAATTATATATCGGAGAGTAGGATTCTTTTACTCCCAGTCCTTCGACCTTCCGGTGAGGTATCCCGACGAGAGTTTTGACTCTTCTCTTCTTAAATTTCACTAAAAAATTTTAGGATCACGCTGGTATCTTAGAATCGTTCGATGGCTTTATGATGACAACATTGTCTTGGTGCCTCCCGACATTTAGGGGTTGTGGCGGTGTCCCGGGAGTTGAGCTCCGAGGTGTTGTCGTCATAATTTTATCGTTGCAGTTCGGAATACCCGAGTTTAGTACGCCGACATCGAAAATCTCTTTTATGCAGTTGTTGGTGAGATAACCCCGCTAACCCAATCTTGAGGTGAGTACGGAGTATTGCCATGACTCGTATAACGGATGCTTTTCAAGGTTGAGGTACACGATTTCGAAGGTTTCTTGGTTATGTGTTGAAGGATGGATACAAATGGATGTAGGGATTGTTAGCTTGGGTGAGATATATATTGCTCCCTGTATCCCCAACACCGATTGCATAACCGAGAAAGTTTCGGAGTTTATAGGTGGGAATTCAAGTAGCTCTTAGGATATCTTTCCGACGGATGTATGATATGAAATTGGGGTTCGACGCCTAGTGGTCCGCCTATTCACGGTTGGTTTTGCAATGGTCTCGTTGTGTCTTAAAGAGTCCTTGGCTATGCCGACTCGGGGGCGCTTCAGATGTCATGTGCACTGCCTTGTACATGATGGTGCTGTGTCGATTGAGCCCGTGTAGGCCCCACCACGAAAACTTCGGACGAAATCTCTATCATATGTTTGTTCCGCTTATTCGCAAGCCAGTCCTTTGTTTTGTTTTGAGTTGTGGTATTCGAGTTGCTTCGATGTCAAGTGTTGATTCCATACCTTTTGAAATGGTGTTCTCATACTCCGATGTGAATACCAATCCTTCTCGACAATCGAGATTGTCATGTCAATTCCTTTTCAACCGGCGTGTTTCTCTTCAAGTGGATCCGATCACTTCAACATCAGCAAGACCATTTATCATTTCTTCTCAACGGTGTTTGTTTCATCCGTCTCCAAGTTGCCTTTGTTTTTCCCGCCCACCCACCCTTTTTCTTCAAGGACACAGATTTCTTAATCAAGTATCCATTTATTCATGCGAAGTCTCTTCATTCTTTCAATAAATGTTCTTATCCGGTGATTTCCCATGAAGATGCTCAACAGCTTCAAGTTCATCATCCTTCATTGTTGTTTCTTCTCCGGTGGATCCTTTCAAGCTTTCGATATTCATCATATTCATTTCCTCGTTTCTAATGCTTTCTTATGCCGGTCCACCTCATTATCATTCTACTTCTCACTATTCATTTATTCCGGAGTGCTCAAGATATCTCGAAGATTCGTGTTTCCACTCTGCATTCGTTCAAGCTCTTTCGAGATTGGTATCTCATTCAAGTCATTTAATTCAACCGGTGCAACATCTCTTTTAAATCATTTCCAACGGTGTTTTCTTTTGAGTGGGCCATAACCCACGTGTCTTTTCCTGGATCTTACGACTCTTCTAATTATTCCGGAGCTATCCGAAATTCTTTTCCAAGTTTGACGTAAGAATGAGTTATCATCAGTCAAATGCTTTTCTCCAAGATCTTTCAAATTCTTTTCATAGCTGGCTCAACCTCTTCGCTTTTGATTCTTCCGGTGTGCCTCAATAATTCATGGTGGTTCTCATCTTCATTCTCATCATTTGAAGACCGAAGAAGAGTTTCTCTTTAATCTTGCTCTATTCTCTTCAAGATCCATGGTGCTAGCTTGTTGCCATCCTCTCATAATTGTTTTCGATTGTGAGAATTCTTTCCTTACCATCCGGAGCATTTCATGAGTTGTTTCCATTTCCTTCCTCCGAAGGCCATCATGTCATAATTCTTCATTTTCAGCATATAGCTATCGTTCTCCAAATCTTACCGGTGCATCATTCAAATATCCTCTAATCAGTTCATGATCTCTTCAAGTATCTAATCCCCTCAAGTATCTTCTTTCGTTTTCCAATTCTTCCCGGTGAATTGTGCCTTTGCTACTTTCATTTTCAATTCTTACGGTGGTTCATTCAAGAGATCTCTCTTCCTTGTTCATCATATCAATTCATTTGTTGTTCCAATCCTACCGGTGGTTCGTTGAAGACCTTCTCAAGTTTTGATATATCTCTTTTAATCCTTTCTACGAGAATAAGTAGTATGCCAAATCCGTTGCTTGTCATCAATTTAAATTGGTGAAGGATACGCATAACATAATTCTTGTTCTTGTTTCATCCAAGTGATTAATCCTTTCCTTCGGAGTTTGTTCAGGAGGAATAAATTCTTGGTTTCAATTGCTCATCCTTCTTTTCCGGAGTTCCAAGTTTTCCGCATTATCTCATCGCGAAGCTCCATCTAAATCATTGCAAGGCTTCACCTTGTGTTTTCAACTTCTCTTTCTTTTATCATCCTTTTATTACCGGATTTCTTCATGGAGGCTCTACATGGTGGTTCCTCAAGGATTCTTTTCATTCTTCAATTGTTCTTCAAGATTTCTCTCGGAGTCAAGATCCGCCAAGCTATACTCAAAATTAGACATGGTGCTTAACACATGTTTTGTTTTGAGGAGCTCAAGTATTCTCCGTCTTGCATTCCAAAGTGCAATTCTTTCTACCTTATCTTTTGAGGTGGTGTTATATCACTCTTGACAACTTCCTTCATGTTTCATGATTCATTTGTTGTCAAAAGTGAGGTGTTTTAAATCCATCAATCTCTTCCTTGGAGTTATCTTGGTATAGATTTCACCTAAAGCCTTTCCTAAGGAATGTTGCTATTTATGGTGTTTATCAATGATCCAAGTTTTCTCCTATCCTCTCGGCGAAAGCAGTTTTTCATCTCTTTGGTGCTCTCAATCAAATCAATGGTTTCCGTTAGTGGCCGGGTGTCACCTCAAAGTCTCGAGATGTTTGCCATAAGTCCACAACAAGCTTGTGCTTCTAGTTGTTGATTTTCCAACAACTCCGTTCTAATCTTCTTTGCAAGGATGCTTTCCAAGTTCACTGGTGGCAAAAGTTGTCATTTTCTTCTCCGTCCCTTTATCCCAACGGTCTATCTTCTATCCTTTCATTACGGAGGCATTGTGATGTTGCTCTTTTCACTCATCATATCGAATTGTGAGGATCATGTTCTTCATGCTTATCCAATTAACCGGAGTGTTGTATCATCTCTTCAATATCTTTTCATCTCATCAAGTTTTCTTCTCTACCGGAGTGCTGTCCAAATTCTGCCATTTTTGTTCCTTGGCTATCTCATTATACCGTTGTGGTCATATGCTTTTCGTTCGTGAAGCTCTTATTTTCATGTCTATCTTATCACTAAACCTCTTAGTTCTCGTAATACTCCTTGTTCATCTTTTCTAACGGATTGTTTGCAATCTCGTTCTTCTCTGTTATACTCTTTCTTTTAAATTGCTCAACCTCTCAAGGTTCGTGGTTTCACTCGTTCGTCAAAGAAGCAACTTAGTTTTACCTCTTCTCTTCCTCTTCCGTTTGCCCTCCGGTGCCATCCTAGATCTCGGGACGAGATCCTCTCGTAGTGGTGGAGTGTTGTGACGCCCCGGATCCGATGCGCCAGTTGTCTGCCAGTTATTCGCTTTCGTTGCCATGTCATTTGCTTGCGTGTTGCATTTGCCATGTCATCTTTTGCATTTTATCATGTCATCTTGTGCATCGCATTTGCATACGTGTCCGTCTCATGCATCCGAGCATTTTCCCCGTTGTCCGTTTTGCAATCCGGTGCTCCTATGTCTTCTGGCGTCCCCCTCTTCTCTCTTTTCATGTGCGGGTATTAAACTTTCTCGGAATGGCCCGAGGTTTGCCAAGCGGCCTTGGTGTAGCACCGGTAGACCGCCTGTCAAGTTTCGTGCCATTTGGAGGTCGTTTGGTACTCCAACGGTTAACCGGGTAACCGTAAAACCCTCTTTTGTTGCAGCCCAACACCCCTTCCAAAGTGGCTCAAAACCCACCAAACTCCCCTCCATGCTCTCGGCCGTTCGATCACGATCGCGTGGCCGAAAACCGCTCCTCATTTGGACTCTCCTAGCTCCCTCTACCTATAAATATGTGTGCCTCCCCCGAAATCCCAGTCTAACCCTAGCGTCTTCCTCCTCGCGCCGCCGGACACGTCCGTCCGCGCCGGACGTGTCCGCCGGACACATCACTCCGACCAATGGCAGCCTGCCACGTCACCCCGCCGCCTCTCCTCCAACGGCGTTACGCCACGTGGCGCCGCCCGCCGTCCTCCGCCGCCGCGCGGAGCCTCCAGATCGGGCCCGATGAGCCCACGTGTTCGTGCCCGCCGCCGCGCCGCGCCTGCCCGCCGCGCCGCTGGCCTCGCCCTCGCCGCTTCTTCGCCCGCCGGAGTTCCAGCGCCGCCGCCGCCACCTGCCGCCGCCGCGACAGTTCTCGCCGCCTTGCCGCCGCCTTGCCTGCCGCCGTCATTGCCTGCCGTCGCCCGCCGCCTCCGCCGCAAGACAGAGCCAGCTGTCGCCCGAAACACTCCGCGCTCCCTCGTCGCCGTCTGCGCCCGGCGAAGCTCCACCGAGTCGCCGCCGCCCGACCATGCCGGCGCCCGCGCCTTGCTCGCCGCCCGCCGTGCTCGCCTCCGCTTCGCCGCCCGGTGCCGACCCTCGCCAAGGCTTCCACCACCGCCGCCGCCGCCGCCATGGCCTCGTCCGTCGACGGGATCGAGGAGGCGCTGCCTCCGTGGCCCCCGCGTCCGGCCCAGATGAACCAAATTGATCCATCCACCGCCGCCGTCCGGGCTTGGCCCATGGTGAGCCCAGCTCCATCCATCTCTCCCGCCGCCTACCCGTCGCCCTGGGCGTATTATTCTATACTGCGCTCATATGTTTTTTTCCAGAAGATGACTAAGTCCCTGTTAATTTTGCATATTCTGGTGCCGTATTCATTGCATTGCATCTTTGCATTCGTAGCTCCGTTATGCACGTATAATATGTCAAATTGTTCGTCTCGACGAGTACATCACTTTGTTCCATTGCATCATTTCCATTTGAGCTCATCTTGATGCCCGAAATGCTACTGGAAGATGGCTTCAGATCGTTAGTTCCAGAATCTTATTAGCTCGAGCTCTTTTGTCATTTTTGCCATGATTTATGTGTGCATCCTATGAGTATGAGCTCTACATGAATGTTGAAATATGCCATGACATCTTTCCAGAGGTGTTGACCTTGTATTTTTGTGAGTTGTGTGCTGAGTGCATTGAGCTTGTAAAGTAGGGTAGTTGCTGTTGTTGTTTTGCTAGACAGATTCTGTTATATTTTGATGCCATGTTAACATGCTTCTACTATTCATTCTAAGCATAATCTGGAGATGCTCTATAAACATGTTTTGATATACATGCCTTGCTCTATCCATTCATGCCCTTGGTTGCAATTATAGCCTGCTAGAACATGTTCATTTCTTGCTCCAAAGTTGCTTGAAAATGTTTCCTGACAGATTGTTTGCATGAGATTCAATTTTCACGAGGTCGTTGTAGTTGATCCGTGTATCCTATGACCTTGCTCTTGCCATGCTTAGCTTCATAAACATGCCTTCTTACTGTTGGTTGCCTTGCCATGCCATGTATTGCTCTGTAGTGAGTGTTTCGAGCTCACGAACATGCCTACTTATCGTTGTTCCTGCCATGTTCAAATCTGTAATAAAACTTGCCATGTTTACATGGGTGCCATCATATTTCGTATGCCTTTCTGGCTTATGGTCAGTAAGGGTCTTTTGATATATGCTATTAGTAGTTTCATGCCATGCCTTTGTTTGCCATGATAGCTTCCTGTAACATGTTGTTTGATAGCTCTAAACATTGCAACCTGATGTTATTTCTGCTAAAGTCTGAAACTGTTATTACTTGCAATATCTCCATGTCATTTTGAGCATGTTCTAGTTGTTTCTGGAGATAGCTCAGTGTTCATGTTTTGTTATGCTTTACGTGTACTTCATGCCCATGCCTTTTGTTATTATGTTGGGGTGCTGTAGCATGTTGTTTTGATGCTTGTAAGATGCTTAGTTGCTGTTATGGACAGTTTGTTGCTATGACTTGTTTAGTGTGCATGTGTTGCCCCGTTGCTCCGTTTTGAGTGTGCTCTATATGAAACTTGCTTGATTTTGCATGTAGCTTCATATTATCATATTGCATCCTTGTTTTGAGGTGTTTGCTTGATGTTTGGGTGCATTTTGCATCAATGCCATGTTTAACTTGTTTTGCTCATATCTTCTAGCCCGTAGTCGAATCTAATGAACTTTATATGTAACTTGACTAGAATTTCGTGTAGATCATCTTGGTGCATCTTAAACTTGCTGTTTAACAACTTGAACATAAGGTTTATTCAGTTCTGGACCAATTTCGAAATATGCATATGAGGACTTACCGGAATTGTTATATGTTGTTTCCGGCCTCATTTAAACTTGCCTTGATGTGTGCTCTTGTTTGCATCATCTTTTGCCATGAATAGCTTCATCTAGTTTTGTCATGCATCATGCTTGTTGTGCATCATGCCTTGTTCATGTGTGGTGTGTTTACCTATGTTGTGTGCTTCTTCTTGTTAGTTCCGTTTCGTTGCGATCGTGAGGTTTCGTTAAATCTACGGTTGGTTCGGCTTCATCCGCTCATCTTCTTCATGGACTCGTTCTTCTTCCTTGCGGGATTTCGGCAAGATGACCGCTACCCGGATCTCACTACTATCATTGCTATGCTAGTTGCCTCGTTCTTTCGCTATGCTTGCGCTACCTATTACTGTTTGTCCAGCCATCCCATATTGCCATGAACCTCTAACCTTTGACACCTTTTCCTATGCAAACCGTTGTTTGGCTATGTTACCGCTTTTGCTCAGCCCTCTTATAGCGTTGCTAGTTGCAGGTGAAGTTGAAGATTTCTCCATGGTGGACAGGGTTTATGTTGGGATATCACAATATCTCTTATATTATTAATGCATCTATATACTTGGTAAAGGGTGGAAGGCTCGGCCTTATGCCCGTGTTTTGTTCCACTCTTGCCGCCTAGTTTCCGTCATACCGGTGTTATGTTCCTGGATTTTGCGTCCCTTACGCGGTCGGGTGATTTATGGGACCCCTTGACAGTTCGCTTTGAATAAAACTTGTCCAAAGAAGGCCCAACATTGCCTTTTACCATTTGCCTCACCACCACCTACTTTTCCCTTGGGAGTCGCTCTCTCGAGGGTCATCTTTTATAGCCCCGGGCCGTGCTTGTCTAAGCGTTGGTCCAAACTAGAGCACCGTCTGGGACCATCCCTTGGCAACTTGGGTTACGTCGGTTCTCAGACGCTTCGCTTATCCGGTGTTGCCACGAGAACGAGATATGTGCAGCTCCTATCGGGATTGTCGGCGCGATCGGGCGGCTTTGCTGGTCTTGTTTTACCATTGTCGAAATGTCTTGATGTACGGGATGCCGAGCCCGATCGGAGTGTCTCGGGTGAAGGTCTATTCCTTCGATGATCGCGAGAGCTTGTCATGGGCTAAGTTGGGACACCCTGCAGGTATAAACTTTCGAGAGCCGTGCCCGCGTTATGTGGCGATGGGAATTTGTTAATGTCCGGTTGTAGACAACTTGACACTTGATCCGAATTAAAACGCATCAACCGAGTGTGTAGCCGTGATGGTCTCTTCTCGTGGAGTCCGGAAGTGAACACGGTTTCTGTGTTATGTTTGACGTAAGTAGGTGTTCAGGATCACCTCTTGATCATTGCTAGTTGACGACCGTTCCGCTTGTTCTCTTCTCGCTCTTCTTTGCGTTGGTTAGCCACCATATCATGCTTAGCCGCTGCTGCAACCTCACCACTTTACCCCTTCCTTTCCCATTAAGCTTTGCTAGTCTTGATACCCATGGTAATGGGATTGCTGAGTCCTCGTGGCTCACCAGATACTTCCAAAACCAGTTTGCAGGTGCCTATGTTACCGAAAGGTGTGACGAACCAAGCTCAAGGAGGAGCTCGATGAAGATCTTGCCTTTTGAGTTGTTTCGTTCTAGTTGATCAGTAGTGGAGCCCAGTTGGGGTCGATCGGGGACCTTTTGTCGCATTTGGGGTTCTTCTTTTATTTTGGTTCCGTAGTCGGACCTTGATTGTATCTGTATGATGTAATGCTTTATTCATGTAATTGTGTGAAGTGGAGATTGTAAGCCAACTATGTATCTCTTTCCCTTATATATTACTTGGGTTGTGTGAAGATTACCTCACTTGCGACATTGCTTTCAATGCGGTTATGCCTCTAAGTCGTGCTTCGACACGTGGGAGATATAGCCGCATCGAGGGCGTTACACCCCCACTGACTTGATTCGGAGGTTGCGCTGCTCTTGCACTTGATCTTGAACTCCTTGTACTCATCTTCGCTCATCAAAGGATATTTCGCCTTGATCTTGTCATAACTACCACCTTTGTCAATCATTGCCTTCACCGTGCTTCTCCAAGTAGACAGGGCCGTGCTCATCTTCGTGAGGGTGGCACTGTTCACTTTATTCCCTGAGAGGCGTGTGTTTTCAAATTCGGCGGGGAACTTGTATCATTCGTGCAGCTTCGTGAAGAGGAGGTTGCGCAAATTCCCGTGGTCCTTATTCCTAAGGTCATCGGTGTTGATCGAGACGGTGCTCCAGAGAATGCACCCGAGCCGAAGCGAGTACCCCTTGACTATATGTTTGGGCTCCGTTGGATTCCCGTCGGAGTCCACTTGAGTGAATTCCTCCTTGAGGGTGCGGAGCGCATTCGGGCGCCGGTCCTTCCTTTGCTTCTTCAGTTGGCTGCCATCTGTGTGTGCGCCGCCATCATCAGTGGTGGCATCCTCGGCGGCACCATCAGTGGTGTCATCCCCGACGCCACTAGGGGTTGTGTAGTCGATCGGTGTCTTCATGGCCCTCATAGCGCTGAGGTTGTTACTCCATCTCCTGGGACAGCTCCCAAAATTGCTTGCCGCCCGAACCACCGGCCTCATCGTTGTGGGCCATGTTTCGCTCTAAATAGGAAAAAAGTTTGGTCAAAAAGTTGGTTATTGTCAAGGAACAAGATCATGGTCTCATCATTTAGGGTTTGTCGATGCTGAGGCACCCTAAAAGCCTAAGCTTTCATCATTTAGGGTTTGTCAACGCCGAGGCACCCTAAAAGCCTAAGCGTACATCATTTAGGTTCTCATCGACACCGAGGCATCCGGGGCAGCCAAGTTAAGTTTTCATCATTTAGGGTTTATCGATGCCGAGGCACCCTAGGTAGGGCCTAATCACTTGGCACTAATCACTTGGCTCCATTGCCACCTATGTTGGGTTTATCATCTAGGGTTTATCGATGCTAAGGAGAATTCTAAGTTGGGCCTAATCACTTGGCTCTATTGCCACCTATGGTTTAATGCAGCAAGAATAAAGGGGCAGTTGATCTACTTAGTTAAGTACTAAGATACCCCAGCCCATGCATTAGTCGCAAGTACCCCATATGTCCTATTTTTAGCAAAGTCATGCTAAAATTCACGGAAAATTTCAGCATGACCTTTGCTGAAAATAGGACATATGGAGTACCAGAATTTGCCGGAACGGAAGTTAATCGACATTCCGGCAAACTCAAGGGCCTCTCGGGGTACCTGCAAAATCATCACGACACGATGGTCGGAGACAAAACCCAGCAATATATCTTCTTGGGTGAAGACACCGGCACCACTAGAAGGTGTCAAGACTCAAAGATGCTCCTGCAGAAAAGATGAACAAACACATGCCACATATATTACACCACATTCATGGAAACAATAATGATGGTATCTTTTCATATGGACAGCCCTTTCTTTCTCCTCTTGGCTTAAGCCCTATCCCTAAAGCTGGTCTTGTGGCCTCATCCACTAACTAATGCAGGTCTTGCATTGCACACTACCTTACAGCTGGTAAAAAGAGCTTTGATAGGCTAGTGCATGGAAGATAGACACAAATGTTTTTTCTGCATCGAAGCATGGACACAAATGTTGATATTCTTAGTCAGTGTTTTTTTCTCTTTCGCCATTGATAGGCTAGTGCATGGAAGCTAGAACTCCAAGTACTTGTTTGTGGTATGGCAGTAACCAGTAGCTTACCAATTCATGGTGTTTGGGGTATGGCGAAAGGACATGTCTACAACTATCAGACCATCACAAGTATCAAAAGAACATGTCTACAACCATGTAACAAATCATGTCTAGTTGATCTGATGTAACAAATCTGACCATCACAAAAATCAAAAGAACATCTATACACCATCATTCAGGCCATCACAAGCATAACAGAGCAATGGTGTTTTCTTCAGTTATCTTTGATCTGGCTGATTGGAATCCACTGACCTTCAGATCCGCTGACCAATCCACTAACCTGCTGTTCATCAAAAGGAAAAATAAATGAGCATACGTGGTGAGTAGAAGGGATTGGGGATTTAGGGTTTCTGTATGGGGTTAGAACTAGTCAAGTTTGAATATTACACAACCCTGAACATTACACAATTCTGAACATTACACTACTCAAGGTTACAAAAATTTGAGAGAGAGAGAGAGAGAGAGAGAGAGAGAACATCAGCAGGTTTTGGGAAAGGGGGAGGAAGAGCAACAAGGTTTTTGGAAAACAATAGACAGCTCGTTCTCTGATCACTAACAAAGGTAGCATACTTCCAATGAACATGAAAAGTGAAATACCAGGATGATCGAAGTTGTAGGACCCCCAAGAAACTGTATTCATGATCTTTCTAAACAAGCTCTGAGAACATACATCGTATTCAAACTTGCTGCTATTTAAGCAAGTTTTTGTAAGAAAACTGATTAGGACCCCCAAAAAACTTGCTGCATTTCAATCAGACCAAATGTTTCACTTAATTTTATGAGTTAACTGAATTTACATTTAATTCAGTTAACCAAAATTACACTAAATTTTACTGTCAATTAAAATTCAGTGAGTACATTCAGGTGCGCATGCTGCAGAACTGTGCCGTTTATCTTTTAGTAGTAGTAAATTAACCACACACTAGAATTCATCTCTGAGCAAAGGATGGGCAAAAGAACATGAGTTCATATAGTTACTGTATCTAATACAACAACATGATACTGCTACTGTATCTACAACTACAACTACTACAACAACATACAACTACTATGCATCATCTTCCTACTATAATTGCTACTCATCTTTAGAACCAAACACCAGCAAAAACAGAACCAAACTACTACCCATCCATCTAGCAAGCAACTAGCACAACTCATCCATCCATCCGTCAAGCATCATATACCTAACTACTCATCAACATACATACATCTATCTAACATCCATTGATCCGTGTAACAAGAGAGGAACAGGGAACAGTGACATGGACAAGAAGCATAGAGGCAAGGAAGAGAGGCTCACCCTAGGCTGCGGTCGAAGGAGAGCAGCCGTTGGCCATGCGCAGGAAGAGACGGCGGGAGGTGGTGGCGAGGGTCACGGCACCGTCCTTGGCTCGCCGGCTGCTGCGGAGGTGCCCGGTGGTGGAGGACAGCAGGGGCAGCTGGGCAGCCGAGGGTTCGGCGGTTAGGCGCCACAAGGGCGGGCGGGCAGCAGATGGCGGCGGTTAGGAACCCTAGCTGTCGCTTCGGGAGGGAGGTTAGCAGCGGGGGCCGCGGGGGGGGGGGCAGCGGCAGCGGGCGCGGGCGGAGGGGGGACGGTGAGGGAGGTGGTGGTCGGGGGGAAGTAGCACGGCCGGGGCAGCGAGCAGCACGGACGACGAGCACGGCGAGCACGGTCGGGTGTGGGGGGAGATGAGGCACGGGAGGGATTAGAGAGAAATGTGAGGGATTGGGGATTTTTAGTGTGGGGGGAGGCTTACTAATGGCGCACCACCCAGGGGTGCGCCATAAGTACATCCATAGCAATGGCGCACCACCGAGGGGTGCGCCATAAGTAATTTAATCTAGCCCGACTTGTCAGGTTATATACCACCTAACCCTATATACAACAGAACCTGCCCACTAGCCCGACTGGTTAGTACGCAGCACACACACCAGGAGGTCTTGGGTTCAATTCCCAGGCTCCCCAATATTTTTTTATGCATTTTAAATCCTGTTTCATATTTATTTGTGTTTAAAGATGTTCAAACTTGTTTAAATCATAACAGTAATATTTTTTATAAAAACAGTAATAATTTTTTTAAAAATATGTTCAAATTTGTTACTTGAAAATATCATCGGCGGCGGCGGTGGAGCGGGGGAGGGTGCGGGGGGTGCCGTTGGCAGCGGTGGAGCGGGAGGTGCGAGGGCCGGGTGCTCGGCGGTGGGTGGAGGGGGGGTTGCGGTGGGTCGTTGGCGGTGGAGCTAGCAGGAGGGTGCGGGTGGGATCGAGATCGAGATGGAGGGGATCGAGATCAAGTGTCCTCATGAATTCAAAAAGTGCCCATGAAATTTAAAAATATTCATGATATCAAAAGTTCCCATGAAATACAATCGAGAAATGAAGACTACGATTTAAATACAATCGATCTTAGCTAGCTATCTGCTCACAATCTTCTTGCCCTTCTTTTTACGCAAATGGAGTTCTTACGTGGAACGGACGCCCTTAGGTAGGGTGGTCCTGCTTCTTCTTGTGGTGTGTCTGCTACTTCATCGTCGTTGTCATGTTCGATCTTTGGGTCGCCGTACTTGTCGAAGTCTTGCTCATTGGCTACTCCATCCATTCCGATGATCTTCCTTTTGCCTCTCCTCACGACAACATGACTGGGCTTTGACAGGTCGGTAATGAAGAAGCATTGGTCCACTTGGGAAGCCAGTACCCATGGCTCATTTTTCGCGGTGATGTTTGCGCCCGCGGTCTTGGATTTGGCTTCGGGTATAACCATGGTGGTGAAATACCGGTCTTCTTTTAGGATGCTCTTGGCCCATCTGACACGGAACATCGGGACCTTCTCTCCAGCGTAGCTCAGCTCCCAGATCTCCTCGATCCTTCCGTAGTATCTGTCCTTGTCATTGCCGATGTAGGATTCCATCATTACCCCGGAGTTCTGATAACCATCGCTCTTCATGTCCTTGTTCTCGGTGTAGAATGTGTAGCCGTTGATATCGTACGCCTCATAGGTCATCGAGGTTGTGCTCGCTACCGTGACAAAGGCGAATATGAGTTGTTCTTCCGCGGAAGAATCCTCATGTAAAGGGTACGATGAAGCTTCGCTTGAACCAACGCGTGAAACATGAGTTGTGCTCTTTGATTATATCTCCGTCCGTCCTCTGTTGGCCTCGGTCATTGTCGTCTTCTCAATAAAGGTTTTGTGCTCTACCACCCAAGGATCGACCACGCCTATGTGTTGTAGCGCGACTAGGTTTGCTCTTTCATAGTCGGCGAGTCGACCCTCAAAGTCGACATGCATTTCGCGGCGACCCTCACGATGACCCCATCCAAATGAGCCCGCCGAGGTGCTGCTGACGGGCGCACCAACGGGTTCTCGATGCCTAGATAATTCATGCGATAGGAGATGCACTCTTGATCGAAAAGCCCTCGCTATACTTCCTCGACGTGACATGTTGCGAACGTATCCTTTGATGACACCATTCATCCTTTCGAACGGCATCATCTTTGTGCGGGAACATCGCCCGAGTTGATGATATCCTCCACGATATGGACCAGCAGATGCACCATAACGTCAAGAATGCGGCAGGAAGTACATCTCAAGCTCGCATAGTATCACCACGATCTCTTCCTCGTAGCCTTCGAGTTGCCTCACGCCAATCGACTTCCGAGATGACGTCGAAAAAGTTGCATAGGCCAAATAGCGTTTCACGGACGTGCGCGTCCATGATCCCAATGGATTGCAATCGGAAGTATCGCATCATCGCGACGTGATACCGTGAGACTTCATCCCGCTGAACTTCGCTTCACTGGGTCTAGGTATCTCGCTTATCTTCCCAGCACAGAATCAGAAGGAAGTTTTACTCCTAGGAGGCGGTGAAAAACTGCTCGATCTCCTCCCGACTTAGAGTGAAACACGGGAGGGTAGTCATTTCCGGTCTTCTTGGCCTTTTTGCCTTTGCGACGACTTTACGTGTCTCCCGCCTCATCATCATCATCATCATCATCATCATCATTAGCGTGAAGCTCTGCCGATGCCCATTGATTTCAAGTCCGCCTTGCTTTCGCCCATCTTTGGTCCTCTCGGCATGTTGAGCAGGTACCAAGCGACTCGCACACGCTCTTCGTGATATGCATGACATCAAGGCTGTGAGGCACACGGTGGATCTTCCAAGATGACAAGTCCCGTAAAATGTACGCCGTTTTCCATAACTTCAGCAGCGGCTCGCGCCTTCGCTTCTTTCCGGCTCTGGCGCCTTTTGCTTCTTTCCGGTGGGCGGTCTTTCCAATTTTTCAACAGCTCGTCTATTTCCTCGCCGCTCCTCGTGTACAGGCGGCGCTGGGTTCGGTTTCACCATCGAACAGATCCTTGTGTTTCTCCATGGGTCATCGTGCGGCCACCTTCGATGTCCCATGAACACGGTTTTCTAAGACTCGGGATCTCAATCTAGCTGGCAATACGTTGTGTCATCCATGCACCTTACGCATCCGTAAAATCCGTGGACTACCCGCCCGCGAGATATCCGTGAATCGAGATAGTCGTGCACCGTCGTGAGCAAAGTCACGGCTCTCATAGGGAAATATTCTTTCTCTGCAGCGTCCCACGTATTGGTGGCGTTTTCCGCGCGTGTCTAGCTCCTCCTTTAGTAGCCCCAGACATGATTGATGTCGCTCCTGGTTGTTTCGCCCTTCAATTAGCATATTCATGTGAATGTACTTCCTCTTCATGCACAACTGGGGAATGTTGTACATCCACACAAACACAGGCCAGGTGCTATGTGTGCTTCTCCGCTGCCAAACGGATTGACTCCATCGGTGCTCGCGCCCAAAGATGATGTTCCCGGATCCTTCCCAAATTCTGGGTATTCGAAGTTCAACGCTTGCCACTGGCTCGCATCTTTAGGGTGTCTCAGCATCTTGTCTTTTTTATTTATCTCCAGATCATTTCCGTCATCTTCCCACTTCTTCTCCTCCCTATCCGCGTGCCAATGCAGGAGCTTTGCTACCTTAGGGTCCACGAAATACCGCTGCAGACAAGGAGTGATCGGAAAGTACCACACCGATTTTCGAGGAGCTTTCTTCCTCTTCTTGTATCGAGTGACGCCGCACACCGGATATATGGTAGACTCCGCGTGCTCGTCCCGATAAATGATGCAATCTTTCATGCACACATGGTATTTCACGTGCGGTAAATCCAGAGGACACACGATTTTCTTCGCCTCCTCGAAACTGGTCGGGCACTTGTTCCCCTTGGGAAGACGTTCGTGCTGAATGACATGTTCTCGTCGAAGCATCGCCGGTCATTTTGTGTTTTACCTTCATCTCCGAGCCATGAGCATTACTTTCAGCGGGTATCCTCGGCCTTCATCCTTCATACAATGGAGTAATCGCGTCTATCTCCAGTTGATCCAGCTTGGCTTTCTCTCGGCGGCAGCTCTTGCGTTATCCGTGCGCTTGAGAAGCAGCTCTTGAATATGAGGGTCCTGCACCCAGCCTCCATCGCCGTCCTGCTCCGGCATCTTCATCTTCATGATCATGCCCTTCGCCTTGATCTTCCTCATCATCATGTACGACATCTTCTACATGATGATCGTGTACAAGATCACCGCCGTGATCATGTCCTGGAGATTCTTCGTCTTCTCGCCTACCCTTGCCGCGGTGGTACTTGTCTTGTTGCCCTTCCTCATTTCTTGCCCGGCCCCCATGGACGACTTCATAGTCATCTTCATCACCTTGCCACCGATAGCCATCCATGAAACCACGCAAGAGTAGGTGGTCCCGCACCTGCCCGGAATCCGGGTCCGCAATAAGGCTCTTCAGCTTGCATCTTCAACATGGACATCTTATCTCCGTCTCGTTCTTTTGAAGCATCTCGGCCTTTGCGGAGCTCAAATACCTATTCACGATGCCTTCGGTCATCGTGCGGACCATGGTCACCTACGGAGTAGAGCAAAACGATATTTTAGAACCAAGAAAAAATTTGGCATGACCTTCCCTAAAAATTGGACCAAAAAGAATGCATAGTGCCAATATTCTCGCCGAAACGGAAATGAATCAACATTCCGGCAAAATATTGGCAACTATCGCATTTCAAATACCGGTACCTGCAAACACAAACATATATGCAACACCACAAACACATGCAACACCACAAACATACATAGATCTAGCTAGGCCACAAAAAGGCAAGTGCACGTTGTTGGAGCGAGCTTGGGAGAAAAAAAGTAGATCTACATCATGAAGATAGCTTTCCCCTTACTTACCTATCAAAAAAGGTAATTTCACCACTTAATTTTGATGAATCTATGGTGGAAATGAGGTGAGGAGGAGGAGGCAGCCGAAAGCTTGGAGAAGGAGGTGGAGGGAATGAAGTGGGGAAAGTAAGTGGGTAGGTGTGGGGATGTCCAAAATATCTTGTTGTCTCCCGGTTACTAATGGCGCACCAGCAAAGAAATGCGCCATTAGTAACCTTGGTTACTAATGGCGCACCTGCAGGTGGTGCGCCATTAGTAGTTTTGCAGAAAAGTAAAAAATATATACTAATGGCGCATCGGGCCATAGTGCGCCATTAGTAGTTTAAACTAGTAATGGCGCACTGTGAAATGGTGCGCCATTAGTAGTTTTGCAAAAAAAAGAATAAAAAAATACAGTAATGGCGCACGGTCTGCCTGGAGCGCCATTACTACTTAGAACTAGTAATGGCGCACTTCGACCTGATGCGCCATTAGTATGTATGGAAAAATGAAAGAAAAAAATTTATTACTAGTGGCGCACCATGCTTCCGGTGCGCCATTAGTGTCTTCCACACTAATGGCGCATCACCAACAGGTACGCCATTAGTATATAGTAGTGGCGCACTGCTTCCACGGTGCGCCATTAGTATCAATCCTATCTATAGCCCTTTTCCTAGTAGTGTGCTGCAGAGTAGTTCAGACTCATTTGACAGTGTCCGGGAGCTTGGCCGCCGAATTAAGGTTCTGCCTAAAAAGGCCGTTCTGTGCTTCAGCTGCGAGGGCAGTGGTGTGCTCCTCGGTACGGAGGGAGCGTTCCGTGTTTCCATTGACTGTTATGACCCGCGTGGTCAGGGCATCTTGAGCTTGAGATAAGCGTAGTGTGGCACCGCATTGAATCGAGCGAATGCGGTTTGTCCGAGTAGTGTGTGATAGCCACTGCGGAAGGGGACGATATCGAAGATCAACTCTTCGCTTCGGAAATTGTCCGGGGATCCGAAGACCACCTCCAGTGTGATTGAGCCCGTATAGTGGGCCTCTACACCTGGTAGGACACCTTTAAAGGTGGTTTTTGTGGGCTTGATCCTTGAGGGATCAATACCCATTTTGCGCATTGTATCCTGATAGAGCTGGTTTAGGCTACTGCCACCGTCCACGAGGACTCGCGTAAGATGGAATCCATCAATGATTGGGTCGAGGACCAGTGCGGCTGAACCGCCATGACGGGTACTGGTCGGATGGTCCCTGCGATCGAATGTGACTGGGCAGCACGACCATGGGTTGAACTTTGGGGCGACTGGATCTATCGCGTAGACGTCCCTGAACACACGCCTGTGCTCCCTCTTGGGGATATGGGTAGCATATATCATGTTCACCGTTTTAACTTGGGGGGACTTTTTCTGTCCCCCTGTGTTCGGTGGCCGGACCTCCTCGCCATCGTCCTTGCTTTGCGACCCCTTCTCCTTGTTCTCGGCATTTAACTTGTCGGCCTGTTTAAAAACCCAACAGTCTCTGTTGGTATGATTGGCTGGTTTATTAGGAGTTCCATGGATTTGACATGGACGATCGAGTATGCGGTCCAAGCTGGACGTGCCGGGATTGTTTCTTTTATATGGCTTTTTTCGCTGACCGGACTTAGAGCCACTGAATCTGGCGTTGGCCGCCGTGTCGTCGGTGTTGTCACCATTGTTTCGACGCTTGTGTCTATTGCGTCGGGGCTTGCCGTTGCTATTTCTGGCTTCAGAAGTGCCAGGTTCGCTTGTATTGTTATTGCTACGGGCCAGCCAGCTGTCCTTGCCCACGCAGAAGTGGGTCATAAGCGTCGTGAGGGCTGCCATAGACTTTGGCTTTTCTAGGCCGAGGTGTCGGGCGAGCCATTCGTCACGGATGCTATGTTTAAAGGCCGCTAGGGCTTCGACATCCGGACAGTCGACGATCTGATTCTTTTTAGTTAAGAACCTAGTCCAGAATTTCCTGGCTGACTCTCCAGGCTCTTGAACTATGTGACTTAAGTCGTCGGCATTCGGAGGTTGGACATATGTACCTTGGAAGTTGTTGAGGAAGGCGTCTTCGAAGTCTTGCCAGCTGCCAATTGAGTTTTTGGGCAAACTGTTCAATCAGTGCCGAGCAGGTCCCTTGTGTTTTATCAGGAGGTATTTGATGGCGTGAAGATCATCACCGCGGGCCATATGAATATGGAGGAGAAAATCCTCAATCCACACCGCGGGGTCTGTTGTCCCATCATATGATTTGATGTTCACGGGTTTAAACCCTTCCAGGAATTCATGTTCCAGTACTTCATCAGTGAAGCAGAGGGGGTGTGCGGCGCCTCTATATCGAGCCAAGTTGCGACGTAGCTCGGATGGAGTTCGTCTGCGGTTTTCGGCTCGGGCGTGGTTATGTTTGTCACGTCTGGCCGGATGGCCATCGTCGCGCATCGAGGCATGCCCCCGCTATCCATAGATCGATCTGGTCTGACCTGCTCTGTTTTTCAGGTCATGCCGCAGGTCATATGTGTATCCCCAAGCTGTTGTGCCTCTGTTTTTACGGCGAGGTAGGACGGGCTGGTGTTCGTCTTGAGTTGCCGCTTTATCCCGGCCACGTGGTGGTCGGTCAGCTGCATTACACGCTGGTAGGACGGGCTCCACCGCCTCGTCATTGAATTGGGGTAACAATTTGCGTTTCGGGTAAATTTTTGTTAGGCGATCGAGGCCGTATTCCTCGGCTGCTAGGACATTAGTCCATCTGTCATTGTGTAGGTTTTGATCAGCTTGAAGCTTCTGCTGCTTCTTTTTCAGGCTCCTTGCAGTGGCTATTAGCCGGCGGTTAAAGCGCTCTTGATCGACGGGCTCCTTAGGCACGATAAAGTCTTCGTCGTCGAGGTTCGCCTCGTCCCCGGAGAGTGGAAGATAATTACTGTCCTCCGAGTCTTTGTTAACGGCCTGTTCATTGGGGCTGACTCACCCATCCTCCCGTTCATCTTGTTCGAAAGTTGGCTCAACGGGGTCTTCGTTGTCTTCGGCGTTGTCCGGAGTATTATTTTCTCATGTGCCGGTATTGTTGTTTTCCCACGGCGTGGTTTGGAGCGGCGCCGCTGACGCCGGTGCTTTGGATGTATCTCAGAAGGCTTATCTTTGATTGGATCCTTTTCATTGTCGCGGTTGTTCTCTTTGGGTGTCTCCACCATGTATACGTCATACGAGGAGGTGGCTGTCCAGCGCCCTGTAAGCGATGGTTTTTGTGTCTGCTCCTCTCCGGCATCATCGTCCATACCATCGATGTCTTCAGAGCCATAATCGAGCATGTCGGTTAAGTCTTCGATAGCGGCTATGAAGTGGGTGGTGGGTGGGAAGCAGAATTCTCCGTCATCAGCTTCCAATCCAAGCCGGATATAGTTCGGCTGGAAGTCTCCTGATAAGGAGAGGGCTTCTAATGAGTTTAGTACATCGCCTAAAGGTGAGTGCCGGAAGATGTCCGCGGAACTGAATTCAACGATTGGCGCCTGATCAGATTCGATGGGCGCAGATGCACGTGGTTCAGAACCTATGGCCGGAGACAAATCCGAGGTTCCGGTGACACAGGCACCGCTCGAGGTTGGATCTGTGTGCGGCTCTAACACCACTGAGTCTGCGGCTTCCGAGGCAGGGTTGAGCTTCCCGTCCTCGGATGGTGCAGTCTGCTCCGGGTCTAGGGCCAGAGCAGTTACAAGCGCTATCTCCTGGGCACGGTCCGATGACAGATTTAGGTCATGTTCATCGTGGTGGCAGGGAGCGGCTTCCATGGGCTCAAATCCATCGAAGATCAAGTCTCTGCAGATATCGGCAATGTAATTCAAGCTTCCAAACCTGGCCTGATGGCCAGGGGCATAGCTGTCGATCTGCTCTTGATGGCCAAGCGAGTTGGCTAGCAGTGCGAAGCCGCCTAATACGAAGATCTGTCCGGGGAGGAAAACCTCCCCCTGGACTGCATTGTTGTAGATGATTGACAGAGCCATCAAACCTTTTGGTGACGACGCAGCGGAACTCTCAATGAAAGCACCAATGTCGGTGTCAAAACCGGTGGATCTCGGGTAGGGGGTGCCAAATTGTGCATCTAAGGTCGATGGTAACAGGAGGCGGGGGACATGATGTTTACCCAGGTTTGGACCCTCTCTATGGAGGTAATACCCTACTTCCTGCTTCATTGATCTTGATGAATATGAGTATTACAAGAGTTGATCTACCACGAGATCGTAATGGCTAAAACCCTAGAAGTCTAGCCTATGTGATTATGATTGCATCTACGGACTAAACCCTCCGGTTTATATAGACACCGGAGGAGACTAGGGTTGTACAAAGTCAGTTACAGAAAAAGGAATCTTCATATCCGAACGCCA
Source organism: Aegilops speltoides (assembly GCA_021437245.1). Taxonomy (NCBI): domain Eukaryota; kingdom Viridiplantae; phylum Streptophyta; class Magnoliopsida; order Poales; family Poaceae; genus Aegilops; species Aegilops speltoides. Next base: position 331,088,729 of record CM038144.1, read on the forward strand.
AGCTTGCCTTCCATGCCAAGGAGAGTCCCATCCGGACATGGGAGAGGGTCTTCTGTCTTGTATCTTCATGACCCATCAGTCTGGCCAACGTCACATAGACCGGACGTCCAAGGACCCCTTAATCCAGGACTCCCTCAGTGGCCACAAGGACGGAGGGCATGCCTAGGGGGGTAGGGCACGCCCCAACCCTTGTGGTTCCCTCGTGACTCCACCGACCTAGTTTTTTTGCCTATATATTCTCATATATCCCAAAACCAACAAAGAGAGAAAACACTTTTCCATTGCCGCAACCTTCTGTACCCGTGAGATCCCATCTAGGGGCCTTTTCCGGCGTCCTGCCAGAGGGGGATTCGATCATGGAGGGCTTCTACATCAACACCATTGCTCTTCTGATGAAGAGTGAGTAGTTTACCACAGACCTACGGGTCCATAGCTAGTAGCTAGATGGCTTCTTCTCTCTCTTTGATTCTCAATACCATGTTATCCTCGATGTTCTTGGAGATCTATTCAATGTAATAAGGAAATACTTGCAACCCGACGCATAAGAGGGGTTGTCAATCCCTCGTCGGGCAAAAGATAGATTGGTTTGTATGATTTTGGATAAATAGATCTTGCAATAACATAAAATAAAATAAATAAAGAAAAAGTGCAGCAAGGTATTTTTGGGTTTTTGGAATAATAGATCTTATAATAAAAGCGAATAAAAATAGATCGGAAAGCAATATGATAAAAGATAGACCGAGGGGCCGTAGATTTCACTAGTGGCTTCTCTCGAGAAAATGACATACGGTGGGTAAACAAATTAATGTTGGGCAATTGATAGAAGATCAAATAATTATGACGATATCCAGGCAGTGATCATTATATAGGCATCACATCCAAGATTAGTAGACCGAAATGATTCTGCATCTACTACTATTACTCCACACATCGACTACTATCCAGCATGCATCTAATGTATTAAATTCATGGAGAAATGGAGTAATGCAATAAGAATGGTGACATGATGTAGACAAGATCTATTCATGTAGGAATAGACCCCATCTTGTTATCCTTAATAGCAACGATACATGCGTGCCTCGCTGCCCCTTCTGTCACTGGAAGAGGACATTCCAAGATCGAACCCATCACAAAGCACCTCTTCCCATGGCAAGAAAAACCGATCTAGTCGGCCTAACTAAGCCAAAGATTCAAAGAAGGAATACAAGGCTATAAGTAATCATGCATATAAGAGATCAAAGAAAACTCAAATAACTTTCATGGATATAGATGTGGTCAAAAACTCAAACTTCATAGGATCCCAACAAACACAACGCAAAAAGTCACTACATCAAATAGATCTGCAAGAGACCATTGTGTTGAGAATCAAAATAGAGAGAGAAAGCCATCTAGATACTTCCTACGGACCTGTAAGTCTATGGTGGACTACTCATGCATCATCGGAGAGGCACCAAGTAGGATGATGAACCCCTCCGTGATGGTGTAGATTGGATCTCGTGGTTCTAGAACTTGCCGTGGCTGGAATTCGGTTTTGACATCTCCCCTAGTGTTTCTGGAATATTTGGGAATTTATAGGGTGAAGAGGCGGTGTAGGAGGTCTCTCTGGGTACCACAACCCCCTGGGCACGCCCTGGTGGGTTGTGCCCCCACGGACCTCCCCTCTAGTGCTTTCTTGTCCCCCAAGTTGTCTTCTGGTCCCAAAAAAATCTCCAAAAAGTTTCGTGGCATTTGGACTCCGTTTGGTACTGATATTCTGTGAAGTAAAAAACAAGCAAAAAACAACAACTGGCACTGGGCACTATGTCAATAGGTTAGTCCCAAAAAATGATATAAAGCTGCTATAAAATGGTTGTAAAACATCCAAGAATGATAATATAAAAGCATGGAACAATAAAATATTATAGATACATTGGAGATGTATCAACTACATACTACCCTAGCTAATCTTCGTCGTCGAAGATATCATGACGACGGTGCAAGGCACCGAATAGACGAGCGGGTAGGAGGGCTTTGGCTCATCCTCCTCCTGCTCGCCCTCATCCATGTAGGCGAGCATCTCCGCCTCCTCCGAGGTCTCTATCTCCTGCCGGTAATGACGGCTGGCCTCCGCACCCGACTACAAGTGGAGGGAATCAAGGATGGCCAGCTGCTCCGCCTGCATATCCAGGTCGCCAGCGTCCCCCACTTCCTCCTCCACCTCAACCTCCTCCTCGCCATCCTCCTCCTTGTCGGCCTCCTTGATGCGACACTGTCTTCGGAGAAGAGGGTGTTCAAGGGGTGGTCCGATCTTCATGGCGTAGGATCGATAAATGGATGGGGATAACTAGCTTAAAGCAGCTGGAAAATGGAAAATAAGAGAATTATGACCCAACGAGGAGGATGCTCATTGAAGCTTGTAATCCGAACATTCTTCGATCCATAACCCGCAATACTACCCACACAACCACGATCAAGTTGGGGAGCACGGGTGTCAGCGTTTTGGGAACCAGGGTACCCGGACATGCCTGCCTGTGGCCCATGGCGTGGCTCCATCAACGGCCTGGTATGGCCCATCTTCAGCACCAACAACACAAGACCCTCGCAAGGGGCCAAGCCTCGCGAGGTGGACAACGCCAAGATCTCCAGAAGGAGCAGCCTCCTCAGGCTGGCTCCCGAGGAGCGGAGATTTCTATGCAAGCCCTCGCCTCGTGAGGTTCGGATGATGAAAGCCGTGATGACCAAGGCCATGCAGGCGCCAGTGGGCGCAGTATAGCAGGTTTCCTCTTTGGTGCTAAAGAGGCAAGCACAGGCGCGGAGTCCCGAGAAATCAACCAATGGTTTCCATTTCCATGCAAAGAGACCAAGACCGCCAGGACGGCAGGACGGAGGTCATCGCCGAGCCCACCATGGCGTCACGACCAGAAGATTTGCACGCGCAGACCACCTTTCGTTAGGACAAAATGTACTAGTTGTCTCCCTTCGAATTTGGCCATTGTGGGATCCCTTCCCTGTTGGAAATATGCCCTAGAGGCAATAATAAATGGTTATTATTATATTTATTTGTTCATGATAATTGTCTATTATTCATGCTATAATTGTGTTATCCGGAAATCATAATACACGTGTGAATACATAGACCACAACATGTCCCTAGTAAGCCTCTAGTTGACTAGCTCGTTGATTAACAGATAGTCATGGTTTCATGACTATGGGCATTGGATGTCATTGATGACGGGATCACATCATTAGGAGAATGATGTGATGGACAAGACCCAATTCTAAGCATAGCTCAAAGATCGTGTAGTTCGTTTAGCTAGAGCTTTTCCAAGTGTCAAGTATCATTCCTTAGACCATGATATTGTGTAACTCCCGGATATCGTAGGAGTGCTTTGGGTGTACCAAACATCACAACGTAACTAGGTGACTATAAAGGTGCACTACGGGTATCTCCGAAAGTGTTTGTTGGGTTGGCACGAATTGAGACTTGGATTTGTCACTCCGTATGACGGAGAGGTATCTCTGGGCCCACTCGGTAATGCATCATCATAATGAGCTCAATGTGACCAAGTGTCTGGTCACGGGATCATGCATTACGGTACGAGTAAAGTGACTTGTCGGTAATGAGACTGAACGAGGTATTGGGATACCGACGATCGAGTCTCGGGCAAGTAACGTACCGATTGACAAAGGGAATTGTATACGGGGTTGATTGAATCCTCGACATCGTGGTTCATCCGATGAAATCATCGTGGAACATGTGGGAGCTAACATGGGTATCCAGATCCCGCTGTTGGTTATTGGCCAGAGAGCTATCTCGGTCATGTCTGCATGATTCCCAAACCCGTAGGGTCTACACACTTAAGGTTCGGTGACGCTAGGGTTATTCGGAAGACTTGTATGTGATTACCCAATGTTGTTTGGAGTCCCGGATGAGATCCCGGTCGTCACGAGGAGTTCCGGAATAGTCCGGAGGTGAAGATTTATATATAGGAAGTGCTGTTTCGGCCATCGAGAAAGTTTCGGGGTCACCCGGTATTGTACCGGGACCACCGGAAGGGTCCCGGGGGTCCACCGGGTGGGGCCACCTATCCCGGAGGGCCCCGTGGGCTGAAGTGGGAGGGGAACCAGCCCCTAGTGGGCTGGTGCGCCCCCCCCCCCTGGCCCCTCCTGCGCCTAGGGTTGGAAACCCTAGGGTGGGGGGGGCACCACTTGCCTTGGGGGGCACTCCACCCCCCTGGCCGCCGCCCCTTGGGAGATTCCCATGTCCAGGGCCACCGCCCCCCCTGGGGGCCTATATAAAGGAGGGGGGAGGGAGGGCAGCCGCACCATGAGTCTTGGCGCCTCCCTCCCCCTGCTACACCTCTTCCTCCTCCCGCAGTTGCTTGGCGAAGCCCTGCCGGAGTATTGCATCTCCACCACCACCACGCCGTCGTGCTGCTGCTGGAGCCTTCTTCCTCAACCTCTCCTTCCCCCTTGCTGGATCAAGAAGGAGGAGACGTCATCCGCTCCGTACGTGTGTTGAACACGGAGGTGCTGTCCGTTCAGCACTTGGTCATCGGTGATTTGGATCACGGCGAGTACGACTCCATCATCCCCGTTCTCTTGAACGCTTCCGCTCACGATCTACAAGGGTATGTAGATGCACTCCTATCACTCGTTGCTTAGATGAACTCATAGATGGATCTTGGTGAAACCGTAGGAAATATTTTAATTTTCTGCAACGTTCCCCAACAGTGGCATCATGAGCTAGGTCTATGCGTAGTTCTCTTTGCACGAGTAGAACACAATTTGTTGTGGTCATATATGTTGACAACTTTCTTGCCACTACTAGTCTTATTTTGCTTCAGCGGTATTGTGGGATGAAGCGGCCCGGACCGACCTTACACGTACGCTTACGTGAGACAGGTTCCACCGACTGACATGCACTAGTTGCATAAGGTGGCTAGCGGGTGTCTGTCTCTCCCACTTTAGTTGGAGCGGATTCGATGAAAAGGGTCCTTATGAAGGGTAAATAGAAGTTGGCAAATCACGTTGTGGCTTTAACGTAGGTAAGAAAACGTTCTTGCTAGATCACTTATAGAAGCCACGTAAAACTTGCAACAACAATTAGAGGACGTCTAACTTGTTTTTGCAGCAAGTGTTTTTGTGATGTGATATGGCCAAAGGATGTGATGAATGATATATGTGATGTATGAGATGATCATGTTCTTGTAATAGGAATCACGGCTTGCATGTCGATGAGTATGACAACCGGCAGGAGCCATAGGAGTTGTCTTTATTTTTTGTATGACCTGCGTGTCATTGAAGAACGCCATGTAAACTACTTTACTTTATTGCTAAACGCGTTAGCCATAGAAGTAGAAATAGTCGTTGGCGTGACAACTTTATGAAGACACGATGATGGAGATCATGATGATGGAGATCATGGTGTCATGCCGGTGACGAAGAGGATCATGGCGCCGCGAAGATGGAGATCAAAGGAGCAATATGATATTGGCCATATCTTGTCACTATTTGATTGCATGTGATGTTTATCATGTTTTTCATCTTGTTTACTTAGAAGGACGGTAGTAAATAAGATGATCCCTCATAATAATTTCAAGGAAAGTGTTCGCCCTAACTGTGCACCGTTGCGAAGGTTCGTTGTTTCGAAGCACCACGTGATGATCGGGTGTGATAGATCCTAACGTTCGAATACAACGGGTGTAAGCCAGATTTACACACGCAATACACTTAGGTTAACTTGACAAGCCTAGCATATCGAGACATGGCCTCGAACACGGAAGACCGAAGGTCGAACATGAGTCGATAGAAGATACGATCAACATGAAGATGTTCACCGATGATGACTAGTCCGTCTCACGTGATGATCGGACACGGGCTAGTTGACTCGGATCATGGATCACTTAGATGACTAGAGGGATGTCAATCTGAGTGGGAGTTCATTATTTGATTAGATGAACTTAATTATCATGAACTTAGTCTAAAATCTTTGCAATATGTCTTGTAGATCAAATGGCCCACGCTAATGTTGCCCTCAACTTCAACGTGTTCCTAGAGAAAACCAAGCTAAAAGACGATGGCAGCAACTATACGGACTGGGTCCGGAACTTGAGGATCATCCTCATAGCTGCCAAGAAAGCATATGTCCTAGATGCACCGCTAGGTGAAGCACCCATTTTCCCAACAACTCAAGGCGTTATGAGCGCCGGCGATCAGCGTAGTGATGATTACTCCCTGGTTCAGTGCAGCATGCTTTACAGCTTAGAACCGGGGCTCCAAAAGCGTTTTGAGCAGCACAGAGCATATGAGATGTTCCAAGAGCTGAGAATGGTTTTCCAAGCTCACGCCGGGTCGAGATATGAAGTCTCCGACAAGTTCTACAGCTTGTAAGATGGAGGAGAATGGTTACGTCGTGAGCACATACTCAAAATGTCTGGGTTGCTGCTTATCTCAACTGGAAGTAAATCTCCCGGATGACGCGGTGGTCGATAGAATCCTCCAGTCGCTCCCACCAAGCTACAAGAGCTTTGTGATGAACTTCAATATGCAGGGGATGGAAAAGACCATTCCTGAGGTATATTCAATGCTGAAGTCAGCAGAGGTGGAGATCAAAAAGGAACATCAAGTGTTGATGGTGAATAAAACCACTAAGTTCAAGAAAGGCAAGGGCAAGAAGAACTTCAAGAAGGACGGCAAGGAGTTGCGCGCCCGATAAACCAGCTTGCCGGAAGAAGTCAAGTAATGGACCCAAGCACAAATCGAGTGCTTTTATTGCAAGGGAAGCAAACACCGAAGCGGAACTGCCAAAAGTACTTAGCGGACAAGAAGGCCGGCAAAACCAAAGGTATATGTGATATACATGTAATTGATGTGTACCTTACCAGTGCTCGTAGTAGCTCCTGAGTATTTGATACCGTGCGGTTGCTCACATTTGTAACTCAAACCAGAGCTGCGGAATAAGCGGAGATCGGCGAAGGGCGAGGTGACGATGCGCGCGGGAATGGTTCCAAGGTCGATGTGATCGCCGTCGCACGCTACCTCTACATTTACCTCGGGGTTAGTTTTGAACCTCAATAATTGTTATTTAGTACCAGCTTTGAGCATGAACATTGTATCAGGATCTCGTTTAATTCGAGATGGCTACTCATTTAAATCCGAGAATAATGGTTGTTCTATTTATATGAGTGATATGTTTCATGGTCATGCCCCGCTGGTGAATGGTTTATTCTTAATGAATCTCGAGCGTAATGTTACACATATTCATAGTGTGAATACTAACGATAGTCCCACATACTTGTGGCACTGCCGCCTTGGTCACATTGGTGTCAAGCGCATGAAGAAGCTCCATGCTGATGGACTTTTGGAGTCTCTAGATTATGAATCGTTTGACACATGCGAGCCATGCCTCATGGGCAAGATGACCAAGACTCCGTTCTCCGGAACAATGGCGCGAGCAACCAACTTATTGGAAATCATACATACTGATGTGTGCGGTCCAATGAGCGTTGAGGCTCGCGGAGGATATTGTTATGTTCTCACTCTCACTGATGACTTGAGTAGATATGGGTATGTCTACTTGATGAAACACAAGTCTGAGACCTTTGAAAAGTTCAAGGAATTTCAGAATGAGGTAGAGAATCAACATGACCGAAAGATAAAGTTCTTACGATCAGATCGCGGGGGTGAATATTTAAGTCACGAATTTGGTATGCACTTATGGAAATGTGGAATCGTTTCACAACTCACGCCGCCTGGAACACCTCAGCGAAATGGTGTGTCCGAACGTCGTAATCGCACTCTATTGGATATGGTGCGATCTATGATGTCACTTACCGATTTACCGCTATCATTTTGGGGATACACTCTAGAGACAGCTACATTCACTTTAAATAGGGCACCGTCTAAATCCGTTGAGACGACACCGTATGAATTATGGTTTGGGAAGAAACCTAAGTTGTCATTTCTTAAAGTTTGGGGATGCGATGCTTATGTCAAGAAACTTCAACCTGAGAAGCTCGAACCCAAGTCGGAAAAATGCGTCTTCATAGGATACCCTAAGGAAACCATTAGGTATACTTTCTACTTAAGATCTGAGGGCAAGAACTTTGTTGCCAAGAACGGGTCCTTTCTGGAGAAAGAGTTTCTCTCGAAAGAATTAAGTGGGAGGAAAGTGGAACTTGATGAAGTACTGCCTCTTGAACCGATGAGTAGCGCAGGTCAGGAAGATGTTCCTGTGGTGCCTGCTCCGACAAGAGAGGAGGTTAATGATGATGATCAAGATACTTCAAATCAAGCTCTTACTGAACTTCGAAGGTCCACAAGGACACGTTCGGCACCAGAGTGGTACGGTAACCCTGTCTTAGAAATCATGTTGTTAGACAACGGTGAACCTTCGAACTATGAAGAAGCAATGGCGGGCCCAGATTCCAACAAATGGCTTGAAGCCATGCAATCCGAGATAGGATCCATGTATGAAAACAAAGTGTGGACTTTGACAGACTTGCCTGATGATCGTCGGGCAATAGAAAACAAATGGATCTTTAAGAAGAAGACGGACGCGTATGGTAATGTTACCATATATAAAGCTCGACTTGTCGCTAAGGGTTATCGACAAGTTCAAGGGATTGACTACGATGAGACATTCTCTCCCGTAGCGAAGCTGAAGTCCGTCTGAATCATGTTAGCAATTGCCGCATACTATGATTATGAGAGATGGCAGATGGACGTCAAAACGGCATTCCTTAACGGCCATCTTAAGGAAGAACTGTATATGATGCAGCCGGAAGGTTTTGTCGACCCTAAGAATGCTAACAAGGTATGCAAGCTCCAGCGCTCAATCTATGGGCTGGTGCAAGCATCTCGGAGTTGGAACATTTGCTTTAATGAGATGATTAAAGCGTTTGGGTTTATGCAGACTTATGGAGAAGCCTGCGTTTACAAGAAAGTGAGTGGGAGCTCTATAGAATTTCTCATATTATATGTGGATGACATACTTTTGATGGGAAATGATATAGAATTTTTGGACAGCATAAAGGCCTACTTGAATAAGTGTTTTTCAATGAAGGACCTTGGAGAAGCTGCTTACATATTAGGCATCAAAATCTATAGAGATAGATCAAGACGCCTCATAGGTCTTTCACAAAGCACATACCTTGATAAGATATTGAAGAAGTTCAATATGGATCAGTCCAAGAAGGGGTTCTTGCCTGTGTTGCAAGGTGTGAAATTGAGCTCGGCTCAATGCCCGACCACGGCAGAAGATAAAGAAGAGATGAGTGTCATCCCCTATGCCTCAGCCATAGGATCTATCATGTATGCCATGACCTGTACCAGACCTGATATAAACCTTGCCGTAAGTTTGGTAGGAAGGTACCAAAGTAATCCCGGCAAGGAACACTGGACAGCGGTCAAGAATATCCTTAAGTACCTGAAAAGGACTAAGGACATGTTTCTCGTATATGGAGGTGACGAAGAGCTTGTCGTAAAGGGTTATGTCGACGCTAGCTTCGACACAGATCTGGATGACTCTAAGTCACAAATCGGATACGTGTATATTTTGAATGGTGGGGCGATGGTAGTGCGATTGCAAGCAGAGCGTAGTGGCGGGATCTACATGTGAAGCGGAGTACATGGCAGCCTCGGAGGCAGCGCATGAAGCAATCTGGGTGAAGGAGTTCATCACCGACCTAGGAGTCATACCCAATGCGTCGGGGCCGATTACACTCTTCTGTGACAACACTGGAGCTATTGCACTTGCCAAGGAGCCCAGGTTTCACAAGAAGACCAAGCACATCAAGCGTCGCTTCACCTCCATCCGTGAAAATGTTCAAGATGGAGACATAGATATTTGTAAAGTACATACGGACCTGAATGTAGCAGATCCGTTGACTAAACCTCTCCCGAGCAAAACATGATCAACACCAGGATGCAATGGGTGTTCGCTACATCACGATGTAACTAGATTATTGACTATAGTGCAAGTGGGAGACTGTTGGAAATATGCCCTAGAGGCAATAATAAATGGTTATTATTATATTTCTTTGTTCATGATAATTGTCTATTATTTATGCTCTAACTGTGTTATCCGAAAATCATAATAAACATGTGAATACATAGACCACAACATGTCCCTAGTAAGCCTCTAGTTGACTAGCTCATTGATCAACAGATAGTCATGGTTTCCTGACTATGGGCATTGGATGTCATTGATGACGGGATCACATCATTAGGAGAATGATGTGATGGACAAGTCCCAATTCTAAGCATAGCTCAAAGATCGTGTAGTTCGTTTAGCTAGAGCTTTTCCAAGTGTCAAGTATCATTCCTTAGACCATGAGATTGTGTAACTCCCGGATACCATAGGAGTGCTTTGGGTGTACCAGACGTCACAATGTAACTGGGTGACTATAAAGGTGCACTACGGGTATCTCCGAAAGTGTCTGTTGGGTTGGCACGAATCAAGACTGGGATTTGTCACTCCGTATGATGGAGAGGTATCTCTGGGCCCACTCGGTAATGCATCATCATAATGACCTGAATGTGACCAAGTGTCTGGTCACGGGATCATGCATTACGGTACGAGTAAAGTGACTTGCCGGTAACGAGACTGAACGAGGTATTGGGATACCGACAATCGAGTCTCGGGCAAGTAACGTACCGATTGACAAAGGGAATTGTATACGGGGTTGATTGAATCCTCGACATCGTGGTTCATCTGATGAAATCATTGTGGAACATGTGGGAGACAACATGGGTATCCAGATCCCGCTGTTGGTTATAGGCCGGAGAGCTGTCTCGGTCATGTCTGCATGATTCCCGAACCCGTGGGGTCTACACACTTAAGGTTCGGTGATGCTAGGGTTATTAGGAAGACTTGTATGTGATTACTGAATGTTGTTCGGAGTCTCGGATGAGATCCCGGACATCACGAGGAGTTCTGGAATAGTCCGGAGGTGAAGATTTATATATAGGAAGTGCTGTTTCGGCCATCGGGAAAGTTTCGGGGTCACCCGGTATTGTATCGGGACCACCGGAAGGGTCCCGGGGGTCCACCGGGTGGGGCCACCTATCCCGGGGGGCCCTGTGGGCTGAAGTGGGAGGGGAACCAGCCTCTAGTGGGCTGGTGCGCCCCCCCTGCGCCTAGGGTTGGAAACCCTAGGGTGGGGGCGCGCACCACTTGCCTTGGGGGGCACTCCACCCCCCTGGTCGCCGCCCCTTGGGAGATTCCCATCTCGGGGCAGCGCCCCAGGGGCCTATATAAGGAGGGGTAGGGAGGCAGCCGCACCGAGTCTTGGCGCCTCCTCCCCTGCTACACCTCTTCCTCCTCCCATGAGCTTGCTTGGCGAAGCCTGCCGAGTCTTGCATCTCCACCACCACCACGCTGTCGTGCTGCTGCTGGAGCCTTCTTCCTCAACCTCTCCTTCCCTCTTGCTGGATCAAGGAGGAGGAGACGTCATCCGCTCCGTACGTGTGTTGAACGTGGAGGTGCTGTCCGTTCAGCACTTGGTCATCGGTGATTTGGATCACGGCGAGTACGACTCCATCATCCCCGTTCTCTTGAACGCTTCCGCTCACGATCTACAAGGGTATGTAGATGCACTCCTATCACTCGTTGCTTAGATGAACTCATAGATGGATCTTGGTGAAACCGTAGGAAAATTTTTAATTTTCTGCAACGTTCCCCAACATTCCCACCTTCATTTTGGGGGAAGAGGACCAAGGCCACTATAAGTGTAGCCTAGGCACCACCATAGAGGGGGACGGATCATTCAGGCCATCCTCACCCTCACCAGCTCACACAAGCACAAGAACACACCTCTTCAGGTTGTCCCTCCTCTGTACTAGTTCATCCTCAGCTCACCTCGAGGCTAATCCACCACAAAGAAGGAGTAGGGTTACCGCAAGGTGGCCCGAACCTAGGTAAAATGGCCTTGTTCCATTTCCTTCCAGTTCATCGAGCTAGGCCATGAGATCGACAGGTAGGCAGACTGGGGAGGTTGAGGTCTTCGCACGCACCCTAGAGTTTGTATCTATCTTGGGTTTGTGAAGCCCTGAATCCGACATTTGGCGCGCTAGGTAGGGGTGTGTCCGAGCCTCTCTTCCTCCCGTCGATTCGCCACCGCTCCGCCATTCTCATGGCTGACGCTCCTCGAGCTCACGCTGAGCACTGGGCCGCTTGGCCTGCCCGGGAAGCACCTTCCACCCAAGAAGATCTACACTCCATGCTCCTCGCAGCCCGCACGCCACCCAGTGTCGTCGGCCATGGGCGACGCGGACCGCCACCGCCCGCCCTCGCGCTGTGCCGCAACCACGCCACCACGCGATCCTCGAGCTATGTCGCGGCAACAATTCTACACACCCATCGGGAACAGGCGAACACGCGAGCCGCGCTCATCGTGGCACGAGAACTGCTGCGATGCAGGTTGGCGGAAGGCAGCCACGACGCCCTACTAGAGCGGGTCACCGAGCTGCTCGATGCTGCCTGCAGAGGCATAACACCTTTCTACATCGCAAGCAATGCCGGGGGCATGTGCCGGCCCCCGCTACGCTCACGCGCCCTTCCTTGAGGGGCCCAGAGGACCTCGCGGCACCAATCTGGCCCGCGACACTGCTCATCCTACCCAGGACACATTACCTCCGGGCGTGGTGATGCCGGGCGGCCCCTCCCGGGGCACGCCGAGATGCCACCCTATGGTCGTCATGACCTTGCGCTAGGCCTGGCAAGCACCGACGCCAGACGGCCATGCGAGGACTCGAGGATGGCGGCTTAAGGCACCCCTGTACCCCCACTGACGGACTTGTTGTACGCGCCAAGAAGACGCCCCGACACGTTTCCCTCGCTAGCCTGGGTGTTGAGGAAACACGAGTCCAAAGCTCTTTGCGAGCCACCCCGGAGCTTCATCGACGTCTTCAACAATGACATCCACCGGGTACAACCAACATCTCAGGGGCACGATTACGCTAACCATGGACCATGGGTAAACCAAGCCATGGTAACAGCCATGGACCACACGATGACGGCCCCACTGCAGGTGGACACGATGCGTCGGGAGCTGCATGGGGGGAGCCCGGTGCCAGGGCCTCCCCCGCGCCACATGGAGCAAGGCGCCGCCACGACGGTGGTGCGTGATACGTCCATTTTGCATCATGCTTTTATATCAATATTTATTGCATTATGGGCTATTATTACACGTTATATCAGAATACTCATGTCTTTTCTCTCTTATTTTAAAGGTTTACATGAAGAGGGAGAATGTCGGCAGCTGGAATTCTGGACTAGAAAAGGAGCAAACATTAGAGACCTATTCTGCACAACTCCAAAAGTCATGAAACTTCACGGAGATCAGTTTTGGAATATATTAAAAATATTGGGCGAAGAAAGCACTAGAGGGGGGCCACCAATCAGCCACGAGGGTGGAGGGCGCGCCCTACCCCCTGGGCGCGCCCCTGCCTCGTGGCCCCTGGCAGGCCCCCGACTCCCATCTTCTGCTATATGGTGTCTTTTGCCCTGGAAAAAAATCATAGAGAAGCTTTCGGGATGAAGCGCCGCCGTCTCGAGGCGGAACCTGGGCAGGACTAATCTAGGGCTCCAGTGGAGCTGTTCTGTCGGGCAAACATCCCTCCGGGAGGGGAAATCACCGCCATCGTCATCACCATCGATCCTTGATATGTCTCCAACGTATCTATAATTTTTTATTGTTCCATGCTATTATATTACCCGTTTTGGATGTTTATGGGCTTTATTTTACACATTTATATAATTTTGGGACTAACCTACTAGCTGGAGGCCTAGCCCGTATGGCTGTTTTTTTGCCTATTTCAGTGTTTCGAGGAAAAGGAATATCAAACGGAGTCCAAATGGAATGAAACCTTCGGGAGTGTGATTTTTGGAACGAATATGATCCAGAGGACTTGGAGTGCAAGTCAAGAAGCAGCCGAGGCGGCCACGAGGGTGGAGGGCGCACCCATTCCTACAGGGCGCGCCCCCTATCTCGTGGGCCCCTCGGGTGGCCACCGACCTACTTCTTCCTCCTATATATTACCACGTACCCCGAGAATATCGGAGGCGACCACGAAAAACTATTTCCACCACCGTAACCTTCTGTATCCACGAGATCCCATCTTGGAGCCTTCGCTGGCGCTCCGCCGGAGGGGGAGTCGACCATGGAGGGCTTCTACATGAACACCAAAGCCCCTTCGATGAGTTGTGAGTAGTTTACCACAGACCTTCGGGTCCATAGTTATTAGCTAGATGGCTTCTTCTCTCTTTTTGGATCTCAATACCATGTTCTCCTCGATCTTCTTGGAGATCTATTCGATGTAACTCTTTTTGCGATGTGTTTGTCGAGATCCGATGAATTGTGGGTTTATGACCAAGTTTAGCTATGAGAAATATTTCAATCTCCTCTGAATTCTTTTATGTATGATTGAGTTATCTTTGCAAGTCTCTTCGAGTTATCAGTTTGGTTTGGCCTACTAGATTGATCTTTCTTGCAATGGGAGAAGTGCTTAGCTTTGGGTTCAATCTTGCGGTGTCCTTTCCCAATGACAGAAGGGGCAGCAAGGCACATATTGTATTGTTGCCATCGAGGATAAAAAGATGGGGTTTATATCATATTGCATGAGTTTATCCCTCTACATCATGTCATCTTTCTTAATGCGTTACTCTGTTCTTTATGAACTTAATACTCTAGATGCATGCTGGATAGCGGTCGATGTGTGCAGTAATAGTAGTAGATGCAGGCAGGAGTCGGTCTACTTGTCACGGACGTGATGCCTATATACATGATCATGCCTAGATAATCTCATAAATATTCGCTTTTCTATCAATTGCTCGACAGTAATTTGTTGACCCACCGTAATACGTATGCTATCTTGAGAGAAACCACTAGTGAAACCTATGGCCCCCGGGTCTGTCTCTTATCATATAAGCTTTCAATCTACTTTTATTTGCATATTTACATTTCCAATCTATATTGTAAAATACCAAAAATATATTTATCTTATCATACTATCTCTATCAGATCTCACTTTCGCAAGTGGCCGTGAAGGGATTGACAACCCCTTTATTGCGTTGGTTGCGAGTTCTTTGTTTGTTTGTGTAGGTGCGTGGGACTTTTGAGGAGCCTCCTACTGGATTGATACCTTGGTTCTCAAAAACTGAGGGAAATACTTACGCTACTATTGCTGCATCACCCTTTCCTCTTCAAGGAAAACCAACGCAAGCTCAAGATGTAGCAAGAAGGATTTGTGGCGCCGTTGCCTGGGAGGTCTTTCCTCAAGTTAAGACATACCAAGTACCCATCACAAACTCATCTCCCTCGCATTTACATTATTTGCCATTTGCCTCTCGTTTTCCTCTCCCCCACTTCACCCTTGCTGTTTTATTCACCCTCTCTTTCCCAATCTTCTCCTCTCTCTTTCTCACTTGCCTTTTTCTGTTTGCTCGTGTGTTAGATCATTTACCTTGTCTTAATGGCTAGTCCTCCTATCCTTGTTATTACTCCCGAATATGAAATTCTTAATTTTAAACAAAGGGAGGGAGAAAATTTAAAAGATGCTTGGCATAGAATTTGCAATGCTCAAAATAAATCTACTAGGAAGCTTTCTACTTCCGTTCTTCTTTGCAATTTTTATGTAGGCATTACTCCTTGGAATAGATGTATTCTTGATACCATTACCGGAGGGGATTTCTTCAGTAGCCATACGTTTGATGCTTATAATGCTATGTTAGATTTATTTGGCCCACCACCTCTTTTGGTTAATGGAACTGTTTCAACTTTGGAACATGTGATGCAAAGGCTTGAAATTATTGAGAATAAAGTTGCAACTGCTGAGTTGATTGAAAATTTGGATAAAAAGATTCATAATAATATTACCCAATATGGATGTAGGGTTGGAGTTACTTTGAAGAATTTTAAAGAGAAAGAACCTATAGTCAATGAAAGAATAGATCTAGATTCTGCGAGAATCGGTAAACTTGAGGATATCATTACCAACCTAGGGTCGGCATTTTCTTCCGTGAAAAACACTCCAAATCCTCCTACAAAAACTGCCAAATTTATCTATGTTCCTAAAAATAAGGGTGAATCTTCTAGTAAGGTAAATGCAGATCTCAAATCAATAAGTGTTCATCCCAATTGTCTCTCTATCATTAAGGAACCTTTTGCTACGAATGAATTTCTTGAATTCTTGCCTAAGGGTTTAATCATTGCTAAAAGGGAGAAACCCCTAAAGATTATAAGTGCTCTACTGAGGAATTGAGTGCCAAAGATGGCACTACTTGATTCTATCCTCGCTTTTATGCCTAGCTAGGGGCGTTAAACGATAGCGCTAGTTGGGAGGCAACCCAATTTTATTTGTGTTTTTTGTTTTTGTTCCTGTTTAGTAGTAAATTTTGCTTCTACCTTCTGTTTAGATGTGTTTTTATGTTTTAATTATTGTTTGTGCCAAGTAGAACCTAAAGGATAACCTATGGTGATAGTTAATTTGATTCTGCTGAAAAACAGAAACTTTGCGCGCACGACATTAGTTTTTTTAAATCACAGAAACGTGATTTTGCGTTGATTCTTTTTGCTGTAGATCAATAGACAAGTTTCCCGGGACTTCTTATTTTTTTAGGATTTTTAAAGTTCCAGAAGTATTCATGGGTTACAGATTGCTTCAGGCTGTTCTGTTTTTGACAGATTCTGTTTTTCGTGTGTTGTTCGCTTATTTTGATGCATCTATGGCTAGTATTAAGTGGTATGAACCATAGAGAACTTGGATTACAGTAGGTTTAACACCAATATAAATAAATAATGAGTTCATTACAATACCTTATGTGGTGGTTTTGCTTTCTTTCACTAACAGGGCTTATGAGATTTCCTGTTGAGTTTTGTGTTGTGAAGTTTTAAAGTTTTGGGTAAAGATTTGATGGACTATGGAATAAGGAGTGGCAAAAGCCTAAGCTTGGGGATGCCCATGGCACCCCAAGATATTCAAGAATAGCCAAAATCCTAAGCTTGGGGATGCCCCGGGAAGGCATCCCCTGTTTCGTCTTTGTTCATTGTTGACTTTACTTGGAGCTATATTTTTATTCGCCACATGATATGTGTTTTGCTTGGAGCATCTTGTATGATATTAGTCTTTGATTTTTAGTTTACCACAATCATCCTTGTTGTATACACCTTTTGGGAAGAATCCCACTTGATTGGAATTTATTAGAATACTCTATGTGCTTCACTTATATCTTTTGAGCTAGATAGTTTTTGCTCTAGTGCCTCACTTATATCTTTTAGAGCACGGCGGTGCCTTAATTTTGAAGAAATTTTTGATCTCTCATGCTTCACTTATATTATTTTGAGAGTCTCTTAGAACAGCATGGTATTTGCTATGGTTATAAAATTGGTCCTAGAATGGTAGGCATCCAAGTTGGGTATAATAAAAACTATCATAGAAAGTGAATTGGATGCTATGATCAATTTGATACTTGATAATTATTTTGAAATATGGAGGTAGTGATATTAAAGTCATGCTAGTTGGGTGATTATGAATTTAAAAATGCTTGTGTTGAAGTTTGTGATTCCCGTAGCATGCACGTATGGTGAACCGCTTTGTGATGAAGTTGGAGCACAATTTTATTTATTTATTGTCTTCCTTATGAGTGGCGGTCGGGGACGAGCGATGGTCTTTTCCTACCAATCTATCCCCCTAGGAGCATGCGTGTAATACTTTGTTTTTGATGACTTGTAGATTTTTGCAATAAGTATATGAGTTCTTTTGACTAATGTTGAGTCTGTGGATTATACGCACTCTCACCTTTCCACCATTGCTAGCCTCTCTTGTGCCGCGCAACTTTCGCTGGTACCATACACCCACCATATACCTTCCTCAAAACAGCCACCATACCTACCTATTATGGCATTTCCATGGCCATTCCGAGATATATTGCCATGCAACTTTCCACCATTCCGTTTATATGACACACATCATCATTGTCATATTGCTCTTTGCATGATCATGTAGTTGACATCGTATTTGTGGCAAAGCCACCTTCATAATTTTCATACATGTCGCTCTTGATTCATTGCATATCCCGGTACACCGCCGGAGGCATTCATATAGAGTCATATCTTGTTCTAGTTTTGAGTTGTAATTCTTGAGTTATAAGTAAATAAAAGTGTGATGACCTTCATTATTAGAGCATTGTCCCAGTGAGGAAAGGATGATGGAGACTATGATCCCCCCACAAGTCGGGATGAGACTTCGGACTTTATAAAAAAAGAAAAAAAAGAGAAAGGCCAAAAAAAGAAAGGCCAAAGAAAAAAAAGAAGAAAAGAAAAAAAAGAGAGAAAAAGAGAGAAGGGACAATGCTACTATCCTTTTTACCACACTTGTGCTTCAAAGTAGCACCATGATCTTCATGATAGAGAGTATCCTATGTTGTCACTATCATATACTAGTGGGAATTTCATTGTAGAACTTGGCTTGTATATTCCAATGATGGGCTTCCTCAAAATGCCTTAGGTCTTCGTGAGCAAGCAAGTTGGATGCACACCCACTTAGTTTCTTTTGTTGAGCTTTCATACATTTATAGCTCTAGTGCATCCATTGTATGGCAATCCCTACTCACTCACATTGATATCTATTAATGGGCACTCCATAGCCCGTTGATATGCATAGTTGATGTGAGACTATCTTCTCCCTTTTTGTCTTCTCCACAACCACCATTCTATTCCACATATAGTGCTATGTCCGTGGCTCACGCTCATGTATTGCGTGAAAGTTGAAAAAGTTTGAGATTAATAAAGTATGAAACAATTGCTTGGCTTGTCATCGGGGTTGTGCATGATTAAATACTTTGTGTGATGAAGATAGAGCAACAGCCAGACTATATGATTTTGTAGGGATAACTTTCTTTAGCCATGTTATTTTGAGAAGACATGATTACCTTGATTAGTATGCTTGAAATATTACTATTTCTTATGTCAATATGAATTTTATTTTGAATCATTTGGATCTGAACATTCATGCCACAATAAAGAAAATTACATTGAGAAATATGCTAGGTAGCATTCCACATCAAAAATTCTGTTTTATCATTTACCTACTCGAGGACGAGCAGCAATTAAGCTTGGGGATGCTTGATACGTCTCCAACGTATCTATAATTTTTTATTAGTCCATGCTATTATATTACCTGTTTTGGATGTTTATGGGCTTTATTTTACACATTTATATCATTTTTGGGACTAACCTACTAACCGGAGGCCCAGCCCATATTGCTGTTTTTTTGCCTATTTCAGTGTTTCAAAGAAAAGGAATATCAAACGGAGTCCAAATGGAATGAAACCTTTGGGAGCATGATTTTTGGAACGAATGTGATCCAGAGGACTTGGAGTGCAAGTCAAGAAGCAGCCGAGCCGGCCACGAGGGTGGAGGGCGCGCCCCCTATCTCGTGGGCCCCTCGGGCGGCCACCGACCTACTTCTTCCTCCTATATATACCCACGTACCCCCAGAACATCAGAGGAGACCACGAAAAACTATTTCCACCATCGTAACCTTATGTATCCGTGAGATCCCATCTTGGAGCCTTCGTCGGCGCTCTGTCGGAGGGGGAATCGACCATGGAGGGCTTCTACATCAACACCATAGCCCCTCCGATGAGTTGTGAGTAGTTTACCACAGACCTTTGGGTCCATAGTTATTAGCTAGATGGCTTCTTCTCCCTTTTTGGATCTCAATACCATGTTCTCCTTGATCTTCTTGGAGATCTATTCGATGTAACTCTTTTTGCGGTGTGTTTATCGAGATCCAATGAATTGTGGGTTTATGATCAAGTTTATCTATGATAAATATTTGAATCTCCTCTGAATTCTTTTATGTATGATTGAGTTATCTTTGCAAGTCTCTTCGAATTATCAGTTTGATTTGGCCTACTAGATTGATCTTTCTTGCAATGGGAGAAGTGCTTAGCTTTGGGTTCAATCTTGCGGTGTCCTTTCCTAGTGACAACAGGGGCAGCAAGGCACGTATTGTATTGTTGCCATCGAGGATAAAAAGATGGGTTTATATCATATTGCATGAGTTTATCCCTCTACATCATGTCATCTTTCTTAATGCGTTACTCTGTTCTTTATGAACTTAATACTCTAGATGCATGCTGGATAGCGGTCGATGTGTGGAGTAATAGTAGTAGATGCAGGCATGAGTCGGTCTACTTGTCACGGATGTGATGCCTATATACATGATCATGCCTAGATAATCTCATAATTATTCACTTTTCTATCAATTGCTCGACAGTAACTTGTTGACCCACCATAATACTTATGCTATCTTGAGAGAAGCCACTAGTGAAACCTATGGCCCCCGGGTCTATCTCTTATCATACAAGCTTTCAATCTACTTTCATTTGCATATTTACTTTTCCAATCTATATTATAAAATACCAAAAATATATTTATCTTATCATATTATTTCTATCAGAACTCACTTTTGCAAGTGGCCGCGGAGGGATTGACAACCCCTTTATCGCGTTGGTTGCGAGTTCTTTGTTTGTTTGTGTAGGTGCGTGGGACTTTTGAGGAGCCTCCTACTGGATTGATACCTTGGTTCTCAAAAACTAAGGGAAATACTTACGCTACTATTGCTGCATCACCCTTTCCTCTTCAAGGAAAACCAACGCAAGCTCAAGATGTAGCAATCCTCTCATTGAGAGGGGGTCAATATCTATCAACATCTTCACCAGCACCATCTCCTCACAAACCCTAGTTCATCTCCTGTATCTGATCTTTGTCTCAACACCTCAGATTGGTACATGTGGGTTGCTAGTAGTGTTGATTACTCCTTGTAGTTGATGCTAGTTGGTTTTTTTGATGGAATATCATATGTTTAGATCCTTAATGCTTATTAATACCCCTCTGATTATGAACATGAATATGATTTGTGAGTAGTTACATTCGTTCCTGAGGACATGGGAGAAGTCTTGTTATAAGTAATCATGTGAATTCGGTATTCGTTCGATATTTTGATGAGATGTATGTTGTCTCTCCTCTAGTGGTGTTATGTGAACGTCAACTACATGACACTTCACCATGATTTGGGCCTAGAGGAAGACATTGGGAAGTAATAAGTAGATGATGGGTTGCTAGAGTGACAGAAGCTTAAATCCTAGTTTATGCGTTGCTTCGTAAGGGGCTGATTTGGATCCATATTGTCGGTGTACTAAGGTAGGGGTACCTCAGTACCCCAACTTGTGCACGGGCAGTTGCAGCTTCCCGCGGCAGGGTTTACCACGTGCTTGCCGGAGACCTTCCTGCTCCATATCAAGCCTTTCAAAGATAAAGTATACAAGACAGAAGATCAAGACCCGACAGCGGAGCTTCCGAAGGCCGCCGTGCTCAAGGTTACATCACCCATGCAAGGCCCGGCGAGAGGAGCTCGCGGGAAGACTAGAAGATTACATCATAGAAGACACGCCTCGGCGCTATATGCGTCGGCGAGGGCCCGGGAGCGACAAGTTCTGAGCCGGCAAGCTCCGGGCCCGGCAAGAATCGAGACCCGGCAAGATACTTGCCGGAGAGTGCTGCCAGCCAGCGCTCCCAAAGACATCAGCCCAGCGTGCCTGGGGCCTTTCGAGAGAGCGTGGCGGATGGCTGTGCAGCCTGGGGACACTGTGGCACTTCACGGTGGTGGATCCATCGCCGTGGCAGACGGAGACGCAAGGGCGGGAGCTTTTGGGGTCGACGGCGATGGGCATTAAATGCCCTTGTCCCCATCACAAAGTAGGTAGAAACCACTTGTTACGACCGTAGCTTCACTGTTCCCGCACTGTTCCAACTACCACCTCTTTTACGCTTTTACCCCTTTCTCCTACGTTGCCACCTGTTGGCGCCCCCTTCCTACTATAAAAGGGAGGCCCATGCGCACGTAGAAGGGGTTCGGTCCATTCGACTCACGCAATACCACCATACGCTCGCACTCCCGAGCTCAATACAAACACAAAGCAGCAGTAGGAGTTTTATCTCTCCGGAGAGCTCCGAAGCTGGGTAAAAATCCGCCCGCGTGCTCGCCTCGATCTGCTCTCTGTGCTCCCTCCGCCCTCGTACCGCACAGACAAAGGGGCCCCGGCCCCATAGGTGTCCACGGCGGGCAGATCTCGCTCGGCACATATGTTTCATGCTATGGTTAGGTTTACCTTAATTCTTCTTTCGTAGTTGCGGATGCTTGCGAGAGTGGTTAATCATAAGCGGGAGGCTTGTCCAAGTAAGGACAGCACCCAAGCACCGGTCCACCCACATATAAAATTATCAAAGTAATGAACGCGAATCATATGAGCATGATGAAAACTAGCTCGACAATAATTCCCATGTGTCCTCGGGAGCACTTTGCTTTATATAAGAGTTTGTCCAGGCTTGTCCTTTGCTACAAAAAGGATTGGGCCACCTTGTTGCATCTTAGATACTCTTGTTACCTGTTTCCCGTTACGAATTATCTTATCACAAAACTATCTGTTACCAATAATTTATGTGCTTGCAGAGAATACCTTACTGAAAACCGCTTGTCATTTCCTTCTGCTCCTCGTTGGGTTTGACACTCTTACTTATAGAAAGGACTACGGTAGACCCCCTATACTTGTGGGTCATCAAGACTCTTTTCTGGCTCCGCTGCCAGGGAGTGAAGCGCCTTTGGTAAGTGGAATTTGGTAAGGAAACATTTATATAGTGTGCTGAAAGTTACTTCACTTGTTACTATAGAAAATAATCCTTTGAGGGGCTTGTTCAGGGTATCTTCACCCCAACCAGAAGAGCAAAGAGTTGCCTCTGAACCTACTGAACCTACTGAAAATGTTTTCTTTGAAATTCCTTTGGGTATGATAAAGAAACTGCTAGCTAATCCCTATACAGGAGATGGAACATTACATCCCGATATGCACCTAATCTATGTGGATGAAGTTTGTGGATTATTTAAGCTTGCAGGTATGCCCGAGGATGTTGTCAAGAAGAAGGTCTTCCCTTTATCTTTGAAGGGAAAGGCATTGACATGGTATAGGCTATGTGATGATATTGGATCAAGGAACTACAACCGATTGAAATTGGAATTCCATCAGAAGTTTTATCCTATGCATCTGGTACATCGTGATCATAATTATATATATAATTTTTGGCCTCGTGAAGGAGAAAGTATCGCACAAGCTTGGGGGAGGCTTAACTCAGTGTTATATTCATGCCCTAATCATGAGCTCTCAAGAGAAATTATTATTCAAAATATTTATGCTCGGCTTTCTCATAATGATCGCTCCATGCTCGATACTTCTTGTACTGGTTCTTTTATGATGAAGACTATTGAATTCAAATGAGATTTATTGGAAATAATTAAACGCGACTCTGAAGATTGGGAACTCGACGAAGGTAAGGAGTCAGGTATAACCCCTAAGTTTGATTGTGTTAAATCTTTTATGGATACTAATGCTTTCTGTGAATTTAGCACTAAATATGGACTTGACTTTGAGATAGTAGCTTCTTTCTGTGAATCATTTGCTACTCATGTTGATCTCCCTAAGGAGAAGTGGTTTAAATATCATCCTCCCATTGAAGTGAAAGTAGTAGAACCTATTAAATTTGAAGAAAAAACTATTACTTATAATGTTGATCCTATTGTTCCTACCACTTATATTGAGAAACCACCTTTTCTTGTTAGAATAAAGGATCATGCTAAAACTTCTTCTGTGGTTCGTAAGAGTAATACTAGAACACCTACACCTCCTGAACAAATTAAAGTTGAACCTAGTATTGCTATGGTCAAAGATCTCTTGGTCGATAATATTGTTGGGCATGTTATTTATTTCTATGATGAAGCTGCCAGAATTGCTAAACCCGATACTAAAGGTAAACATAGACCTGTTGTTGGCATGCCTGTTGTTTCTGTTAAAATAGGAGATCATTGTTATCATGGCTTATGTGATATGGGTTCTAGTGTGAGTGCAATACCTCATTCCTTATACAAAGAAATTATGCATGATATTGCACCTGCTGAGATAGAAGATATTGATGTTACTTTTAAGCTTGCCAATAGAGACACTATTTCACCAATTGAGATTGTTAGAGATGTTGAAGTCTTGTGTGGGAAAATTAAATATCCTACTGATTTTCTTGTTCTTGGTTCCCCACAAGATGACTTTTGTCCATTATATTTAGTAGACCCTTCTTGAATACTGTTAATGCTAAGGTAGACTGCAAAAAGGATATTGTTACTGTTGGTTTAGGGGATATGTCTCATGATTTTAATTTTGCTAAATTTTGTAGACAACCCCATGATAAAGAATTGCCTAGTAAAGATGAAACTATTGGTCTTGCTTCTATTGCCATGCCTCCTAATGATCCTTTTGAACAATATTTGCTAGACCATGAAAATGATATGTTTATGAATGAAAGAAGGGAAATAGATGAAGTATTCTTTAAGAAAGGACCTATTTTGAAACACAATTTGTCTATTGATATACTCGGAGATCCTCCTCCATGCAAGGGAGATCCCGTGTTTGAGCTTAAACAATTACCTGATACTCTTAAATATGCTTATCTCGATGAAAAGAAGAGATATCCTGTTATTATTAGTGCTAACCTTTCAGAGCATGAAGAAGAAAAATTATTGAAAACTCTGAAGAAGCACCGTGCTGCCACTGGATATACTCCTGATGATCTTAAGGGCATTAGTCCCACTCTATGCCAACACAAAATAAAATTGTCTTTCTAAACCAGTTGTTGATCATCAACGACGGTTAAATCCTAAGATGAAAGAAGTGGTAAGAAATGAAATACTAAAGCTTCTAGAGACATGTATAATTTATCCTATTGCTGATAGTCAGTGGGTAAGTCTTGTTCATTGTGTCCCTAAGAAGGGAGGTATTACTATTGTTCCTAACGATAAGAATGAATCGATCCCACAAAGAATTGTTACAGGTCATAGAATGGTAATTGATTTCCGCAAATTAAATAAAGCTACTAGAAAAGATCATTACCCTCTACATTTTATTGATCAAATGCTAGAAAGACTATCCAAACATACACATTTTTGCTTCCTAGATGGGTATTCTGGTTTCTCTCAAATACCTGTGTCAAAAGAGGATCAAGAAAAGACCACTTTTACTTGCCCTTTTGGTACTTTTGCTTATAGACGTATGTATTTTGGTTTATGTAATACACCTGCTACCTTTCAAAGATGTATGACTGCTATATTCTCTGACTTTTGTGAAAAGATTGTTGAGGTTTTCATGGATGATTTCTCCGTTTACGAAACTTCTTTTGTTGATTTCTTAATCAACCTTGATCGAGTTTTGCAGAGATGTGAAGAAACTAATCTTGTCCTGAATTGGGAGAAGTGCCACTTTATGGTTAATGAAGGTATTGTCTTGGGGCGTAAAATTTCTGAAAGAGGTATCGAAGTTGATAAGCTAAAGTATATGCTATTGAAAAGATGCCGTGTCCCAAAGAAATCAAAGGTATAAGAAGTTTCCTTGGTCATGTTGGTTTCTATAGGAGGTTTATTAAAGACTTCTCTGAAATTTCTTGGCCTCTCACTAATATCTTGCAAAAAGATGTTCCTTTTGTTTTTGATGATGGTTGTGTAGAAGCATTTGAAATACTTAAGAAAGTCTTGATTTCTGCACCTATTGTTCAGCTACCTAATTGGAATTTACCCTTTGAAATTATATGTGATGCTAGTGATTATGTTGTTGGTGCTGTTCTAGGGCAAAGAGTTGATAAGAAATTAAATGTTATCCAGTATGCTAGTAAAACTCTAGACAGTGGCCAGAGAAATTATGCTACCACTGAAAAAGAATTTTTAGCAGTTGTATTTGCTTGTGATAAGTTTAGACCATATATTGTTGATTCCAAAGTAATTGTTCACACTGATCATGCTGCTATTAAATATCTTATGGAAAAGAAAGATGCTAAACCTGGACTTATTAGGTGGGTTCTCTTGCTACAAGAATTTGATTTGCATATTATTGATAGGAAGGGGGCTGAGAACCCTGTTGCAGACAACTTGTCTAGGTTAGAGAATGTTCTTGATGACCCACTACCTATTGATGATAGCTTTCAGGATGAACAATTAGCTGTCATAAATGCTTCTCGTACTGCTCCATGATATGCTGATTATGCTAATTATACTGTTGCTAAATTTATACCACCTAGTTTCACATACCAGCAAAAGAAAAGGTTTTCTATGATTTAAGACATTACTTTTGGGATGACCCACACCTTTATAAAGAAGGAGTAGATTGTGTTATTAGACGTTGTGTACCTGAGCATGAACAAGAACATATACTATGCAAGTGTCACTCCGAGGCTTACGGAAGACAACACGTTGGAGATAGGACTGCACATAAGGTATTGCAATCCGGTTTTTATTGGCCTACTCTCTTTAAAGATGCTCGTAAGTTTATCTTGTCTTGTGATGAATGTCAAAAAATTGCTAATATTAGTAGACGTCAAGAAATGCCTATGAATTATTCACTTGTTATCGAACCATTTGATGTTTGGGGCTTTGATTACATGTGACCTTTTCCTTCATCCAATGGGTATACACATATTTTAGTTGTTGTTGATTACGTTACTAAGTGGGTAGAAGCTATTCCAACTAGTAGTGTTGATCATAACACTTCTATTAAGATGCTTAAAGAAGTTATTTTTCTGAGGTTTGGAGTCCTAGATATTTAATGACTGAAGGTGGTTCACATTTTATTCATGGTGCCTTTCATAAAATGCTTGCTAAGTATAATGTTAATCATAGAATTGCATCTCCATATCATCCTCAGTCTAGTGGTCAAGTAGAATTGAGTAATAGAGAGATTAAATTGATTTTGCAAAAGACTATTAATAGATCTCGAAAGAATTGGTCCAAGAAACTTGATGATGCATTATGGGCCTATAGAACTGCTTATAAAAATCCTATGGGTATGTCTCCGTATAAAATGGTTTACGGAAAAGCTTGTCACTTACCTCTTGAACTAGAACATAAGGCATATTGGGCTATTAAAGAGCTCAATTATTATTTCAAACTTGCCGGTGAGAAGAGGTTATTTGACATTAGCTCGCTTGATGAATGAAGAACCCAAGCCTATGAGAATGCCAAGTTGTTTAAAGAAAAAGTTAAAAGATGGCATGACAAGAGAATACAAAAGTGTGAGTTCAATGTAGGTGATTATGTTTTGCTATACAATTCTCGGTTAAGATTTTTTGCAGGAAAACTTCTCTCTAAATGGGAAGGCCCTTACATTATCGAGGAGGTCTATCGTTTCGGTGCCATAAAAATCAACAACACCGAAGGCACAAATCCGAAGGTGGTGAACGGTCAAAGAATCAAACATTACATCTTAGGTAATCCGATAAATGTTGAAACCAATGCTATTAACCCGGAGGAGTACATAAGGGACACATTCCAGAATGTTTCACACTCCGAAAAGGAATAGGTATGTGTTACGGTAAGTAAACCGACTCCAAATTTGTTCTAATAGCAATTTTTCTCCGTTTTGGAATATTTAAAAAATTAGGAAAATTAGAAGTAGTCCGGAAGAGACACGAGGCATCCGCGAGGGTGGAGGGCGCGCCCTACCCCCTGGGCGTGCCCCTTGCCTCGTGGCCACCTCGTGTGCCCTTTGGACTCCGTTTTCTTGCACGATACTTCTTTTGGTCGGTAAAAATTCATTATATAATCTCCCGAAGGTTTTGACCACCGTACCACGACAAAACCCTTTGTTTTTTTAAGCTGTTTTTCTAACAGATCTAGATCACCATGACATCTCCAAGTGCCCTGATACGTCCATTTTGCATCATGCTTTTATATCGATATTTATAGCATTATGGGCTTTTATTACACGTTATGTCACAATACTTATGCCTATTCTCTCTTATTTTACAAGGTTTACATGAAGAGGGAGAATGCCGGCAGCTGGAATTCTGGGCTGGAAAAGGAGCAAATATTAGAGACCTATTCCGCACAGCTCCAAAAGTCTTGAAACTCCACGGATGTTATTTTTGGAATAAACAAAAAATACTGAGCGAAGAAAATACCAAAGGGGGGCCACCCACCGTCCACGAGGGTGGGGGCGCACCCTACCCCCCTAGGCGCGCCCCTGCCTCGTGGGCCACTTGGCAGGCCTTCGGTGCCCATATTATGCTATATGAAGTCTTTTCCCTGGAAAAAATCATAAGCAAGCTTTCGGGATGAGACACCGCCGCCACGAGGCGAAACCTTGGCGGAACCAATCTAGGGCTCTAGCGGAGCTGTTCTGCCGGGGAAACATCCCTCCGGGAGGGGGAAATCATCACCATCGATCCTCTCATCGGGAGGGGGTCAATATCCATCAACACCATCTCCTCTAAAACCATAGTTCATCTCTTGTATCCGATCTTTGTCCCAAAACCTCAGATTGGTACCTGTGGGTTGCTAATAGTGTTGATTACTCCTTGTAGTTGATGCTAGTTGGTTAATTCGGTGGAAGATCATATGTTCAGATCCTATATGCATATTAATACCCCTCTGATTATGAACATGATATGATTTGTGAGTAGTTACGTTTGTTCCTGAGGACATAGGAGAAGTCTTGCTATAAGTAGTCATGTGAATTTGGTATTCGTTCGATATTTTGATGAGATGTATGTTGTCTTTCCTCTAGTGGTGTTGTGTGAACGTCGACTACATGACACTTCACCATTGTTTGGGCCTAGAGGAAGGCATTGGGAAGTAATAAGTAGATGATGGGTTGCTAGAGTGACAGAAGCTTAAACCCTAGTTTATGAGTTGCTTCATAAGGGGCTGATTTGGATCCATATGTTTCATGCTATGGTTAGGTTTACCTTAATACTTCTTTTGTAGTTGCGGATGCTTGCAATAGGGGTTAATCATAAGTGGGATGCTTGTCCAAGAAAGGTTAGTACCCAAGCACCAGTCCACCCACATACCAAATTATCAAAGTAACAAACGCGAATTATATGAGCGTGATGAAAACTAGCTTGACGATAATTCTCATGTGTCCTCGGGAGCATTTTCCTTCATGTAAGAATTTGTCCAGGCTTGTCCTTTGCTACAAAAAGGATTGGGCCACCTTGCTGCACCTTATTTACTTTTGTTACTTGTTACCCATTACGAATTACCTTATCACAAAACTATCTGTTACCGATAATTTCAGTGCTTGCAAAGAATAACTTACTGAAAACCGCTTGTCATTTCCTTCTGCTCCTCGTTGGGTTCGACACTCTTACTTATCAAAAGGACTACGATAGATCCCCTACACTTGTGGGTCATCATGCCCCTAAGGACAAATTTTTCGAGAAAGTCATCAACCCTTACCAGGCGGAGGTGCTGCAACACCCTCAAACCATTGAGATGCGTGAGGGGGTGCTGCACATCCGCGATGTTGAAGGACCAAAGAGGACCGGCAGCGTGGAGACAAGACTCGAAGCAATGGAGCAACAAGTTTTCAAGTGCCAAGGTATGGTGGAACGCAGACTCAGCGCCAATCACATAATGATTGCGGAGTTCACCAACAACCACAAGCTGGATGCCAAGAATATCGGGGAGGCCATCTTCAAGCTTCACAAGAAAATCGAGCACCTCTAGGCCCAGATCTATGACGTGCAAAACCAAAACTGTGAGTATGAATATAGATTCAAGTGGATGAGTTTGGCTGCAGATTTGAGGATCCAGGAGACTCGTTCATCCTTCTATGATGGTGAGCCTATGCCTTGGAAGATGGACGACAAGCCTACATCATCAACAACTCCATCATCACCACCTCCAAAGAAAGATACATAAATACATGGGTATGGGAACTCCCCTTGGCAACTGCCAAGCTTGGGGGAGGTGCCCCGGTATCGTATCACCATCACACCTCCATCTTTATCGTTTTTTAGTTCGATCCTTTTGGTTATATCTTGATCTAGTAGAATAAAGTTTTAGTATGATCTAGCCTTGAGTTTTGTTTTGATCTCTATCTATGTAATCGTGTCCGTGAGATGTATATTAAAGAGTAGTTTTGATTTGAGGGCTTTGCTATCTTGCTATGATCTTGAGGGAATTAAAGAAAGAACAAAAAGAAATAAAAAGATCATATTGATCTTATGGTGAGTAATGACTTCACATACAAAGGGTATGATGAATAAAAGTTGTTGAGAGTTGACAAACATAGTTTTGGTCATCGTTGCAATTAATAGGAAGTAATAAAGAAAGAGAGGTTTTCACATATAAATATACTATCTTGGACATCTTTTATGATTGTGAGCACTCATTAAAATATGACATGCTAAAAAGTTGATGTTGGACAAGGAAGACAACATAATGGGTTATGTTTTCTTATATCCAGATAAATTATATTGTCTTGGATCATCCAACATGTCGATCTTGCCTTCCCCCCTCATGCTAGCCAAATTCTTTGCACCAAGTAGAGATACTACTTGTGCTTCCAAACATCCCTAAACCCAATTTGCCATGACAGTCCACCATACCTACCTATGGATTGAGTAAGATCCTTCAAGTATGTTGTCATCGGTGCAAGCAATAAAAATTGCACTCTAAATATGTATGATCTATTAGTGTGAAGAAAATAAGCTTTATACGAGCTTGTGATATGGAAGAAATAAAAGCGACGAACTGCATAATAAAGGTCCCTATCACAAGTGGCAATATAAAGTGACATTCTTTTGCATTAAGATTTTGTGCATCCAACCATAAAAGTGCATGACAACCTCTGCTTCCCTCTATGAAGGGCCTATCTTTTATTTTTACCTTCTACCTTCATACAAGAGTCATGGTGATCGTCAACTTTCCTTTTTACACTTTATCCTTTGGCAAGCACTACGTGTTGGAAAGATCTTGATATATATATATATCCACTTGGATGTAGGTTTTCATAAATTATTACTGTTGACATTACCCTTGAGGTAAAAGGTTGGGAGGCGAAACTATAAGCCCCTATCTTTCTCTGTGTCCGATTGAAACTTTGTACCCATAAGTATCGCATGAGTGTTAGCAATTGTGAAAGACTAAATGATAGTTGAGTATGTGGACTTGCTGAAAAGCTCTTATATTGACTCTTTCCGATGTTATGATAAATTGCAATTGCTTCAATGATTGAGATCATAGTTTGTTAGTTTTCAATGAAGTTTTTGATTCATACTTCACGCTGTGAATAGATTGTTACTTTAGCACAAGAAATCATATGACAATATATGTTGTTGCTCTAAAGATGAATATGATGCCCACATGTTCGTATTTTACTTTATCGACACCTCTATCTCTAAACAGTGGATATATTTTTTGATTTCGGCTTTCGCTTGAGAACAAGGAGGTCTAAGCTTGGAGGAGTTGATACGTCCATTTTGCATCATGCTTTTATATCAATATTTATTGCATTATGGGATGTTATTACGCGTTATATCACAATACTCATGCCTTTTCTCTCTTATTTTATAAGGTTTACATGAAGAGGGAGAATGCCGACAGCTGGAATTCTGGACTGGAAAAGGAGCAAATATTAGAGACCTATTCTGCACAACTCCAAAAGTCCTGAAACTTCACGGAGATTAGTTTTGGAATATATTAAAAATATTGGGCGAATAAAGCACCAGAGGGGGGCCACCAGTCAGCCACGAGGGTGGAGGGCGTACCCTACCCCCTGGGAGTGCCCCCTGCCTCGTGGGCCCCCTGGTAGGCCCCCAACTCCCATCTTCTGCTATATTGTGTCTTTTGCCCTAGAAAAAAAATCATAGAGAAGCTTTCAGGACAAAGTGCCGCCGTCTCGAGGCGGAACCTTGGCAGGACCAATCTAGGGCTCACGCGGAGCTGTTCTGCTGGGGAAACATCCCTCCGGGAGGGGGAAATCACCGCCATCATCATCACCATCAATCCTCTCATCAAGAGGGGGTAAATATCCATCAACATCTTCACCAACACCATCTCCTCTTAAACCCTAGTTCATCTCTTGTATCCGATCTTTGTCTCAAAACCTCAGATTGGTACCTGTGGGTTGCTAGTAGTGTTGATTACTCCTTGTAGTTGATGCTAGTTGGTTTATTCGGTGGAAGATCATATGTTCAGATCCTCAATGCTTATTAATACCCTCTGATTATGAACATGAATATGATTTGTGAGTGGTTACGTTTGTTCCTGAGGACATGGGAGAAGTCTTGTTATAAGTAATCATGTGAATTTGGTATTCCTTTGATATTTTGATGAGATGTATGTTGTCTCTCCTCTAGTGGTGTTATGTGAACGTCGACTACATGACACTTCACCATGATTTGGGCCTAGGGGAAGGCATTGGGAAGTAATAAGTAGATAATGGGTTGCTAGAGTGATAGAAGCTTAAACCCTAGTTTATGCGTTGCTTTGTAAGGGGCTGATTTGGATCCATATGTTTCATGCT
Source organism: Aegilops speltoides (assembly GCA_021437245.1). Taxonomy (NCBI): domain Eukaryota; kingdom Viridiplantae; phylum Streptophyta; class Magnoliopsida; order Poales; family Poaceae; genus Aegilops; species Aegilops speltoides. The sequence continues at coordinate 331,121,115 of CM038144.1, forward strand.
ATGGTTAGTTTACCTTAATTCTTATTTCGTAGTTGCAGATGCTTGCGAGAGGGGTTAATCATAAGTGGGAGGCCTGTCCAAGTAAGGACAGCACCCAAGCACCGGTCCACCCACATATCAAATTGTCAAAGTAATGAACGCGAATCATATGAGCATGATGAAAACTAGCTTGATAATAATTCCCATGTGTCCTTGGGAGCACTTTGCTTTATATAAGAGTTCGTCCAGGCTTATCCTTTGCTACAAAAAGGATTGGGCCACCTTGATGCACCTTAGTTACTCTTGTTACTTGTTACCCGTTATGAATTATCTTATCACAAAACTATCTGTTACCGATAATTTCAGTGCTTGCAGAGAATACCTTACTGAAAACTGCTTGTCATTTCCTTCTGCTCCTCGTTGGGTTCGACACTCTTACTTATCGAAAGGACTACGATAGATCCCCTATACTTGTGGGTCATCAGTGCGCGCCGCATGAATGTATGCCCCACGCCGGAAAAGGCGCCGGCGAGCCCTTTCCCCCAGCGGTTGGGGCCTACAATCGTCGGGGCACCGGTAGCGTCCCCCTTGCCCCTTGGTCTCCTCCTAGTTTCTGGACTCCCCAATGGTGGTCGGGGGTGGTGTAGGGCGGGACCCTTTTCAGGCGCCATGGATGCCCGTGAAGATCTCCGCTCGTGACACTCTCACGTAATAATGAGTTGGGGTTGTACATGCCCCAGAGTCTCCTGAGCGCCGCCCTCGGGCCTCATGGGGGCTCCCACCCACGTCCAAGTGGAAGCACCATGCTCTGTGCTGGCCATCAACACTGTCCCCCAATGACTATGCCCACGTCCAGTGGAAGCACTTAGCTCCGCAATAGTGAGAAGACTAGCTAGGTGTCGGACGCAGCTGTTTGCTATTGCCCTCTTTCTGTAACCCAATTTGCCGTCTTTTGGAATGAGATTTAGAGTTTCATGTGCTTATCAAAGGAAAAACAGGGGGAATTTTTCTTGGTTTGTGGTGATTTCTTGCCTTCTGGTTTGCGTTTGAGTGAGGCTCACGCCTGCTACCCCCCTGTGAGCGCCCCGCGAGCGGGGGCTGGGCGTGGTATGTGCGCATCGAGTACGCTCGGGATAGCACACGCGGTGCCGAGGCCCCCTCAGGGTCAGGAATGCAACCACCGCAGGTTCACCGCACGCACACCTTGCCGTACTCCGGCAATCGGCTCCTCGCGAGGCCCTCTTGGGCGAGCCAGCAGGCTCCTCGGGAGGCATAACCCTCGCAATCCCCCGGAGGGACCGCCTCAGGAGAAGGGTGCTCCCGCGACATCAGGACCCTCTCAAGACCTATGGAAACCAAAGATAAGTTGCAACAGCCGCTTTGCTCGGGAGCCTCCAGGCTCACAACGACACGCCCTAATTCTATCTCAAAAACATATCATCATTTCATATGTTATAACCCCCCCTTCAAAAATGCTTTCACGCCCCCCGGGGCCGTATCCGAAGGTTTTTGCGTACAAGTCATAACAGGAAAGGAAATGCAGGCCTAGCCGGATGCGCTGCCGCCGGCCGTTCTCATCATCATCATCCACACTGCCTCCCTCGGCTGCAAGAACGACTATGTTGTCTTCAAGAGCTAAGTCCGTTACCAGATCGTCCACATGGTCGTCCACCCAGTCCGCCGAATTGCCCTAGATGACCTTGGGCACGGGGTTATCACAGTGTTGAAGTCAAAGTGGGGGTCAAGGTTGAGAAGGTGACTTAAGACGCATGAGAACGCACACCCAAGAAGGCCCGGATTCTCTCCTCGACAAGCTGGCGAGCTCTCATGGCCCAGTGCTCCAGACGGGTCATGATCTGAGTGAAGAAGCGGAGGTGGCTGGCATCATCATCCTCGTGCGGGTGCGAGACGCTCTCTTCACAAATGGTGTCTAAGGCCCGGTTGGCCCTGACCCTAAGGTCCTTGAGCATCGAGGAATGCTCGCGCTGCATCGTCCGATGGTGGTATGCTTCGTCTGTGGTCTTCTCCGCAAGGGACGTGACGGCATCAACCTGCTGCTGAAGTGAAGACAGGTCGGCTCGATAGGAGGCCAAGTCGGCTTGGGCAGAGGCCTGAGCCTCCTTGGCGGTCCTCTCGTGCTGCTCTGTCATGGCCAGCTTCGTACTAAGGGCGGCGGTCCTTCCCTCAAGCTCCGCCTGCTGCAGCTCGAAGCGTGTCTCCTGGAGCTCCAACTTCCGGTGGTGCTCATCAGCCACAGCCACGCGAATCTTCGCCATCCTTTGGTCAACCTCCTGTTGGATCCTGGCTTCCCGAGCGGCAATGGCGTCCTCGGTCGCAGCTGCTTGGTGTTGCCTCACCTCCAGTCGCTCGAGATCCACGATGTGCTCCAAGACCTCAAGCGCCAGCACGTCCTCGCGTTCTTGGACCTCCTTCTCATTGGAGGGGGCCTCGCTCGGCGGTGCCACCAGGGCAGCCCTGCGCGCCTAGATCTACCGCTCAAGGGCGGCGTTTGAAGCTCGAAGCTCCCTCTCCTACTCCTTGGCCACCTCACGGTGGGAATCGGCAGCCCTGGCTTCTTCCAAAGCGTGGGTGCAAGCCTCACGAGAGGTGGCAAGGGATACCACGGCGTCTGCGTGGGCGTGCTCATGCTATAGATGCCCGAGGTTGATGGCGACCTTCAGCTGGTGCCACTTCTGTGCCAAGCAGAGGCCCTCCGCCTCGAGGCGGGCATCGACATCGACAAGCTCTCCTCCAAGCCAACTCAGCGCGCCCATTGCTTAACGAAAAAGCTCATGGCGGACGGTGATGCGCCCGCACACAAGCTCTAGAGCGCGGCCAAGCATTTCCTCCACGTCGGGGGCTGCACGAGAGGCGCGGGGCGGCTCGCCCGTCTCTGGCAAGGGGATGGTGGCCGGCGCTTCCTCGACCAATTCCCAGGCCTTGGCAAAGGCGTTGGGCGGCGTGGCCTCGCCACTCAAAGATGGAACCGATGATGGGGCCACCCAGCCACCCGCGAAGACCAGTAGAGGAGCCCTCGGCACGCCTCCCACGCCCCAGGGGTGACCAAGAAGGAAGGGTCCCAAGGTCACAGCCTCACGGCCCTCCAGCGGAACCTCGCCTCGCGGACCGGTCTCGCACCTCGCGCGGATGTTTGTCATGAGGTGTATGGGATTGAGAGTGGACCAAGGGCCTCCGGAGGCCGCTCCCCAGGAGGTTTCGCCGCCGCAGCCGAAGGGATCCTGAGGAGTCAGGGTCAGGAAAGGATGCGACACGCGGGGAACCACAAAGATAAGGCACTTACTCGTCTATGGCTATGTACTTCATATGTTTCAGGGGACGGTAGGCGTCACCACTCTAGCTCCAAAGCCCTTTCCTCTTGCGGAGTGCTCCAAGGTTCAGACGAAGCTAGCTGAGGGTCGAAGCATAGCCCTTGGCAATTGGGCCGCGTACCGCCACCTCGGGAGCACTTGCCAGAGCTTTGGGGGCAGCCGCCTCAGTAGCACCAGGCCGCACCAGCTCGCCAACGACCACCTCGGGAGCACTTATCGGAGCTTCGGGGGTAGCCGTCTCAGGAGCACCAAGCCGCACCAGCCCGCTAACGACCACCTCAGGAGCGCTCACTAGAGCTTCAGGAGCGGCTATCTCAGGGGCGCCTGACGGCACCTGCTCCCCAGCGGTCGCCCCAGGAGTACCCGGCGGCGTTCGCCTCCCCTCCCGCAACCACGTCCGGGGCGCGCGACACAGGATCGACGAGCATAGGGGCCACGAAGATGGGATTCTCACGAGGCCCCTTGAGACCTGCTGGGCGCAGCCCCCACATTTCAAAGCAAGGCATCTACTTCGCGAAGGCCTTCCCGTTTGAGCATTGATACATGAGGCACTTGTTTGCTGGGAGCGTGGCAGGCACCGGGTCGCCTATCAGGAGCTGGAGCATCGTCTGCACCGTCTTGGAGGGAAGCGAGGGCACCTATAGCCTCATGGGGTCTTGGAAGCCGGCAAAGGCCCGCATGGGACGAGAGTGGTGCTGAAGCAGGGCAATGCGCCGCCGGACAAACTCCCTCACCATATCGGCGCCGTCACCCCCGCCTTCTTCAGCTCAGCCAACCTAGACCGGACGCGGGTGAGCTGCCGGTCAACGAGCTTCACGTGCCCCCAGCCTGAGCTCGGCTCCGCCGGTGCCCGCGGAAGCTAGAGAAGGGGGTTGTACGTGGCGGCGTCCACATACACCCAATGCTCCCGGAACCCCATCACATCTGGACGAAGCGTGAAGTCAATGCTGGAGCCAGCCGCCACCGCCCGGAACGACATGCATTCCGAGCATTGTTTTCTGTCAACCAGGTGAAGCGAGCAGAAATGGTGGAACAAGGCCACTGATGGGGCAACACCAACAATGGCCTCGCACAGGAAGGAAAAAGTGGCAAGGAGCACGATGGACCTAGGGTCCAGATGCAGCGCATGGATCTGGTAATGTGAGAGCACGGCGTTGAAGAAATAAGAGAAAGGAGGAACCAAGCCGGCCAGAAGGGCGTGAAGATGGATGGGATCTCGGTGGCCGTCATATCGATCTGGGCCCGCGAGGCAGGCCAAACCACCTCGCCTTCCACTCATTGGAATCAGCGGCGAGGGTCGGTCGGACCTTGTCCAACCCCTCCTGATTGATCGCCGACGACCAGCCGAGCACGGGCTGGAAACCTGGAGGGGATTCAGCGGGCGCACGAGTTTTTCCCCTCTTCTTCAACCTCGGAGCCATGGCGGTAGAGGCTGATCAGTGCCGACGCGGAATCTAGAAAGGGAGGAGCGAGCTCACAGGAAAAGAAGAAGCGGAGGACAGGCGCGGCGGGCAATGTTGGCTGAGTTGCGCTCGCAACAGGCAGTCGTCAAGTGGAACGGTTGACGAGGCTACATGGGGAAGTGGGGACGCCTAAGGGAGTCCTGGATTAGGGGGTCCTCGGACAGCCGGACTATATACTTGTGTCGGACTGTTGGACTATGAAGATACAAGATTGAAGACTTCGTCCCGTGTCCGGGTGGGACTCTCCTTTGCATGGAAGGCAAGCTTGGCAATTCGGATATGTAGATTTCCTTCTTTGTAACTGACTCTGTGTAACCCTAGCCCCCTCTGGTGTCTATATAAACTGGAGGATTTAGTCCGTAGGACACCAACAATCATAATCATAGGCTAGCTTCTAGGGTTTAGCCTCTACAATATCATGGTAGATCAACTCTTTTAATACTCATATCATCAAGATCAATCAAGCAGGAAGTAGGATATTGCCTCCATAGAGAGGGCCCGAACCTGGGTAAACATTGTGTCCCCCGCCTCCTGTTACCATTAGCCTTAGACGCACAGCTCGGGACCCCCTACCTGAGATCCGCTGGTTTTTACACCGACAACGCCCACGTCCCGTCAAGCGCCACATGTCTACCGAGGCCGCAGGCGGTTGGGGCCCGCGGTGCTTTGCCCTTGCCCTTTGGCTTTGCCTCGAAGCCAAGTCCGAGCACGCCTTGGGCTCAGGGGCTATTGTCGGCGTTCTGGGAACCGGGGTACCCAGACTTGCCTGCCTACAGGCCATGGCGTGGCTCCATCGACAGCCTGGTACGGTCCATATTCAGCACCAACAACACAAGACCCTCGCGAGGCATACGGCGCCAAGACCTCCAGAAGGAGGGGACTTCTTAGGCTGGCTCCTGAGGAGTGGAGATTTCTATGCAAGCCCTCACCTCGTGAGGTTCGGATGACGCAAGCCGTGACGACCAAGGCCAGGCGGGCGCCAGCGGTCGCAGTACATCAGGTTTCCTCTTTGGTGCTAAAGAGGCAAGCACAGGCGCGGAGTCAGGAGGAATCAACCAAAGGTTTCCATTTCCATGCAACAAGACCAAGACCACCAGGACAACAGGACGGAGCTCATCGCTGAGCCCACCACGGCGTCACGACCAGAAGCTTTGCAGGCGTAGACCACCTTTCATCAGGATAAGATGTACTAGTTGTCTCCCTTTGAATTTGGTCGTTGTCAGATCCCTTCCCTCCTTCATTTTGGGGCAAGAGGACCAAGGCCACTATAAGTGTAGCCTAGCCACCACCATAGAGGGGGGCAGATCGTTCAGGCCATCCTCACCCTCACCAGCTCACACAAGCACAAGAACACACCTCTTGAGGTTGTTCCTCCTCTGTACTAGTTCAATCCTCAGCCCACCTCGAGGCTAATCCACCACAAAGAAGGAGTAGGGTTTTACACCGCAAGGTGGCCCAAACCTGGGTAAAATTGCCTTGTTCCATTTCCTTCCAGTTCATCGAGTTAGGCCGTGAGATCGACGGGCAGGCAGACTGGGGAGGTTGATTTCTTTGCACGCACCCCAGAGTTCGAATCTATCTTGGGTTTGCGGAGCCCTGAATCCGATAACGGGATAGGTGCAATCCGCAAGGGAAACCACGAACTCTAACCCACACAACACGATCTAGTCGTGGAGCACGAATTAGGAGCAATTTCTCAAGGAATCACGAGAATAAGGATAACAAGAGCTGTCCAATCTCAGGGGGAGTCTATGTCTTTGGTCTTTGATAGAAATGGCAAAAGGCCCGAACGAAGGGAAGAGCTAGCCTATTTATAGTTGGGAAAACCCCCTTGGATAAGTGTGAAATCAAACTAGCTTTGGGAACCAGCTTAGGTGTGAAAGAGAACCAGCTTTAGTTTGACTAAATGACTTCGAGATTTAATGAGGTATCTTCTGGAAATCTCTCGTCGGAGGTGGTTGGCAGTTCCCGACCAAACATTGTTCACTGGGGTCGAACAATGTTTCCTTCAACAGCAAACTCGAGTTCTGGTCACCTTTCGCAAGTTGGGATATCCAAACTCGTGAGAAACATTGTTTCGTCAGAATCGGTACAATGTTTCTTCAGCAGACAACTCATTTCTTCATGAACTCCTAACTTTGTTTCTTCGCCATCAAAAATTGTTTTGCACGAATTGAAATGTGTTTGGCCTTCTTTGATATTGCACCCGAGTTCAACCAACAACAAAGGAGGTGAAGGCAAAACCATGTTTTCAAGGTCAAATGATAAACTTAAGTTAGCATTCACGTGATCATGTATTTGCATTGCGCGACTTGTTGTGCTTGGACTGGTGATGATTGGTGGTGTGGTGTCCATGGTTGGGATGTCCTCATCATCATCCCCCTCTTGAGAAGGAGTTGTCCTTGATTCTAAAGGCCTAAAGTATGGGGAAAAATCAGATACATTGAAGGTTGGGCTAACACCATATTCTTTTGGAAGATCGATTTTGTAAGCATTGTTGTTGATCCCCTTCAACACCACAAATGGTCCATCACCGTATGGCCGCAACTTGCACTTACATTGCTTAGGAAAACGGTCCTTCCGATGGTGTACCCATACCAAATCGCCTTGCTCAAACTGCATCTTCTTCCTGGTCTTGTTTACCCGCTTTTTATATTGTTCGATCATTTTCCCAATGTTCTCCTTTGCCTGGGCATGAAGTTTCTTGACGAAATCAGCATGGTTACTTGTATCAAGGCTAGTTCTTTCCTGCAGTGGCAAAGGCAAAAGATCAATGGAGCAATAGGTTTGAATCCATAAACAAGTTCAAATGGGCAAAACTTAGTGGTCGAATGTACCGCCCTGTTATACGTGAACTCCACATGAGGTAGGCACTCTTCCCACATCTTCAAATTCTTCTTCAGGACTGCTCCTAACATCATGGACAATGTTCGGTTGAACACTTCGGTTTGTCCATCAGTTTGTGGGTGGCATGTTGTGGAAAATAGGAGCTTGGTGCCAAGTTTTCCCCCACAAGGTCTTCCAAAAGTAGCTCAATAATTTGTTGTCACAGTTTGAAACAGTCGTGCATGGAACTCCATGTAGCTGCACAACTTGCCTGAAAAACAAATTAGCAATGTGTGAAGCATCATCGCTCTTATGACATGGGATAAAATGTGCCATTTTGCTAAAACGATCAACTACCACAAACACCAAGTCACTCCCCCTCTCAGTCCATGGTAAACTAAGAACAAAATCCATATAAATATCTTCCCACGAAGTATTCGGAATAGATAGATGAGTATAGAGACCATGAGGATTCAAGTGGGACCTGGCTTTGTGACAAATCTCGCACCTCATCACGTAGTGTTCCACGTGACGTCTCATTAGCGGCCAAAAGAAGTGATCAACGAGCACACTTTCAGTATTCTTGGCTCCAAAATGTCCCATGAGTCCACCAGCGCGAGCCTCCTGTAAGAGCAACAAACGAACAGAACAATCTAGGATGCATAATTTGTTAGCGCAAAATAGAAATCCATCATGCAAGTGAAACTTCTCCCATCCCTTTCCCTTGTTGCACTTTGAAAATGGTTCAGCAAAGTATGAGTCGTTAGCGTACAATTTTGTGATGCTTTCTAAACCAAGGATTTTAACATCAAGTTGGGAAAGTAAAATATGACGCCTAGACAATGCATCGGCAGCAGCGTTATCCTTCCCTTTCTTGCACTTCACAATATAAGGAAAATACTCTATGAACTCACTCCATTTTGCATGTCTACGGTTCAGTTTGAGTTGATACTTTAGATGCTTCAAAGATTCATGGTCATAATGTATCACAAACTCTTTAGGCCAAAAGTAATGCTGCCATGTTTCCAAAGATCGAACAAGTGCATATGTTTCTTTATCATAGAAAGAATAATTAAGAGTTGGATCATGAAGCTTCTCACTAAAATAGGCGATGGGTTTACCTTCTTGCATTAGAACTCCACCAATGCCAACACCAGTTGCATCACATTCAATCTCAAATGTCTTACCAAAATTGGGAAGTGAGAGCAACGGGGCTGCTGTCAATCTCATCTTCAGTTCGTGGAAGGACTTGTCTTGAGCATCACCCCATTGGAATGGAGTGTCTTTCTTCGTTAGCTCATTCATTTGTACAGCAATGGTGCTGAAATCCTTCACAAACCGACGGTAGAAACCTGCAAGTCCGTGGAAGCTACGTACTTGGCTCACATTTTGTGGAGGCATCCACTGAATAGCCCTGATCTTCTCTTTGTTGACCTCCACACCTTTTCCTAAAACAACAAAGCCAAGAAACACAACCTTGTTTGTGCAAAATGTGCACTTGTCCATGTTAGCATACAACTTTTCCTCCCGTTGGACAGCAAGCACACATTTTATATGTCCAATAAAAGTTTTGCTATAAATCAATATGGCATAAAAGTAAACCACTACAAACTTGCCAATGAAGGACCTAAGTACATGACTCATCAATCTCATAAAAGTACTAGGTGCATTCGTTAATCCAAAAGGCATAACCAACCATTCATACAAGCCAAATTTTGTCTTGAATGCTGTTTTCAATTCGTCACCCTCTTTCATTCTTATTTGGTGGTATCCACTTCACGAATCAATTTTGGAACATATGGTGGAATGAAAAATTTCATCAAGCATGTCATCGAGCCTAGGTATAGGGTGCCGATATCTCAAGTTATGTTGTTAATGGATCTACAATCAGTGCACATTCGCATAGTACCATCTTTCTTTGGAACTAAAAGAATGGGAACAACACAAGGAGCAAGGCTTTCCCTTACATACCCTTTGTTAAGAAGATCTTCTACTTGCCTCTGAATTTCCTTCGTGTCCTCTAGGTTTGCTCGGTACGGTGGTCTATTTGGTAGTGGGGCGCCTGGAACCAAGTTGATTTGGTATTCAATGCCTCGCTTTGGTGGTAAACTAGGTGGCACCTCCTTGGGAAACACGTCCTCATACTCCTACAAAAGATCAAATACAACACTAGGAAGAGTCGATGGTAAGTCGTTAGCAACCAATAAAGTTTCCTTGTACATGAGTACAAAGAATGGAGTATTAGGTTCTCTCAATGCGTGCATATCCCTTTTCCTAGTCATCATAACTAATCCCTGTCTTTCCAGGGCTTGGTCATATTTGGTCGTGGAGCTTTTGGCCATGGAAACACTCCCTCACTATGTTGGCTCACTCTTTGTGTATGATCACTCTCTCCCTTTTTCTCTTCTTTTATTTTCATCTCATCAAGATAGAATTCCTTGGGTGTCATGGGCAGCCACGTGAACTTTTCTCCTCTATGGACAAAACATAAGCGATTCCCACACACGTTGATTTGCACTTCACGGTCATGCAACCACGCAAGTGACAAGCATGCATCGGCACCACATCGTACTCAACATCATCTTGTATGTCCCTACTGAAATTGGTATTCGCACGCTACTAATCACCTTAATTGTGCCACAGTCATTCAACCATTGCATGCGGCATGGATGTGGGTGATGTTTTGTTTGCAACTGAAGGTTCTCGTCCATCTCCGTGGTTGCAATATTGTTGCAGCTGCCACTATCAACAACCACTCGACATATCTTTGAGTTGATAAGGTAACGGGTGTGGAAAAGATTATGTCGTTGCCCCTTTTCCTGCTCCACAACCTGGGCATTAAGTGAACGACATACAACCAAAGCTTCCCCATCAAGTTCTTCATGAGATAAAATAGTGCCTCCTATTTCCCAACCTTGCTCCTCTTCCCCTTCATCATTTCCACCTTCAGGGTCACTTTCAGACTCCCATTCAACTCGTTCATTGATGATCATAGTTCTTTTGCTTGGACATTCCGAAGAAATGTGACCTCTTCCTTTGCACTCATGGCATTGAATGTCGCTACTACATGTAGAACTCTTTTATGGAGGTTGAGCGGAGGATACTCGTGCTACTGATGATGACCTCTTATCTTGATTGTGAATACTAGGTGAGGAAGTCATCGAGGCATGTGGGTGCCTAGGTGGTGCACCCTCAAACTGAGAACCCTATGGCTGTTGTGTTCGCTGCCATGAGGGTGGTGGTGCGGCCTTGGAAAGCACAAGTACGATCATTACACATATTCTTCTTCTCAACTCGTATAGCTTGATGTACCGTATTTTGTAATGTATCATAAGGAAACATCTCCACAAAATCTGATATTTCATCATTCAACCCATGTAAAAATCTCGCCATCTTTGCCTCATCACTTTCACAGGTTCTTGTCCGAATTAGAAGCACCTCCATCTCTTTATAGTACTCCTCAACAGTGTGGGAACCTTGAGTGAGCTCCTGCTACGAGAGGCAATTGTGGTAGTCCTTGTTTCCTTGACTTCGTCGGTTGTTGGCGGCCAGTGAGGCAGCGGGGTTGTGTTATGTTGATCCCCATTACCCGTGATAGGAAGATGGTCGCCGAACATCCTTTGCATAGCTGCAACTATACTCTCCTCAATCATATCACCAAGTGTTGCGTGATTTTTTGGGAGATCATCTTCCACATGTTGATATCCATGTACAATCGAGTTGGATCCTATCATGTTAACTCTCAGAAACAAGTGGTCAAAAGAAAAAAAAATATGTGGAAAATACTCAGCTCACCTTCTTGCTTACCTAAATTCTAATGATTCCTTGGCAGTTGTACGGTGGTAGAAAATCAGGAGTGGACGGGCGAATGAAAGGAAGGAAGCTAACGATTTCTAGGTGGATCTGGGTGAGGTAAAATGAGGAGGGCTAGTGCTGAGATCCAATCATGCAAACCAAATGAATAAGAAAAATTGTAGATCCTTGCACCACGTTTGAGCTGCAACACTTACCACTACAACTTCTGAAATTTCTCACCCAACTGAATATGATTGCACACTTGCTCAACACTTTCTCTTCTCTTTTTTTTGCTCTCTCTCTATTTTTTGCTCTTTCTCTATTTTTTTGCGCTCTTTTTTTGCAACACAATAGATCCAAAAACAAGACTAAAAAAACAACAACAAGTTTGGATAGAACTTGGTGCAAGCACAAAGATGAAAGCAAACAACTAGAGATCTCAGCAAACAAAGGCTTGGATTTTTTGTGGCTTTTCTGGCTTTGGACTTTAGGACGGGGAAAAACCAGACTAAAGAGGATACATCTAGCTACAAGGATATAGATCCTACCGTGTAAACCTTGCTCTGAATACCAGATGATGCGACACGGTCTTTGGAGAAGAGGGTGTTCAAGGGGAGGTCCGATCTTCACAGCGTAGGATCGATAAATGGATGGGGATAAGTAGCTGCAAGCAACCAGAAAATAGAAAATGAGAGATTATGACCCATCGAGGATGCTCGCCGAAGCCTGCAATCCGAACATTCATCGATCCACAACCCGCAATACTACCCCACACAGCCACGCTCAAGTCGTGGAGCACGGGATAGGTGCAATCCGCAAGGGAAACCACAAACTCTAACCCACACAACATGATCTAATCGTGGAGCACGAATTAGGAGCAATTTCTCAAGGAATCACGAGAATAAGGATAACAAGAGCTCCCAATCTCAGGGGGGTCTATGTCTTTGGTCTTTGATAGAAATGGCAAAAGTCCCCAACGAAGGGAAGAGCTAGCCTATTTATAATCTGGACAACCCCCCTGAATAGGTGTGAAATCAAACTAGCTTTGGGAACCAGCTTAGGTGTGAAAGAGAAACAACTTTGGTTTGACTAAATGGCTTCTAGACTTAATGAGGTATCTTCTGGAAATCTCTCGTCGGAGGTGGTTGGCAGTTCGCGGCCAAACATTGCTCACTGGGGTCGAACAATGTTTCTTCAATAGCAAACTTGAGTTCTGGAAACCTTTCGCAAGTTGGGATATCCAAACTCGTGCAAAACATTGTTTCGTCAAAATCGGAACAATGTTTCTTCAGCAGACGACTCATTGTTTCATGAACTCCTAACTTTGTTTCTTCAACATAAAACATTGTTTTGCATGAATTGAAATGAGTTTGGCCTTCTTCAATATTGCACCTGAGTTCAACCAAAAAAAGGAGGTGAAGGCACAACCATGTTTTCAAGGTCAAATGATAAACTTAAGTTAGCGTTCACCTGATCATGTATTTGTATTGCGCGACTTATTGTGGTTGGACCGTTGATGATTGGTGGTGTAGTGTCCATGGTTGGTATGTCCTCATCACTCCTCCACCACCACCTCCTCCTCCTCCTCCTCCTCCTCCAACTCCTCCTCCGATCCACTTCATTCGGAGGTAGCCTCGCGGTGATCCGCGCTTCGCGCCTTGCTCGGATCTGCTCAAGGAGCTCTAGCCGGCGCTCCGGCGTTAGAAATGGTGGCTCCTCACCCAGCGGCATGGGGGCATGGCTACTAGGCGGACGGGAGAAGTGGAAAGTGGGGGCGACTGCGGACATGCGGAGGAAAATGTGGATGGTAGGGTTTCGGTGCCGCCGGTCGACTTAAATAGTCGGGCTAGGCACTACGCAGCGACATCGGTCCGGCAGAGGAAAAGAGCTTCGGACCGCCGGGTTTCCGGACATTTTTGCGTGGGACCCCTCCATCGGACCGACATAGCGGGTGTGTCCGAGTGCCCCCGTATAAGCCCCATATTTAGGCTGGATTTGAGGGGTGCCAGCCAGTCTAGGCGTTTGAGGCACCCGTCTGGGTCGAAATTTCGTGACGAGATAATGACCGGGTGGCCCGCCCTTGCGTATGAGACGGGTTTGAGACGTCCAACTGAAAATGCTCTAAGAGACCTCCTGTTCGATGCCCGCACGTGTCAAACAGCCGACACGACGCACAAGGGCCGGTGCATTGGGCCAGCCCAGTACGCGTTACTGTAGCGACAACGACCTGTATAGAATACGGTGTACTGCAAAAACCAGTGTCCTCTAGCAGTTCATTATAGCTACGTGTCTTTTGGGTCGTTCTTTTTTTTCTGGTTTTTCATTTTGCAATTTTTTTGTACTATAAAAAATGTAATATATCGTAACATTAATTCACATACACACGGGACAATGTTTAGTATACGGTGATCATTTTTTTAATACAACAAACTTTTTGTAATATGCGTATATTTTTTTAAAATATACATTGAATATTTTTGTAATACTAGTTAACATTTTCTTAATATATGATGAATATTTTTTTATAACGCACAATGAACTTTTTGGTAATATACGTTGAATATTTTCTTAATATAAGATGAACATTTGTATAACACATGGTGAACCTTTTTCTAATGTATACTGAACTTCGTTTAAATACATACTGCACTTTTTCCGAAACAACAGATTGAACCATTTTTGAAATATACGGTCATTAACGAATTGTTTCCTATGTATTAAAACACCAACCAAACAAACGTTCAGTGATATTAACAAATTGTTCACCATGTATTAAAATATTATTCACCATGTATTAATAAAAGAAAAAAGGAAATAATATAATGAAAGGAAAGAAAATAAAAAACCAAATAAAAAAAGTATAAGAAACATGAAATAAAAACGATAAAGAAAAAACAAAAAAAACAAAAACGCAACAGAAAACAGAACGTAAAAAATGAAGCAGCGAACGCAGAACCCGTGCTGCCCTGAGCTGGGCCGTCCCACCCGCAGGCTCTTCTGGCGAAGCCACTTCTGCCGCCCCAAGCGGCAAATAGGTTCTACTTCCCCTAAGACTAGGCAAGATCACTAATTAAGGATACCCTTTGCAAATGTCACTCCCGCCTTTTCTAGGTTGACAAGTGGTGCAGTGCATGTACGCCATTTGTTGCAACCTAGAAGTTCTCACAATTTTGAACCATTTCTTGCGTTGAGATCTTCGAAACTAGAACCCATGTGAATGGATTTCGATGAACTTCTTTTTACGACAACACCAAAAGAAGAAACCCGAGCCGGAAGCACATTTTTTTCAATTTCTTCCCGTCTCTGAGAGGCAAAACATCTCGCGGAATCAAATTTGTGCCTCCCATGAAAGCAAAAAAAAAAAATTCGCGAGGCACGGCACAGAAGCAAACTTGTGCCTCCCATAGAAGCAAAAAAGCACATTTTTTTTTCCTTTTTCAAGAGGAACAACTATGCCTCTCGCGAAGTAAATTTGTGCCTCCCATAAAAGAAACATTGTTTGTGTCATTTTTTCTCCAAAACCTATGGAAACCAAAAAACCGCAAAATATGCAAAAAAAAAAATACATCTAAAATCCAAAAACGCCTATAGAAAAATTTAAATCCCGAGGGAGTGCTCTGCATGCGACACATGGCGCCGGTTGAGTCCACTAAAATGACCCTTGCGGGCCCTTGATCAGTTGCTCCCAAGACTAGGGCGACTCCTCCTATATATATGTGACGCTCGCAGTGCCAGCTAGGCGTTTTCAGTGTTTTACTTTCTTTTTTGGTCTTTCAGTTTCTCTTTCGTTTTTAGTTCAAAAAAATATTTTCTCTCATTTTTGGATGGTTTTTATTTTTTCCAAAGCTATTAAAAAACTTTATTTATAACACAGTACACAGGGAGATGCTTATACATACGCGCATACATTTACCCATAAAAACACACACACACGGACATTCTACCCCAATGAGCAATTCCGAGAGACTAATTCGGCACATAATTTTGAGATTGACGAAGTCGCCACAAATGCCGCCTTTGTAGTCGACGAGAACGACTCCGAACGAACATCGTCGAAAGTCTGAAATAAATGCAGGAAAATGCAAGCACCAGTGTCAAGCGTAGGACTTGAACCCTGGTATCACTCTGTGCATTTTAAAACCGAACCGAAAAACCATACCGATAATAAACCGAATAGAACCGATCTTATGGCTTTTATGGTTTCTGGTTTCGGTATGGTATGAACTTTTCATACCGATTTGAACTTTGATTTTTATGGTATATACCGAAAAACCGAAGTAAAAGATAAATTTATATTTCTTGAGATGAACAACCGTGCAAGTTGTCATTTTTCTTGTACATGAGTCAAATTCACTACTAAGCATGTACATTTTTCTTGTAACATAGTCATTTTTCCCTTTTTAAAATGCTAAGCACGTCCATAACCATCAACAGATGAATCAATGCATGCATATATACTTATATATATATAGTCATATACTATTTGTGTAAAATAGTACGTGTTTTGAGTCATAGATTTGTACATTATTATTACGTCATTTTCAAATTCGCGTAAACTTTGGTTTTTATGGTATATACCGAAATAATTTGGTATATACCGAAACCGAACCGTATTTTATTTTCATATCGTATTTACCGAAATATTAATACCATACAAATCAAAAAAACGTATAAACTGAACCATGTAAACCGAATAAACCGAACGCACGGGGTGACCTAGTGTCACGCCCTCGATGCGGCTATATCTCCCACGTGTCGGAGCACGACTTAGAGGCATAACCGCATTGAAAGCAATGTCGCAAGTGAGGTAATCTTCGCACAATCCATGTAATACATAAGGGAAAGAGATACATAGCTGGCTTACAATCGCCACTTCACACAATTACATGAATAAAGCATTACATCATACAGATACAATCAAGGTCCGACTACGGAACCAAAATAAAAGAAGAACCCCAAATGCGACAAATGGCCCCGATCGACCCCAACTGGGCTCCACTACTGATCAACTAGAACGAAACAACACAAAGGGCAAGGTCTTCATCGAGCTCCTCCTTGAGCTTGATTGCGCCACCGCTTTCATTAACATAGGCACCGCAAACCTGGTTTGAAGTATCCGTGAGCCACGAGGACTCGACAATCTCGCACCCGCGAGATCAAGACTATTTAAGCTTATGGGTAAGGTAAAGGCATGAGGTGGAGCTGCGACAGCGACTAGCATAAATGGTGGCTAACATACGCAAATGAGAGCGAGAAGAGAAGGCAAAGCACGGTCGATAAAAGTATGATCAAGAAGTGATCCTATAGCAACCTCGTCAAGCATAACTCCAACATCGTGTTCACTTCCGGACTCCGCGGAAAGAGACCATCACGGTAACACACGCGTTGATGTATTTTAATTAAGGTCAACTTCGGGTTTTCTACAACCGGACATTAACAAATTCCCATCTGCCACATAACCGCGGGCACGGCTTTGAAAGATTATACCTGCAGGGTGTCCCAACTTAGCCCATGACAAGCTCTCGCGATCATCGAAGAAATAGACCTTCACCCAGAAGATCCGATCAGTCTCGGAATCCGGTACATCAAGACATTTCGACAATGGTAAAACAAGACCAGCAAGACCGCCCGATGCGCCGACAATCCCGATAGGAGCTGCACATATCTCGCTCGTGGCAACACCGGATGAGACAAAGCTGAGTAAAACCAGCCTCGAGTTGCCACGAGGTGGCCCCGCAGGCGGCTCGGTTCGGACCAACACTTAGACAAGCACTGGCCCGGGGGGGCTAAAATAAAGATGACCCTCGGGTTGGCCGACCCAAGGGAAAGGGATAGGTGGTGGTGAGGCAAATGGTAAAACCAAGGTTGGGCCTTGCTGGACAAGTTTTTATTCAAAGCGAACTGTCAGGGGGGTCCCATAAATCACCCGACCGCGTAAGGGACGCAAAATCCGGGAACATAACACCGGTATGACGGAAACTAGGGCGGCAAGAGTGGAACAAAACACCAGGCATAAGGCCGAGCCTTCCACCCTTTACCAAGTATATAGATGCATTAATAATATAAGAGATATTGTGATATCCCAACAAGAACCCTGTCCACCATGGAGAAATCTTCAACTTCACCTGCAACTAGCAACGCTATAAGAGGGGCTGAGCAAAGCGGTAACATAGCCAATCGACGGTTTGCTAGGAATGGTGTCAAAGGTTAGAGGTTTGACATGGCAATTTGGGAGGCTGACAAGCAAAAGGGTAGGCATCGTAGCATTGGCATAGCAAAAGAGCGAGCAAACTAGCATAGCAAAGATAGAAGTGATTTCGAGGGTATGATCATCTTGCCTGAAATCCCGCAAGGAAGAAGAACGATTCCATGAAGAAGACAAACGGACGAAGTCGAACAATCCTCACAACTCCGGAACGAAACCGAAGCTAACGAAAGAAGCAAACCGGAAAGAAGCAAACAACATAGTAAACAACCACCACATAAAACATGGCATGATGCACAAGCAAGTATGATGCATGTCCGGTTTAATGAGGCATGGCATGGCAAAGTGCAACGAACAATTCTACAAATTAAGTGGAGCTCAATATGCAACGAGCTGCATATTGACGGAACGCCACATCAATTATATAGTTCTCTCTCGGTTATGAACAAGACAAGATTAAGTGTTGGTTAACATGGCAAGAGGTGAAGCATAATTAAACTAACAATTTAGGCAAGTTTAAATGAGGCCGGAACAACAAACAACATTTCCGGAAAATCCCCATATTATTTAGCAATTTAAAGCAACAACAATTTTAAACATTTTAATTGTTGTTATGATGATGCGGATGACATATGCAAGTTTTATGCAATTTTTTTTATAAAAATGTTGGCATGAGCATGATATGAAGCATTTGTCATCGTGGCGGGAATGAAAGGGGTGCCACGGCAACAATAACGAAAATGGTGCCACGGCAACGAAACGAAAAGGGTGCCACGGCGGCGAAACGGAAATGGTGCCACGGCAACATTTTGATGATCCGATAACTCATTGAGATACCGGTGCAAAAGGAGGCGTGCGGATGCAAACGATGGTGGGGTGATCCCGGATTCCGGGTTCCACGGGTTAATGGCATGGGAAACGAGGAACGTGCAAAGACAACTCGTACACGGAGCCAACACGGGCAACTCATTCAACACATGCATTCGGTCCACGGTTGATCGACTCGGGGTTATACCTTCGAAGCGTGCATTTTCGGAGCGGTTCGAGTTCGTAGAGGAAGTAGAGGAAGTAGTCGTTCTCGGGCGACGGTAGTGGTACACGTTCGTCTCGGAGAGGTACTTGACGAATCCAACAGCTTCGAGGCGACGGTAGTGGTTCACGGACGTCGTGGAAGTAGTCGTTCTCGTTTCGTAGCCGTACATGTTGGCGGTAGTTGTACACACGTGGTAGTCGAACTTGACGCATCCGAGGTCTTCGGGTTCGTAGTTGTACTTGGCGTTCGGAGTCCGGGTCTTGTCGGGGTACTTGTGACTCGTGTAACTCCATCGTTCGTCTCGTAATCGTACATGGGTCTCGAGTCTTGGTCCTGAACTTGAGGAGGTCAACGGTCGGTGACCCACGCGAGCACACGCAAGACGGGCGGGAGAGCGGGCGAACAGAGGCGTCCTCCACCCCGCCGAACGAGGCGAGGCGGGCGGGGGCTCATCTGGTTCCCGGCGGGTCCAGCCGTGGGACTCCATGGGCGGCGCCATGGCGTCGGGCGGCTTCTTCCAGTGGTGGCCCACGGTCGCCGGAGCAGAGGGGGACGCGACGGAGCAAAGGAGGTCGAGGAGGAGCGAGGCCGGCAACAGGAGGTCGAGGAAGAGCGGAGGTCGGCAGCTCGGTTCTGAGGTAGCAGAGGGAGGCACGCAGAGGCCGAGAGGCGGCACGCATGCCATGGCAGAGGCTGAAGGGCGACGGCGGCGAGGCCAGGGAGGCGAAGGCCGGGCGGCGTGCCTGTGGCCGACGGCGGCGGGTCGCGCGAGGGCGCGGGGCGGCGACGGGGATCGGAGGAGCTTGAGGCGCGAGGTGGCTGGGCGCAGAGGAGATGGGGGCTCGAGGGGCCTGGCGATGTGCGGTGGCACGGCGGCGAGGACGAGTTGGTGGGGCAGCGCCGGCATGGAGGAGGCGCGACGGGACGGTGGCGACGGGGTAGGGCGACGGGAGGAGGAGGGGAATCGAGCGCTGGAGGGAGATGGGGAATTGGGCGAGCGGGTGTGTGTGCGGCGGCGCACGATGGGAGCGAGGGGAGGCGATCGGGAGAGTTGAGGGAATCGGGCTAGGGTTAGGATAGATCGGTGGGGGCAGCTGGGCCTTGGCCAGGCCCAAGAGGTCGGCCGGCTGGGCTCCTCCTTTTTTTTCCCTTTTCGTTTATCTTCAGACAGAAAACAAAAGGAAAACCAGAGGGGGAAAAAGAAGAGGATCTAGAGAAATATAAAAATATTCTCATGATCCTGAGCATGCTCACTATTTAATAAAATTAGTTTGGAGATTTATAAAGGACGTAAAATAATTCAAGTTTGAATTAAATTCAAACTTGAACCATTTTAAACCTTAACCAAAACAATTCCAAAAGAGATGAAATTTGGCGGTGGGGTTTAGGGCAATAAGTTTGACTATTTGGGAGAAAGTGAACATTAAAGGAGAAAGGAAAAATGGCACTTGTCAAAAGAAGGAAATAGAGGGGAGGAGAAGGTGGGTGATGCGAGATTCATGCATGGAACATGCAACAACATAATATGTATGAGAAATCACACCATGCACATGATGACATGATGCAATGCACATGATGCAAGGATGCAAACAACGAACAAAAACAAAACACACGACGAAACTCGGAGTAGCTGGAAGTCTTCTGGAGCGTCGGTCTCGGGGCGTTACAACACTCCACCACTATGAGAGGATCTCGTCCCGAGATCTAGAATGGCACCGGAGAGAAACGGAAGAGGAAGAGAAGAGGTAAAACTAAGTTGCTTCTTCGGCAAACGAGTGAAACCACGAACCTTGAGAGGTTGAGCAATTTAAAAGAAAGAGTATGACAGAGATGAACGAGATTGCAAACAATCCGTTAGAAAAGAGGAACAAGGAGTATTACGAGAATTTGAAGGTTGAAAGACATGAAAATAAGAGCTTCACGAACGAAAATAATATGACCACATCGGTATAATGAGATAGCCAAGGAACAAGAATGATAGAATTTGGACCGCACTCCGGTAGAAAAGAGAAGAAAACTTGATAAGGTGAAAAGAACTTGAAGAGATGACCCAACACTCCGGTTAAATGGTTAAGCAAGAAAAAGAACATGATCCTGACAAAACAAGATGATGATTGAAAAGCACAACATCACAATGTCTTCGGAAGAAAGAATAGAAGTAGATCATTGGAATAAAGGGACGGAGAAGAAAATGACAACTTCTACCACCATTGAATTTGGAAGGCATCCTTGCAAAGAAGAATTGAACGGAGTTGTTGGAAAATCAACAACGAAAAGAATAAGTTTGTAGTGGGCTTATGGAAACATCTCAACATTATGAGGTGACAACCGGCCCCTAACGGAAACAATTGCTTGCTTGAGATCAACGAAGAGATGAAAATTGCTTTCGCCGAGAGGATAGGAGAAAACTTGGATCATTGATAAGCACCACAAAAAGCAACATTCCTTAGGGAAGGCTTTAGGTGAAATCTATACCAAGATAACTCCAATGAAGAGATTGACGGTTGAAAAGATCTCTTGAACAAAGAGAAAAGATGGATTTAAATATGTCACTCTTGGAAACTTGTTAATCATGAAACGCGAAGGGAAATTATCAAGAATGACCTAACACCACCTCAGAAGATGAGGTAGAAAGAATTGCACTTCGAAATGCAAGATGAAGAATGCTTGAACTCCTCAAAACAAGACATGTGTTGAGCACCATGTTTAATCTTTGAGTATAGCTTGGCGGATCTTGACTCCGAGAGAAATCTTGAAGAACAATTGGAGAATGAAAAGAATCCTTGACGAACCACCATGTAGAGCCTCCTTGAAGAACTCCGATAATAAAAGGATGATAAAAGAAAGAGAAGTTGAAAACACAAGGTGAATCCTTGCAATGATTTAGATGGATCTTCGTGATAATTAGAGCTCGGAACTCCGGGAAAAAGAGAAGATGAAACAAATGAAACCGAGAATTTTAAGGGCCTCCGGAATAAAGAATTAATCACTTGGATGAAACAATAATAAGAATTACGTTATGCCTATCCTTCATCAAATTTAATTGATGACAAGCAACGGATTTGGCATACTACTTATTCCCGTAGAAAGGATTAAGAGAGATATGGCGTAAACTTGAGAAGGTCTTCAACGAACCGCCGGTAGGATTGGAAAGAACGAATGAATTGATATGATAGCAAAGAAAGAGGAATGTTGAAAGAACCACCGTAAGAATTGAAAATGATCAAAGTAGGGGTGCATCACCGGTAAGAATTAGCAAAATGAATGAAGATACTAGAGGGGATTTAGATACCAATGAACGAATAGATCACGAGCTGATTAGAGAATACTTGAATGATGCACCGGTATGGTTTGGAGAACGAGAGCTGAAAGCTTGAATGAATAATACTGAGATGATGGGCTTCAAGGAATGGAACTGAAAAGACTCCTAAAATGCTTCGGATGGGTGAAAAAGATTCTCACAATCGAAAACAATTATGAAAGGATGGCAACAAGCTAGCACCATGAATCTTGAAGAGAATGGACCAAGATTTAAGACAAATCCTTCTTCGGTCTTCAAATGATGAGAATGATAACGAGAAACACCACCAAGAATTATTGAGGCACACCGGAAGAATCAAAAGCGAAGAGGTTGAGCCAACTATGAAGAGAATTTGAAATATCTTGGAGAAAAGCATTTGACTGATGATAACTCATTCTTACGTCAAACTTGGAGAAGAATTTAGGATAGCTTCGGGAAAATAGAAGAGTCAGGTAAGATCCTGGAAAAAGACCTGTGGGTTAGGGCCCACTCAAAAGAAAACACCGTTGAGAATGATATTAAAGAGAGATTGCACTGGTTGAATTAAATGGCTTGAATGAGATTACAACCTCGAAAGAGCTTGAACGAATGCAGAGTGGAAACACGAATCTTCGAGATATCTTGAGCACTCCGGAATAACAAATAGCGAGAAGTAGAATGACAATGAGGTGCACCGGTATGAGAAAGCATTTGACATGAGGAAAGGAATATGATCAACACTGAAAGCTTGAGTTGAACCACCGGAGAAGAAACAACAATGAAGGATGATGAACTTGAAACTGTTGAGCATCTTCATGGGAAATCACCGAATAAGAACATTGATTGAAAAGAATGAAGAGACTTCACAAGAATAAATGGATACTTGATTAAGAAATCTGTGTCCTTGAAGAAAAAGGGTGGGGGTGGGGAAAAACAAAGGCAACTTGAGACGGTTGAAACAAACACCGTTGAGAAAACTTAGAAATGATCTTGCGGATGGGGAGAATGATCGGATCCACTTGAAGAGAAGCACGCCGGTAGGAAAAAGATTGACATGACAATCTCGATTGTCGAGAAGGATTGGTATTCACATCGGAGTATGAGAACACCATTTAGGAAAGGTATGGATTCAACATTTGACATTGAAGCAACTCGAATGCCACAACTCAAAACAAAAACAAAGGACTGGCTTGCAGAATAAGCCGGAACAAACATATGATAGAGATTTCGTCCAAATTTTCGTGGTGGGGCCTACACGGGCTCAATCGTCAAACACCATCATGTACAAGGCAAGGCACATGACATACTGAAGCGTCCCAGTCGGCATAGCCAAGGACTCTTTAAGACACAACGAGACCATCAGAAAACCAACCGTGAATAGGCGGACCACTAGACGTCGAACCCCAATTTCATATCATACATCCGTCGGAAAGATATCCTAAGAGCTACTTGAATTCCCACCTATAAAACTCCCGAAACTTTCCGGTTATGCAATCAGTGTTGGGGATACAGGGAGCAATATATCTCACCCAAACTAACAATCCCTACATCCACCAGTATCCATCCGTCAACACATAACCAAGAAACCTTCGAAATCGTCTACCTCAACCTTGAAAAGCATCCGTTATACGAGTCATGGCAATACTCCGTACTCACCTCAATCTTGGGTTAGCGGGTTATCTCACCAACAAGCGCATAAAAGAGATTTTCGATGTCGGCGTACTAAACTCGGTATTCCGAATCTGCAACGATAAAATTATGACGACAACACCTCGGAGCTCAACTCCCGGGACACCGCCACAACCCCTAAATGTCGAGGCAACCAAGACAATGTTGTCATCATAAAACCATCGGAACGATTCCAAGATACCCGCGTGATCCTAAAAAAAATTTTTAGTGAAATTTGAGAAGAGAAGAGTCAAAAACTCTACGTCAAGATACCTCACCAGAAGGTCGAAGGGACTGGGGAGTAAAAAAGAATTCCTAAACTCTCCGATATATATAATCCTAAATGACTCAAAACATTTTTCTAGACACAACTCGGCCACTAAAAACGATCAAGCAGTGGGGGCTCCTAAGGTCGGGGATGGCTCTGATACCAACTTGTCACGCCCTCGATGCGGCTATATCTCCCACGTGTCGGAGCACGACTTAGAGGCATAACCGCATTGAAAGCAATGTCGCAAGTGAGGTAATCTTCGCACAATCCATGTAATACATAAGGGAAAGAGATACATAGCTGGCTTACAATCGCCACTTCACACAATTACATGAATAAAGCATTACATCATACAGATACAATCAAGGTCCGACTACGGAACCAAAATAAAAGAAGAACCCCAAATGCACAAATGGCCCCGATCGACCCCAACTGGGCTCCACTCTTGATCAACTAGAACGAAACAACACAAAGGGCAAGGTCTTCATCGAGCTCCTCCTTGAGCTTGATTGCGCACACCGCCGGTAACATAGGCACCGCAAACTGGTTTGGAAGTATCCGTGAGCCACGAGGACTCAGCAATCTCGCACCATGAGATCAAGACTATTTAAGCTTATGGGTAAGGTAAAGGCATGAGGTGGAGCTGCAGCAAGCGACTAGCATAAATGGTGGCTAACATACGCAAATGAGAGCGAGAAGAGAAGGCAAAGCACGGTCGATAAAAGTATGATCAAGAAGTGATCCTATAGCAACCTCGTCAAGCATAACTCCAACATCAGTTCACTTCCGGACTCCGCGGAAAGAGACCATCACGGTAACACACGCGTTGATGTATTTTAATTAAGGTCAACTTCAGGTTTTCTACAACCGGACATTAACAAATTCCCATCTGCCACATAACCGCGGCACGGCTTTCGAAAGATTATACCTGCGGGGTGTCCCAACTTAGCCCATGACAAGCTCTCGCGATCATCGAAGGAATAGACCTTCACCCAGAAGATCCGATCAGTCTCGGAATCCCGTACATCAAGACATTTCGACAATGGTAAAACAAGACCAGCAAGACCGCCCGATCGCCGACAATCCCGATAGGAGCTGCACATATCTCGTTCTCGTGGCAACACCGGATGAGACAGGCTACGAGTAAAACCAGCCCTCGAGTTGCCACGAGGTGGCCCATGGCGGCTCGGTTCGGACCAACACTTAGACAAGCACCGCCCGGGGCTAAAATAAAGATGACCCTCGGGTTGGCCGACCCAAGGAAAGGGATAGGTGGTGGTGAGGCAAATGGTAAAACCAAGGTTGGGCCTTCTTTGGACAAGTTTTTATTCAAAGCGAACTGTCGGGGGTCCCATAAATCACCCGACCAGCGTAAGGGACGCAAAATCCGGGAACATAACACCGGTATGACGGAAACTAGGGCGGCAAGAGTGGAACAAAACACTGGGCATAAGGCCGAGCCTTCCACCCTTTACCAAGTATATAGATGCATTAATAATATAAGAGATATTGTGATATCCCAACAAGAACCACTGTCCACCATGGAGAAATCTTCAACTTCACCGCAACTAGCAACGCTATAAGAGGGCTGAGCAAAGCGGTAACATAGCCAATCGACGGTTTGCTAGGAATGGTGTCAAAGGTTAGAGGTTTGACATGGCAATTTGGGAGGCTGACAAGCAAAAGGGTAGGCATCGTAGCATTGGCATAGCAAAAGAGCGAGCAAACTAGCATAGCAAAGATAGAAGTGATTTCGAGGGTATGATCATCTTGCCTGAAATCCCGCAAGGAAGAAGAACGATTCCATGAAGAAGACAAACGGACGAAGTCGAACAATCCTCACAACTCCGGAACGAAACCGAAGCTAACGAAAGAAGCAAACCGGAAAGAAGCAAACAACATAGTAAACAACCACCACATAAAACATGGCATGATGCACAAGCAAGTATGATGCATGTCCGTTTAATGAGGCATGGCATGGCAAAGTGCAACGAACAATTCTACAAATTAAGTGGAGCTCAATATGCAACGAGCTGCATATTGACGGAACGCCACATCAATATATAGTTCTCTCTCGGTTATGAACAAGACAAGATTAAGTGTTGGTTAACATGGCAAGAGGTGAAGCATAATTAAACTAACAATTTAGGCAAGTTTAAATGAGGCCGAACAACAAACAACATTTCCGAAAATCCCCATATTATTTAGCAATTTAAAGCAACAACAATTTTAAACATTTTAATTGTTGTTATGATGATCTTGGATGACATATGCAAGTTTTATGCAATTTTTTTATAAAAATGTTGGCATGAGCATGATATGAAGCATTTGTCATCGTGGCGGGAATGAAAGGGGTGCCACGGCAACAATAACGAAAATGGTGCCACGGCAACGAAACGAAAAGGGTGCCACGGCGGCGAAACGGAAATGGTGCCACGGCAACATTTTGATGATCCGATAACTCATTGAGATACCGTGCAAAAGGAGGCGTGCGGATGCAAACGATGGTGGGGTGATCCCGGATTCCGGTTCCACGGGTTAATGGCATGGGAAGCGAGGAACGTGCAAAGACAACTCGTACACGGAGCCAACACGGCAACTCATTCAACACATGCATTCGGTCCACGGTTGATCGACTCGGGTTATACCTTGAAGCGTGCATTTTCGAGCGGTTCGAGTTCGTAGAGGAAGTAGAGGAAGTAGTCGTTCTCGGGCGACGGTAGTGGTACACGTTCGTCTCGGAGAGGTACTTGACGAATCCAACAGCTTCGAGGCGACGGTAGTGGTTCACGGACGTCGTGGAAGTAGTCGTTCTCGTTTCGTAGCCGTACATGTTGGCGGTAGTTGTACACACGTGGTAGTCGAACTTGACGCATCCGAGGTCTTCGGGTTCGTAGTTGTACTTGGCGTTCGGAGTCCGGGTCTTGTCGGGGTACTTGTGACTCGTGTAACTCCATCGTTCGTCTCGTAATCGTACATGGGTCTCGAGTCTTGGTCCTGAACTTGAGGAGGTCAACGGTCGAAGTGACCCACGCGAGCACACGCGCACGGGCAGGAGAGCGGGCGAACAGAGGCGCGTCCTCCACCCCGCTCGAACGAGGCAGAGGCGGGGCAGGGGCTCATCTGGTTCCCGGCCGGGTCCAGGCCGGTGGGACTCCATGGGGCGGCGGCCATGGCGTCGGGCAGGGCTTCCCGAGGTGGTGGCCCACGGTCGCCGGAGCAGAGGGGGACGCGACGGAGCAAAGGAGGTCGAGGAGGAGCGAGGCCGGCAACAGGGAGGTCGAGGAAGAGCGGGAGGTGCGGCAGCTCGGTTGCGAGGTAGCAGAGGGAGGCACGCAGGAGGCTGAGAGGCGGCACGCGGCCATGGCAGGGAGGCTGAAGGGCGACGGCGGCGAGGCTGGGGCGAGCGAGCCCGGGCGGCGCTGGCCCGTGGCCGACGGCGGGGGTCGCGCGGAGGGCGCGGGCGCGACGCAGGGATCGGAGGAGCTTGAGTCCGGCGAGCTGCGGGCGCAGAGGAGATGGGGGCTCGAGGGGCCTGGCGATGTGCGGTGGCACGGCGGCGAGGACGAGTTGGTGGGGCAGCGC
Organism: Aegilops speltoides; assembly: GCA_021437245.1. Classification (NCBI taxonomy): domain Eukaryota; kingdom Viridiplantae; phylum Streptophyta; class Magnoliopsida; order Poales; family Poaceae; genus Aegilops; species Aegilops speltoides. The sequence continues at coordinate 331,148,549 of CM038144.1, forward strand.
CGGCGTGGAGGAGGCGCGACGGGACGGTGGCGACGGGGTAGGGCGACGGGAGGAGGAGGGAATCGAGCTGGAGGAGATGGGGAATCAGGCGGCGGGTGTGTGTCTTGGGCGCACGATGGGAGCGAGGGGAGGCGATCGGGAGAGTTGAGGGAATCGGGCTAGGGTTAGGATAGATCGGTGGGGGCGGCTGGGCCTTGGCCAGGCCCAAGAGGTCGGCCGGCTAGGCTCCTCCTTTTTTTCCCTTTTCGTTTATCTTCAGACAGAAAACAAAAGGAAAACCAGAGGGGGAAAAAGAAGAGGATCTAGAGAAATATAAAAATATTCTCATGATCCTGAGCATGCTCACTATTTAATAAAATTAGTTTGGAGATTTATAAAGGACGTAAAATAATTCAAGTTTGAATTAAATTCAAACTTGAACCATTTTAAACCTTAACCAAAACAATTCCAAAAGAGATGAAATTTGGCGGTGGGGTTTAGGGCAATAAGTTTGACTATTTGGGAGAAAGTGAACATTAAAGGAGAAAGGAAAAATGGCACTTGTCAAAAGAAGGAAATAGAGGGGAGGAGAAGGTGGGTGATGCGAGATTCATGCATGGAACATGCAACAACATAATATGTATGAGAAATCACACCATGCACATGATGACATGATGCAATGCACATGATGCAAGGATGCAAACAACGAACAAAAACAAAACACACGACGAAACTCGGAGTAGCTGGAAGTCTTCTGGAGCGTCGGTCTCGGGGCGTTACACCTAGTAGGCTGGAGATACCACTGTCCTTCATCCAACCACAAGTTAGTTCGCAATAGAAAAACTTTTTAAAAACGTCTGTATGTATATAACAAATGTTTACATATTTTGAAAAAGATTTCCACGCATTTTTTAAAACTGTTCATGTAATTTTATATAAAAAAATACGTCTACAAAATTGTCACGTGATTTTTTAAAACACCATGGATTAAAATAATAATTTATATAATTATGAAAAGTGTTCATTTTGTTATATATTTTTTAATTTTAGAAATATTCACATGTTTTAATAAATGTCCTTGTGATTTCAAAATTATTTATTTATTTCAATAATTTCACCATGTATTAAAAAAAATCACCGTGTATCTAAAAAAGATTCATCACATATTAGAAAATATCTATATTATATTTGAAAAGGTGTGTATTATACAAAGGTCATCATATATTTTAAAAATGATCATTGTGTATTCAGACAATTTCATGCGTGTTTGTTTGTGTAAAGAAAATAATGGAAAAGGTTTCCGCATAAAATGAAAAAAATATAATCAGTAGACCCAGGAAAACCAACCAAAAGAAATAACAAAAAAAGACATTAAACGCAACAACTTTCATCTTGCCACCTTACGTAGAAATTAGTTTTCTTAGACAATTAATCGAAGCTTTATTAATTCGTCACAATGTTTACAGGGACAGAAGAAATATTCCCCGGGTGGCCTAACCAAACATGGCGGCCACCTTCAAGGGTAAGAGCATGCTTCGCTAAATTATGAGCCTCAAAATTTGAGCTCCTAGGTTCATAAACTATTTTACAAGAAGTAAATGAAGCAGAATGGATAATCATCTCCTGGATTACTGCTCCATAACTTGTCAGATTTCACTGTTCAATATCATCGACGACCACCTTGCGGTCTGATGCAATATGTAATCTTTGTATATAAAGATCATCCGCTAGGACCAAAGCCTCCCTGATAGCAAAAGCCTCTAGTGTTGTTGGGTCTCCGATGTACCTGAACACAATGGCAGATGCGCCTAAGAATGCTCCCCCTCGATCCCTACAGATCACTCCTATCGCTTCAAACCCATGACGAGACACTGATGCGTCCACGTTTAATTTCGAGTAGTCCACCACAGGAGGGATCCAATGTGTTGAATTTGGAATCACCGGATTAGTGGGTGCTATTGAATGTCTCGCATTGATCACCCGCAACTCTAACATGTATGAATTGATAAACCCATCTACAGTATGCGGGGACTGCAAATTTCTTCATGAAAAACCTTTCTCCTTGCTCCCCATATCGCCCATAGAGTGACTACAACACAGACAAAATCATTGCTCAATAATATGTCATGTATTGCAAACAACCAATCCTTCGCGCTCTCCTTTGTATGGGCACACATTAGCTCAACAATGTTGATGTCTGCTAGAACTACGTCGGTATTTCCCCAAAGAGGAAGGGATGATGCAATATAGCGATGGTAGGTATTTCCCTCAGTGATGAGACTAAGGTTATCGAACCAGTAGGAGAACCTCCTCACACCACGTAAACAACATCTGCACACAAATAACAAATACTCTCAACCCGACATGTTAAAGGGGTTGTCAATCCCTTCCGGGTACGATGCCTCAAGATGGGCAAATAACGTGAGGTAAAAGTGGTAAATAGGATAAATAGATTGTGGAACAAATAAACTGCGGCAAGGTATTTTTGTATTTTTGGTTTAATAGATCTGAAAATAAATACAAGAGAAAATAGATCGCAAAGGCAAATATGATGAAAAGAGACCCGGGGGCCATAGGTTTCACTAGTGGCTTCTCTCGAGAAAAATAGCAAACAGTAGGAAAACAATTACTGTTGGGCAATTGATAAAACTTCAAATAATCATGACGATATCCAGGCAATGATCATTATATAGGCATCACATCCAAGATTAGTAGACCGACTCCTGCCTGCATCTACTACTATTACTCCACACATCGACCGCTATCCAGCACGCATCTAGTGTATTAAGTTCATGGAAAAACGGAGTAATTGTTGGAAATATGCCCTAGAGGCTATAATAAAATGGTTATTATTATATTTCCTTGTTCATGGTAATTGTCTGTTGTTCATGCTATAATTGTATTAACTGGAAACCGTAATACATGTGTGAATACATAGACCACAACATGTCCCTAGTGAGCCTCTGGTTGACTAGCTCGTTTATCAATAGATGGTTATGGTTTCCTGACCATGGACATGGATGTCATTGATAACGGGATCACATCATTAGGAGAATGATGTGATGGACAAGACCCAATCCTAAGCATAGCACAAGGTCGTGTAGTTCGTTTGCTAAAGCTTTTCTAATGTCAAGTATCATTTCCTTAGACCATGAGATTGTGTAACTCCCGGATACCGTAGGAGTGCTTTGGGTGTACCAAACGTCACAACGTAACTAGGTGACTATAAAGGTGCACTACATGTATCTCCGAAAGTGTCTGTTGGGTTGGCATGAATCGAGGCTGGGATTTGTCACTCTGTATGACGGAGAGGTATCTCTGGGCCCACTCGGTAATGCATCATCATAATGAGCTCAATGTGACTAAGTAGTTAGTCACGTGATCATGCATTACGGAACGAGTAAAGTGACTTGCTGGTAACGAGATTGAACGAGGTATTGGGATACCGATGATCGAATCTCGGGCAAGTAACATACCGATTGACAAAGGGAATTGTATACGGGATTGCTTGAATCCTTGACATCGTGGTTCATCCGATGAGATCATCGTGGAACATGTGGAAGCCAACATGGGTATCCAGATCCCGCTGTTGGTTATTGTCCAGAGAGCTGTCTCGGTCATGCCTGCATGATTCCCGAACCCGTAGGGTCTACACACTTAAGGTTCGATGATGCTAGGGTTATAAAGGAAGTTTGTATGTGGTTACCGAATGTTGTTCAGAGTCCCGGATGAGATCCCGGACGTCACGAGGAGTTCCAGAATGGTCCGGAGGTAAAGAATTATATATAGAAAGTGAGGTTTTGGCTACCGGAAGTATTTCGGGCTTCACTGGTAATGTACCAGGACCACCGGAAGGGTTCCGGGGTCCACTAGGAGGTGCCACCAGCCACGGAGGCTTGCATGGGCCAAGAGTGGGAAGGGACCAGCCCCAGAGTGGGCTGGTGCGCCTTCCCCCAGGGCCCAAGGCACATCTAGGAGGATAGAGGGGAAACCCTAGGCGCAGATGGGCCTAAAGGCCCACCCTAGGGCGCGCCCCCTCTCTCCCCCCCTCTTGGCCGCCCCCTCCAAGTCCCATCTAGGGCTGCCGCACCCCTAGGGTGGGAACCCTAGATGGGGGCACAACCATCTCCCCTTCCCCTATATATAGTGGGGGTTTGGGGCTGCCAAGCACATGAGTTTTCCTCTCCCTGGCGCAGCCCTACCCCTCTCCTTCCTCATCTCTCGCGGTGCTTGGCGAAGCCCTGCTAGAGTGCCACGCTCCTCCATCACCACCACGCCGTTGTGCTGCTGCTGGACGGAGTCTTCCCCAACCTCTCCCTCTCTCCTTGCTTGATCAAGGCACGGGAAACATCACCGGGCTGCACGTGTGTTGAACGCGGAGGCACCGTTCTTCGGTGCTTAGATCGGATTCGGCCGCGATCTGAATCGCTTCGTGAATGACTCCACTGACCGCGTTCTTGTAACACTTCCGCATTGCAATCTTCAAGGGTATGAAGATGCACTCCCCTCTCTCTCGTTGCTAGTATCTCCATAGATTGATCTTGGTGATGCGTAGAAAATTTTGAATTTCTGCTACATTCCCCGATAGTAGTGCAATAAGAACGATGACATGATGTAGACGAGATCCGTTTATCTATTGCGGAGATATAGATCCCATCTTGTTATCCTTAGTAGCAACGATACATATGTGTCAGTTCCCCTTCTATCAATGGGATCAAGCACCGTAAGATCGAACCAACTACAAAGCACCTCTTCCCATTGCAAGATAAATAGATCAAGTTGGCCAAACAAAACTCAAATATCGGAGAAGAAATACGAGGCTATAAGCAATCATGCATATAATAGATTAAAGAAGACTCAAATAACTTTCATGGATAAAAACATAGATCTGATCATAAACTCAAAGTTCATCGGATCCCAACAAACACACCGCAAAAAGGCTTACATCATATGGATCTCCAAGAGACCATTGTATTGATAATCAAGAGAGAGAGAGGAAGCCATCTAGTTACTAACTACGGACCCGTAGGTCTACAAAGAACTACTCACGCATCATAGGAGAGGCACCAATGGAAGTGGTGAACCCCTCCATGACGGTGTCTAGATTGGAGCTGGTGGTTTTGGACTCTGCGGCGGCTGGAATTGATTTTCCTCGACTCCCCTAGGGTTCCTGGAACATTGGGGTATTTGTAGAGCAAAGAGGCGGTTCAGGGGGCACCTGAGGTGGGCACAACCCACCAGGGCGCGCCTGGGCCTCCTGGCGCGCCCTGGTGGGTGTTGTTCCACTCGAACCACCCCCCAGGTGCTTCCTTGGCCCACTGGATGTCTTTTGGCCCAAAAAATCCTCCAGGAGTTTCATTGCATTTGGACTCCGTTTGATATTGATTTCCTGCGATGTAAAAAACATGCAGAAAATAGCAACTGACACTAGCCCAAAAATGATATAAAATGACTATAAAATGATTGTAGAACATCCAAGAATGATAATATAACAACATGGAACAATCAAAAATTATAGATACATTGGAGACGTATCAAATGTTTTCTGGAGCGAGTGCCCAAATGTTACTAGCCATCGGGCAGGAGAGGAGGGCGTGCCTCCACGTATCCCTAACCTCACATAACATGCAAGTCTCCATCGTTGCCATGTTTTGGTGATGTAGCAGAACCCCACAAGGGATTGATTGTCTTTCAAGCCTCCAAACAAAGACACGAAGTTTAGAGGGCACCTGAATACGCCAAATGGAGGTCCATTGATTGTGTTCGCACTGAGCAACCGAAGTACATGATTCTTCATATATCCAGTTCTCCCTGTTGATTTTGGTGCGCATGATCATACAGTAAGCAGCCTGTACCGTAAAGATGCCCCGACTTTCCTCATGCCATGCCCAAAAATCCGATACTCTCCTCCTACACAGTGGTATTTTTTTAGGATCTCCGCCGCATCAAAAGGTGTGAAAACTAATCTAACCATGTCCTGCTTCTAGGTCGTTGTAGTTGTGTCGATGAGCCGTGCTAGCCTGACCAGAGGAAGTGGAACCAGGGATGTAATGGGACGTTTGAAACTCTCCCGTGGTATCCAATTGTGTGTCCAAATTTCAGTGCTCTCGCCATCGCCAATTCTGCAGATTATTCCATGAGCCAAAATATCCCGCCCATCCAATATTGCACGCCAAATCTGAGAAGGATGAGACCCAAGCCCGACCTCTAGCAAATCACATCCAGGAAAATATATGGCTTTAAGCATCCGGGTGCTCAAAGAATTTTCACCAGTCATTGTCCGCTATGCTTGTCTCGCAAGTAGTGCCAAGTTGAAAATCTCCAGATCTCCGAAGCCTAAACCTCCGAGGTATTTTGGTCTCGTCATTACATCTCATGCCATCCAACTAGGTTTCCTTCTCCCTTGCTTTGATCCCCACCAGAACTTCCTTATAATTGAAGTGATATTCTCACAAGGGCCTCTAGGTAACCTGAAAGAGGACATAGAAAATACCAGGATAGCTTGCACAACTCACTTAATTAAAACTTCCTTTCCTGCAGCCGATAGGAGCTTCTCCATCCATCCTTTTATCTTCACCCAGACTCGGTCTGTCAAATACTCGAAGGTCCCATTCTTAGAGTGGCCAGCATCTGTTGGCATGCCAAGATAACGGTCACTGAGGGATTCATTATGGACCTACAAAGAACTCTTGATCTCTTCTCTTACTGGACCCGTACATCCCTTGCTAAAGAAAATCGAGGATTTCTCATGATTTATTCTCTCACCAGAGGCATTGCAATAAGTCTCTAACAGGCTTGACACTACAACTGATCCCTCCACACTAGCCTTGAAAAGCAAAAGGCTATCATCTGCAAATAAAAGGTGGTTAATAGTGGCCGCCGTGGGGGCCACCTTAATTACCTGCTAAATTTGATGATTGAGAACTGGATTTCAGGAGGCACGAAAGGCCCTCTGCTGCAATCAAGAATAAGTAAGGGGAAATTGGGTCTCCCTGTCGGACCTCTGGACGGTTTAAACTCATGAAGCTTCCCTCCATTGAACAACACAAAAAATGAATCCGAGCAGACCATGCTCATGACAACATCAATACATTGTCTTGCAAAGCCTAGCTTGGTCATGATAGATCTCAAGTATGACCATTCCAGTCTGCCATAGGTCTTCATCATGTCTAGCTTCAAAGCACAATAACTATTTGTTTTTTATTTTGCCCGCTTCATGAAATGCAAACACTCATAGGCACAAACAATATTATCTGTGATTAATCTGCCCGGAACAAAAGCAGACTGTTCTTCGGATATGATCTCTGATAAAATAACCTTCAATCTATTAGCAAACACCTTCGAAGCAATCTTATATAGAACATTACATAAACTGATGGGTTTAAAATGAGCTAGAGTTGTTGGGTTAGTTACCTTGGGGATCAGAACTAGGACTGTGTCATTAATGCATTCAGGGCCTTCCTCTCCTTTGAAAATCCTCAAAACTATTTGTGTGACATCTTCCTCGTAGATGTCCCAATGGCGCTGATAAAAATGAGCAGGAAAACCATCCGGACTTGGTGCCTTTGTAGGAAACATTTGAAATAAGGCAGTTTTTACTTTGCTGTTGGTATAGGGTGCACAAAGTGTTGCATTCATCTCCTCTGTTACCTTCCTAGGGACATGGTCGAGCACCCCATCCATATTTTGTACTCCCTCTGATGCATACAAATTCGGATAAAAATCGTTGACCAATTGCCGCAGCTCCGCCGGATCAGTTATCTCCGCTCCTAGTGAATTTTGAAGAGCCTTTATCATATTCTTTTTTCTCCTCGTGCTTGCGCGAAGATGATTTTTTTAGTATTCTTGTCTCCTGCCGAGAGCCATTATACTCGTGCCCTTTGTCGCCACATGATCTCTTCCCCGTGGTACATCTCAATTAATTGTTCGTTAATGTGGCACCCCGGCTCAGAACAACCGGTTTACCATGCATTGCCAGCCCAGAGACCATGTCCTCTGGCAACAAACAACATCTTGGTACAAAAAACAACCGCTTTATGGATGCTAGCGGATCAAAGTTTATATTACAACAGGTGGCGAGCCCAAGCGGCACACTCGGTGCGGCTGAACAATATGTACATTATTTAGTGAACATAAAGGAGCCTCGATCATAACAACTACGTGGCAGCGGAACAACTGTTGGGGAACGTAGTAATTTCAAAAAAAATTCCTACGTACACGCAAGATCATGGTGATGACATAGCAACGAGGGGAGAGTGTTGTCTACGTACCCTCGTAGACCGAAGCGGAAGCGTTGACGCACCATAGAGGAAGTAGTCGTACGTCCTCCCGATCCGACCAATCCAAGCACCGTTACTCCGGCACCTCCGAGTTCTTGACACAAGTACAGCTCGATGACGCACCCTCGATCTCCAATCCAGTAGAGGCTCCGAGGGGGAGTTCCGTCAGCACGACGGCGTGGTGACTATCTTGATGTTCTCTGTCGCGCAGGCTTCGCCTAAGCACCGCTACAATATGACCGAGGTGTAATATCGTGGAGGGGGCACCGCACACGGCTAAGGAACGATCAATGATCAACTTGTGTGTTTAGGGTGCCCCCTACCCCGTATATAAAGGAGGGAGGGAGGAGGTGGCTGCCCAAGGGGGCACGCCATAGGGAGGGGGAAACCTACTCCAAGTAGGTTTCCTCTCTTTCCTTATCTTATTTGGAGGGAAGGAAGGAGTACTAGTATTAGGAAGTAGTACTAGTAGTAGGAAAGGAAGAGGGGAAGGAGAAAGGAAGGGGGGCCCCCTCCCAATTCGGATTGGGCTTGGGGGCCCCCTTCCTGCTCCTTCTCCTTCCTCCTACATGGGCCCAATAAGGCCCATATACCTCCCGGGGTTCCAGGTAACCTCCGGAGCTCCAAACTCTTCGGAACCTTTCCGGTGTCCAAATATATCGTCCAATATATCAATCTTTATGTCTCGACCATTTCGAGACTCCTCGTCATGTCCGTGATCACATCCGGACTCGAACAAACTTCGGTACATCAAAATACATAAACTCATAATATAACATCATCGAAACCTTAAGCGTGCGGACCCTACGGTTCGAGAACGATGTAGACATGACCGAGACATGTCTCGGTCAATAACCAATAGCGGGACCTGGATGCCCATATTGGTTCCTACATATTCTACGAAGATCTTTATCGGTCAAACCGCATAACAAAGATCGTTGTTCCTTTGTCATCGGTATGTTACTTGTCCGAGATTTGATCGTCGGTATCCAATACCTAGTTCAATCTCGTTACCGACAAGTCTCTTTACTGCTCGTAATACTTCATCTCATAACTAACTCATTAGTTATATGCTTGCAAGGCTTATGTGATGGGCATTACCGAGAGGGCCCAGAGATACCTCTCCGACAATCGGAGTGACAAAACCTAATCTCGAATTATGCTAACTCAACATGTACCTTTGGAGACACCTGTAGTACTCCTTTATAATCACCCGATTACGTTGTGACGTTTGGTAGTACCAAAGTGTTCCTCCGTAAACGGAGTTACACAATTCTCATAGTTACGAGGAACATGTATAAGTCATGAAGGAAGCAATAGCGAGAATACTAAGCGATCAAGTGCTAAGCTAACGGGATGGGTCATGTCAATCACATCATTCTCCTAATGATGTGATCCCATTAATCAAATGAAAACACATGTCTATGGTTAGGAAACATAACCATCTTTGACTAATGAGCTAGTCAGGTAGAGGCATACTAGTGACTATATGTTTGTCTATGTATTGACACATGTATCATGTTTCCGGTTAATACAATTCTAGCATGAATAATAAACATTTATCATGATATGAGGAAATAAATAATAACTTTATTATTGCCTCTAGGGCATATTTCCTTCAGTCTCCCACTTGCAGTAGAGTCAATAATCTAGATTACACATAATGATTCTAACACCCATGGAGTCTTGGTGCTGATCATGTTTTGCTCGTGAGAGAGGCTTAGTTAACGGTCTGCAACATTCAGATCCGTATGTATCTTGCAAATCTCTATGTCTCCCACTTGGACTTGGTCGAATGGAATTGAAGCGTCTCTTGATGTGCTTGGTCCTCTTGTGAAATCTGGATTCCTTTGCCAAGGCAATTGCACGATATTGTCACATAAGATCTTCATTGGTCCCGATGCACTAGGTATGACACCTAGATCGGAAATGAACTCCTTCATCCGACTCCTTCATTCGCCGCTTGAAGCAGCTATGTACTCCGTTTCACATGTAGATCCCGCTCGACGCTTTGTTTTGAACTGCACCAACTTACAGCTCCACCGTTTAATATAAACACGTATCCGGTCTGCGATTTAGAATCGTGCGGATCGGTGTCAAAGCTTGCATCGGCGTAACCATTTACGACTAGCTCTTTGTCACCTCCATATCGAGAAACATATCCTTAGTCCTTTTCGGTATTTCAGATGTTCTTGACCGTTGTCCGATGATCCACTCTGGATTACTTTGGTACCTACCGCCAAGCTTATTGCTAAGCATCGTCGGTCTTGTACACACATTGCATACATGATAGAGCCTATGGTGAAGCATAGGAACATCTTTCATTTTCTCTCTATCTTCTGCTGTGGTCGGGCATTGAGTTTGACTCAACTTCACACCTTGTAGCACATGCAAGAATCCTTTCTTTGCCTGATCCATTTTGAACTTTTTCAAAATTTTGTCAAGGTATGTGCTTTGTGAAAGTCCTATTAAGCGTCTTGATCTATCTCTATAGATCTTGATGCCCAATATGTAAGCAGCTTCACCGAGGTCTTTCAAAAAACTTTTATTCAAGTATCCCTTTATGCTATCCAGAAATTCTATATCATTTCCAATTAATAATATGTCATCAACATATAAAACTAGAAATGCTCTGAGCTCCCACTCACTTTCTTGTAAATACAGAGCTTCTCCAAAAGTCTGATAAAACCATATCTTTGATCACACTTGTCAAAGTGTTTATTCCAACTCGAGATGCTTGCACCAGTCCATAAATGGAGCATTGGAGCTTGCACACTTTGTCGAGACCTTTTGGATCAACAAAACCTTGAGCTGCATCATATACAACTCTTCTTCTAGAAATCCATTCAAGAATGCAGTCTTGACATCCATTTGCCAAATTTCATAATCATGAAATGCAGCAATAGCCAACATGATTCGGACAGACTTAAGCATCGCTACGGGTGAGAAAGTCTCATCGTAGTCAACCCCTTGAACTTGTCAAAACCTTTTGCAACAAGTCGAGCTTTGTAGACGATAACATTACCATCAACGTCGGTCTTCTTCTTAAAGATCCATTTATTCTCAATGGCTTGCCGATCATCGGGCAAGTCAACCAAAGTCCATACTTTGTTTTCATACATGGATCCTATCTCAGATTTCATGGCCTCTAGCCATTTTGCGAATCTGGGCTCATCATCGCTTCCTCATAGTTCGTGGGTTCATCATGGTCAAGTAACATGACTTCCGAATAGGATTTCCGTACCACTCGATGCGGATCTTACTCTGGTAGACCCTCGAGGTTCGATGAAACTTGATCTGAAGTTTCATGATCAATATCATTAGCTTCCTCACTAATTGGTGTAGTTGTCACAGAACCGGTTCTTGTGATGAACTACTTTCCAATAAGGTAGTAGATACTGATTATCTCATCAAGTTCTACTTTCCTCCCACTCACTTCTTTCGAGAGAAACTCCTTCTCTAGAAAGGATCCGAATTTAGCAACGAAAATCTTGCCCTCAGATATGTGATAGAAGGTGTACCCAATAGTCTCCTTTGGGTATCCTATGAAGACACATTTCTCCGATTTGGGTTCGAGCTTATCTGGTTGAAGTTTCTTCACATAAGCATCGCAGCCCCAAACTTTGAGAAACGACAACTTTGGTTTCTTGCCAAACCACAGTTCATAAGGCGTCGTCTCAACGGATTTTGATGGTGCCCTATTTAACGTGAATGCGGCCGTCTCTAAAGCATAACCCCAAAATGATAGCGGTAAATCGGTAAGAGACATCATAGATCGCACCATATCAAGTGAAGTACAATTACGACGTTCGGACACACCATTTCGTTGTGGTGTTCCGGGTGGCGTGAGTTGCGAAACTGTTCCACATTTTTTCAAATGTAAACCAAACTCGTAACTCAAATATTCTCCTCCACGATCAGATCGTAGAAACTTTATTTTCTTGTTACGATGATTTTCTACTTCACTCTGAAATTCCTTGAACTTTTCAAATGTTTCAGACTTGTGCTTCATCAAGTAGATATACCCAGATCTGCTCAAATCATCTGTGAAGGTGAGAAAATAACGATATCCGCCACGAGCCTCAACATTCATCGGGCCACATACATCTGTATGTATGATTTCCAACAAATCTGTTGCTCTCTCCATAGATCCGGAGAACGGTGTTTTGTCATCTTGCCCATGAGGCACAGTTCATAAGTACCAAGTGATTCATAATCAAGTGATTCTAGAAGTCCATCGGTATGGAGTTTCTTCATGCGTTTACACCGATATGACCTAAACGGCGAGTGCCACAAATATGTTGCACTATCATTATCAACTCTGCATCTTTTGGCTTCAACATTATGAATATGTGTATCACTACTATCGAGATTCAATAAAATAGACCACTCTTCAAGGGTGCATGACCATAAAAGATATTACTCATATAAATAGAACAACCATTATTCTCGATTTAAATGAATAACCGTCTCGCATCAAACAAGATCCAGATATAATGTTCATGCTCAACGCAGCACCAAATAACAATTATTCAGGTCTAAAACTAATCCCGATGGTAGATGTAGAGGTAGCGTGCCGACCGCGATCACATCGACTTTGGAACCATTTCCCACGCCGCATCGTCACCTCGTCCTTAGCTAATCTTCGCAATCCGTAGTCCTGTTTGAGTTGCAAATGTTAGCAACAGAACCAGTATCAAATACCCATGTGCTACTACGAGCATTAGTAAGTTACACATCAATAACATGTATATCACATATACCTTTGTTCACTTTGCCATCCTTCTTATCCGCCAAATACTTGGGGCAGTTCCGCTTCGAGGTCGATCGCTTGTAGTAGAAGCACTCGGTTTGAGCTTAGGTCCAGACTTGGGTTTCTTCTCTTGAGCAAACAACTTGTTTGCTGTTCTTTTGAAGTTCCTTCTTCTTCCCTTTGCCCTTTTCTTGAAACCAGTGGTCTTGTTGACCATCAACACTTGATGCTCCTTTTGATTTCTACCTCCGCAGCTTTCAAATCGCGAAGAGCTCGGGAATAGTCTTGTTCATCCCTTGCATATTATAGTTCATCACAAAGCTCTTGTAGCTTGGTGGCGATGATTGGAGAATTCATCAATGGCGCTATCATCCGGAAGATTAACTCCCGGTTGAATCAAGTGATTATTATACCCGGACATTTTGAGTATATGCTCACCGACAGAATCTGTTCTCCTCCATCTTGCAAATGTAGAACTTATTGGAGACTTCATATCTCTCAATCCGGGCATTTGCTTGAAATATTAACTTCAACTCTGGAACATCTCATATGCTCCATGACGTTCAAAACATCGTTGAAGACCGGTTCTAAGCCGTAAAGCATGGCACATTGAACTATAGAGTAGTCATCGACTTTGCTCTGCCAGACGTTCTTAACGTCGTCGGTTACATCAAGAAGAGTTCGGCACCCAGCGGTGCTTCCAGGCGTAACTCTTACATGCGACAATGAGGATAATCCTCGAGATTCGGACCCGATCCGTGTAATTGCTACCATCATCTTTCAACTTTGCTTTCTCAAGGAACGCATTAAAATTCAACGGAACAATAGCACGAGCCATCTATCTACAAACAAACATAGACAAGCAAAATACTATCGGTACTAAGTTCATGATAAATTTAAGTTCAATTAATCATATTACTAAAGAACTCCCACTTAGACGACATCTCTCTAGTCATCTAAGTGATTACGTGATCCAAATCAACTAAACCATGTCCGATCATCACGTGAGATGGAGTAGTTTCAATGGTGAACATCTCTATGTTGATCATATCTACTATATGATTCACGCTCGACCTTCGGTCTCTCGTGTTCGAGGACATATCTGTATATGCTAGGCTCGTCAAGTATAACTTTGAGTATTCGCGTGTGCAACTGTTTTGCACCGTTGTATTTGAGCGTAGAACCTATCACACCCGATCATCACGTGGTGTCTCGGCCGAAGAACTTTCGCAGCGGTGCATACTCGGGAGAACACTTCTTGATAATTAGTGAGAGATCATCTTAAAATGCTACCGTCAATCAAAGCAAGATAAGATGCATAAAGGGTAAACATCACATGCAATCAATATAAGTGATATGATATGGCCATCATCATCTTGTGCTTGTGATCTCCATCTTGAAGCACCGTCGTGATCACCATCGTCACCGTAGCGACACCTTGATCTCCATCGTAGCATCGTTGTTGTTCGCCATCTATTTCTTCTCGACTATCGCTACCGCTTAGTGATAAAGTAAATCAATTCTGAGCGTTTGCATTTCATACAATAAGCGACAACCATATGGCTCCTGCCAGATTGCCGATAACCGGTTACAAAACATGATCATCTCATACAATAAAATATAGCATCACGTCTTGGCCATATCACATCACAACATGCCTGCAAAAACAAGTTAGGCGTCCTCTACTTTGTTGTTGCAAATTTTACGTGGCTGCTACGGGCTTAAGCAAGAACCAATCTCACCTCGCATCAAAACCACAACGATAGTTTGTCAAATAGACTCCATTTTAACCTTCACAAGGACCGGGCGTAGCCACTCGGTTCAACTAAAGTTGGAGAAACCGACACCCGCTAGTCACCGTGTGCAAAGCACGGCGGTAAAACCAGTCTCGCATAAGCGTCGCGTAATGTCGGTCCGGCCGCTTCATCCAACAATACCGCTGAACCAAAGTATGACATCTTTGGTAGGCGGTATGACTTATATCGTCCACAACTCACTTGTGTTCTACTCGTGCATATAACATCAAACCATAAAAACCTAGGCTCGGATGCCCTTTGTTGGGGAACGTAGTAATTTCAAAAATTTCCTACGTACACGCAAGATCATGGTGATGACATAGCAACGAGGGAGAGTGTTGTCTACGTACCCTCGTGACCGAGCGGAAGCATTGACGCAGCGTAGAGGAAGTAGTCGTACGTCCTCCCGGTCCGACCGATCCAAGCACCGTTACTCGGCACCTCCGAGTTCTTGACACACGTACAGCTCGATGACGCACCCTCGATCTCCAATCCAGTAGAGGCTCCGAGGGGAGTTCCGTCGACCTGACGGCGTGGTGACTATCTTGATGTTCTCCTGTCGCAGGGCTTCGCCTAAGCACCGCTACAATATGACCGAGGTGTAATATCGTGGAGGGGCACCGCACACGGCTAAGGAACGATCAATGATCAACTTGTGTGCTCTAGGGTGCCCCCTACCCCCGTATATAAAGGAGGGAGGGAGGAGGTGGCCGCCCAAGGGGCGCGCCATAGGGAGGGGGAAACCTACTCCAAGTAGGTTTCCTCTCTTCCTTATCTTATTTGGAGGGAAGGAAGGAGTACTAGTATTAGGAAGTAGTACTAGTAGTAGGAAAGGAAGAGGGGAAGGAGAAAGGAAAGGGGGCCCCCCTCCCCAATCGGATTGGGCTTGGGGGCGCCTTCCTTGCTCCTTCTCCTTCCTCCTACATGGGCCCAATAAGGCCCATATACCTCCCGGGGGGTTCCGGTAACCTCCCGGAGCTCCAAACTCTTCCGGAACCTTTCCGGTGTCCAAATATATCCGTCCAATATATCAATCTTTATGTCTCGACCATTTGAGACTCCTCGTCATGTCCGTGATCACATCCGGACTCGAACAAACTTGGTACATCAAAATACATAAACTTATAATATAAGCATCCATCGAAACCTTAAGCGTGCGGACCCTACGGTTCGAGAATGATGTAGACATGACCGAGACATGTCTCGGTCAATAACCAATAGCGGGACCTGGATGCCCATATTGGTTCCTACATATTCTCGAAGATCTTTATCGGTCAAACTGCATAACAACATCGTTGTTCCTTTGTCATCGGTATGTTACTTGTCCGAGATTTGATCGTCGATATCAATACCTAGTTCAATCTCGTTACCGACAAGTCTCTTTACTCGCTTCGTAATACTTCATCTCATAACTAACTCATTAGTTATATGCTTGCAAGGCTTATGTGATGAGCATTACCGAGAGGGCCCAGAGATACCTCTCCGACAATCGGAGTGACAAAACCTAATCTCGAATTATGCTAACTCAACATGTACCTTTGGAGACACCTATAGTACTCCTTTATAATCACCCAGTTACGTTGTGAAGTTTGGTAGTACCCAAAGTGTTCCTCCGGTAAACGGGAGTTACACAATTCTCATAGTTACAGGAACATGTATAAGTCATGAAGGAAGCAATAGCAGAATACTAAATGATCAAGTGCTAAGCTAACGGGATGGGTCATGTCAATCACATCATTCTCCTAATGATGTGATCCCATTAATCAAATGACATCACATGTCTATGGTTAGGAAACATAACCATCTTTGACTAATGAGCTAGTTAAGTAGAGGCATACTAGTGACTATATGTTTGTCTATGTATTCACACATGTATCATGTTTCCGGTTAATACAATTCTAGCATGAATGATAAACATTTATCATGATATGAGGAAATAAATAATAACTTTATTATTGCCTCTAGGGCATATTTCCTTCAACAACGTCATAGCAGAAACTCCATAGCACAGGGACGCCGATGTGGACACGATCTAGACTCGGACATCACTCCTTTCCAACGAGACTTTCCTGAAATCTGGCGTCACACGCCAGGTCAGTACATTGAATGTACTTGCAAGCTCACAACAAACATAAACATAATGACAAACAATATCATGATAATTAACCAATTATTAATAATGCAACAAGATATCCAACATGCTGTGATTATGCTCCTGAGAGAAAAATCTCTCGAACTGGCTTACCAACGGTGATCGCTCTTGGATCACGAACGTACCAACCTCAATGCATTAACTAGAGATATCTCGTGATCTTTCCGGCGATCACAACCACGACCAATATTTGGTCTTAAACGGTGATCCTTCCGGCGATCACAACCACGACCAACACTTGGTCTAAAACAACAAGATGACCTTTCCGCCATCATCCATAGTGCAAAGTTCATAACTTAGTGTGCAAGATTTATTTAAACATTGACCCATGGTGTGACCTACTTTCGAGTGTGTCCGTAACCATGGACTCGGCTATCGATAGATTAATACACTCTGCAGAGGTAGCGCACTGTACCCACACCACGGAACCCATGGCCTCGCACTCCCGTTCGTGTGGACCAACGGCATTCCGATGAAACCCCTCCATTGCCATGACACTCTCTCGGCCACTCCGACTCACTCCCCACCAGGCTAGTCCTGGGTGGCCCCATGTCTACAAAAGACACAACGACCACCGTCATGGCCAAAACATAAACGACCCGACTCAGGGACTTGGTACCATAAACTCAACAACGGGCACACAAGGTTATGTCTACTTACCGGGCCAGGGTGGCACACGCCCATAACCTTCCCTCGTTGGAGGCACCGACCAGAGGCATGACAACGGACCGAATAAAGGCCTTCCCATAAAGGCAAGTGTGGTTGCACTAGGAAAAACTCAATTTAGTGGCACCATGACCCGGTCAACAATATATTCAAGTTGAGTTATTATCAGGTTCAACTTAAAGTGAAAAATAAACGGTGTCATAGCATGCCATGAAATGCAACACTAACATATGCATCACATATCAATGGAAATGACTGAGTCAACTATAGCCACACTAAGCACAAACATCAACAACTCATGACACTTCTCTGGTTAAGATGAAACCTCACTTTAAACAGAATCTTTTCTAGCAAATTTTACCATTTTTACTCCTGCAAGAAAATAACACCCATAATTATTTATATCCATAACCATATTATTCTGTCATCACCCAAAAATATATCCTAGTTTCTTTACCAACTAAGATAACTTCAAACTTTCTGTAAACCAAGCATATTAACTAAAACAAGCAATTAACAGAATATAAATAACATAATAATGATTTAAATGCATGGATTAAATCATTTGTTCAAGTAGGAAAATCACAAATATTGTAATGGCACCATGAAAATGTTGCCATGGCTTGCCTTAGTGCAGATGAGGTTCACAAGCCTCCCGGTGATCCGCAAGACAAGCCTCACCCTCTGAAAATAATTTTAAACACAAGAAGAAAATATCAAGAACCCTTCTGAAATTCACCAGAAAATCTAGACAGTAGGGAAAAAATCCCATCTTTGGTGAGCTGCTAGATTTCTGTACAAAGAACACAATGCAAAAAGAATCAGTTCATTTGGACTTATGGTTAAAGCGTTTTGGCTGTTTGAAGCTCTCTGGATAAATTGAAATTTGAAGTTAAATAAAAAGAGTGGGGGTGGCGTCGGGCGTAAAGCCTCATGGCACCACCACTCGTCTTGCTTGCTGGTCTTGAGTGCCCGACTAGCGAGCCCGCTAGTTAGGTGAGGTGGAGGGGGAGAAGGAAACAGGGGATGGCGCGGCTTCTCCGGAGCAGTTTCTTGGCCAAAACGAGAGGGAGGGATTGAGAGAGGAGACGGAGGCGCACCTGCCCGTACCCGTAGAGTAGCTAGGGGTGGTCGGACGGCGTCGGAATCGGCCTCTCTAGCGGAGGTAGAGAGCGGAGGTCGCCGGAGATGAAGACGACGACAAACAAAGGCGACTCTAGGGGCTCCAACCAGGCGGAACAACACCACCGGAGAGTGGCGGAGACCCTGGAAGGGTTGCCTAGGCCAAGGAGGGGCTGGAGCTACGGATACGACCCAAGGGGATCGCCGGCGAGCTCGAGCTCGAAGACGGCGGCCCGCGGCCTGCCCGGCCAGGCTACGACTATCTACGAGATTGTGGAGTGTGTGGGAGTGGTGAATGGTGCTCGAGGAGGCTGGGGAGGGCTCTATTTATAGCCGAGCATCGAGGGGGGATCGGGCTCCGCCGGTGGACACCTAGACACGGTGCCCGACGATGAACGGCGTCAGTGAGAGGGGGAGAAGGCGACACAGCTCACGCGGGGACTGTGGGCGGACGGGGACGAGCACAGGGGCACTGGGGTGACGACGAGCATAGTGCGCACCGCACTGTTACGTTGGTCGGACCGTGCCCGTGCTCGCTGCGGCGAGCTCCGGCGTCGGCGAGCGCCAGGAGGGAGTTAAGAAGGTCGAGACGATGATTGTGGCGAAGTTTGGCAAGGCTAGGCAGGCAGGGAAGCGAGCACGCGCGAAACAGAGGCTCAGGAGGCACTCAGAGCGCGTCGGCTGCATGCCTGGACGCCTGGACGAACGCGGTCACCGCGTGAACTTTGCCCTCAGGCCGACCTAAGTCCAAAGTTCATGTCTGGCTTGTTGTTCGTGGTAGTTTTGAAGGTTACCACACTTGGGTTTGGTCTCAGGTGCAGTAGAAAAGATTTCACACGCCTAGTAAGTTTCTGATTAGTAACTTTGAGAGCTTACTATGGTCAAACTACTGGGAGTTGGGAGCTGGGCTTTGGAGGCTAGCAATCATCTACTAAGGTGATGATGCACAAGAAAATCAGCCACAATGGAGCAAGTAAAATGGTAGTTGCTGTAGAAACTCCACTTTTGTCCAGAACAGAAAATATTTTCTGTAGCCAAAATATTCCAAAAAGTGATGAAATATTTTTGCTCACAAAGGTGCCCTAGGGTTCAAAGAATATTTGTGAATTTTCTTAGATTTTTGTGGGCAAGAAAAATTGGGGTTGCTTTGGAGCACGTTGAGCTAGCTAGGGTTTAAAAGAGGGAAATGAATATTTTTCATTTAAGAAAAATATTCCATATATTATTTTGAGGTGAACCACAGAGGCAATGATGGTTAGAGAGGGAAATGGGACACTTGGGTGAAAGCCAAGGGGTACCCAAGTGTTTAAGTCCATATGAAAAGATTCAAAACTCCAAATTTCAAAATCAAACCAACTCAAAATCAGGCAAAGAAGAGTGGGCAAAAACCAGGCCGTCACAGTTAATTGTCAGTTCGACATTAGATGGAGCCGTCCGGAGTGGATCGTTACGTAGCTCTTCCAACATCTGTTTTAGCTTCTTAATCTCCTTGCGGACACTACCAAAAGTTCCATTACTCCATTTGCCCAAACCCCATGACAGATTATGGAGGTTGATGCGCATCTCACCAACTATGGCACATGGCGCCCTGGGGTCCTAGCCGTTCAGTATCATATCTCTCAGTCTCTCGTGAGTCTCCCACATAAGCTCATACTTGAAAGTGTGATTTTTATGCTCGTCCTGGAGGGTACCAAACTAGAGGAGCAACGGTGCGTGATCCGAGGTTCTCATGAACCAAGTTCCACGTAGCTCCTTGAAGACTAGGGCCGAGGGAGGGTGAATCCCAGAACCATGCTCCTAGTAGAGATGCCCCAACATGCCACGAACTGCACACCAGTCCGGGAGCTTCTCGTATTTCACTTTGTAGATTTGTATCTTGGCATCTCGGATCATCGACACAACATTCTTTAGGGGTTTATCAACATTAATTTTGACCCAAGCACGATAAAAGTTGCGTGTGAAATCCTGTGATTGTTGTTCTGTGAACAAGACCTCTCCAATTTTAGCTGCGAGGGACGACACCAGGTGCGCATATAGATCAGGAACATCGTGAATTTGCGCCCATATCTCAATGGTATCAGCTTAATTGTTGAGGGCTTCGTCACACCATCATACAGTTTGATTATTACCGTATCACCTCGGAAGTGCCATGGCCCATCTTGCATAACACGCTCCCAGTCCCCTAGACAAGAGAACTGAACCGTGTAGAGATTATCTTCCAGAGGTCCGAACTTTGTCTCCTACCATCCCAGGCCGAACGCATGTTCTTGTAAAACCAATACTGGTTATAGTGCTTTTCCGAGTGCACTCTTGCTACTGCAATTCAACAAGCTGCCTCTGGAAGAGCTTCCTTCTCGTCGAACACTACATCATCGAGGTCTTCCTCCTTCAGACCAATTCTTCCATCAGCCGTGCCACATCATCTGCTGAGCTTGTGCCCCCCGCACCTAACGTCGCTGCAGCAGCCATCTTCGAACCCTAACCCGATGAAACTAATCGGGCCTTCTCCGAGGGACCCTAGACTCCCCGTGCCACAACAGCCTCTCCAAGATCGGGCGGCGATCACTGGGATCACCCCTTGATCATTCAGAGATCGGCGGTGTGGCAGAACGAGGGTAGGAAAGATTAGATCTCAACGGCAGCGGAGAGTCGCCTCAAGAGAAAAAGTAACCCTAATGAGAGGGAACCGCAACACTTTGAGACAAATGAATATGTAGAAATTAGTGACTCATTTGGCTGGTTTTTCAGGTGAATAGTGTTTATAGGAATTACTGACCTGGGTCGTCATTTTATTAGGTTTGACCAAATGTAGTTTGTGTGAGCCTGGGCTAGGGTTTGAGTTTGTAGATGGGCTTGTGTTCACTTAACCTTGCATGCTGATCTGCTCGCTTGATGCGAGCCTAATTTCAAATATTCTAGTGTTAGTTCCTAAGGTATCGAACCATACCAAGCTCTCCCAATTCCGCCTAATTAGCTTATGTAATGTTTTGTACATGATTGCTTCAAAGGTGTTGACAATCCGTTTGAAGAAAATTCTTCCTAAAATTATATCTGATGAGCAGTTTGCTTTGTTCCCGATCACTTTATTACTAACAACACCATATCTATTTATGAGTGTTTACATTTTCTATAGAGATAGTCCCAAAAGCACATGTGTTGTGCTCTAAAACTGGACATGATAAAGTTTTATGACCGCGTGCATCCACCCCCTTGACCCGGAGCCTCTGACCACCGTGACCCCCACCCCGCCGTCGCATTGGTCCGCGGTCATAGCAGCCCATCCAAGTTGGTGTCAGTCTTGACCATGGTCGTGGCAACAAAAATTCGATGGGGATAGAGGGAGGCGTCGGTGGTCGCCAGAGAGGGGGCCGTTCGATGGAGTGGGAGGCGGCGCCAAGTGCGTCCTTCAACAGACAAGGATGCGTCGGGGTGGTGAGGAGATTTTTGTTCCAGGAGAAAGATTTGAGGATGGATAAGTGGGGAACGTGCGGGTCGCTTCGGTCCCTGGCCTCGAACGTGGGATTTTTTAGAGCTAATTTGGATACCTTTGGTCAAACTCATTGCGCACGGTCAATCGTTTGAAATTTTCTTTGACCAGTAGTTTCATCTCACTATTTCACACGACTATCATGTTTTTTCTGTTTCAACGGTTATAAACGAGTGTATATGTATCTCCCTATTGTACCGTTCAAGGTGTTCATGTAATGGTTTATACAAACTTCAGAGTGGCTTCTTTCTGTTCTCACTAATCATCGTCAACCTTGCCTCACGGACGCCTCATTGATCATCGTCAACCTTGCCGCATGGGCGACATGTCATGCCTAGTTCCTCTCGGCCTCCTCGCGCGCAAGCTACTACACTTGCGCCACCATCACAAGCGCACTCCACTTTTCCCCGTTCCTTCGCCTCGATGCCCTCCTCCTCTTCCCTTCTCGCGGACTCCCCATGCTATGCCGACGCTAGCAACTGGTTCGCCACGCCGGTGCCGGGATCGCTTGCCTGCGACTCTGTGCACATCGCGTCAGACCCGGCACCGCGGCCACCATTCACCCCTGAGGCGAATAGACCTATGCCTATCTGCTCTATTCTAACTCTGTGTGTCATGTTAAGCTGTTAACTCTTAATCGGGTCGAGTGTATGCAACCAAACAACGTGTAATGCATGAGCCCAGCTCAACGCAGGCCACCAAACGAGGGGGAAATTTTGCTTCTCTAATGCAGCATGCAGTCCGCTAAACTATGTGCAGAACATGTTTTTTGCCCTGTATTTACTCAGCCAGGCCTAACTCAGTCACAAATGCAAATACCCCAAAATGATGCAACCAATCAAACATGCCCCATAAGCAACATCCGTGCCCTCGCCATAAGACTTCAGATCATAGTTTAACACCTTAATTGAGAAGGAAAGCATTCCATGCTTGAAGAATAAGATGAAAACTTAGTAGTCCGAAAATGTTATGCAATGAAGGAAATGTATAGACATCAGTCATTGTGCCGAACGAAGGCACAGTTCAGTATTCCTCTCTCCGGAGGGGACATCATGTTTACGATCTCGATCGTTTGAGCTACCAGGCGCAAAGCAAAAAAAACCGTGCGGTAATCGAGGCTCGACCCGAGGCCGGATTCAGCTTTGTTTCAGTAAAACAGATATATTCTCATCTCGCATAACCAAAAGGCAAAAATTATTCCATTTCATTTTCCATCGTAGTGTCAGCGTGCGCTGCAACTTTTTCTACCCAAACGAAACATCAAAACTCTTGTCTAGACGATACATCGAAACAAAATCTCACTGCATTTCGTACATGTCGCCATTTTACTGCACTGGGATGGCCAGCCTACCTGTAGATCACTGGGTGAACACCACATTCGCGATGTCGGGGAACTTCTCCTTGATGGCTGCCTTCACTCCACTCCCGATGGACTCTGGGCCGTCATACTTAACCAGGCAGTCCTCGCCGTCAACGGCAAGCACGTCCACACTCCCGCCGTAGTTGGCGATCGCCGGCCGCAGTATGTCCAGGTGCCGGTTCACCGCCTGCAAGCAACATCCATCCCAGGAACGCTGTAAGATCACACTGTTTCTCAAGTCTTTCAAGGCAAAAATACGAGATTGAGATTGCCCTGGTGGTGGCAGCTCCTCGACCTCAGGCGTCGTCTCCTCCGGCTGCTGGTCCCCGTCGAACACCTGGCGGATGTCCTTGATGGCTTCACCGAACTTCTCCTTGAGCACTCGCTCGATGCCCATGTTCATCGTCGTCGTCGAGCTTGGACAACTGCTGCACGCCCCTGGATTGTGGTGACAAGACCACAGTCAGTAAGCACGGGTAAGATTTGATGCCCCAATGGAATCTTGGCCATGAATTTCTGTATGGGCGCAAGGCGACAAATCCAGTTTACCTTCAAGCCTAAGGGAGACGACGCCGTCCTCTACGGAGACGACGGCGACGTCGCCGCCGTCGGAGATGAGGTAGGGGCGCACGTCGTCGAGGACGCGGTCGACGTTATCTGGCGTCAGTTCGTAGGTCGCCGCCGAGTACAGGCCGCCTCCCGGCGGCGGCGGCGTGGATGCCGAGGCCACAGCCAGGTGTCCCCGGAAGTTGGCGGTCCAGATCTTGGAGTCCCCGAATTGGGGTCGCCTAGGGAGCACGGGCGGGTTGAATTTGATGATTCGGCGACGGATTTGCGGCGGAAACGACGAGGTAGCGGCGGCGGCCGCGGTCAGCGACGCCTCCATTGTTTGCCGTGTGTGGTCGTGTATCCCTTTGCTGAAGGAGTCAGGGGCAAAGATCAGTACTACCAGACTTCACGAGCTCCTCGAATACTAAATTTCACCAATTTTTGCACGGACATCAGGAACAGGAGCATCTTGCACGTAAAAAAAATAGATTTTATTTTAAAAATGTTTTTTTTTGTGATTTTACTGTTTATCCCCGGGTTCATTTGAGCCCAAGTGCAGATTAGCCACGTGATTCTTCTTACTGTACTGTTCTTGTCAATTGGCGGACACTCTCTCCGTCCTGTGCTCAGCCCATTTTACTCTTTTCTCTTCTTGTTAGCATTCTGCTCGACGCAGCGCGCACAAGACGCCGGTGCTATTCCGATTTTTCGTCAAATTCATGATTTTTCTACAAATCGTTGAACTTTTTAAAACATTTTTAAACTTGGCAAACATTTGTTCTAATGGATGAACTTTTTCCAAAGGTGTAAACTTTCTCAAGTACGCAATATTTTTTCAAATTTGTAAACTTTTTAAAGAATTAATGAGATTTTTCAAATCATGGACCTCTTTTCAAATGCACATTTTTTTAAATTCGTGAACTATTTCAAATGAGCGAATATTTTTTCAAAATTTGTGAACCTTTTTATACATGATTTTTTTTCAAATTAATGTTTATTTCATATTCATAAAAAAATTCAAATTCGTGAACTATTTCGAATTCATGATTTTTTAATATATGAACATTTTCTCAATTCGTGAACTCTTTTGAATTTCATGAACTTTTCTCAAATTCCCACGCTCCAAGCCGGATGACGGGCTGCGTTTTGCGGGCCAAAATTACTTTGATCTTCTTCTACCATTAGGTTTTATCATCAAATTTGTATCCGGTGTAATGCTCCGGCCACTTTGAGTGGTCCAAATCCATGCAACAGCCCGTTCAGCGGTAAAACCGCCTGTTTGTTCACCCTATCTTCCAAGGAAGACAGCCTGTCCCCTCTGTTCACCCAACTAGACTAGATGGGTGGGCTCGCAGTTTATTGGTCAATTTAGGTGAGTTTGGTCCTTGTGGTGCCAAGATCAAACACAGGCCTCTTGCCTAGCAGTTTCCTTACAGTCCATTAAATTCATTGTATCTTGATTTTTGACTGCTCTAGAATTATCAAACTAATTTGAGTAAGAGTCGATCCAATGTTGTGCATGATGGTTACATTCTCGAGTAGGACAACTCCATTGCTCATTTCTTAAAATCCCTTCCACCGTGATAAAACAGTACAGTACAGTACAGTACAGTACAGAAGAGGCAGCCGCAAGCAGGGGGGCCAAAGGCAGCAACAGCGAACATGCACCAAATATCCTTTTTTTTTTAGAATATGCACCAAATATCCTAGCAGGCAGAACAGCAACAACGAACATGCACCAAATAACCACTGGCCCAGAGGCCCGAACGTAGACAGGACCACCACCCAGCCCAAGAAAAGAGCACGAGCCCAGGCAAATGCAAGAAACGCCATGTGGGCCCAAAAGGCCGTGGCCTCGAACCGAACCGACCAGAGAGCCCGTGATAGCCTGAGCGCTCGCGCAGCCGGGCATCAACAGGGACCAGAGAAAGGAATAGGCAAAAACCCTAAACCTCGCCACCGGCCACGGCCATGGCGGCCACCACCACTACCCCCACCTTCCTCCGTGCGACCGAGCTCCGCCTCCTTCGCTGCACCCTCCCCTCCCCGATCTCCCAACCAGCTCCCCCCTCACCTCCCCCAGCTCACCCGCTCGGTCCTGTCGCGGCCTCCGCCCTCGCCGCCGTCGAGGCCGGGGACTACGCGGCTGCTATCGCCTCCGCCGTCCCCCACATCTTCCACTCCTACGCCTTTGCCGAGGTTGCCCATGGCTCCCCAGCGCAAGTGTACGCCGACCTCACTGCCGCTGCCGAGGCGTTCCTCCGTGGGGATGGCGGAGGGGCCGCGGGCGAGGGGTTCCATTGCAGGTGCGCGCTTGTTCTCTCCGCGGCGGTGGCCGCGCTGCTCGCATTCACGCAGCAGAACGTGACGGGACCGTCGGGGAAGTGTTCACCCTTCCCTTTCCAGACTTCGCCTTTGGATGAAGGGGGGCATAGTGATCCTGGAAGCGAATGGGTTGATTGGGCTTCGGATCAGTTAGCTTCTTTTGGTTCCCATGTTCATGGGAAATTCGCTCTCTTGCCCTTCATTGTCTTTGCAGAACTACTCTTCACAAGCATAAAGGGTCTGGACTCCTCTGATTGTTGCAGTGTGTCATGGTGGTTGTGCAGAACATCCTTATCCCAGCAAAATATTTTAGATGAGCTATCGTCCTCTTTGTTTGATCAAGTACAAGTGTACAAGAAACAAATGCTGACCCACTTTGGTGAACTTGAAAAGGTCTCTAGCTACTGGGGTTCTTTGTTATGTGATGGAGAAGGCCGTTCTTTTGTCTCGGCTGCTTTTCTGGAAGCTGGAATCGTGGAGTATAAATATGGTCGAGTTGATGCTTCAAGGCTGCATCTGGATAGTGCTCAAGAGGCATGTGGGATTCATCTCTCTCTCACAGGGATTCTTGGTTTTCGAACAATACACCAGGTGGACGCCAAGTCCCAAATGGTTCTAGTTGCAAAGACTTCTAAACCAGCAGCTGATGATGGCCAATCAACAGAGCTAGCAGGACCTCAGAGTGATGGTATGGCTTCCAGAAAAGCGATGAGCTCTGTTCCAGATGAAAGTGATGAATTTTGTGATATACTAAGAACACCAAGACTGGCTGAAAATGGGAATCACTCGAGCAGTGAGAGTATGACATCTGCAAACACACAGATACCGCTATCTGCTATGCAGCAGGCCGCTGTACTTGCACAATGTTTACATGTGAGTCGGAGGAGTCGGAGTGATGAAATGTCTGGGTGGGAGATGGCACCATACATAGAGTCAATTGATTCTCAAGACAAGTCATACTTTGTGGTCAGGAGCTTGTGTGATGTTCTGCGTATTAGGTGGGAGTCCACCCGCAGTCGGACAAAACAGCGGGCACTGTTAATGATGGAGAATTTGGTTGAAGATATTGCCAAAGAATTTCCTGTAGTTTCACAAAGAGCCAAACTGGTTTTTGGAGTTCATATGCCGCCTATCCCTGCATTAAGGAAAGAGTATGGTGAACTTTTGATAAGTTGTGGTTTACTTGGTGAAGCTCTTAGTGTCTTCAAAGAACTCGAATTGTGGGATAATCTAATCTATTGCTATCGGTTATCGGGTAAAGTTGCTGATGCTGTTAGTCTAATAAATACCCGGCTCTCTGTCACACCAAATGACCCAAGGCTATGGTGTTCACTTGGCGATGCTACTAATAATGATGACCATTATAAGAAAGCACTGGAAGTCTCAAATAACAAATCTGCTCGAGCTCTGCGCTCTCTGGCTCGCAGTGCATACAACAAGAATGATTTCCATACATCCAAAATTCTTTGGGGATCTGCATTGGCATTGAATTCTTTGTACCCAGATGGCTGGTTTGCCTATGGTACAGCTGCATGGAAGGATAAAGATCTTGAGAAGGCAGTGGATGCTTTTAGTCGTGCTGTGCAGATAGATCCTGAAAACGGAGAAGCGTGGAACAACATAGCCTGCCTGCACATGATTAGAGGAAAGAGCCAGGCGGCAGTCCAGGCATTCAAGGAAGCTGTAAAGTTCAAGAGGAACAGCTGTGAAGTTTGGGAAAATTACAGTAAGGTTGCTTTGGACACATGCAACATGCGACTGACACTTGAAGCTGTCAAAATGGTATTGAATCTGTCCTCGAACAAGCGCTTCAATGTTGATTTATTGGACAAGGTGATGGCCTATGTCGAAGAACAAGG
The DNA here is from genome assembly GCA_021437245.1 of Aegilops speltoides. Taxonomy (NCBI): domain Eukaryota; kingdom Viridiplantae; phylum Streptophyta; class Magnoliopsida; order Poales; family Poaceae; genus Aegilops; species Aegilops speltoides. The sequence continues at coordinate 331,176,876 of CM038144.1, forward strand.
TACACAACTTACTCAAGAAGCTAAATCCATAAGCAACCCTTCAGATGATGCAAACAAAGAGACCAGGCTACCAAATCAATTGCTAGATATAATTGGTGATATCCTTCAGCAGATTGTACGGAGTGGGGCTAGCAATGCAGATATATGGGGATTATATGCAAGATGGCATAAAAGCAAGGGCAACCTCATGGCATGCTCGGAAGCTTTGTTGAAGCAAGTTCGATCACTCCAGGGTTCAGGATTATGGCATGATCAGAAGAAGTTCACGAAGTATGCTCAAGCTTCTCTGCAACTTTGCAAGGTCTATATCGAAATTTCCTCCACGACTGGAAGCAGACGAGAATTATTGTCAGCTGAGATGCATCTTAAAAGCTCCTTGAAACAGGCAACGGACTTCTCAGGTACGGAGGAGTATAAATCACTTAATGACTGCCTTGACCAATTAAGGGGCCTGATTGGGGCTGCATAGAGTTACTGATATCTTGGTTGCGAATCAAGGTCACCTTGTCATATGGCTTATCACAGACCCTTTATAAATGACAAGCATCGTCAAGTCGCATCATCCGATGGTCTATGCTCAAGTTCGGCACGAAGAGTACACCAGACCCTTTATTTACTCTTGTTCTGTTATTCATGTTGGTTGTTTGCCGAATGTTTCAGCGCACAATCCAGCATGTAGTTGTGAGCACTTTGTTAATCAGGTTTATCATGTGTAATCCCAGACTGTATTTGGGAAAAATATTTGTATGGTTGCTTCTGTTTGAATGAAAATGTTGTCGTGCTCTCAAAAAAAGAGTACTCATCCAATCTGTTCTTTCTCCCAATTCTCCTCATTTTAGGATGGCACATGAACACAATGATGTTGTGCAGTACCAAATTATTTCTGAGATACATATGCTATTCTAAGAAGGATTTTCACTGTCATCATTTGACGTCCACTACAAATATCAATATAACTGGTGATTTTGACTCTTGCATGGACAATCTACTCATACTTATGCATGGATAATATGATAAATTGTGGTCAGCTGCTTCTGCATGGTCAAGCCCGCTGATAAGGCACTATATACTTTTTTCCTTAGATTAAGTGCTACTGAAATAAGTTTGTGGGTGTCTGTACTTTTGGATATAATTGTAAATGTGTTGCTGGCTGCAGTATAGTATATTGATCTGTTCTGTTTGCCAATGTCATGTTCCATTCCATCTCATCATTTTCCTTGACCGGCACAATTGCGACATCGCAAATTGGTTATTCAGTCATATGTAATGACTCCAAACACATGCCTTTTTAGACTATTCAGCCATTATTTATGCGTTTTTGCCTGTTTGGTTATTTGATTGTTTTTTTTACAGCATGGTTATTTGATTGTTAACTGACAAACATTCTCTTTTGATCCTTAAAACATAAATACTGTTGCTATGGTGAGTTTAGTGCCCATCTGGAGTAGTAATACTGTTGTGGTTATTACTTGTTAGTTACTGCAGAATCTTGGTGACTACTTGGTTCAGTTTACCTTTTATGCTCACTGTCCAATATTGGGGATTTGTTCTTGGGATACATGTGAAACTGAACCTTAGATTTTAATCCCACGTGCTCTGTATTTCCCTTTCAAAAGTACACTGTAGATTATAGCTACATATGGCATCTAGCTTTAACAACATAACTTAATACTGGTAAAAAAGGAATTACGCTACATCTATGTTGTGCTTTGCTCTCTTTTTTTCAGAATATTCAGATCACATTTCCTATGCATTGTTTGAAACGCTGCAATGTAGGAGTAGATATATACTCCCAGCGCACTGCCGCTGGCGTTTGACACCACAGGGTCCCTGAGGCCTCGGCATTCATGCCAAGGTGGTCCGATGGAGCCAACAGATGAATCCGGGAAGGCAGGAAGGCCAGCAGGACGGAGGGGGAAGGTTGACATCGTGGGCGTCGACATTCGTGAGGTGATCAGGACGGATGAGGAGAGCGCAAAAACTGCACCTCGTGACGGTACTCCTGATCCTGGTGCTTCTCTCCCTCTGCTGCCTTGATCGCCTCAGGTGCCGTGGCTTCTGCAGACTGGTGGTATGTACCCGGAGGGATGGAGCAGCGACTATGCTGGACTGGACACTGAAGAGAGCATCACCATGTTTCAATACATCGTGTTTGCAGATGATGAAACACTTTGATACCCAACCTGTATGGCCATATGGTGCCTGAACAAAGATTGGCATTTTTGTAGGGAGTTCCCTATGTCTTAGTAGACCTAGCATTTTAATTAAAGATCTCACGTTGTGATTGATCAAATTTCCGAGCATGTTATTTCAACTTCATTATAGACCTCCTTAGGTTGTGTATGCATCAGTATAGGCTTTATAATTTTGTGGAACAATCAGTTCCACAGAGAAAGAAAGGATCGCCTGAATTGGGGACAAGTTCATTTTCTTCTTCTTTTTTGATGGGAGGGAAAAGTCATCATATCTTTGATAAAAAAAAAAATTGTGCCCCCTTATCTTAAGCTAAGAGGCTGACTATGTGCCGCCCCATACTACCTGCTAGTGTATCTATCACCTGTCGTAGTTCTGGTCAGGAAGGACTCATTGTATTCTTAGTATATACTTTCTGCATGCAATTCTTAGCTTTGTAACTTAACTGAGGTCGACCGATAGCGGTAAAATTGTACTTCCTCCAATCCAAATTAATTATCGCAGCTTTAGTACAAGTTTGTACTAAAGTTGCATTAAAGCCACGACAAGTAATATGAATAGGAGGGATTACTACATTTTGTATTTCTCTACTGGTTTTGTTGGCCTCTGCTTAAACTTTTGAAAATTAAATGTTGTAAAATGACAACTAAAATTATCGGTAGCCCCTTATGCAAACAAGAATAATAAATCCTTGAACCCCAGCCAAACTGGATCCCGCTTCCAGAGCAGGCAACTTCTTTCTCAGATCCTTTTCTGTTGAGGTACTTCCTCAGATCACTGTTACCACACTAACCAGAACGGAAAACAAGACAAAATTTGTACTGAAAACCAAGCATCCCTCCCGATTCTTTGACGTCCAGATAATCTTACATCCTAGGAAGGGGAGGATCCATGGTTGCTGCCTCCTACCAGAGCCACAAACCCTAGCAAATCACCTCCGCGAAAACCTGAACCCCTGTGTAAATAAACCATTACGGCCTGATAAATCATGAATGACTTGTACTTGTGTGCTGAAAACCAACACTTTTCTGAAACTTGTCTGAGCACTCAATTCAGAATCGTCGTATAAAACTCTGAAGTCTTATTACAGCAAGATGAAATGTGTAAAATGCAAATGTTCAACAGCAATCCAAGCAGAAATTCCAGATACATCTCAAACAACGAATCCCAAACGAGCAAGAAACAGAGCCTTTTCAGGATGCAGATCTGGCCTGTCATGTGCCAACTTTCACCTCCGTCAATTTGCATACGGGCACGACAAGGTGTAACTTTCCTCCATGACCAGGAGGTTCCACTGTGCATGCGGGTCATGAGTCGAGAACACGGACCAGGCAGGAGTGGAGTTCTCGTATCTGTTATGCGTGACGCGGGCAAACTTCTCCACATCCTGGTTCTCCTCCATGTCGTCAGGGTCGATATCAACGGTGAAGATGTCATAGTAGGGCCTCACCGAGTGCAAGAAGATTGGACGCGACATTGGGTTAGCGGACACCGCAGGGAGGTCCGATGTCAGGGCGATGCTCTGCCCATCTGGACTGGAGACTGGATGGTTCACGTGCCTGGAGAAATCATACCCGCTCTGGATTACCCTCACCACAGAGCGGTCGATTGTGTTTACCAAGTAAACAACGAAGTACCCTGGGTCTAGGCCATGGTCAAGCTCCGGCGCATCCGCAGGCCTGTCATGGTTTGATGAGAACACACGATCCAGTCTCTGTTCGGAGATCATTGGCAGTGTGTGTGTGCCAGTCCAATCGCCATCTGTTATCCGTTCCCCTTCACCAGCGTTCTCCCCGGCCTCTGCGTCCATTATGTATACTCCCTCCGTCCGAAAATACTTGTCATCAAAATGGATAAAAAGAGATGTATCTATAACTAAAATACATCTAGATACATCCCCTTTTATCCATTTTGATGACGAGTATTTCCGGACAGAGGGAGTAGATTCTTGTATTTGTTGTCTCCTCCACCTCTTGTTGATCAGAAAAAAAGTTCTGTCCCTCTAGGAATGTAAATATATAATTGTCATCTTCAGAGGTATACAAAAAAAATCACCATGTACCGTCTGGATTGTGGAGGGCAACGCATTATTGAATTTTCCCTTTGTGAGCAGTTGTGGCTTCAAAGCCGTGTGGCTGGCCGAAAGCGATGGATTGCATGTCGTGATATCCATGCATCGCATCAACTAAGATCTTGTTTTCTGTTTCTCCAAGTTGGAGATTTTTTATATGTATTTCTAAGGCACTGAATATCGTCCAATTTTTCGGCTTGGATCTCTACGTCTGGCAGGCAGAGTTCACTTGCACCATACATGTGAATCAGCATCATAATGATATTATTTTGGCTGTGTAAATAGATCTGTCATCATAATGCAATTTTTCCCACTCAAACGATCCTCATCTTCAAACATTTTTTCTGTTATTGTTCAATGAGACTTTTTCCCAAAGCATATATTACCTTGATTAGCCAGGACTTCAACAAAGCAAAGAAAAAAATTTGCTGAAATGTGAAGCTTGTTTCATGTTTTCTCTTCTCATCTTAAAAAGATAGCCACGTAAAAGGAACCGTCAGTCGATATCCAGCGGCACTTCCGGTTAAATTTGACTGGTCAGCTGGTCATGTACAGATTGCGCCGATCGACGGAGAGGCTGGGGGGCTGCCCTCCTTTTCATAAACAAAAAAACTTAGTCATGCACAGATATCCCCTCGAGACAGGTCTACTGTGAGTGTGGATCTCACAATCTCCATGGTTCACGTTAGCTCTTGTAACAAGCATGTGATATTTTTGTGAAGCCAACAAACATGAATAGTACTATCCCCATTTGTTTATCGGTCAAAGAGACTTATTCTTTTCCCTTTAGTATAGACTGACGGTAACTACCTAGGAGCCTCGGACTTGATCAAAGTAAAGAAAAACCATGCTCGACTGTGATGGTTACTTCATAATATCTCTTCTCATATGAAAAAAACAGAATTGTTCCGTATTTTCAAGTAATGTGCCAGGAACTCACAGTGGGCATCCAGCAATATTTAAAGTTGGTTTAAAAGCAGACCATTCAGTCCTCTTTTTCACCAGAAAACTGTAGGGAAACCCCCAACAGTAAAAAGATCGGTCACTTGGTCATTTATTGATGTCCCCTCAAGTCTTACAATTACTCCCTCCGTTCCAAAATAGATGACCAAACTTTATACTACTACTTTAGTATAAAGTTGGGTCATCTATTTTGGAACGGAGGGAGTATAATTTAGTAGGTCCAATGTGACTCTGTCCAGGTGGATCTCGCAACTCACATGATTCACATTTGCAACAAGCATATGAGAATTTTTGAAGTCAATACATGTGAATTGTCTTCTCACATTTGTTTTATCAGTCAATAAGACTCTAATTCATTTCCCTTTACAACTACAAGGTTCTAAGAAATTACTTTATTAATTAACCATAGCTATGTGAAATTAGTAACCATAGCTATGTGAAATTAGTAAACCTCAACTAGAACCACTAGAACCTGCATACCCAATAACTTTTATTCTACCTTCCTTCCTAATCAAATATTTTTTGGTACCAAATGGAATTGTATTCTTCTAACACAAATAAGATATGTTCAGTATGGTATCACATTTTCGTAACAATTCTGAAGATGGTGACGAAAACATATTTTCCTAATAAACATATGTGTAGCTTGGAAAGGAATTAGCCTGGATATAGCCTTTATATGAAGAAAAAAATACCCACAAATCTTTTTCTGAGCATTTCCAATACATGTTGTTCAGACGATAAAAGAATTACAAGCCTTTTTTCTGTATCACCTTTCCACCCCATAGTTAATTTACCCTTGCTCTTCCTTTCTTTTTCCATCATCATGATCCCAGTTATATCTTCTTTTTATACTTACCCTGGTAAGTTTAGCATTGCATTTGACATTTGAGAAAGATATCCATTTGCTTGCACCATGGTTCACGACTAACAAAAAATAAAAAATAAGGGAACCCTGACCATGGCGTGTGTTGTTCCCTGTTCAGTATTCCAGATGGATGGATATCATGGAAAGAAATAAGGAAAGAAAGGAAGTTCTGCCTGACCTCTGGTAAAAGTTTAAAAGATAAATAATTTGGTCGCTGATGCCATGTGAATATTTTATTTGAATCTGCAAGCATAGATAGAGGAAACATGAAGTGGACAACAGGCTTATCAAAATACACACTATGATGGAAAGTTAGAAGCACAAATCGCAGATAAGTAAAGATCCATTCATGACCTTGTAAGGCTTCAACTTGGACCTATCTAAGATTTTCATTTGAGGTGCGATCAACTGCTAGAATCTCAAGAAGGAGACATTTCAACGACACTATATCCTGAAACTTTTGGGACATGTCGTTGCTTCATGGAGTCCCTTAGGTCATTTACTGATTGCCACATCCCCTCTTTAGCATATATGTTAGATAACATAGTGTGAAATCCGTCATGGCGAGGATCCAGATTGACAAGCTTCCTGCCCACCCTTTCTCCAACCTCATTTTCACCATGCTTCCAGCAGGCACCAAGCAATGCACCCCATGCTGGAACATCCGGTAACATGGGCATGCTCTCAATCAGATCCTCAGCCTCCTTAACATATCCAGCACGTCCAAGAAGATCAACCATGCATCCATAGTGTCTGATGTTTGGCACAATTCGGTACTTCTGTTGCATCAACTTGAAGAAGTGGCGGCCCTCCTCAACTAGGCCAGCATGTCTGCAAGCACTCAAAACTCCGATGAAAGTTATCTCATTCGGGATGGCAGTGCCGGATGCTTCCATCTCTGAGAACATCTCAAGGGATTTCGTCACAAGGCCGTTCATGGCCAACCCCACAATGACAGCATTCCAGCAAGGTGCTCCTTTTTCTTCCATTATGTTGAAGACATCCATTGCAGCTTCCAAGTATCCACACTTCATGTACATGTCAATGAGGCTAGTCCCAAGTACAAGACTGATGTAACATTTGTTTTGCCTTACATAATCATGCACCGACTTTCCTTTCTCCAGAGCAGACAGATTGGTGCATGCAGATATAACACTAACAATAGTAACCTCATCCGGCCTGACTCCCTGGGCTCGCATGTTATCGAAGACAGTGAGTGCATCTGAGGATTGGTTATTCTGCACACAACCAGAAATCATTGTACTCCAAGAAACATTGTCCTTGTCAGGCATTGCACTGAACAATGTCATTGCATTTTCGACATGACCACTCTTTAGATAGCTTGCTATCATCGAGTTCCAGGAGAACTGGTCCAAGCAGTCACCGCTGTCAAACAACCTCCGTGCTGCAACAACATCCAGGCAACATGAGTACATGTGGATCAGCACATTCTGAATGTTTAGCAGCGAACAAAGGCCAGCCCTGATAACCAGTCCATGGCACAGTTCCCCATTTCGAATCACCTCTGACTGTGCACAAGCGGCAACCACACTGACCATCAGCGCCTCGTCCACAGGCCGCATCTCTCGACGCATGCACGAGAACATATGCAACGCCTCTGCAAACATGTTGTTCCTCTCAAAGCAAGAAATCATGGCAGTCCACGTGAAAATATCCCTGCACTCAGCCTCGTCAAACACCCATCTTGCCTCGTCCACCATACCCCTCCTCCCAAACAATGACACCATGGAGCTCACCGCTGTGGCATTCCGCTTTGGCATCCGTGCGAACACCCCAACCGCCTGATCAACATCCCCAGCATGCACGTAGGCAGCCAGGATGGTGTTCCACGAAACAGCGTCCCACACGGGACCTGCGTCGAACACCCTGCGTGCGTCCCGGAGGCAGCCGCAAACAGAGTACATATGCATCAGGCCGTTCCTGAGGTACAAATCATCACCGAACCCGTGCCTGATAGCGTGTGACTGCACCTGCCTGCCTTCACTCACGTCCCTCCTGGCCGCGCAGGCGGCGGCGAGGATGGGGTGGGTGTAGGCGTCGGGGGACGCCGGCAGGGAGGTGTAGAGTGGTAGGCAGAGGTGCGGCGTCCCAGCGAGCAGGGCCGCCTTGAGGAGCGTGTTGCAGGAGAAGGCGTTGGGGCAGCGGACGAGTCGGAGGAGGCGGAACGAATGGTGGATGGGGAGCGGGAGGAGGCGGGTAGCGGAGGTGAAGAGGAGGAGGCGGCTGGCGGCGAAGGCATCGGCGAGGAGGCCGGAGGCGATGAACTGGCCGTGAATCTGGAGGAGATGGCGCGCGGAGGAGCACCGAGCGAGTTGCGCGTCTAGGAGAGACACCGTGAGCATGGCCGGCGCTATGGCGGCAAAGGCGAAGCAGCGCCACCAGTTACAGGTTCGAACCTTTTCTTTTCCGCCTACGGTATTTGTCAGTCGATTGTTTCCTCTCTGGCGCGCTCTCCCTCTCTCTTTTCAGTTTGTGTTGCTGCACTGTGCAGCCCAACCAAAGCCGGACTGCTCTGGGCAACCAGCGTGACAGCATCTCTAGCAGACCCAGTTCGCGGAAAACGTGTTTCAAGAGCCGGTTTAAACTGCAGCCAAGCAGACCTTTTAAATTTAAAATGTAAAACTGAATATTCGTTTTTATTTTTTCTCACGTCTTCTTCTGTCTCTAACCCGTGTCCACGATCAACTAGCTCACTTCTACGAAGCCGGCAGACAGCACACGAAGCGGCCAAATACGAAGTCGCCGACGTCTAGGACGGCTCGCACGAAGCCGCCGGCGTCCAAGACGACGTCGAATCGATCCAGAAGTTGTCGTCGTAGCTGCTTCATGAGCGAACTAGCTAGCTAGCTCCCATCGATTCAAACTAGCTGGCTACTCCAGGACTCGCCGTCGCTAGCTTGCTCCCATCCCGTCGCCGAGAGAGACGCGGGCGGGCCGCCGGCGTCTGGAGCAGCGTGAACGGCGGACGCGGACGGATTATGGAGGGCTCCCGCCAACTGCTTTCTTCCGATACAGGACACCGTAGAAGTGGATATGAAAACCGTGTTTTTACAGATCGGGAGGAGCTTTTTACCGCACCTCTTAAAAAATTAAAAGGTTGAAGGTGTATAAGTTGTCTGTTCGGGCTACTTTTTTTGTCTAAAACTAAAAACTCACAGTTATTTTACAGTTCGATGGGATATAAGGGGTCTGCTAGAGATGCTTTGAATATTAGGTGATACTACCACTTTGCTCGAGTGTGCCTAGGTGGATCCCACCTCCTGATGATCATGCAAAAAAATATTGAGATCGTAGTGTCGAGATTGGGCGTTTTGGCGTAGTTGGTGTGGTGTGCCATGATCAGGGTGGCACTTTCTTGTTCTCGCAAAAAAAGGGTGGCACCTTCTTGGGAACGTCGGCAGTTGTGTTCAGTAGCATTGAAGATCCTACAACACTCGAGACTTTGGCAACGAGAGAAGATTTTGGTGTTAACAGATGACCTCTATATTCAGATAGTTTTTCTAGCATTGGATTGCAAGGTGGTCGTTGAAGCCATAAAGGAGGGAAGCTCCACAAGTTTTGGTGCTATTGTGCATGAGATCATATGGTTCTACTGCTTTTATTTCCTTTAGTCATGAGTTTCAAACCTTGAATGTCGAGGCTCACAATCTTGCAAAACATATTTTAGCTTCAGGGGCTGCCGACATGTGTGACTAGGCCAACCCGGTGATCTTCTTTTTCGTCCCTGTAAGCATTATGACGACATAATAAATCTTGCATGTGTGCCTGAAAAAAATAATACCACCGAATATTCAATTTTGAGCCTAGGCTCATCTGATCTCGGGAAACAGTAAGTTCTAAAATAAATGCTAGAAACATTTAAAAAAATTGATCTTTTTTCAACCAAGGTACTCAAATGCTTGATGTCCGGGCAAAATTTCATGGTGTTCGGACATTCGAGGAGCTCCTGGCAAAAAGACAAAATCGGGTCCGAACAATGTGTTTCTTCAAACTTTTTCACAGCCCCGCTTTTTTTTCCTAAGGGCTATTCAGATGTTCAAACACCACCAAATTTGGCACGGACATCGCACACTCGAGCATCTTGCATGCCAAAATAAATAAAATTTTCTTTTTTCTTTTTGCTTTTCTTTTCATTTACTGTTCACGTATGGAGCAACTGCACCAGAGAGCCGAATCACTGCGTCCATGATACCACCAATTACATGCTCCCATGATACCAATTTGAAATGTAAAATTTAAATGTTTCAAAAAATTCCCAAAAAGTCTTCACAACACATTGTTTACAACCTCTAAAAATTCCAGATTAAAATTCAAACTACACAAAGAGAAACAAAAATGACAAATCCAGATGTGGATAGTGTAGTTTTTGATAGTATTCATGTTTTTATCATTATTGACAGTATTGATGTTGTGTACTTTGAATTTGGATCAGAATTTTTTAAACGTTTAAATTTGATTTATATTTTCAAGTTGGTACCATGGGAGCATGTAAGAGATGGTATCACTAGATATTTTTCCCATGCAACCAAAGTACTACTCCCTCCATTCCATAATATACCGCGCACACGCTTTTTATGATTCAAGTTTGATCACAAATTTAACCAATGAAACGTGGGTTATGTGTCATAAAAATGATACCATTGAATTTGGTATTCAAAAAAAGTTTTCAATGATATATTTTTTCAATAACTTGATTTATGTATTATTGATCTAATTTATGGTCAAACTTAAATCTCAAAAGGCATGTGTGCACTACATTATGAAATTGAGAGAGTAGTAAAAGAATCTCCAACACATGTTGTAGAAATGTGGGTGACGCATGGAATAATGGCCATTTGGAGCACTTCAACCAAAACATTCAACAGGTGATGTAAAAAAAATTAGGGCGAATGAAAAAGCCTCCCGCTGCTGCATATTTGAAGCGCCATAATGGTCACCGCAAAATCCCCACGCCCACGTGCAACTGCAACCTCCCGCAAAAACTTCCCTGTATGTAGCCCTGTGTCATCATGTGCCTCCGCCATCGGTTCCGGCTAATACACACCAAAGCCACCACCCGACCGACCGCCACCAGCCACCCCACCGCCCTGCCACCGATCTCCACTTTGCCAATCGCCAACTTCACTCTACCGCTGCATTCATGTTGCCACCCGCAATAGTTGATGTCTACTACACAACTTTTATTCTTGTAGACTTGGTTGGGCCTCCAAGCGCAGAGTTTTGTAGGACAGCAACAAATTTCTCTCAAGTGGATGACCTAAGGTGTATCAATCCGTGGGAGGTGTAGGATGAAGATGGTCTCTCTCAAACAACCCTGCAATCAAATACAAGAAATCTCGTGTGTCCCAACACACCCAATACAATGGTAAATTGTATAGGTGTACTAGTTCGGCGAAGAGATGATGATACGAGTGTAGTATGGATAGTATATATAGGTTTTTGTAATCTGAAAGTATAAAAATAGCAAGCTAGCAAGTGATAAAACGAAGCACAAACGGTATTGCAATGCTTGAAAACAAGGCCTAGGGCTCATACTTTCACTAGTGCAATCTCTCGACAGTGCTAGCATAATTGAATCATATAACAATCCCTCAAAATGCGACAAAGAATCACTCCAAAGTTTCTATCAAAGAATGTAGGACGAAAACGTGTATCAACCCATATGCATAAATTACCCCAATGTAACCACGGGAATCCACAAGTTGAATACCAAAACATACATCAAGTAACTCAATAGAATACCCCTTTGTCACCACGGGTATCCACATGCAAGACATACATCAAGTGGCAAATCCAATATTCAATCCAACATAAAGAAACCTCAGAGAGCAAAATTCAATTCACCACAACAAGATAGAGAGGGAGAAACACTATATGATCCAACTTTATTAACAAAGCTCGTGGTACATCAAGATTGTGCCAAATCAAGAACATGAGAGAGATCAAACACATAGCTACTGGTACATACCATCAACCTCGAGGGTGACTACTCCCTCCTCATCATGGTGGCCGTCGTGATGATGAAGATGGCCTACGATGATGATTTTCCCCTCCAACAGGGTGCCGAAACAGGGCTCCAGATGGGATCTCTTTTGTACAAAGGCTTGTGGAGGCGGACTCGAAGTTCTAGAGTTATTTCTAGGGGTTTCCCTATATATAAGAATTTTCAGAGTTGAAATCATGTGAAAAGGAGTTACGATGGGCCCACAAGGCACTTGGCCACGGCCACCCCCTTGCCGTGCCCAAGTGGCTTTTGGACGCCTCGTGGCTCTTCTAGTCCTCCCACGTAGCTTCGGGGGTCTCTTTTGTTCCAAAAAAATGTCAAAAAGTTTTAGCCCATTCCGAGAACTTCTATTTCTGCACAAAAAGCAATATCGCGGTAGTTCTACTGAAAACAACGTCAGTCTGGGTTAGTTCCATTCAAATCATACCAAAACCATACAAAATTGTTGTAAACATGGCATGAATACTTCATAAATTATAGATACGTTGGAGACGTATCATCATCCCCAAGCTTAATTCTTGCTTGTCCTCGAGTAGGTAAATGATAAAAGAAATAATTTATGAAGTGTGAATGCTAGCATAGTGCATAAGTTTGATCAATGATAATTTCAATCACTTTTCCTAGCATCATAACAACAACTCTTTCTCATAAAACTCGTCATGATAAAGTAGCAACCAAATCACATGTTATGGTTCAAACAATGCACTATCTTGAAACTTAACGACCTATGTTCTTAGTCACCAAACAATTTCATGCATCTTATTCTCAACAAAGTCTAAGTAAGGGCTCCACATACCCAATTATCATTTAGTCTTCTATGATTGCTAGTACTCAAAGCATATTTTTAGAACAAACAGCATCCATCGAACATAGAGAAATATAGGGGCTTGATGTTTCGCCTCTCAACTTATTTATCATAGTGATAAATGTCAACAATAATAATTCATGATCAAATATATTTGAATGGCCATATGTGCCTGGATATTTTCCACCAAATGATTCTTGCAAACTAAAGAATAATTGAGGTTGGAATGAGAAATTGACTTAACAAAAATAAAATTAGCAGAAAAAGTAAAAGATAAGCCCTTCACAGAGGGAAGCATGGATTTGCAGAGGTGCCAGAGCTCATTGCTTAAAACAGAGATGAATACATTTTGAGAGGTGTACTTTTCCTATCAACGTCACGACCGAGAGTTCTCAATATCTTCCATGCTAAACACATTATCGGAGGTTCCCAAGTGGAAAGGTAAAATTTACTCCCCCCTCAACCATTCAAACACAAGCCATGGCTAGTCAAATCCTCGGGTGCCCTCCATACAATCAACTTTTCTGGGGAGTTTGTTTCATTATAATTTTTTTATTTTGATTACGGGACTGGGCATCCCAATTACCAGCCTCTCTCATGCAATGACAAGTGAATAAACACCCATCGTGAGAATTACCCACTTAGCATGGAAGATACTGACCACCCCCTGCCGCTTCATGAGCAGTACGGGCACGCAAAACAAATGCTTATTTGAATGATTAGAGGCGGCACATGCAAATTTACTTGGGACGACAAAGTAATACTGCATATAGGTAGGTATGGTGGACATTCATGGAAGAAACTTGGCTCAAGGAATTGGATGCACAAGCAGTATTCCCGCTTAGTACAGAGATTTTGGCTAGCTAAAGATTCTTACCAAGCACCGCATGTTGGATGATTCATAACAATATAACTTTGATGCAAATATACCCGACCATAACTCATTACATTGTCTTCCTTGTCCAACTTCAACTATTTTTCTCAAGGAAAATAATTAATGGGTATTCACAATCATAAAAGATGTCCAAGATAATATATTTTTATGTGAAAATTCTCTTTCATAAACTATCTTTCATGAATTGCTAGTATGACCAATATTGTGATTGTCAAACTCCAATAAATTTTACTTTCTAGAACCAATGTGAAACTACTACTAGGCATGATACAAGTATATGAAGCACATATAATTCCAACTTTATGATATTCAATTCATTCAACAATTTAGTCATAGGATACAAGTGAAGCACAAGAGTAAATGACAAACTACTCCAAAAAGATATAAGTGAAGATCAAATGAGTAGTTAAGTAAAAAGGTAGCTATATGAGGACTCTCTCTCTCTCTCTCATTTAAAATTTTCAGATTGGCTCATCATCAATCATGTTGACCCTCCATTTCTGTCTGATGCTATAGTGCATGATGGCATCGTTTACGCGGTCGACGCACATATGGCTTCCTATACTGGTGGAATCTATCGTCGTGTAATTGTCCTATCTCATCTCATGTTTACCTTATGAATACAAATGCCTATTGATCATTAGAAATTTAGAATAGATAGTATATCTATAACCACATCATTGCTATATGTTCCTCTCATTTCCTAGATTTTTATGACTACACATGTTATTGTTAGAGTTGATATGAGAACAATTGGCATCTAATGATTGTTAGGATATATATTATGAGTATAACCTCATGATTGCTATATGTTACTCTCATTTCCAAGATTTTTATAACCACGCATGTTATTGTTAGAGTTGATATGAGAACAGTAGTAACTGCTATGGTAGAATATGAGTAGGCCCTCGCATAGTTGTTTTCCTCTCATTTTTACATCATGTATGAACCATGACATATTGCTAGAATATGAAAGCCATTGTGATGTCTACTACGCAACTTTATTCTTGTAGAGTCGTGTCGGGCCTCCAAGCGCAGAGTTTTGTAGGATAGTAGCAAATTTTCCTCAAGTGGATGACCTAAGGTTTATCAATCCGTGGGAGGTGTAGGATGAAGATGGTCTCTCTCAAACAACCCTGCAACCAAATACAAGAAATCTCTTGTGTCCCCAACACACCCAATACAATGGAAAATTGTATAGGTGCACTAGTTCGGCGAGGAGATGGTGATAAAAGTGTAATATGGATGGTAGAAATATATTTTTATAATCCGAATAAATAAAAACAACAAGGTAGCAATCGATAAAAGTGAGCACAAAGGGTATTGCAATGCTTGAATATGAGGCCTAGGGTCCGTAATTTCACTTTGCAATCTCTCAACAATGCTAATAAAATTGGATCATATAACCATCCCTCAACGTGCGATGAAGAATCACTCCAAAGTTCTTATCTAGCGGAGAACATAAGAAGAAATTGTTTGTAGGGTAAGAAACCACCTCAAAGATATTCTTTCCGATCAATCTATCCTAGAGTTCGTACCAAAATAACACCAAGCTATTCTTTCCGATCGATCTAACCAAGAGTTCGTACTAAAATAACACCATATGATACACATCAACCAACTCTAATGTCACCTAGATACTCCAATGTCACCACAAGTATCCATGAGTTGATTATACTATATGAATCAAACAATTTCAGATTCATAATAATCCATGAGTATAGGCAGCCAAAACATATATCAAGTGAATCAATATAATACCCCATTGTCACCATGAGTATTCATAGGCAAGACATATATCAAGTGCTCTCAAATCCATAAAAGTATTCAATCTGATAAAACGAAATCTCAAAGGGAAAACTCAATTCATCACAACAAGATAGAGAGGGGTAAACACCATATGATCCAACTATATTAACAAAGCCCACGATACATCAAGATCGTGACATCTCAAGAATACGAGAGAGAGAGAGAAAGAAAGAGAGAGAGATTAAACACATAGCTACTGGTACAAACCCTCAGCCCCGAGGGTGGACTACTCCCTCCTCATCATGGTGGCCGCCGGGATGATGAAGATTGCCATTGGAGATGATTTCCCCATCCGCCAGGGTGCCAGAACGGGGTCTAGATTGGTTTTTCGTGGCTACAAAGGCTTGCGGTGGCTTCTGATCTAGGGTTATATTCGGGGTTTATGGAATATTTGGAAATTTATAGGGCGAAGAGGCGGTGCGAGACGCCACCGAGGTGGGCACAACCCACCAGGGCGCGCCTGGCCCCCCAGGCGTGCCCAGGTGGGTTGTGCCCCCCTCAGGGCACCCCTCTGGTACTTCTCTGGCCCATCTTGGGTGTTCTGGTCCATAAAAATTCTCCAAAAAATTTCAATGCGTTTGGACTCCGTTTGATATTGATTTCCTATGAAGTAAAAAACAAGCAAAAAACACCAACTGACACTGGGCACTATGTCAATAGGTTAGTCCCAAAAAATGATATAAAGTTGTTATAAAGTAATTGTAAAACATCCAAGAATGATAATATAACAGCATGGAACAATCAAAAATTATAGATACGTTGGAGACGTATCACATTGGCTTGATTTTTTTAAACTTGGGTTTGATTGTGACCACAATATTGCAATTCTCTAGCTATGATCGGTGTCACTGTTATAATAATCTTAATTCCACACATACTCTGAACATGAGTGTATAATTTTGTCATTTTGGTCTCCAATTTGATTTGTTGTAGCAGACGCGAATGCGCTGGCCTTCATAATTTCAGGACCTCGAAATATACAAGTCAATGGGTGGTGGTTTATCGCTCGTTCAACTAACGGTGGTCATTTGATGCTCATTCGCACATACCAAATTGACCAAACCATTTCATCAAACCACATGCAGTACAATGCCTGGGGCGTTCATGACTGTGATGGCTATGGCTGCTTCATGTTCGAGAAAGATCCCAGCTCCGTTGGGCCAGGCGTATTCAACCGGAGGCGGGTTTACAGCCTCGGCAACCACTCCATGTTCCTCGGGATCAATTATCCGATCATCCAACCAATCATCGATCATATCACCGGCGATGATTACCGTTCTATGCAACTTCCATTCGCCGGGGGGAACTGTGTTTACACATCGTACCATGGGTTTCATGAATCACCATATCCAGAGATTCGGTGACACAGCTTGTTGCCAGATGATCTTCAGTGTGTGAAAGGCATCAAGCTTCCAAGCGATGAATGACCATTGCAAACCCGACATGCAGCGATGTGGTTCATGCCAACAGCAAATATGCACAACTTGATTCGTAGTGATATCTAGACTGAGCCATGTATCCCGCTGCTGTAGCAAGACCCTCTTTTGTTGGATATAATGTACTGTAGTGGTTTGAAGGATAGATACCTTTTGGGATCAAATGCATCCTAACTCACCTGCGTAGCATGTACTAATAATGATGATGGTGATGTTGTGCATAAGCCATATATATATTCTACAAATCGATGATAGAATAATATTCTGCAATAATCTCGTACTGCCCGGAATAGAGATCTGGTACTGCTTCTGCATAATACAACCGTACTTCTTTTTCGTAAAGTCGGTACTGCTCTTCTGTACTTGCGTAGTAATTCACTAATAGATTCTAAACCGTCAATCGGAATTGTGCAAATGATATAACGTTGGAAAGCTACAGAAAATTCTCAACTCTTATATATTGTAACTTGCTTCACATTTTTTATTTTTTTATTATGAATTTTCAAAAAACAGAAATCATCACAAGCTGAATGAAAAGTGTTTCGAACGAAATTCTTTTAACCACTTATCGGAATATAGAAAATGATATACCGTTGAAAAGCTACTGAAATTTACAAACATTTTCATGTTTTAAGTTTTTTCAAATTTTGCACGGTTTTGGAACAGTTTTGAAAATACTAAAAAACTATTTTATTAAAAGATGATCATGGATCATTTTTTGGATATCAAAATGATGCAAATGATATTGCATTGGAAAGGTACTGAAATTCACATCTTTTTCGTGTATTAATGTTTTTCAAATTTTACATAATTTTTGAGCAGTTTTGAAAATACCGAGATTCATTCAAAATAGACGAACATTAATTGTATATTAATTTTTTGACCACTTCTCGGAATAGCGCAAATGATATACCGTTGGAAAGCTACTGAAATTTACAAACGTTTTTTTACTGCCCGACAATAAAGAAGTTTCTGTACTTCTCAAAGTGATTAAATTGTACTGCCCACAATTTTTTTCCAGAGAACTCAAATTCCCTCCACATGTACCTTTGTACTTCTGTGGAATATGAGTTTCTTACTGCCCGATAATAATAATAATAATAATTGTACTCCTCGAAATGAATAAGTTGTACTGCTCAGATTTATTTTAAAAGAACACAATTTTGCCTTGTACTTCTATGGAATACGGGTTTTGTACTGCTCTGCAATAATTTTTTTTGTATTATTCAAAATGATTAAATTGTATTGCTCGTAAAATATTTTACATAAGTCAGTTTCCTTTGACATGTATCTTGTACTTCTTGGGAATATTAGTTTTGTACTTCTTGATCTTATAGGGTTTGTACTTCTCAATTATATAATTTTTATTAAGGCTAGTTTTGCATTTTTATCTGCACTGCTGCTTCAAGATATTCTGTACTGCCGCTTCATCCAACAATACCGCTGAACCAAAGTATGGCATGCTGGTAAGCAGTATGACTTGTATTGCCCACAACTCACTTGTGTTCTACTCGTGCATATAACATCAACGCATAAAACCTAGGCTCGGATGTCACTGTTGGGGAACGTAGTAATTTCAAAAAAATTCCTACGCACACGCAAGATCATGGTGATGCATAGCAACGAGAGGGGAGAGTGTTGTCCACGTACCCTCGTAGACCGAAAGCGGAAGCGTTATGACAACGCGGTTGATGTAGTCGTACGTCTTCACGATCCGACCAATCCAAGTACCGAACGTATGTCACCTCCGAGTTCGCACACGTTCAGCTCGATGACGATCCCGGACTCGATCCAGCAGGTGTCGGGATGAGTTCCACGGCCGACGGCGTGGTGACGATGATGATGTTCTACCGACACAGGGCTTCGCCTAAGCACCGCTACGATATGACCGAGGTGGAATATGGTGGAGGGGGCACCGCACACGGCTAAGGAACGATCACGAAGATCAACTTGTGTGCCTAGAGGTGCCCCCCTCCTTCGTATATAAAGGGGTGAGGAGGAGGGGGCCGGCCAAGGGGGTGGCGCGCCCTAGGAGGGGGAAACCTACTCCAAGTAGGTTTGCCCCTCCCTTCCTAGTCCAAGAAGGAGGGGAAGGAAGGAGTGGGAGAGGGGAAAGGCAAGGGGGGCGCCCCCCCCTTCCTTGTCCTATTCGGACTAAAGGGGAGGGGCACGCCTCTTGCCCTGGCCGTCCCCTCTCTCTCTCCACTAGGGCCCAACAAGGCCAATTAGTTCCGGGGGGGGGGGTCCGGTGTCGAATATAGTCATCCAATATATCAATCTTTATGTCTCGACCATTTTGAGACTCCTCGTCATGTCCGTGATCACATCCGGGACTCCGAACAACCTTCGGTACATCAAAACTTATAAACTCATAATAAAACTATCATCGTAATGTTAAGCTTGCGGACCCTACGGGTTCGAGAACTATGTAGACATGACCTAGAACTGTTTCCGCTCAATAACCAATAGCGGAACCTGGATGCTCATATTGGCTCCTACATATTCTACGAATATCTTTATCGGTCAAACCGCACAACAACATACGTTGTTCCCTTTGTCATCGGTATGTTACTTGCCCGAGATTCGATCGTCGGTATCTCAATACCTAGTTCAATCTCGTTACCGGCAAGTCTGTTTACTCGTTACGTAATGCATCATTCCGTAACCAACTCATTGGCCACATTACTTGCAAGGCTTATAGTGATGTGCATTACCGAGAGGGCCTAGAGATACCTCTCCGACAATCGGAGTGACAAAACCTAATCTCGAAATACATCAACTCAACATGTACCTTTGGAGACACCTGTAGAGCTCCTTTATAATCACCCAGTTACATTGTGACGTTTAGTAGCAAACAAAGTGTTCCTCCGGTAAACGGGAGTTGCATAATCTCATAGTTGTAGGAACTTTGTATAAGTCATGAAGAAAGCAATAGCAACATACTAAACGATCAAGTGCTAGGCTAACGGAATGGGTCAAGTCAATCACATCATTCTCTTAATGATGTGATCCCGTTAATCAAATGACAACACATGTCTATGGTTAGGAAACATAACCATCATTGATTAATGAGCTAGTCAAGTAAAGGCATACTAGTGACATTAAGTTTGTCTATGTATTCACACATGTATCATGTTTCCGGTTAATACAATTCTAGCATGAATAATAAACATTTATCATGATATGAGGAAATAAATAATAACTTTATTATTGCCTCTAGGGAATATTTCCTTCAACCATTAGCCTAAGACGCACATATCGGGACCCCTACCCGAGATCTGCCAGTTTTGACACCGACATTGGTGCTTTCATTGAGAGTTCCTCTGTCGTCGCTGCAAGGTTTGATGGCTCCTTCAATCCTCAACAACACAGTCCAGGGTGAGACCTTTCTCCCCGGACAGATCTTCGTGTTCGGCGGCTTCGCACTACGGGCAAATTCGCTTGGCCAACTGGAGCAGATCGACAGTTACGCCCTTAGCCACCAGGCCAGGTTCGGAAACCTGAACTACACAGACGATATCCGCGGAGACTTGATCTTCAACGGGTTCGGGCCTGCGCCAGGAGCACCGGACAATCACGATGAGCACTGCTTAGACCTGCTGTCGGACAATGCTCGGGATATCGCCCCTGCAGGAGCCCCGGACCTAAATCCGGAGCGGATTGCGTTGCCCAAGGACGGGTGGATGGACCCCGCCCCGCAGGCCGCACACTCATCGGCGGTAGAGCTGAACACAGGCCTCACCCCCAAAGAAGCCTGTGACACAGGACCCCCGGACTCGTATCCGGCTGAAGATTCCAGTTTGCGCGCTCCCGAGCCCGCCGAACCTGGGTGGGCTCCGATAATGGAGTTCACCGCTGCGGATATCTTCCAGCACTCGCCCTTTGGCGACGTGCTGAACTCGTTAAAGTCTCTCTCTTTGTCAGGAGACTCTTGTCCAAACTATGTCGGGCTCGAGTGGGAAGCAGGTGACGAAGGAATTCGTTGCCCACCCACCACCCACTTCATTGCCACGGTCGATGATTTAACCGACGTGCTTGACTTCGACTCCGAAGACATCGACGATATGGACGACGATGCAGGAGAAGAACAGGAACCACCGCTCACGGGGCGGAGGACAGCCACCTCCTCATATGATATATATATATGGTGGACACTCCGAAGGAAACCAATGGCGATGAGGCAATGGAGGATAACCCCTCAGGGAAGAAAGCAGAGCATGGGCGTCGTCAGTGCCGCTCCAAGCCCCGCCACAGCAATACCGGCACCGGAGACGAAAACAATCCAGATGGTGCCGAAGACAAATACAACCCTGATCAGCCTACCTTCGAGCAGGCCGAGCAGGAAGACGGGAAGGTCAGCCCAAACGAACAGGCGACAGACGGATACCCGGAGGAAGACAACTACATGCCCCCCTCTGAAGATGAGATTAGCCTCGACGACGACGAGTTTGGCGTGCCTAAGGACCCCGTGGAGCAAGAGCGCTTTAAGCGCCGGCTCATGGCCACCGCGAGGAGCCTGAAAAAGAAGCAGCAGCCGCTCCAAGCTGATCAAGACCTGCTCACAGACAGATGGACTGAAGTCCTGGCAGCTGAGCAATATGGACTCGAGCTCCACACGGCTGACCGACCACCTCGTGGCCGGGATAAAATGGCATATCATCCCGAATACCAGCCCGCACCCCCACGCCAATACACTACAGCCCGGGGCAATAGGCAAGACCTGCAAGATATACTGGAAAACAAAGCAGGACAGCCAAGATCAATCTATGGATCGTGGGGGCGTGCCCCAACACGCGAACATGATCGTCACGTCGGACACACTATGAACAAGTCTGGCCGACCCGAATACAGCCACCCAGACTCATTCGAACTGCATAGCCACATAGCCCGACATAGAGGCGCCGCACACCCCCTCTGCTTCACTGACGAAGTGATGGATCATGAATTCCCAGAAGGATTCAAACCCGTAAACTTGAATCATACGATGGCACAACAGACCCCGCAGTATGGATCGCAGATTTCCTTCTCCATATTCACATGGCCTGCGGAGACGATCTACACGCCATCAAATATCTTCCCCTTAAGCTCAAAGGCCCTGCCCGACACTGGTTAAACAGCCTACCGGCAAATTCCATTGGCAGTTGGGAAAACCTGGAAGACGCGTTCCTGGACAACTTCCAAGGCACATACGTGCGCCCACCAGACGCCGATGACTTGAGGCACATCACTCAACAGCCCGGAGAGTCAGCCAGGAAATTCTGGACCTGGTTCCTAACTAAAAAGAACCAAATAGTCGGCTGTCCGGACGCCGAAGCCCTGGCGGCCTTTAAGCATAATATCCGTGACGAGTGGCTCGCCCGACACCTCGGCCAGGAAATGCCCAAGTCCATGGCGGCCCTCACGACACTGATGACCCGCTTTTGCGTGGGCGAGGACAGCTGGCTGGCTCGCAGTAGCACCACGCCACATTCCGGCACCTGAGACGTCCGCGACAATAACGGCAAGCCACGGTGCAACAGACATAAGCGACGGAACAACGATGACAACACTGAAGATACGACAGTCAACGCCAGATTCAGCGGATCCAAATCCGGTCAGCGGGAAAAGCCGTTCAAAAGAAACAATCAGGGACCGTCCAGTCTGGACCGCATACTTGAACGCTCGTGCCAAATTCATGGCAACCCGGACAAGCCAGCAAACCACACTAATAGAGACTGCTGGGTGTTCAAACAGGCCGGCAAAATAAACGCCGAAAACAAGGACAAGGGGCTGCACAACGACGATGACGAGGAGCCCCGACATCCGAACACAGGAGGACAGAAGAAATTTCCTCCCCAGGTGAAAACGGTCAACATGATCTACGCCACCCATATTCCCAAGCGGGAACGGAAGCGAGCACTATGGGACGTCTATGCGATGGAGCCAGTTGCCCCAAAATTCAACCCATGGTCAGCCTGTCCGATCACCTTTGATCGTAAGGATCACCCTACCAGCATCCGTCACGGCGGTTCAGCCGCATTGGTCCTAGACCCAATTATCTACGGATTCCACCTCACGCGAGTCCTTATGGATGGCGGCAACAGCCTGAACCTGCTTTATCAGGACACAATGCGCAAAATGGGCATCGACCCTTCAAGGATCAAGCCCACCAAAACCACCTTCAAAGGTGTAATTCTAGGAGTAGAGGCCCATTGCACGGGCTCCATAACATTGGAAGTGGTCTTCGGATCTCCAGATAACTTCCGAAGCGAAGAGTTAATCTTCGATATCGTCCCTTTCCGTAGTGGTTACCAGGCGCTGCTTGGACGAACCGCGTTCGCTAGATTCAATGCGGTACCACGCTATGCATACCTCAAGCTCAAGATGCCAGGACCTCGCGGGGTCATAACAGTCGACGGAAACATCGACCGCTCTCTCCGTACAGAAGAGCATATTGCAGCCCTCACAACAGAAGTACAATGCAGCCTTCTCCAGCAAACCACCAATCCGGTGACAACAACCCCGAACACCGTCAAGCGAGCCCGGAGCACCCCGCAACAGGATTGCCAGGCACGCCAAGAGCGCGACTAGCAGTCCGGCCTCCGCTCAAGCCCCATCAAAGCAGCATTCGTGCCGCGCGCACACAATTACGCACTCGAAATACCATGGGCATAGGCGGAGGCGCAACAGTGACTCAGTCAACAATGCGGTATTACCGCAACATACTTTAATAACCCCCCTTTATTTTTCAGGACACTGCTTTAGAGCAGCCTCTTCAGAAGAGCCGGATTATCGGACTTACACAGGAGAGAAAACCAAGGAGGCAACAGGCTCTGCGCACAAAGGACATACCCAGGTGGAATCTGTTCATGATCGTTATACCTGTTTTATATACCTACATGCAGCCTGCCCTTGGATAGGACATGTTAAATAGTCCTATTTACTTCTTCTTAAACGTATTATTCATCAATGGGAGATAATATATAGCGTCAGCTTATTATTCCTATTTGTGCATTTTTCTTATAAATGTTTGTTTAATATTGCATCCGTACACCTTGGTACGTTCAGTTTGCCAGGGGCTTCTTATGGCGCCCCATAATACGGCAAGACAAGTCCGAACACTTTCAACAGTGCGGCACCCCAAACTTATAGCACTATATGCATCAGCTCCGAATCATGTCTTGGGTCAATAGTTGGGTTTGCCCGGCTCCCTTGTTTTGGTACCTTACGTTCCGTTATATCGGCTAAGGTAGCGCAGGGAGAACTACTACGATTGTGTCCCGGTTCTTCCGGACGAGCACCTCAGTAGAGAAAGCCGAAAACAGACCGGCATGATGCGGCGAGAGCTGGTCGCTGTTCGAGAGGTCTTAAAATCCTTAAAGATTTTTTCCGCTTTAGGCGAGGAATCGGCTTTGTCCGATTTAGGTGTATATAGCGCCCCAATTCGGCTTTCCGAATTCTCGGGGCTTCGCCGAAATTTAAAATTGTAGAGTTCTATGGCTAAGTGAAAGTTATAAAGCCGCATAGTCTGATTGCCTTGTTCGCTGCTGTCGGTGTCAAAACTGGTGGATCTCGGGTAGGGGGTCCCGATCTGTGCTTCTTAGGCTGATGGTAACAGGAAGCGAGGGACACAATATTTACCCAGGTTCGGGCCCTCTCGATGGAGGTAAAACCCTACTTCCTGCTTGATTGATATTGATGATATGAGTAGTACAAGAGTAGATCTACCACGAGATCGTAGAGGCTAAACCCTAGAAGCTAGCCTATGATGATTATGATTGTGATCGGCCTTCTAAGGACCAACCTCTCTAGTTTATATAGACACCGGAGAGGGCTAGTACACAGAGTCGGTTACAAGGAAGGAAACACAATACCCGGATCGCCAAGCTTGTCTTCCACGCAAAGGAGAGTCCCATCCGGACACGGGACGGAGTCTTGAGTCTTGTATCTTCACGCTCCAATAGTCCGGACGAAGTATATAGTCCGGCCGTCCGGATACCCCCTAATCCAAGACTCCCTCAGTAGCCCCTGAACCAGGCTTCAATGACGATGAGTCCGGCGCGCAGTCTTATCTTCGGCATTGCAAGGCAAGTTCCATCTCCGAATACTCCAAAGTAATTATCAAACACTTAGACCGTGTCCGGATCTGCGAGATGATCCTCACATACCATCGTAGGGAACATAGCATAAATCTGATCTGCTGGCAATCTTCGTACGTCGTGCCCTTGACATCGTGGCCCAGTCCAACACGAACTGGTGTTTCCTGGCCCACCTTGACTCGCGTTGCGAGGCGGTTTTATTGGCATGCCCTGCCAAAGCAGAGATCGTGTTCCTCTCATTACGGGATCTTCCATCAATATGGGCGTGCGTAACCCCACGAAGACCATTGGTATGACTCTGTGTGTATTCAGATAAGTCTCAAGCGGTCACGCTGAGGACTCTTGATATTCAACCCCTTTATAAAGGGGCCGAGGCCTACACCTATTTTCCACCACCCTTGCTCCCCTTCGCATCTCGAGCTCTAGCACCCGAGACTCAAACTCCAACACCCCAGATCCTCCAATATGTCCGGATCCAACCTTCAAGGCTGGTGGGTAGCCTCCTCGATCCAAGAGGAGGACATTGCGAGGCTTAGGGAGGTCAGGTATCTGACTGCCGACATCCAGCACAGGCTTCCAGCTCCAGGGCAGGCCATCCCAACTCCCGAGCCTAATGAGAGCATCGTATTTGTCCCTCACTCCCTCCACGGCTTGGGCCTCACCCTTGATCCCTTTGTGAGGGGCTCATGTTCTATTACGGGTTAGATTTTCACGATCTAGCCCCGGACGCTATCCTCCACATTTCGTCGTTCATCATTGTGTGCGAGGCTTTTCTCCCCGTCACACCACACTTCGGCTTATGGCTCAAGACCTTCAATGTGAAGCCGAAGATGATCAAGGGGCGACATGCAGAGTGCGGAGGTGACATAATAAGCAGGAACACCGATGCCCCATGGCCAGAGGGTTCTTTCCCAGAAGTATCCGATGTGTGGCAGCGGAGGTGGTTCTACGTCACGGCTCCCAGAGGCACAACGTGGGTGGCCGCCCCCGACTTCTGCTCGGGCCCTCCGTCACAATTGGCGTCATGGACCAACGTAGGATGGAATTGGGGGCCCGCTAGTGATGTTCCAATACTACAGGGCCGTATCAGGGAGCTTCTTGAGAAGGACATTAACCTTGTCAGCATAATTCAAGTAATGCTAATCCGACGGATGTTGCCGTGCAAACGCCGGCCTCTCCGAATGTGGGAGTTCAATCTAGAGGGTCCGTGGACTATTAAGCACTTCCTCGGCCTGAAGCTCGAAGGGATGTGTAAATTATTCTTCGGACCACAAGTAAAGTGTCCGGACACCACCGAGGATGCGGGCCTAAGCTGCAATCGCCTAGATACCTAAGTAAGTAACCTTGAAACCGGACACTTTGTTTATATTTGTCATAGTCATTATTCTGAAAACCCTCCGTGTCCAGGAATGGCTCAGCAAGGCGGAGAGAATCAGGTGTCCAACGCCACTTCCCGAAGGCTCGCCTAGTCCACCCATTGTCAAGATGCTTGGCCGGGTGCTCAGCAAAATGCCCTCAGGAAAAGACGAAGGGAAGAACAGAGAAACCAAACTTCACATACTGCGCATCCAAACCGGGGGAATTGCTACCTCCCCCAAGGAGGATAGTCGGGAAGGGGAGTCTAAAGCCTCCTTCCCGCGCGGGAAGAAGAGGGCCGCCTCTAAAGACTTGGAGACGGAGGTGCCCAAACAAGGGAAGAAGGCATCACCAGGGGGCCCTGCCCCGAAGGGCGTCCTTACCGCGTCGTGCCCGCCAACGGGCCAGCCCTTCACCGAGCTGTAAGTTATCTGTAAATTCGAAGGTACTACCTTTCTCCAAGTACACTAACCAGGATCCATTCTTTGCAGTCCGGCTAACAGCTCTTCTCAACAGAGTTCGTATTCGGGGGATCTTCCTCCAAAGATGATGGGGAGTGAGACCCCACCAGCCTCTCTACCCCATGAGGCGGGCGACACCGAGGTGTCATCACGGAGGAGTCCGGATTTGCCGAAGCCAGAAGCTAATCCGTCAGCCGCCCTGAGTCCGGAGCGTTCGGCTCCCATGAGGGGCGATGAGAAGGGTCCAACACAGTTTGGTGTCCGGTCGGACATATTGACGGGCCTTCTGGAGCAAGCTATGCTCTTGGAGGAGCACCTCTCATTAATGAGCATGGTGCTCAAGAAGATTTCATCCACCATGAGCGGTTTGAATGAAGCATTTACGAGCCTGCTCAGAGGATTTGAGGTATGTAGTGAAAAATACACTATTTTTTGGCTGTGAGGCACGCGCTAGGTGTGCTCCATATGGATAGTAGCCCCTGAGACTCTGGTTGCCCACCCTAGGCGGCAAACAGGGGATCATATTGTGTAAGAACTGATTGTGCTGTACATATGCGCAGGTATCTAAGGATTCGGCGGCTGGCCAGTCCGTTGAAGTTGCCGAACTAAGGAGGCAGATTGGATCTATTGATGCCAATATCACACTGGTAAACGAGCGGCTTAACGAGTCACAAGGTATGTGCTCTGCTTTCCTTATTATGTTGTACAAGAAAATATGAGAGTGGCATAATACTAATGCGACATGCGTGGATTGCAAATGGTGATGCTGCCGTGGAAGCCCTGATGGCGGAACTTGCCCAGACCAAGGAACAAGCTCGGGCTAGCAATGTGGCTGCCCTAAAGGCGGCCGAAGAGTTGAGAGCCGAACAGGCTGCTCATCGCCGAAGCGAAGACAAGATAGCCGAAATGGCTGTTGAGTTGAAAAATGCCGCCGACCGGTATGAGCTCCTTGAAAAGGAGAATCAGGTTAATTCGACTGACCTGAACAAGGCACTTAATGCGGCCAAGGAGATGCGGACCGAAATCAGGGATGTGCGGGAGGAGCTTCGACAAGCCGGAAAAATCGTGGCTGGGAGCCCCTACTTGCTGCGGATGAAGTTTTTGGATCCGAAGTATGCTCTCCTGGATCGACGCTGGAGTCCTGAAGACGCCTATGCGGACTTGGCGAAGAGCACAACTGATGCCGCCAAGTTTTTCAAAGATCAAGGTGATAAAGAAGTGGAGAAGCTGTTCTGGTCCCAATTTAATGCTCCCGCGCGTCCATTGCCGTTTAGCGAGAAGATGGCTACTTTGGCGGAGTTTCATAGGTTGACCGGGCTTGCCATGCGGTCTGTAATAGACCATCTTTGGCCGAAGGGGCCGAAGCCGGACAGTTATTTTGGTTTGGTGCAACAATTCCTCGGTGCCGTATCTCAAATCGATGCCATGAGGAGGTCGGCGTGTATAGAGGGTGCACGGATGGCACTTGCCCGCGTTAAAGCATATTGGACAGATATGGAGGCCACCCTCATTGCGACCCAGAATCCGGCGGGAGGCCAGGATCCGGCCGAGCACTATTTGGAGCAGGTAACAGAAGGTTCTCGCTTAATAGAGGCTCAGTGCTCGAAGAATGTCATGTTTGAGTGACAACTCGTGTCATTGTAAAAACAATGTAATTTTGATTATGAGGCTATACTTATACTTTTTGCCCGAAAGTATTATTGTGCCTCCTGCGCGGCCGTTTTTATGTATACGTGTAATTCTAAAAGTTAGCAGTCGTTGGCTTCAGCCCCCACGCATACAATGCAGGGGTGTTCACGAAAAATATGCATAATCACACTTGATCCAACGTCTTGGTCCATTAAGGAGGTGATTGCACGTCGAACTAGGCAACCGGACTATATAGCTGTAACACTTTCACTTAGCCATAGGAGTTTGACGGTGGGACTACTATGTAGCCGCTAGTACTTTTGCATGCATCTGAATATGGGCACATGCGTACATGGCCGGGAAACGGCCTTCGCTAATGCAGATGAATCCTAAAGATTCCGGTAAGTCTTCGAGTGGTTGAACAGTCTCTCGTTGTATCATGACAACCAGTTTTCGGCTTTCTCTACTGAGGTGCTCATCCGGAATAACCAGGGCACAATCGCAGTAGTTCTCCTTTGGCTGCCTTAGCCGATAAGAACGGAACGTAAGGCAGCAAACCCAGGAGCCAGGCAAACCCAACATTTGACCAAAGACATGATTCAGAGCTGATGCATATAAGGCCAAACTCGTGACGCCGAACACTCCCGAAGGTATTCGGACTTTGTAATAGAAAATGGGCTGAAGAACGCCCTTTCATTATAAACCCTGTATTTCCTGGTACGTGCATTGGTCTATCGTGGCGAAATGCCAGTAACGGCAGTATCCTCTGTGGGTATAGTACCAATGGGATGTGTAAACAACGAGGCAACATAAAAGGTTTACGCAGGGGCTTAATCTAAAGAGAAACCTTTGAACAGGGCCCTGCTGCACGTCTGTGCCTTTGTCTCCATTGTGCCGTTTCCTGGAAGGGTGTCGCACGCATTGCGTCTGTAAAAAACAAAAACTCATGTAGAAGAGTACGACATAAGCATGCGATGGATGGTAAAAGTGTAAGGCGTTGGCCTGTAAGTAAGGTCAGGCCAACGGTGGGGTTTTACTAAATATTTATAGCCCCTGGTGTCCTTTATGGGATTACATATACGGCGCCCTGGCTCATTTTTATCCGGGCTGTCGGACTCGTCTAACCGTGTCCGTGGTCTTAACAACCAGTCATGCTTTCTGATATCGGAGGCCGCTTAGAGTCCGGCCGCTAGAGCCGTCGCGTATTCCTCCGCGCGTGAAGAGCGCTCTGTGTTTCCATTAATGGTGATGACCACGTGGACCGGGCATCTTGAGTGTAAGGTAGGCATAGTGTGGTACTGCGTTGAAGCGGGCGAAGGCCGCTCTTCCATGCAATGCGTGATAGCTGCTTTGGAAGGGTGCGATGGTGAAGAGTAGTTCTTAAGCTCGAGTTGCTCGGGAGCGAATGTTACCTCCAGTATGACGGAGCCCCTGCCGTAGGCTTCAACGCCTGGTATCACCTCTTCAAAGGTGGTGTTGCTTTGGCTAATTCTGGATGGGTCTATCCCCATCCTGCAGACAGTGTCCTGGTATATTAAATTGAGACTACTGCCGCCGTCCATGAGGACATGGGTGAGATGGTATCCGTCGATTATTGGGTCAAGCACCAAGGCCTCTGATCCTCCGCGCCGAATACTAGTCAGGCAGTCCGTGTGATCGAAGGTGATCGGACAAGCCAACTAGTAGTTAGGTGTGGGTACGATGGGCTCTATAGCGTACGCGTCTCTGAGCGCGCATTCGTGCCCTCTCGTGGATGTGTGAGTCGCGCGGATCATGTTTACTGTTTTAACCTCTGATGTGAATTTTTTATGTCCCCCAGTGTTCGGCTGGCGAGGTTCATCCTCGTCTTCACTTGGTGTTTCCCTTCCTTGTGTTCTCGTGATTTAATTTGCCGGCCTGCTTGAAGACCCAGCACTCTCTGTGCGTGTGGTTCGCAGGTTTGTCGGGGGTGCCGTGAATTTGGCACAGTCTGTCCAGGACTCTGTTCAGACTGGACAGTCCCTCTTTACTGCCTTTAAATGGCTTCTTTTGCTAATCGGGTCGAGAGCCCCTGAATCCGGCGTTAACCGTTGTGTTGTCCGGGCTCTCTTCCTTGTTTTGACGTTTGTTTTTATTGCGCCGTGGCTTCCCATTGCCATCCCTTATTTCGGATGTGCTTGGGTCGCTGGTGCCTTTACGGGCCAACCAGCTATCTTCGCCCGCACAAAAGCGGGTCATAAGGCTTGTTAAGGCTGCCATTGTCCTTGGCTTTTCTTGGCCGAGGTGTCTGGCGAGCCACTCGTCGCGGATGCTGTGTTTGAATGCCGCTAAGGCTTCGGCATCCGGACAATCGACAATTTGATTTTTCTTAGTGAGGAATCTATTCCAAAGCTTGCGGGCGGACTCTGCGGGCTATTGGATTATGTGACTTAAATCGTCCGCATCCGGAGGCCGGAC
This sequence comes from Aegilops speltoides, assembly GCA_021437245.1. NCBI lineage: Eukaryota > Viridiplantae > Streptophyta > Magnoliopsida > Poales > Poaceae > Aegilops > Aegilops speltoides. The sequence goes on from CM038144.1 coordinate 331,207,901, forward strand.
ATAAGTCCCTTGAAAATTGGCCCTGAAAGCATCCTCGAGTTCCTCCCAACTCCCAATTGAATTTTCGGGGAGGCTTTTCAACCAGTGTCGAGCTGGTCCCTTCAACTTGAGGGGAAGGTATTTGATGGCGTTGAGGTCATCCCCACGAGCCATATGTATATGCAGGATAAAATCCTCGATACAGACCCCTGGGTCAGTCATTCCGTCGTATGCCTCTATGTTCACAGGTTTAAAACCCTGTGGAAATTCATGGTCCAGTACTTCTTCGGTGAAGCACAGGGGGTGAGCGGCCCCTCTGTATCTGGACGTGCTGTGGCATGCCGTCAGCTGTTGTTGTGTCCGGAATTTATTTTGAACTGGTATTCGATTGGTATGATCGTTTTGGTGACCATAGTCCCGCGCCGGGGTGTGTCCTTTAGATCCGTAGATGGACCTAGCTGCACCGGCTTTCTTATCCAGGTGCTCATGTAAATCGTGCGCGGCGTCGGTAGCTGCTCTGTTGCAGTTATGAAGTGGTACGACCGGCCTCCTGGTCGTGTTGTTCTTTGGTGGAACGGCCTCGTCGTCGAATTCTGGCAGCAGCTCTTTGTATGGCGATCGTCGCCGTATCTTTCCTTAGTGTCTAGCACTTTATTCCATCTGCGATTGAGCGTTTCCTGTGCGGCTTTTAGCCGTTGCTTCTGCTTCTTTAGACTTCTTGCGGTGGCCATAAGATTTCTATGGGGGTCATCTCGTTCCATGCGTGCGTCGTCATCCGGACTGTGTTCTTGTCCTGGGGCGGTTTGATGAACTCGTCCATCGGGATCATTGTGAGCTGGCGTCTGCTCCGAACTGTGTTCGGCGTGACCTGGCTCGTCCTGCTCCATCGTTGGGTCCGTATGGTCATTGTTGCCTTCGAAGTTGACAGGGATGTCGATCTTTCTGGCGCTCTTGTCACTATTTTTACCGTTGCCGGACTTGGAGCGGCGTCTGCGCCGTCGCTTTGGTTTTTGCCCGGGGGTTTTATCTTCCGGATTGTCGCCGTCGTCCTCCTTAGGCGTGTCCACCATGTATATATCGTACGACGGGGTGGCTGCCCACCGTCCTGTAAGCGGTGGTTCCTGTTCTTCTCCTGCATCGTCGTCCATACCGTCGATGTCTTCAGAGTCGAAGTCAAGGACGTCGGTTAGACCATCGACCGTGGCAATGAAGTGGGTGGTGGGTGGGCAACGAGTTCCTTCGTGGCCAGCATCCCACTCGAGCCGGACATAGTTCGGCCATGAGCCTCCTGAAAAAGAGAGAGACTTTAACGAGTTCAGCATGTCACCAAAGGGCGAGTGCTGGAAGATATCCGCAGCGGTAAACTCCATTATCGGAGCCCAGCCAGGCTCGGCGGGCTCGGGAGCGCGCGTACCTGAACCTACAACCGGATACGAGTCCGAGGGTCCGGAGTCACAGGCTTCCTTAGAGGTGAGGCCTATGTTCGGCTCTACCACCGATGAGTGTGTGGCCTGCAGGGCGAGGTCCATCCACCCGTCCTTGGGCCACGCGGTCTGCTCCGAATCTAGGTCCGGGGCTACTGCAAGGGTGATATCCCGAGCCTTGTCTGACAGCGGGTCTAAGCCGCGCTCATCGTGACCGTCCGGCGCTCCTCGCACATGCCCGATTCCATCGATCAAGTCTCCGCGGACATCGGCCGTGTAGTTCAGGTTTCCGAAACTGACCTGGCCAGGGGCGTAGTTGTCGATCTGCTCCAGTTGGCCAAGCGAATTGGCCCGCAGCGCGAAGCCGCCAAATACGAAGATCTGTCTGGGGGGAAAAGTCTCACCCTGGACCGTGTTGTTGACGATTGAAGGCGCCATCAAGCCTTGCAGCGGCGACACAGAGGAACTCTCAATGAAAGCATCAATGTCGGTGTCAAAACCGGCGAATCTCAGGTAGGGGGTCCCGATCTGTGCGTCTTAGGCTGATGGTAACAGGAAGCGAGGGACACAATGTTTACCCAGGTTCGGGCCCTCTCGATGGAGGTAAAACCCTACTTCCTGCTTGATTGATATTGATGATATGAGTAGTACAAGAGTAGATCTACCACGAGATCATAGAGGCTAAACCCTAGAAGCTAGCCTATGATGATTATGATTGTGATCGGCCTTCTAAGGACCAATATCTCCGGTTTATATAGACACCGGAGAGGGCTAGGGTTTACACGGAGTCGGTTACAAGGAAGGAAACACAATATCCGGATCACCAAGCTTGTCTTCCACGCAAAGGAGAGTCCCATCCGGACACGGGACGGAGTCTTGAGTCTTGTATCTTCACGCTCCAATAGTTCAGACGAAGTATATATTCCAGCCGTCCGGATACCCCCTAATCCAGGACTCCCTCAGCTGCGCTAGACACCTCCTTAAGGGACCAAAAATTTGGATAAAGAGTGTCCGGGTTTTCCCAGGAACACCCCGGTACTAGTTACGTGGGGGCAGAAGCCGACGACTGGCCTACTTTCAGAATTTTATAAACAGCCGCACAGAAGGTAATATTTTAAATCACAAAGCGCTATATAGTGCAAATAACTTCGTCTTTATATTACAAAAACGATAGAAGTACATTCATTCAAAGATCGTGTTCTTGGTACATTCTTCGGCCACGAGACGAGCACCCTTCATAACGCCATCATAATATTTTTCGGGACAGCGATGCGCCTTGCCCTCTGGCGGCCCGTCCTTCACCAGCTTCTCTGCATCCAGCTTGCCCCAATGCACCTTCGCACGGGCAAAGGCCCTGCGGGCACCTTCAATGCAAACGGATCGCTTGATCACTTCAAGCCGCGGACATGCATTTACCATCCGCTTGATGAGGCCGAAGTAGCTAGTGGGCAGGGGCTCACTAGGCCACATCCGGACTATGAAATCTTTCATAGCCACTTCGGCCGCCGTGTGGAGTTCAACCAACTACTTCAGTTGGTCACTTAGAGGCATCGGGTGTTCGGCTCCAGCATACTGGGACCATAACAACTTCTCCGTTGAGCTCCCCTCCTTGGCACGGTAGAACTCCACGACATCTGATACGCTGCGTGACAGATCTGCGAATGCCCCTGGAGAGCTTCGAATTCGGGTAAGTAAAAGAAACGCCTCCTCCACATGCTTGCTTTGCATAAAGAATGTCTTACCCGCTGCTATCTTCTTGGCGCCTGGATTTCCTGCTGGGCCTTTTCGGCTTTGACCTTGGTGTCTTTCCTACTCGCAAGGGCTTTCGCAAGCTCAGACTCCTTTGTCTTGAGGTCACGCTCCAAGGACTCGAACTTCTTGCCGAGATCCGGGAGCTCTTGTTGTACCTCGCCCACCCTAGCATTTTGCTTTTCGTGCTCAATGCGCTCCAGGGCCGCTCTGTCTTTGGCCTTGGACAACGCTTTCTTCAAGGACGCCACTTCAGTTGTGGCCCCTATTTCAAAGTCACGACGCTTTGTCGTCAGAATCACCAATTTTGTCTACTCTTTATAATATGTGAACGGGGTATCACTCACCTTTGTTCTCTTTGAGCTGCCTCTTCATGAGGCCGAGCTCTCCCTGGGCCTGCTCCAGGTCCCGTTTGAGTCCAGCGACCTCGGCTGTGTGGGCCGCAGCGGCAAGCGGCACTGCCTGCTTATTCACATACACACCTACTATTAGACTCCCGCGGATTATAATCGAACCTCCATTTGGCTTTTCGTTCCGAACACCAAATAGAGTATCAGGGGCTACTACCTATCGGGTGGTAATTTCACACATTTCTGATTACTTACCTCAAAGCCCGTCAGGAGGCTGGTGCAGGCTTCGGTTAGTCCGCTCTTGGCAGACAGAACCTTTTGAATCACCGCACTCATAAGAGTATGGTGCTCTTCATCCATGGAAGTGCCGCGAAGCGCTTCCAACAGACTATCCGACGCCCCTGGCGTAACGGAAGTCGTCGGCACGGATGGCTCTCCCTCCCTAGCGAGGGGCCGCCTGCCCGAGTCCGGAACCATGGGAGGTTCCGGTACAGTATCCGGCTGAGAGCCCGGCTTGCTGCGGCTCTCGTCGGCATGATCCGCAGGGATCTTATACGTCGTGTGCCCGGCATCTGGAATACTGCCTTGGGGCGTCTCCAGGGTCACCTCCCCTGCTCGGAGAGCCTTGGGGACAACACCTCCGTGTCATCCGCAGGCCGAGGAGTAGTGGCCGTCGGGAGTGAGTTCATCGCTGAATCACTCAAGGACCCATCCGAAGATGATACCTCGGGATGGACCGTGGCCGGACCGCATATACGTTCGGCGTTATAACAAGACTATGAAGCGAAGTCGCGCTAAAGCATAATAGAGTGGGGATACTTACGATCTTGCTAGGGGCTTCCCCCTGGGCAGCCACTCTTCCTCGCTATGAGCGGCCGTGGTGGAGTAGTCCGGAAGGGACGCCTTTCCCTTCGTGGACGTCCTAGCCTCCCCCTTTGGGGCGGCTTTCCTCTTCTTCTCCTTCACAGTGCGGGAGGCAAGGTTTCTTTGTGTTTTCCCCCGCCTCCGCGGGGGGAATATGCCTCGTCGTCTTCGGATGACGAGGGTATGACGGCCTTGCGCCGGGGGCCCTTCCCGGTCCCCTGGTCCGCCTTCTTAGGCCCCCCATCCTCTCCGGATGGGGCGGCGCCTTCCTCTTCTTCCTCCCCTTCGGGGGAGGAGTGTGCCTCGTCGTCTTCGAACGAGGCGTCCGGTACGACCTTACGCCGGAGACCCTTCCTGGTCCCCGGGCTTTTCCGGCGCCTTGTAGGGCCCCGGGACTAGCATCTCCGTCAGGAGAGCATCTGCTGGACCTTCTGGCAGTGGAGTCGGACAGTCAATCCGCTCTGCCATCTCCACGTATTCCTGATCGAATACGCACAATGACTTAAGATTCCCCCATGAGTGCATTGGGAAAAACTGAATCCGGTGGTAGTCAGAAAACTCATCGGATAGGGGATCCGCGCGGCGTGAAGTCCGCGATCCTCGGATGTAGGAGGAGGTACCTCAGAGGCCTTGAACAGTGCCTTCCATGCGTCCTTGTGCATCATGCCGTAGAGCTTTCGAAGCGTCTGGTGTTCGGCCGGGACGAACTCCCATAGATTGAATACCCGTCTTTGGTACGGGAGAATCCGGCGGACAAGCATGACCTGGACCAAGCTTGATTTTCTTGTCCTTCATATTCTTGACGCAGTTTTGAAGACCGGTCAGCTCTGCAGGCTCGCCCCAGGCCAGGCCCTTCTTTTCCCAGGAGGTGAGCCGCATGGGGATTCCGGATCGGAATTCAGGGGCCGCCACCTAGTTGGCGTCGCGCGGCTCAGTGATGTAGAACCACCCCAATTGCCACCCTTTCACGGTCTCCGCGAAGGAGCCGTCAAGACAGGTGACGTTGGGCATCTTGCCCACCATGGCCCCTCCGCACTCCGCTTGCTGGCCGCTCACAATCTTTGGCTTCATGCAGAAGATTCGTAGCCACAAGCTAAAGTGAGGCTTGATGCGGAGGAAGGCCTCGCACACGACGATAAACGCCGAGATGTTGAGGATGAAGTTTGGGGCTAGATCATGGAAATCTAGCCCGTAGTAGAACATGAGCCCGCGGATGAAGGGATGAAGTGGAAATCCCAGTTAACGGACGAAGTGGGCGAGAAACACGACCCTCTCATGGGGTTCTGGAGTTGGAATGATATGCCCTTCGTCCGGTAGCCGGTGCGCCATGTCTGCGGCCAAGTATCCGGCTACCCAGAGCTTCGCAATATGCTCCTCCTTCACGGTGGAGGCCACCCATTTGCCTCCTGCTCCGGACATATTCGGTTGTGCGGAGAAGGCGTGAGTTAGGGCGCTAGAGCTCGAGAGTGTGAGAATGGGTAAGCAGAGAAGGAAGAAGGCGTGGGTGAAATGGGGAATCCTTATCCTTTCTAGAGGCGACGAAAGCGGTGTGTCTCCCCACTTGCCCGTTGAGAATCGCTTATTTCCCAAGCGCCACGATTGATGGCGCGGTTGTATTACCCATACCTGTATTGATGAGAATCCCATGACAAGGGGACATGATCCCTGCTTTGACAAGACGTGTCAAGGAAACCGCCTCGCAATATGCGCTGTGGCTGGTTGTGGAAAAACGGTTCGAATAATGACCCGACCGTAGTGTCATGTCACGTTGTCCAAAAAGATTGTCAGCGGGTTACATTTGTGAAATATCATTCTCTCTACGGTGGTGTGTGAAGATCATCTTGCAGATCCGGACACGGTTTAAGTGTTCGATAATTACTTTGGAGTATTCGGAGATGGAACCTGCCTTGCAATGCCGAAGACAAGACTGCGTGTCGGACTCATCGTCGTTGAAACCTAGTTCAGGGGCTACTAAGGGAGTCCTGGATTAGGGGGTATCCGGACAGCTGAACTATTGGAGCGTGAAGATACAAGACTCAAGACTCTGTCCCGTGTCCGGATGGGACTCTCCTTTGCGTGGAAGACAAGCTTGGCGATCCGGATATTATATTTCCTTCTTTGTAACCGACTCCATGTAAACCCTAGCCCTCTCTAGTGTCTATATAAACCGGAGAGTTTAGTCCTTAGAGGCCCGATCACAATCATAATCAACATAGGCTAGCTTCTAGGGTTTAGCCTCTACAATCTCGAGGTAGATCAACTCTTGTACTACTCATATCATCAATATCAATCAAGCAGGAAGTAGGGTTTTACCTCCATCGAGAGGGCCCGAACCTGGGTAAACATTGTGTCCCTTGCCTCATGTTACCATTAGCCTAAGACGCACAGATCGGGACCCCCTAACCGAGATCCGCCAGTTTTGACACCGACAATGGCCTCGACCCGGGCTAGGGCGACATCGGCGGCATGGACGGCAGCTCGAGAACTCTTGGTGTTTGCAGCTACCATTGCAGCATCAGCTACCACACACGCCCTCCCGGCGGATGCGGCCACGCTCAATGCGGATATGGCGGCACTCTCAGCGTAGGCAGCCGCGCTCTCGGCGCAGGCGGTGGCGCTCAAGGAGGATACAACCATCGTACGGGCCTCCACGAAGCGTTTCCATGGCGTCATCTTTGTAAGAAGGGGTTGCGGGAATGGGGATCGGGATCCATGGATTCGAGGGTTGCTGGCACTGACGAGCCGGCGAAGCTTAAGGAGGAAGACTTAAATAGACCCACGAATTTTCATCGCAAACGGTTCCTACAAAAAACTATGTGTGATGTTGTTGATATTTTTTATTAGCTGTGAAAGACGAATTTGGAGTAAAGTGGCAAGGGATGGTGTTTTAAATGTATGAGAATTTTTTTATTACTAATACAACTGTCATGTCAAATTTTGGAAAATTTCAGGGGTCATTTGACCTTTTAAGACATTTAAGTGATTTTCTAGCCATTTAATGACCGTAATTCAAATTTGAACTACATGTACATCCAACAGCTAACCATAATGGTTTGAAAAGTCATATTTTGTGTACTTGTGTGTGAGTTAATTCCATGTGCAGTAAATTGGAAGGAATTTTCAAACATATTGGTCTCACAGCTATGACACAATTAAGCATGGAGTGTCATGGCATTTAAATTCCAAAAAATCAAAAAAAGATCAGAAACACATGAAACCTTGCTTGATGTAATGTCATGCCACCAAGATGACGGGGTAATTTTTTTGGCATGTTTGACGAAAGTTTGGACACACAAACCCCTCACAAACTAAAGCAACTCACTAGAAGGCTCGTGGTTCCGAGAGGGAACAATGCATGTTTGATGAAGAACAGGTGATAGCTTCCTCTTACGGGCTTCAAAAAAATTCTACAGTTAATATGCACTAATACAACCGTCGTGTCAAAATTTGGAAAATTTCAGGGGTCATCTGACCTTTTTAAGACATTTAAGTGATTTTCTAGGCATTTAATGACCGTAATCCAAATTTGAACTACATCTACATGCAACGGCTAACCATAATGGTTTGAAAAATCATATTTGTGTACTTGTGTGCGAGTTAATTCCATGTGCAATAAATTGGAAGGAATCTTCAAACATATTGGTCTCATGCCCTAGACACATGCATGGAGTGCCATGGCATTTAATTTCAAAAAAATAAAAAAAGATCAGAAACACATGAAACCTTGCTTGATGTAATGTCATGCCACCAAGATGATGTGGTAAAAATTTGGCATGTTTGACGAAAGTTTGGACACACACCCCTCACAAACCGGAGCAACTCACTAGAAGGCTCGTGCTTCTGAGAGGGAACAATGCATGTTTGATGACAAACAGGAGATAGCTTCCTCTTGTGGACTTCAATTTTTTTTACATTTAACGTGCACTAATACAACTGTCATGTGAAAATTTGGAAAATTCTAGGGGTCATTTGAGCTTTTAAAGACATTTAAGTGATTTTCTTGCCATTTAATGACAATAATTCAAATTTGAACTACATCTACGTGCAAGAGCTAACCATAACGGTTTGAAAAATCATATTTGTGTACTTGTGTGCGATCTAATTCCATGTGCAGTAAATTAGAAGGAACTTCAAATATATTGGTGTCACGGCATGGACACATGCATGGAGTGCCATGGCATTTAAATTCCAAAAAGTTAAAAAATGATGAGAAAAACACGAAACCATGCTTGATGTAATGTTATGCCACCAAGATGATGTGGTAAAAAAATTGGCCTGTTGATGAAAGTTTGGACACACACCCCTCACAAACCGTAGCAACTCACTAGAAGGCTCGTGGTTCCGAGAGGGAACAATGTATGTTTGATGACGAACATGAGATAGCTTCCTCTTATGGCCTTCAAATTTTTCTACATTTAACATGCACTAATACAACTGTCATGTGAAATTTTGGAAAATTATAGGGGTCATTTGAACTTTTAAAGATATTTAAGTGATTTTCTAGCCATTTAATGACCGTGATTCAAATTTGAACTACATCCACATGCAACGGCTAACCATAACGGTTTGAAAAATCATATTTTTGTGTACTTGTGTGCGAGTTAATTCCATGTGTAGTAAATTGGAAGGAATTTTCAAACATATTGGTGCCACGGTCTGGACACACATGCTTGGAGCTCCATGCCATTCAAATTCCAAAAAATAAAAAAAATGATTAGAAACACATGAAACCTTGCTTGACGTAATGTCATGCCGCCAAAATGATGTGGTAAAATAATTGGCCTTTTTGAAGAAAGTTTGGACACACACCCCTCATAAACCGGAGCAACTCACTAGAAGGCTCGTGGTTTCGAGAGGGAACAATGCATATTTGATGACGAACGGGCGATAGCTTCCTCTTATGGGCTTCAAAAAAATCTACAGTTAACATGCACTAAAACAACTGTCATGTCAAAATTTGGAAAATTTTAGGGGTCATTTGACCTTTTTAAGACATTTAAGTGATTTTCTAGCCATTTAATGACTGTTATCCAAATTTGAACTACATCTATATGCAACGGCTAACCATAGCGGTTTGAAAACAATATTATGTACTTGTGTGCGAGTTAATTCCATGTGTAGTAAATTGGAATGAATTTCAAACATATTGGTGTCACGACTTGGACACATGCATGGAGTGCCATGGCATTTTAATTCCAACAATTAAAAAAACATCAGACGATGTACATATCTGGTGGTCAAGAAAGAAAATTTAAAGATCTGGCCAGACAACCGGGCCCCACACGATTGGCACTCTACGCGGGATATTAATCAGACACGGTTTTGCATTGGAAAACGTCAGCTATTAAGTTCACACATGGATTTTGCTGCGGGGATCGTGTATAATTCAAACTACAGTACTCGTAAATTCCGGCGACCGACGTGTGTACTGTTGCCGTCGATCTAGATTCCGGCCGCCGATAAATACTACCTTACTCACGCCGTCCTGCCCTCTCTCATCTACATCCTTCCCTCGCTCACCCTCTCTCTCTCTCTCTCTCTCTCTCTCTCTCTCCAATCTCGGCCATTGATACATCTCCAACGTATCTATAATTTATGAAGTATTCATGCTATTATATTATCCATCTAGGATGTTTTATATGCATTTATATGCTATTTTGTATGATTTTTAGGACTAACCTATTAACCTAGAGCCCAGTGCCGGTTTCTGTTTTCTCCTTGTTTTTTAGTTCTACGAAAAAGGAATACCAAACGGAGCCAAATTAACGTGCCAATTTTTGATGAATTTTTATGGACCAAAATAAGCCCCTGGAGTGCAAGAGTTGGGCCAGAAGAGTCTCGGGCTGCCCACGAGGGTGGGGGGCGCGACCCCCTGCCTCGTGGACAGCCCGGAGACCCCCTGACTTGAAATCAATGTCAACCTCTCCTATAAATACAGAAACCTTCGGGAAATAACCTAGATCGGAAGTTCTGCCGCCGCAAGCCTCTGTAGCCACGAGAAATCAATCTAGGCCCTCTCTGGCACCCTGCCGGAGGGGGCCATCATCACCGGAGGCCATGGAGGAGGATCCCAGAGGGGCCATCATCGCCATGAAGGCCAAGGACCAGAGGGAGAACCTCTCCCCATCCAGGGGGGAAGCCATGGAGGAGGAAGCACAAGGGGGAGGACCTCTCCTCCTCTCTCTCGGTGGTGCAGGAGTGCCATCGGGAGGGGAATCATCGCCATGGTGATCGTCTTCATCAACATCACCATCATAATCACCACCTCATCTCTTTTACGTGGTCCACTCTCCCGCACCCCGCTGTAATCCCTACTTGAACATGGTGCTTTATGCCACATATTATGAACCAATGATGTGTTGCCATCCTATGATGTTTTTAGTAGATATCTTTTGTCTTTGGGTTGATTGATGATCTAGATTGGTACGAGTTGCATGTTTTACTTTGGTGCTGTCCTATGGTGCCCTCCGTGTCGCGCAAACATTAGGGATTCCCACTGTAGGGTGTTGTAATATGTCCATGGTTTACTTATTGTCTGTGTTGCGTGAGTGAGTGAAACACAAACACGGATAAGTGGGACGTGGCATATGGGAATAAAGGGGACTTGATGCTTTAATGCTATGGTTGGGTTTTACTTTAATGATCTTTAGTAGTTGCGGATGCTTGCTAGAGTTCCAATCATAAGTGCATATGATCCAAGAAGAGAAAGTATGTTAGCTTATGCCTCTCCTTCATATGAAATTGCAATGACGACCACCGGTCTTGTTAACAATTGCCTACGATAATTCCGCACAGCGATCCATCATTATTCCACTCTCGCTATTTATAATATTTAGTAATATATTCTAACTTTATGATAATAGCACCTACTTTTATATTTTAGCTCTCCGATATCATGCAAAGTTATCCTCTTCATACGCACAACGTAGTTTTATTTCTCGTATCTAGTTGGAAGCAAACGTTCGGTGTACGTAGAGTCGTATTAGTGGCAGCTAGGACTTGAGAGAATATTGATCTTACCTTTAGCTCCTTGTGGGTTCAACACTCCATACTTATCACTTCCACCTTTGGAAGTTGCTACGATGATTCCCTGCACTTGGGGATTATCAAGCTCTTTTCTGGCGCCGTTGCCGGGGAGCAATGGCGTGGGGTTGATATTCTCGTGTGTGCTTGTTTGCTTTCTCCACTAAGTAGATTTTGTTTTTCCTTTTTGTTTCTGTTTGGTTGTGGGTGAAACATACAAAAAAAATTAAAGAATGAAAATACCAAAAAAAATACTTGTCTCTCATGCCTAAAAAGGTTTTTCAAATAGAGAAGTGATTGGAAAGTTATGCATTGAAGAAGTGAGGGTCGACCTTGAGCACTTGTGTTCATGCTCACGGAAACAATGTAGAATTTTTCATGGAAGTTTCTCTGTAAATAATTATCCCCTTGTATATATCCTTTGTATAATAAAAATAATGTGTCAAGTTTTGGTTTTAGGATGATTAGATTGCTTGTTTACTATGTGCAGAACAAAAACAGAAACTTTGGCTGTAGCGCGTGATTTTACATTTTTTACTGGAAGGTCAAATGGGTCTAAAACTTTTTGCACATTAATTATGTACAAATTGTTCAAATTTTCATATTTGTTTCATAATTTTTGGAGTTACAGAAGTTTACTAAACTTCCAGATTACTACAGACTGTCCTGTTTTTGACAGATTCTATTTTTCGCGGTTTGCTTATTTTGATGAATCTATGGCTAGTATCGGGGGGTATGAACCATAGATAAGTTGGAATACAGTAGGTTTAACACCAATATAGATAAATAATGAGTTCATTACAGTACCTTAAAGTGGTAGTTTGCTTTATTACACTAACGGATCTCACAAAGTTTTTGTTAAAGTTTTGTGTGGATGAAGTGTTCGAAGATCGAGGAGCTATCAATATGAGAAGAATAAAGAGAGGCAAGAGTTCAAGCTTGGGGATTCCCAAGGCACCCCAAGTGAATATTTCAAAGGATACTCAAGCATCTAAGCTTGGGGATGCCCCGGTTGGCATCCCATCTTTCTTCTTCAACAAATATCGGTATACCTCGGTTTTTGTTTTGTTCACATGATTTGTGTCCTTTGTGTTTTTTTCCTTTAATAACCATGCTAGTATGAGTTAGCCCTTCATTGATTTATAGAATACTTCATGTGCTTCACTTATATCTTTTGAGTATGGTTTTATAGAATGCTTCGTGTGCTTCACTTACATATTTTGAGCTTGGATATTGGTTAGTCTATATTAATTGTAGAATGCTCCATGAACTTCACGTATATCTTCTGGAGTATGAATAATACTATCATCTAAAGTGGGAAGAGTGTCAACTTTAGGAATTAGTGATCCCACTGTTCCAAATGAGAAGAATTTTGCTTATGTGGAGAGTAGAAAAATTTCTATGCTTGTAGATCATGAAAAGAATGCTTTATGTGATGGTTGTATTGTTAAACTCATTCATGATGCTACTGAAAATTACTATGAGGGAGGAATATATGCTTGTAGGAGTTGCAATAATATCAAGTTTCCTCTCTATGTGCTTAAAGTTTCGTAGTTATACTTGCTTTGCCTTCCTATGCTAGTTGATTCTTGTTCCCTTAAATTGTGTGCTCACAAAATCCTTAGGCATGGGAAGTGGGTTAGGTTTAAAAGTGATAGTCATATCCTTCATGATGCTCTCTTTATGTTTCAATTATTATCTTTTATGAGAGCATCATTGAAACCATCATGCCTAGCTAGGGGCGTTAAACGATAGCGCTTGTTGGGAGGCAACCCAATTTTATTTTGTTTCTTGCTTTTTGTTCCTGTTTAGTAATAAATAATTCATCTAGTCTTTGGTTAGATGAGGTTTTATGTTTTAATTAGTGTTTGTGCCAAGTAGAACCTTTGGGAAGACATGGGTGAAGTCTTTGCAATCTTGCTGTAAAAAACAGAAACTTTGCGCTCGCGAGAATAGATGCCATTTTTTTACTGGAAAGTGATTTTAGGTTGATTATTTTTGCAGATGATTAATAGACAAATTCCTCACGTCCACCAATTTATTTAATAATTTTTGGAGTAGCATAAGTATGGTTGTTGTTCAGATCATTAAAGACTGTTCTGTTTCTGACAGATTCTGTTTTCATTGCATAGTTTGCTTGTTTTCTAGTTTCTATGGCTTATATTTCTCAATATAAATTGTAGAAATGATATGGTACAGTAGGCATTGTATGAGAACAATTATGAACCTTGTCTTTTACAGTACCAAAGTGAATGGTTTACTCTTTATCATGCTAACCTATCTCACGAAGTTCCGTTAAGTTTTGTGTGATTGAAGTTTTCAAGATTTGGGTGAGATATTGATGAGGAGAATAAGGAGGGGAAAGAACCTAAGCTTGGGGATTCCCAAGGCACCCCAAGGTAATATTCAAGGAAGACTCAAGTGCCTAAGCTTGGGGATGCCCCGGAAGGCATCCCCTCTTTCGTCTTCAAAACTATCGGTATACTTTACTCGGAGCTATATTTTTATTTGTCACATGATATGTGTTTTGCTTGGAGAGTATTTTCAATTTTACTTGCTGCTTGAATAAAATCATTGGATCTGAAATCTTGAATGAAAAAGAATCCTCCCATGGCTAGTTAACTATTTGACTACTCAATGTCCTTCACTTATATCTTTTTGGAGTAGTTTGTCATTTACTCACGCGCTTCACGTATATCCTATGAGTAAATGGTTGAATGAATTGAATATCAGAAATCTGAATATATATATGTTTCATATGCTTATACCATGGGGAGTAATGACTTCACACAGAATAAGTATAGGTAGCAAACTTATTGAAAGTTGGCAAACACAGAATTGGTCACTTGAACAATTCATGAAAGAATATTGAAGGAAGAGATATTTCACATATAAATATACTATCTTGGACATCTTTTGTAATTGGGAGCACTCATTGAAGTATGACATGCTAAAAGGTTGAAGTTGGACAAGGAAGATAACGTAATGGGTTATGTTTTCTTATATCCGAAATAAAGTATATTGTCTTGGATCATCCAACATGTTAAGCTTGCCTTTCCCTCTCATGCTAGCAAAATTCTTTGCACCAAGTAGAAATACTACTTGTGCTTCCAAACATCACTTAATCTAGTTTTGCCATGAGAGTCCACCATACCTACCTATGTATTGAGTAAGATCCTTCAAGTAAGTTGTCATCGGTGCATGCAATAAAATTTGCTCTCTAAATATGTATGATCTATTAGTGCGAAGAAAATAAGCTTTATACGAACTTGTGATAGGGAAGAAATAAAAGCGACGGATTGCATAATAAAGGTCTCTATCACAAGAGGCAATATAAAGTGATGTTCTTTTGCATTAAGATTTAGTGCATCCAACCTTAAAACCGCATGACAACCTCTGCTTCCCTCTGCGAAGGGCCTATATTTTACTTTTATCTTCTACCCTTATACAAGAGTCATGGTGATCATCACCTTTCCTTTTTACACTTTTTCCTTTGGCAAGCACTTTTTGTTGGAGCGATCTGGATACATATATCCACTTGGATGTAGGTTTTCATAAAGTATTATTGTTGACATTACCCTTGAGGTAAAAGGTTGGGAGGCAAAACTATAAGCCCCTCTCTTTCTCTGTGTCCGATTAAAACTTTGAACCAATAAATATCACATGAGTGTTAGCAATTGTGAAAGACTATATGATAGTTGACCATGTGGGATTTGCTAAATCAAAGCTCTCACATAGACCCTTCCTAAAAATAAGATGAATTGCAATTGTTTGATGACTAAGAGCGCTGTTTGTTAGTTTTCAAGAAAGTTTATGATCTATAATTTAACATGTGAATAGCTTGTTACTTGATCATGAAATTTTTTATGACATGAGCTACTGTTATGACATATAATGATGCTAGAAAAGGTGATTGAAATTATCATTGATCAAACTTGTGCACCTGCTAGCATTCACACTTCATAAATTATTTCTTTTATCATTTACCTACTCGAGGACAAGCATGAATTAAGCTTGGGGATGCTGATACATCTCCAACCTATCTATAATTTATGAAGTATTCATGCTATTATATTGTCCATCTAGGATGTTTTATATGCTATTTTATATGATTTTTGGGACTAACCTATTAACCTAGAGCCGAGTTTTACAGAAAAGGAATACCAAACGGAGTCCAATTGACGTGCCAATTTTTGATGAATTTTTATGGACCAAAAGAAGCCCATGGAGTGCAAGAGTTGGGCCAGAAGAGTCCCAGCCTGCCCACGAGGGTGGGGGCCGCGCCCACCCCATTTGGGCGTGCCCCCTGCCTCATGGACAGCCCGGAGACCCCCCTGACTTGAAATCAGTGCCAACCTCTCCTATAAATACAGAAACCTTCGGGAAATAACCTAGATCGGAAGTTCCGCCGCCGCAAGCCTCTGTAGCCACGAGAAATCAATCTAGGACCTCTCTGGCACCCTGCCGGAGGGGGCCATCATCACCGGAGGCCATGGAGGAGGATCCCGGAGGGGCCATCATCGCCATGAAGGCCAAGGACCAGAGGGAGAACCTCTCCCCATCCAGGGGGAGGCCATGGAGGAGGAAGCACAAGGGGGAGGACCTCTCCTCTTCTCTCTCGGTGGTTCCGGAGTGACATCGGGAGGGGAATAATCTCCACGGTGATCGTCTTCATCAACATCACCATCATCATCACCACCCTCATCTCTTTTACGCGGCCCACTCTCCTGCACCCCGCTGTAATCCCTACTTGAACATGGTGCTTTATGCCACATATTATGATCCAATGATGTGTTGCCATCCTATGATGTTTTGAGTAGATATCTTTTGTCTTTGGGTTGATTGATGATCTAGATTGGTACAAGTTGCATGTTTTACTTTGGTGCTGTCCTATGGTGTCCTCAGTGTCGCGCAAGCGTGAGGGATTCCCGCTGTAGGGTGTTGCAATATGTCCATGGTTTACTTATTGTCTGTGTTGCGTGAGTGACTGAAACACAAACACGGATAAGTGGGACGTGGCATATGGGAATAAAGGGGACTTGATGTTTTAATGCTATGGTTGGGTTTTACCTTAATGATCTTTAGTAGTTGCGGATGCTTGGTAGAGTTCCAATCATAAGTGCATATGATCCAAGAAGAGAAAGTATGTTAGCTTATTCCTCTCCCTCATATGAAATTGCAATGATGACCACCGGTCTTGTTAACAATTGCCTAGGATAATTCCGCACACCAATCCATCATTATTCCACACTCGCTATTTATAATATTTAGTAATATATTCTAACTTTATGATAATAGCAACTACTTTTATATTTTAGCTCTCCAATATCATGCAAAGTTAACCTCTTCATACCCACAACGTAGTTTTATTTCTCGTATCTAGTTGGAAGCAAACGTTCGATGTACGTAGAGTCGTATCAATGGCAGATAGGACTTGAGAGAATATTAATCTTACCTTTAGCTCCTTGTGGGTTCGACACTCCATACTTATCACTTCCACCTTTAGAAATTGCTATGATGATTCCCTGCACTTGGGGATTATCAGCCATGGCACCGCCGATCTGCCCATGCACCGACGGGGAGGCGTCGTCCCCCGAGGCACTTAGTCGAAGAGCAGCGACGAGGGGGACCCTTACGGGCCGTCGGACGAGGTTGCGCTAGACCCCCCAACTTTGGAGTGGTTTTGGGGCTAGTACAATCATTGTCTGTTGAAGTCACTGGCGCCGGCTGAGAAAGCAAGGCAAGTGGCATTCAAGAAGGAGATGGTGGAGGAGGAAGCCAGGTACTAGGCGGCCTGTGAAGCCCGTGATGCCGCCTGGAAAAAGGAGTCGGTGGAGCTTTGGGGGCGGGCGCGTCATGTTGGGGAACGTAGCAGAAATTCAAAATTTTTCTACGTGTCACCAAGATCTATCTATGGAGAAACCAGCAATAAGGGGAAGGAGAGTGCATCTACATACCCTTGTAGATCGCTAAGCGGAAGCGTTCAAGAGAACGGGGTTGAAGGAGTCGTACTCGTCGTGATCCAAATCACCGGAGATCCTAGTGCCGTACGGACGGCAACTCCGCGTTCAACACACGTACAGCCCGGTGACGTCTCCCATGCCTTGATCCAGCAAGGAGAGAGGGAGAGGTTGAGGAAGACTCCATCCAGCAGCACCACAACGGCGTGGTGGTGGTGGAGGAGCGTGGCAATCTGTGGGGCTTCGCCAAGCACCGCGAGAGAGGAGTACTTGGGAGGGGGAGGGCTGCGCCCGAGAACTTGGGGTGCGGCTGCCTCCCACCCTCCACTATTATAGGTGGGGGAAGAGGGGTCGGCCCCTTAGATCCCATCTAGGGTTGGGGCAGCGGCCAGGGGAGGAGTGCCTCCCAAGTCAAGTGGAGGCCCTCCCCTTAGGGTTTCCCCCTTCCCATGCGCATGGGCCTTGGGGGCTGGTGCCCTGGCCCATTAAGGCTAGGGCGCCCCCTACAGCCCATGCTACTGTATTGGACATGGTGGAACAATTTCCGGACCTCCGGACCCCTCCGGAATCCTCCGGAACCTTCTGGAAGCTTCCCGGTACAATACCGGAAAAACCCGAGCTTTTCCCGGAACCCGAACAACAACTTTCCATATATAAATCTTTACCTCCGGACCATTCCGGAACTCCTCGTGACGTCCGGGATCTCATCCGGGACTCCGAACAACATTCGGTAACCACATACAAACTTCCTTTATAACCCTAGCATCATCAAACCTTAAGTATGTAGACCCTACGGGTTCGGGAACCATGCAGACATGACCGAGACGTTCTTCGGCCAATAACCAACAGCGGGATCTGGATACCCATGTTGTGTCACGCCCAATATGAGACCCTATCCAAAAGGAACTCGAAGGTCCCACCAAGGATAGACCCGCATATTGAAACGCTTTTGCAAGGTGGATATCATTACATCAAGATTACATAATAGATGGGGATACATACAAAAGGCATACAATGCCACACGAATACAACATCATCTTACATAAGAGCACCATCCGACTACGGATGAAACACAAACAGAAGCTCAAACAACATCCACCCTGCTAGCCCAGGCTGCCGACCTGGAACCTATCCCCTGATCGAAGAAGAAGCAGAAGAAGAACTCCAAAACAAGCAAACATCGCTCTCGCGTCATGATCATCGCATAACCTGTACCTGCAACTGTTGTTGTAGTAATCTGTGAGCCACGAGGACTCAGCAATCCCATTACCATGGGTATCAAGACTAGCAAAGCTTAATGGGAAAGGAAGGGGTAAAGTGGTGAGGTTGCAGCAGCGACTAAGCATGATATGGTGGCTAACATACGCAAATGAGAGCGAGAAGAGAAACAAAGGAACGGTCGTGAAGCTAGTAATGATCAAGAGGTGATCCTGAACTCCTACTTACGTCAAACATAACCCAGAAACCGTGTTCACTTCTCAGACTCCGCCGAAAAGAGACCATCACGGCTATACACATGGTTGATGCGTTTTAATTCGGATCTGGTGTCAAGTTATCTACAACCGGACATTAACAAATTCCCATCTGTCACATAACCGCGGGCACGGCTCTCGAAAGTTTATACCTGCGGGGTGTCCCAACAGCCCATGATAAGCTCTCGCGATCAACGAAGGATATTCCTTCTCCCAGGAAGACCCGATCAGTCTCGGAATCCCGGTTTACAAGACATTTCGACAATGGTAAAACAAGACTAGCAAAGCCGCCCGATGCGCCGACAATCCCGATAGGAGCTGCACATATCTTGTTCTCAGGGCAACACCGGATAAGCGAAGCGTACAGGTACCGACGTAACCCAAGTTGCCAAGGGATGGTCCCGCACGGTGCTCTAGTTTGGACCAACACTTAGACAAGCATTGGCCCGGGGGGGGGCTATAATAAAGATGACCCTTGGGTTAATTACTCCCAAGGGAAAAGTAGGTGGTGGTGAGGCAAATGGTAAAACCAAGGTTGGGCCTTGCTGGAAGGAGTTTTATTCAAAGCGAACTATCGAGGGGTCCCATAAATCACCCGACCGCGTAAGGAACGCAAAATCCGGGAACATAACACCGGTATGACGGAAACTAGGGCGACAAGAGTGGAAAAAAACACCAGGCATAAGGCCGAGCCTTCCACCCTTTACCAAATATATAGATGCATTAATAATATAAGAGATATTGTGATATCCCAACATAATCCTATCCACCATGGAGCAATCTTCAACTTCACCTGCAACTAGCAACACTATAAGAGGGGCTGAGCAAAGTGGTAACATAGCCAAGCAACGGTTTGCTAGGAATGGTGTCAAAGGTTAGAGGTTCATGGCAATTTGGGGAGGCTTGAAGAACAAGTGATAGGAAGCGCAGCATAGCGATAGAACGAAACAACTAGCATAGCAATGATAGTAGTGAGATCCAGGGTAGCGGTCATCTTGCCTGAAATCCCGCAAGGAAGAAGAACGAGTCCATGAAGAAGACGAATGGATGAAGCCACGAAGACGAACCAAGCGTAGACGAACGAATCCTCATGATCGCAACGAAACAGGAACTATCGAGAAGAAGCACACAACATGGTAAACACACCACACATATACAATACATGATGCACAACAAGCATGACGTATGACAAAGCTACATGAGGCTACTCATGGCAAGAGATGATGCAAACAAGAACAACACATCAAAGCAAGTTTAAATGAGGTCGGAAATAACATATAACAATTCCGGTAAGTCCTCATATGCAAGTTTCGAAATGGGTCCAGATCTGAATAAAACTTATGTTCAAGTTGTTAAACAGCAATTTAAGATGCACCAAGATGAACTACACGAGATTCTAGACAAGTTACATATAAAGTTTATTAGATTCGGAGCTACGGTCTAGAAGATATGAGCAAAACAAGTTAAGCATGGCATTGGTGCAAAATGCATACAAACATCAAGCAAACACCTCAAAACATGGATGCAACAAGGTAATATAAAACTACATGCAAAAATAAGCAAGTTTCATATAGAGCACACTCAAAACGGAGCAACGGTTCAACGCATACACTATACAAGTTTAAAGGACAAGCTATCCAAAACAGCAACTAGGCATCTTGCAAGCATGAAAACAATAAGCTATAGCACCCCAACATAAGAACAAAAGGCATGAGCATGAAGTACAGGTAAAGCATGACAAAACATGAACACTGAGCTATCTTCAGAAAATACTAGAACATGCTCCAAAACACATGGCAAGATTGCAAATAATAACAGTTTCAGACTTAGCAGAAATAACATCAGGTTGCAATGTTTAGAGCTATCAAACAACATGCTACAGGAACTTATCATGGCAAACAAAGGCATGTCATGAATCTACTAATGGCATAGAACAAAAGTCTCTTACTGACCATGAGCCAAAAAGGAGCAGAAGCTATGATGGCACCCATGTAAACATGGCAAATAATGACTGATTCATACATGGTAGGAACAACAATAAGTAGACATGTTGGTGAGCTTGAACCACTCACCACAGAGCAATACATGGCATGGCAAGGCAACCAACAGCAAGAATACATGTTTATGAAGCTAAGCATGGCAAGAGCAAGTTCATAGGGAACATGGATCACTAGCAACAATCATGGCAACATTGAACTTAATGTTAATCAGGCTGATAGCAACATTATTTAGCAATTTTGGAGCAAGATTACAACAAGTTACAGCAGGCTATAAATGCAACCAGGTGCATGGATGGATAGAGCATGACATGTATAACAAAACATCCTTAGTGAATATCTCCAGATTATGCATAGAATGACTTGTAGCAGCAGGTTTACATAGCAACAAAATATAACAGAATCAGTCAGGAAAACAGCAACAGCAAGTACCCTACTTAACAAGCTTGATGCACTCACTACACAACTCACAAAAATACATGGATGGCACCCCTGTAAAGATGGCATGTCATAGATCAAAACTCATGTAGGACTCATGCTCATAGGATGCACACATCAAACATGGCAAAAATGACAAATGCACATGTTATAACAGTTTCAGCAGGTTAACATCATATAGCACTCTTGCAACAACGATTCAGGCATCAAGATGGACTCAAATGAATATGATGCAATGAAATGAAATGAAGTACTCGTTGAGGCGAACAATTTGACATATTACACGCATGAAACGGAGAAGTATGCATGGAGATATGATGCGATGAACATGGCATGAAAATGTTACACAGAAAAGGACTTGGTGAAATCTCAGGGTCAACCTTCAGATCCAGATCTGGATCGGGGCGGCGCGGAACACGAGGTTCACCGGAGAAGAAGGTCATGGTGGCCGGAGGAGGCGCCGGCAGGGTCGGGGACGGCGGGGCCGGGTCGGTCCCGACCGGATCTGAAGCGGCGGCGCACACGCGCCGCGAGGCGAATAGCGCGCCGGCTCGGGCGCCAGCGAGGTCCCGGCGGCGGCTCCCGGCGAGGCGGCGGTTGGCGGAGGCGAACCACGGCGAGCGCCGGCGGGCGGTCGGCCGAAGCGATCGCCGCGGCGGCGCGTCGGCAGGGCGAGGCAGCGGGCGGCGTGGTCGGCGGCAGACGCTGGCGATGATGCGGCGGTGGAAGCTCTGCGACGAGGGCGTGGAGGTGGCGGCGCGGCGAGGACGGGCGCGCCGGCGGAAGGCGGCGGCGCGACGGGCTCGCGGGCCCGATCCGGGTCCCGCGGGACAGCGACGAAGTGGGGCGGTGCGGACGCTGATGTGGCGCGCTGTGAGTGGATGAGGGAGGCGGAGGTGGTGACGTGTCACCTCGTGATTGGCCCGAGTGACGTGGAGGCTGGCGGCGGACATGTCCGGCGCGGTAGGGGGGTTTGTCCGACGGCGCGGAGGGAAGAAGGCTAGGGTTTGGACTGCGAGAATTTCGGGGGAGGCACACATATATAGGTAGAGGGAGCTAGGAGTGTCCAAATGAGGTGCGGTTTTCGCCCACACGATCGTGATCGAACGACTGACAGCATGGAGGGGAGTTTGCTGGGTTTTGGGCCACTTTGGAGGGGGTGTTGGGCTGCAACAAAAGAGGGCTTTTACGGTTACCTGGTTAACCATTGGAGTATCAAACGACCTCCAAATGGCACGAAACTTGACAGGCGGTCTACCGGTGCTATACCAAGGCCGCTTGGCAAACCTGTTCCATTCCGAGAATGTTTAATACCCGCTCACGAAAAGAGACAAGAAGGGGACGCCGGGTGACATAGGAGTGCCGGATTGCAAAACGGACAACGGGGAAAAAGCTCGGATGCATGAGATGAACACGTATGCCAATGCGATGCACATGATGGCATGATATGAAATGCAGATGATGACATGGCAAAGTGCAACACGCAAGCAAATGACAAGGCAACAACAGCGAATAACTGGCGGACACCTAGCGTATCGACTCCGGGGCGTTACATGTTGGCTCCCACATGTTCCACGATGATCTCATCAGATGAACCACGATGTCAAGGACTCAATCAATCCCGTATACAATTCCCTTTGTCTAGCAGTATTGTACTTGCCCGAGATTCGATCGTCGGTATACCGATACCTTGTTCAATCTTGTTACCGGCAAGTCTCTTTACTCGTTCCGTAACACATCATCCCGCGATCAACTCTTTGATCACATTGTGCACATTATGATGATGTCCTACCGAGTGGGCCTAGAGATACCTCTCCGTCACACGGAGTGACAAATCCCAGTCTCGATTCGTGCCAACCCAACAGACACTTTCGGAGATACCTGTAGTGCACCTTTATAGCCACCCGATTCGTTGTGGCGTTTGGTACACCAAACCGTTCCTACGGTATCCGGAGTTGCACAATCTCATGGTCTAAGGAAATGATACTTGACATTAGAAAAGCTTTAGCATACGAACTACGATCTTTGTGCGGGCTTAGGATTGGGTCTTGTCCATCACATCATTCTTCTAATGATGTGATCCCGTTATCAACGACATCCAATGTCCATGGTCAGGAAACCGTAACCATCTATTGATCAACGAGCTAGTCAACTAGAGGCTTACTAGGGACATGGTGTTGTCTATGTACCCACACATGTATCTGAGTTTCCTATCAATACAATTATAGCATGGATAATAAACGATTATCATGAACAAGGAAATATAATAATAACTAATTTATTATTGCCTCTAGGGCATATTTCCAACAGTCTCCCACTTGCACTAGAGTCAATAATCTAGTTCACATCGCCATGTGATTAACACTCACAGGTCACATCGCCATGTGACCAACATCCAAAGAGTTTACTAGTGTCATTAAACTAGTTCACATCATCATGTGATTAAGACTCAATGAGTTCTGTGGTTTGATCATGTTTTGCTTGTGAGAGAGGTTTTAGTCAACAGGTCTGCAACATTCAGATCCGTATGTACTTCGCAAATCTCTAGGTCATATTGTAAAAGTTGCGTCCACGCTCCACTTGGAGCTATTGCAAATGGTCGCTCCACTATACGTATCTGATTTGCTACTCAGAGTCATTAGGATAGGTGTTAAAGCTTGCATCGACGTAACTCTTTACGTCGAACTCTTTATCACCTCCATAACCGAGAAACATATCCTTATTCCTCTAAGGATAATTTTGACCGCCATCTAGTGATCCACTCCTTGATCACCTTTGTACCCTCTTGCCAGACATGTGGCAAGGCACACATCAGGTGCGGTATTCAATATGGTATACAGTATAGAGCCTATGACAAAAGCATAGGGGACGACCTTCGTCCTTCCTCTTTCTTCTGCCGTGGTCGAGCTTTAAGTCTTAACATCATACCTTACAACTCAGGCAAGAACTCCTTCTTTGACTGATCCATCTTGAACACCTTCAAGATCATGTCAAGGTATGTTCTCATTTGAAAGTACTATTAAGCATTTTGATCTATCTTATAGATCTTGATGCTTATTGTTCAAGTAGCCTAATCCGGGTTTCCCATTGAAACACTGTTCAAATAACCCTATCTGCTTTCTAGAAATTCTACATCATTTCTGATCAACAATATGTTTACAACATATACTTATCAGAAATTCTATAGTGCTCCCACTCACTTCTTTGGAAATACAAGTTTCTCATAAACTTTGTATAATCCAAAATCTTTGATCATCTTATCGAAGTGCATATTCCAACTCCGAGATGCTTACTCCAGTCCATGGAAGGATCGCCGGAGCTAGCATACCTTTTAGCATCCTTAGGATCGACAAAACCTTTCTGATTGTATCACATACAACCTTTCCTTCTGGCCGGTAAGGAAACTCGTTTTGACATCCATCTACCAGATTTCATAAATGCAGCTAATGCTAACATGATTCCGATGGACTTTAAGCATCGCTACAGATGAGAAAATCTCATCGTAGTCAACTCCTTGAACTTGTGGAAAACTCTTCGCCACAAGTCGAGCTTCATAGATGGTGACATTACCATCCACGTCCGTCTTCTTCTTAAAGATCCATTTATCTTAATGGCTTGCCGATCATTGGGCAAGTCCACCAAAGTCCATGCTTTGTTCTGATACATGGATCCTATCTCGGATTTCATGGCTTCTAACCATTTGTTGGAATTTGGGCCCACCATCGCTTCTCCATAGCTCGTAGGTTCATTGTTGTCTAGCAACATGACCTCTAAGACAGTGCGTACCACTCAAGTAGTCTGCGTCCTTGTCGACCCTCACGAGGTCCGGTAGTGACTTGATGTGAAGCATCATGATCACTATCATCAGCTTCCACTTCAATTGGTGTAGGTGACACATGAACAACTTCCTGTGCCCTGCTACACACTGGTTGAAGTGATGGTTCAATAACCTCATTAAGTCTCCACCATCCTCCCACTCAATTCTTTCGAGACAAACTTTTCCTCAAGAAAGGACCCGGTTCAAGAAACAATCCCTATTGCTTTCGGATCTGAATTAGGAGGTATACCCAACTGTTTTGGGTGTCCTATGAAGATGCATTTTATCCGCTTTGGGTTCGAGCTTGTCAACCTGAAACTTTTTCACATAAGCATCGCAGCCCCAAACTTTTAAGAAACGACAACTTAGGTTTCTCCAAACCACAGTTCAAATGGTGTCGTCTCAACGGAATTACGTGCTGCCCCATTAAAGTGAGTGCGGTTGTCTCTAATGCCTAACCCATGAACGATAGTGGTAATTCGATAAGAGACATCCTGGTACGCACTATATCCAATAGGGTGCAACTATGATGTTCGGACACACCATCACACTATGGTGTTCCAGGCGGTATTAATTGTGAAACAATTTCCACAATGTCTTAATTGTGTGCCAAAGCTCGTAACTCAGATACTCATCTCTATGATCATATCATAGACATTTTATCCTCTTGTCACGATGATCTTCAACTTCACTCTGAAATTACTTGAACCATTCAATAATTCAGACTTTTGTTTCATCAAGTAAATATACTCAACATCTACTCGAATCATCTGTGAAGTAAGAACATAACGATATTCACTGCATGCCTCAGCACTCATTGGACTGCACACATCAAAATGTGTTACTTCCAACAAGTTGCTATCTTGTTCCATCTTACTGAAACCGAGGCTTTTCAGTCATCTTGCCCATGTGGTATGATTTGCATATCTCAAGTGATTCAAAATCAAGTGAGTCCAAACGATCCATCTGCATGCAGTTTCTTCATGCGTATACACCAGTAGACATGGTTCGCATGTCTCAAACTTTTCAAAAACGAGCGAGTCCAAAGATCCATCAACATGGAACTTCTTCATGTGTTTTATACCAATATGACTTACATGGCAGTGCCACAAGTAAGTGGTACTATCTTATATCTTTTGGCATGAAAATGTGTATCACTACGATCGAGATTCAATAAACCATTCGTTTCAGGTGCAAGACCATTGAAGGTATTATTCAAATAAACAGAGTAACCATTATTCTCCTTAAATGAATAACCGTATTGCAATAGACATAATCCAATCATGTATATGCTCAACGCAAACACCAAATGACAGTTACTCAGGTTTATACTAATCTTGATGGTAGAGGGAGCGTGCGATGTTTGATCACATCAAACTTGGAAATACTTCCAACACATATCGTCAGCTCACCTTTAGCTAGTCTCCGTTTATTCGTAGCTCTTTTATTTGAGTTACTAACACTTAGCAACCGAACGGTATCTAATACCACTGGTGCTACTAGGAGTACTAGTAAAGTACACATTAACATAATGTATATCAATATACTTCTATCGACCTTGCCACCTTCTCATCTACCAAGTATCTAGGGTAATTCCGCTCTAGTGACTACTCCCCTTATCACAGAAGCACTTAGTCTCGGGTTTGGGTTCAACCTTGGGTTTCTTCACTGGAGCAGCAGCTGATTTGCCGTTTCATGAAGTATCCCTTCTTGCCCTTAACCTTCTTGAAACTAGTGGTTTCACCAACCATCAACAATTGATGCTCCTTCTTGATTTCTACTTTCGCGGTGTCAAACATCGTGAATACCTCAAGGATCATCATATCTATCCACGATATGTTATAGTTCATCACGAAGCTCTAGCAGCTTGGTGGCAATGACTTTGGAGAAACATCACTATCTCATCGGTAGATCAACTCCCTCGATTCAAGTGATTGTTGCACTCGAGACAATCGAGCACAAGCTAAGCGATTGAGCTTTTCTCCCTTAGTTTGCAGGCTAAGAAAATTGTCGGAGGTCTTATACCTCTGGCGTGGGCACGAGCACGAAATCCCAATTTCAACCCTCGAAAACATCTCATATGTTCATGACGTTTCAAAACGTCTTTGGTGCCTCAACTCTAAACCGTTTAAGCGAACTATCACGTAGTTATCAAAAGCGTGTATGTCGATGTTCGCAACATCCACAAGCGACGTTTGGGGTTCAAAGACACCGGCGGTGCATTAAGGACATAAGCTTTCTCTTGTCCGCATAATCGCTCTGTCAACTTTCAACTATATTTTCTCTAGGAACATATCTAAACAGTGGAACTTAAGCGCGAGCTTACAACATAATTTGCAAAGATCTTTTGACTATGTTCAGGATAATTAAGTTCATCTTATGAACTCCCACTCATATAGACATCCCTCTAGTCATCTAAGTGATTACATGATCCGAGTCAACTAGGCCATGTCCGATCATCACGTGAGACAGACTAGTCATCATCGGTGAACATCTTCATGTTGATCGTATCTACTATACGACTCATGCTCGACCTTTCGGTCTCTTGTGTTCGAGGCCATGTCCGTACATGCTAGGCTCGTCAAGTCAACCTAAGTGTTTCGCGTGTGTAAATCTGGCTTACACCGTTGTATGTGAGCGTAAGAATCTATCACACCCGATCATCACGTGGTGCTTGAAGCGACGAACTTTCGCAAGCGGTGCACGATTAGCGGAACACTTTCTTGAAATTTTAATGAGGATCATCTTATTTACTACCGTCGTTCTAAGCAAATAAGATGCATAAACATGATAAACATCACATGCAATCAAAAGTGACATGATATGGCCAATATCATATTGCTCCTTTTGATCTCCATCTTCGGGGCTCCATGATCATCATCGTCACCGGCATGACACCATGATCTCCATCATCATGATCTCCATCATCGTGTCTCCATGAAGTTGTCTCGCTGTCGGTGTCAAAACCGGCGGATCTCGGGTATGGGGTCCCGAACTGTGCGTCTAGGCGGATGGTAACAGGAGACAAGGGACACGATGTTTTTACCCAGGTTCGGGCCCTCTCGATGGAGGTAAAACCCTACTCCTGCTTGATTGATATTGATGATATGGGTAGTACAAGAGTAGATCTATCACGAGATCAAGGAGGCTAAACCCTAGAAGCTAGCCTATGGTATGATTGTTCTTCGTCCTATGGACTAAAACCCTCCGGTTTATATAGACACCGGAGAGGGCTAGGGTTACACAGAGTCGGTTACAATGGTAGGAGATCTACATATCCGTATTGCCAAGCTTGCCTTCCACGCCAAGGAAAGTCCCATCTGGACACGGGACGAAGTCTTCAATCTTCTATCTTCATAGTCTTGGAGTCCGACCAATGATGATAGTTCGGCTATCCGGACACCCCCTAGTCCAGGACTCCCTCAGTAGCCCCTGAACCAGGCTTCAATGATGACGAGTCCGGCGTGCATATTGTCTTCGGCATTGCAAGGCGGGTTCCTCCCCCGAATAATTCATAGAAGATTGTGAACGCCAGGATAGCATCCGGCTCTGCAAAATAAATTCCACATACCACCGTAGAGAGAATAATATTTACACACGTTCAATCTGCTGACGTATTTAGTGGCGTAACGTCACACCACAACCAACCTTTACTCGAATCGTTTTTATTATTCCACCTCAGCGTGTTTAGCGAAGCGGTTTCCTTGGAACGTCTTGTCGAAGCAGAGATCGTGTTCCCCTTATTACGGGATTCCCATCAATACGGACGTGGGTAACCCAACCGTGCCATTGATTGCGGCGCTTGGGAGATAAGCGAGTTTTACCAGGCTAGTGGGGACGCATAGTTTCGTCCGCCCATATATAAGGGGATAAGGATCCACCTCTTTACCTACGCCTTCTTCCTCCTTTGCTTATCCATCTCTGCGCACTCGAGCTCCAGCGCCCAAGTCCGCACATATCACCTCAACCTTCTCCAGCCATGTCCGGAGCGGGAGGCAAGTGGATGGCCTCCTCCGTCACGGAGGGGCACATCAAGAAGCTGCGCAGCGCCGGCTATTTGTCCAGCGACATCACGCACCGGCTCCCCGACGAGGGGCAGCATCCACCCGGGCCCCATGAGAGGGTGGTATTCCTTCCCCATTTCCTCCATGGATTGGGCTTCCCACTCCACCCCTTTGTCCGGGGCTCATGTTCTACTATGGCCTAGATTTCCACGATCGGCCCCAATTTCATCCTCGGCATCTTGGCGTTTATCGTCGTGTCGAGGCCTTCCTCTGCATCCAGCCCCACTTGACAGGCTCAAGACCTTCAATGTCAAGCCGAAGGTTGTGAAGGGCAGCCAAGCGGAGTGCGGAGGAGCCATGGTGGGCAAGATGCCCAACGTCACTTGGCTTGAGGGCGCCTTCGTGGAAACCATCAAAGGATGGCAATCGAGGTGGTTCTACATCACCGAGCCGCGTGACCCTGAATGGGCAGCGGTCCCCGAATTCAGATCTGGTATCCCCATGCGGCTCACTTCCTGGAAAGAGAAGGGCCTGCTATGGGGTAGTTCGGAAGAGCTGACCAGACTCCAATCCTGTCTCCAAACCCTGGTGAACAAGAAACTCAAGCTTGTCAACGTGATCCAGGTCATGTCATCCGCTGGATTCTCCCTTGCCAACAACGGGACTTCAATTTGTGGGAGTTTGATCCGGCACAGCACCGCACCTTGAGCGGGCTCTTCGACACTACGTACGAAGAGGCCTGGAAGGTGCTGTTCAAGGGCGCCGAGGCCCCCACATCCGCTACCAAAGATCGCGGATTCAGCTCGCAGCGTCCAGCTGGCGAGGTAAGCCATGTTATCCTTTATGGTACACTTGCTTCTCATAGTTTGAATCTATGTGGGATCTAAACTCCCAATACCTTTAACAGGTCTGGCAGGAGACGTCCGGACAGGTTAACTGTCCGGCTCCCCTTCCAGAAGACCCAGCAAATGCCCGTTTGATAGGGCTGCTGGTCCCGGCGCCTTACATGGTGCCGGAGAAGAAGGCCAAGAAGAAGGCCACGGGAATCCAGAGGAGTTCCCGGCGTCAGGTGTTATCGGATTCATCATCCGATGACTCCGAGGCGAACTCCTCCCACGAGGACGAGGAGTAAAAGAAAGAGGCCTCTCCCCCAGCAGGGGGAGAGAAGAAGAGGAAGGCCTCCCCAACGAGGGAGGCCGAAGGGTCCAAGAAGGGAAGGACCCTTCCCCTGGACTGTTCCGCCACCGCCGGTGATGGTGACGAGGAGTGGCCCTCAAGGGCCAAGCCCCTTGCGAGACCGTAAGTATCCGGACTCCTGAATAACTCATAATTTTTCTTTTTGTTGCATGGTGTCTTTCTAACGCCGCATACAACCCTGTAGTCCGCCCAAGGACGATCTTCCCGCTTTGTCGAGCGGGTCCTTGGGTACGTCGGATGTGGATAGCACTTCCCTTCCGACCGCCTCCACCCCCCGTGATGCTGACGACTCGAGGTGGGATCCGGGAAGGACCCACCAGGAGGAGGAGACTCGGAGGTGCCGCAGGCAACCTCTGGACTTTGTGCGGACTCCTTGCCGGAACTCGCAGTGGTTCCGAGTCCGTGGCGGCCCTTCGTAAGAAGGGCAAGATCTGTGACACCGTCGGCCTCCGAATCAACCGGAGGCCCGGATAACTGTTGGGCGCTCAATGGTGCTACCATCGAAGAGGAACACCGCCTTTGTCATGAGTCACGGTGATTGAAGGTTCACTTCGCCAAGAGCGGGCTGACGAAGCTCGCAGCAGCCTTCTAACAGGCTTTGAGGTAAAAATGTTAAGATATGTAATATAATACCGCATAGACAGTAGCCCCTGATGCTCGGTTCGGTATTCGAAAAGAAAAGCCGGACTGAGGATCTAAAAAGATGCACGCAGGAGTCTTAACAAAAATATGTCAATATGGGAATGCAGGCTGCGCTGCTGACCTCTGCCGCACTGACTGCGGAGGTCAATGCCTTGAAGCGAGCCTCGGCGGTCCGAGAGCGAGCTCGGCCGTGCCAAGCAGCTCGAGGACAAGGAAGGTGAGTAACACCTTATGAAAGTTGTACCTTCTGAAAAGGATTTGGTTGCAAGAGGAATAACAAGGATAGCGTGGGTACTCCGAGGGCTCTGAGCGAGTGGCGACCACGAAGGAGGCGGTGTCATGGCAACACAATGTGGCCGTAGAACACACCGAGCGAGAGAAGCAGGAGGCGCGGGTGGCGGTGGTACGGCAAGAGCTCCAGGCTCTTGTGGAAAAACACGAGAGTCTGGAGCGTGACTCGAAGAATCGAGAGTCCAAGCTTGCGTCGGCTCTTGAGAGTGCCAAAGCCGCGAAGGCCGAAGCCCACAAGGCCCTCCAGGAAATCGAGGAGTTGAAGAAAATAGCGGCGGGTAAGGCATTCTTCATGCAAAGCAAGCATGTGAAAGTGAATTACCTGTTACTTACCCGAATTCGGAGCTCTCTAGGAGCGTTCGCAGATCTGCCCCGTAGCGTGTCCGATGCTGCCGCTTTCTATAGAGCCGAGGAGGGGAGCTCGACGGAGAAGGTGTTCTGGTCTCAGTATGCTGAGCCGGACATCCGGTGCCTATAGCGACCAGTGAAGCAACTGGTCGAGCTCCTAAGGTGGCGAACAGGCTATGAAGGGCCTTATAGTTCGGCTATGGCCCAAAGAGGCCATGCACGGGAGCTACTTGACTGGTCGGCGGCTGGTGGATGCATGTCCACAGGTTGAGGTCATCAAGCACTCCGCTTTGCATTGAAGGTGCCGTCGGGCCTTGCCCGTGCTAAAGTGCACTAGGGCGGGATGGATCTTGAAAGCTTATAACAGACGTGCCTCCGCCGGGCAAGGAGTATCGCACACCGAGATGTATTATAAGGGTGTCTGAAGGTGCCCGCATTATTGCGGGTGAGTGCTCCAAAGATGTAATATTTGAGTAGACTCGCATTTTGTTATCCTGTGCGCCGAAAACTTTGTTCTTATGCGCTAAGCAACGCTTGTTAATTTAAAATATTACCTTCTGTGCGGCCGTTTATCAAATCTGAGGATGGCAAGTCATCGGCTTCAGCCCCCATGCCACGAGTGCTGGGGTGTTCAGGATAAACTGAGCGCTCTTGTTCCCATTTTTGGGTCCATCTAGGGAGGCACTCAACACAACGAACGAGGCAACCAGACTTATAATGCTTGAACACTCTCACTTTGCCATAGAATTCTATAATTTTAAATTTGGTGAAGCCCCTAGTGTTCGGAAGGCGAATTCGGGCGCTATCCACGCTGGGCGGACAAAGCGGTTCCTCGCTCTAAGCGGCATAAGTCTTTAGGGACTCGAAAAAACCTCTCGAGCAGCGACCGTCTCTCGCCCCATCATGACGGTCAGTTTAGCTTTCTCCATCGAGGTGCTCGCGCAGCTCAACTGGGGCACAATCGCGATGGTTCTCCAGCGCTACCTTAGCCGATATAGCGGGCGTAAGGTACCAAAACATGGGAGCCGGGCAAACCCAACTATTGGCCCAAGACATGATTCAGAGCCGATGCATATAATGCTATAAGTTCGGGGTGCCGCACTTGTGAAAGTGTTCGGACTTATCACACCAAAATGTGGGGAACTTAAGCCCCTGGTGTATTGAGCCGTACCAGAGTGTGCGGATGCAACATGTCATAGATGAACATATGTATAAGAAAGGAATCCAGTGGTAGGCAAAAAGCGATGCATTGTTTATTCAAAAAGTACTGCCATGAATACAGGACAATACAAATAGTGCGGTAAGCAAGGGATGGGACTATTTAACATGTCCCCCTCCAGGGGTAGGCTGCTGAATGGTGTATAAAATAGGAATAATGCTCGTAATGGAGACCACCTGGATACTCGGCGGGGCCTTTCTTCTTCCCTGGCTGTTGCATCATGAGTTGGCGGGTCTCTTGCGGACAGAGCCTCTGTAAACGAGTCTGAAAAAAGATGGAAAAAATGAAAGAAAAAAAGATGACACACTTGGGAGCCCCTGGTGTGGTTGAGCCGCACTCTGGGCCTGCCGTGGTCGTGCCCCTCCCCCTATGCCCATGGTATCTCCAGAGCGTAGTTATGTATGCGAAGTATTGGTTTTGCTATTTTGCAAGGGCTGGGGTTGGGGCCGCATTGCTACGCGTGCTCAGAACGTGCCAGGTGGTCTTGTTGTAGGTTACTCCAGGCGCGCTTGGCAGTGTCCGATCTCTTAACGGCCGGACTCAAGAATTGCCTTAAGAGGCTGCTCTACACTTCTGCCGCGAGAGCCGCTGTATGTTCCTCCGTTCGGAGAGAGTGTTCAGTGTTTCCGTTGACCGTGATGACTCCTCGAGGGCCTAGCATCTTGAGCTTGAGGTATGCGTAGTGCGGCACCGTGTTGAATTTTGCAAACGCGGTTCGTCCGAGCAGTAAATGATAGCCGCTGCGGAACGGAACTATGTCGAAGATTAACTCCTCGCTTTGGAAGTTATCCGGGGATCCGAAGACCACTTCCCGTCTCACTGAGCCTGTACAATTGGCCTCTACACCTGGTATGACGCCTTTGAGGTCGTCTTTGTGGGTTTAATCCTTGAGGGGTCTATGCCCATCTTGCGCACTGTATCCTGGTAAAGCAGGTTCAGGCTGCTGCCGCCGTCCATCAGGACTCTAGTGAGGTGAAATCCGTCGACGATTGGGTCTAGAACCAATGCGGCGAACCCGCCATGGCGGATGCTGGTGGGGTGGTCCCTTCGATCAAAAGTGATCGGGCAGGAGGACCATGGATTGAACTTGGGGGCGACTAGCTCCATCACATATACGTCCCTGAGTGCACGCTTCCGCTCCCTTTTTGGTATGTGGGTTGCGTATATCATGTTCACCGTCCGCACTTGTGGGGGGAAACCCTTCTGTCCTCTATTGTTCAGCGGCCGGGTCTCTTCCTCTTCATCGCTATGCATCCCCTTGTCACTGTTTTTGGCAATTAACTTGCCTGCCTGCTTGAACACCCAACAATCCTTGTTGGTGTGATTAGCTGGCTTTTCGGGGGTGCCGTGTATCTGGCATGAGCGGTCGAGTATTTGGTCCAAATTGGACGGACCCGGGGTAGTTCTTTTGAATGTCTGTTTTCGCTGACCAGGTTTCGAGCCTCTGAATCCGGCGTTGACTGCCGTGTCATCAGTGTTATTGCCGTTAATGCGGCATTTGTGCTTGTTTCGACGCGACCTGTCATTGCGGTCCTTGGTATCCGGACTGCCAGAATTTTTGTTGAGGTTGTTACTGCGGGCTAGCCAGCTGTCCTCTCCCACGCAGAAGCGGGTCATGAGTGATGTGAGGGCTGCCATGGATTTCAGCTTTTCCTGTCCTAGGTGCCGGGCAAGCCACTCGTCACGGATGTTATGCTTGAAGGCTGCGAGGGCCTCTGCATCCGGACAGTCGACGATTTGATTTTTCTTGGTTAAGAACCGTGTCGAAATTATGCGGCGATTAAATCTGCTGCTGAATTATGTGGCTTAGGTCATCGATTATGCGGTGGTCGCACATATGTGCCCCTGGAAGTTATCAAGGAATGCGGCTTCGGGTCCTCCCAACACCCAATTGATTCTGGCGGCGGGCTGTTAAGCCAATGTCGAGCTGGTCCTTTAAGCTTGAGTGGGAGGTATTTGATGGCGTGAAGATCATCACCGCGGGCCATGTGGATATGAAGGAGATAGTCTTCGATCCAAACCGCGGGGTCTGTTGTGCCATCGTAGGATTCAATGTTCATGGATTTGAGCCCTTCGGGGATTTGATGATCCATTACTCATCTGTGAAGCATAGCGGGCGTGCGGCGCCTCTATACTGGGCTATATCACGACGTAGCTCGAGCGAGCTTTGTCTACTGTGTTCGGCCCGGCGGAGTTCTTTGTATCCGTCGGCGGTCATCGTCGCGCATCGTGGGGCGCCCACGCGATCCGTAGATCGATCTTGATTGTCTTTCCTTATCCTCCAATATGTCTCGCAAGTCCGGCGCATTCCTCCGTGGCTTTGTGCTTTTCGGCGATCTTGGATATGGCTTTAGTGGAAGGCCTAGAGGCCTCTCATCATGACCACAAGGTGGCTGTCGGCTGTATTATCTTGTTGTGATGTAGGTTTATATGCCTCCTCCTCTAATCGGGGGAGCAACTTGCGTTTGGGGTAGCTTTTGGAGGGGCGTTCGAGTTCATACTCTTCGGCCGCAAGGACTTTAGTCCATCTGTCGGCTAGCAAATCTTGGTCAACTCTAAGCTGTTGCTGCTTTTTCTTGAGGCTGCTTGCCGTGGCCATAAGCCTGCGTTTAAAACGCTCTTGTTCGACGGGATCCTCGGGCCGAGCCAATTAAATCGTCGTCGAGGCTTGCCTCGTCTCGGAGGGAGGCATGTAATTATCGTCCTCTACCTCTTTGTGCCGCTCTCTCATGAGGGCTGGCTTCTTCATCCTCTGTCGCGAGTCTTCTTTGGAGGGATTGCCTTCAGCGCTGTCCGGGGTGTTATTGTCTCCGGTGCCGGAATCTCCATTCTTGCTGTGGCGGGATTTAGAACGGCGCCGCTGACGCCGGCGCTTAGGCTGTTTCTTGGAGGGGTCTTCCTCCGCTGTTTCGTCACCATTCCCATCTTTTGGGATGTCCACCATGTATATGTCGTATGACGAGGTGGCTTTCCAGTGCCCGTGGCGCGCGGCTCTTGATCGTCTCGAGCATAAATCGTCCATACCGTCGATGTCTTCAGAGTCAAAGTCTAGCATGTCGGTTAGGTCGTCGACAGTGGCTACAAAGTGGGTGGTGGGTGGGCTTTGAATTTCTTCGTTGTCCGCATCCCAACCGTCCTGACCGTAGTCCGCCAGGGCTCTCCTGATAACGAGAGATACTTTATGGAATTCAGGATGTCGCCAAAAGGTGAGTGCTGAAAGATGTCCGCAGCGTGAACTCCATGATCGGCGCCCAATCGGATTCGATTGGTAGGGCGCGGAGGTTCGAGTCCGCGAGGAGTCCGCACCTCGAGTCACGAGCTTCACAAGGAGCAGGTCGGTATTCGGCTCCATCACCGTATAGGTAGCATCCCCCGAGGCGGTGTCTAGCCACCCATCCTCGATCGGCGCAGTCGGCTCCGAGTTAAGGGCCGGAGCGGACTCTTGTGCAGCCTCCAAGGCATTGTCCGGCAGCAGAGCTAGATCATGCCCATCGCGACAGTGCGGCGTAAACAGACGTGGCTCGAATCCATCGAAGATCAAGTCCCCGCGGATATCGGCCGTGAAGTTCAAACTTCCAAATCTGACCTGATGGCCAGGGGCGTAGCTTTCGATCTGCTCTAGATGGCCAGCGAATTGGCCCGTGTGCAAAGCCGCCCGAATCTGAAGATCATCCGGGGAGAAAAGTCTCACCACGACCGCATTGTTGTTGATGATCGAAGGAGCCATCGGGCCTATAGGTGGCGACACGAGGAACTCTCAATGAAAGCACCAATGTCGGTGTCAAAAGCTGGCGGATCTCGGGTAGGGGTCCCGAACTGTGCGTCTAGGCGGATGGTAATAGGAGACAAGGGACACGATGTTTTTACCAGGTTGGGCCCTCTCGATGGAGGTAAAACCCTACTCTGCTTGATTGATATTGATGATATGGGTAGTACAAGAGTAGATCTACCACGAGATCAAGGAGGCTAAACCCTAGAAGCTAGCCTATGGTATGATTGTTCTTCGTCCTATGGACTAAAACCCTCCGGTTTATATAGACACCGGAGAGGGCTAGGGTTACACATAGTCGGTTACAATGGTAGGAGATCTACATATCCGTATTGCCAAGCTTGCCTTCCACGCCAAGGAAAGTCCCATCCGGACACGGGACAAAGTCTTCAATCTTCTATCTTCATAGTCTTGGAGTCCGGCCAATGATGATAGTTCGGCTATCCGGACACCCCCGAGTCCAGGACTCCCTCACTCGCCAACTTATTACTTCTACTACTATGGCTACCGGTTAGCAATAAAGTAAAGTAATTACATGGCGTTGTTCAATGACACGCAGGTCATACAATAAATAAAGACAACTCCTATGGCTCCTGCCGGTTGTCATACTCATCGACATGCAAGTCGTGATTCCTATTACAAGAACATGATCAATCTCATACATCACATATCATTCATCACATTCTTCTTGGCCATATCACATCACATAGCATACCCTGCAAAAACAAGTTAGGCGTCCTCTAATTGTTGTTTGCATGTTTCTGATGGCTGCTATGGGTTTCTAGCAAACGTTTCTTACCTACATAAAAACCACAGCGTGATATGTCAATTGCTATTTACCCTTCATAGGGACCCTTTTCATCGAATCAATCGACTAAAGTGGGAGGCGGCACCCGCTAGCCACCTTATGCAACAAGTGCATGTCAATCGATGGAACTTTGTCTCACGTGAAATGCGTGTAAGGTCGGTCCATGCCGCTTCATCCCACGATGCCGCGAATCAAGATTGGACTAGTAACGGTAAGCATATTGAACAACATCAACGCCCACAACTACTTTGTGTTCTACTCGTGCAAAGAATCTACACAATAGACCTAGCTCATGATGCCACTATTGGGGAACATAGCAGAAATTTAAAATTTTCCTTCGTGTCACCAAGATCTATCTATGGAGAAACCAGCAACGAGGGGAAGGCGAGTGCATCTACATACCCTTGTAGATCGCTAAGCGGAGCGTTCAAGAAGCGGGGTTGAAGGAGTCGTGCTCGTCGTGATCCAAATCACGGAGATCCTAGTGCGAGCAGACGGCACCTCCGCGTTCAACACACGTACAGCCGGTGGCGTCTCCCATGCCTTGATCCAGCAAGGAGAGAGGAGAGGTTGAGAAGACTCCATCCAGCAGCAGACAACGGCGTGTTGGTGGTGGAGGCGTGGCAATCCTCTGAGGCCGCCAAGCACCGCGAGAGAGGAGGAGTACTTGGGAGAGGGGGAGGGCTGCGCCAGAACTTGGGGTGCGGCTGCCCTCCCACCCTTCCACTATTTATAGGTGGGGGGAAGAGGGGGCCGGCCCCCTTAGATCCCATCTAGGGTTGGGGGCGGCGGCCAAGGAGGGAGGAGTGCCTCCCAAGTCAAGTGGAGGCCCTCCCCCTTAGGGTTTCCCCCTTCCCATGTGCATGGGCCTTGGGGGGCTGGTGCCCCTGGCCCATTAAGGGTAGGGCGCCGCCTACAACCCATGCTATGTATTGGACGTGGTGGAACAATTTCCGGACCTCCAGACCCCTCTGGAATCCTCCGGAACCTTTTGGAAGCTTCCCGGTACAATACCGGAAAAACCCGAACTTTTCCCGAAACCCGAACAACAACTTTCCATATGTAAATCTTTACCTTCGGACCATTCCGGAAATCCTCATGACGTCCGCGATCTCATCCGGGACTCCGAACAACATTCGGTAACCACATACAAACTTCCTTTATAACCCTAGCGTCATCGAACCTTAAGTGTGTAGACCCTACGGGTTCGGGAACCATGCAGACATGACCGAGATGTTCTCCGGCCAATAACCAACAGCGGGATCTGGATACCCATGTTGGCTCCACATGTTCCACGATGATCTCATTGGATGAACCACGATGTCAAGGACTCAATCAATCCCGTATACAATTCCCTTTGTCTAGCGGTATTGTACTTGCCCGAGATTCGATCGTTGGTATACCGATACCTTGTTCAATCTCGTTACCAGCAAGTCTCTTTAATCGTTCCGTAACACATCATCCCGCGATCAACTCTTTGATCACATTGTGCACATTATGATGATTTCCTACCGAGTGGGCCCAGAGATACCTCTCACTGCGGAGTGACAAATCGAGTCTTGATTAGTACCAACCCAACGGACACTTTCGGAGATACCTGTAGTGCACCTTTATAGCCACCCGATTCGTTGTGGCGTTTGGTACACCAAAGCATTCCTACGGTATTCGAGAGTTGCACAATCTCATGGTCTAAGGAAATGATACTTGACATTAGAAAAGCTTTAGCATACGAACTACGATCTTTGTGCGGGCTTAGGATTGGGTCTTGTCCATCACATCATTCTTCTAATGATGTGATCCCGTTATCAACGACATCCAATGTCCATGGTCAGGAAACCGTAACCATCTATTGATCAACGAGCTAGTCAACTAGAGGCTTCCTAGGGACATGGTGTTGTCTATGTACCCACACATGTATCTGAGTTTCGTATCAATACAATTATAGCATGGATAATAAACGATTATCATGAACAAGGAAATATAATAATAACTAATTTATTATTGCCTCTAGGGCATATTTCAAACACGTCATCGTGCGGAGGAGGTGTACGAAGACGGGTACTTCGCGAGGAAGGTCATAGGCGCTAGGCGCCTCATCGCTGTGTGGAGGTGGGCCGATAAGCTCCAGCGTGCCACCGACGAGGAGCTCCGGTGGGCGCCCAACAAAATGGCAAGATCGTTCGCGCTTTTCCGCCAGCCAGAGGCAGATCGGTACGTCAAGCGCTATGAGGTGAAGGAGGCGGAGTACTGCCTCCGCGCAGGGAAGACGCCGCGCACTAGGGAGCTGCTGGCGGTTGCCAGAATACTGCTGCTAGGAGGGATTATTAGTTTTGATATTGTTCGTTTTCAATTTTATTCATCGTACCTAGTAGTTAAGTATCATCATGTATTTGTGATGGTATTATATATATTCCGTGATGAACAGTTAATATATATTATGAATTCCATTTTCTTTTTGTTTTTGTATACTAATTTGTATCTAGCTGTTATCATCCACATATACAGAATGGAAAGCATATACACACACATTGAAACAGAACATATAAGAACAAAAAACAGAGTACACACATTGAAACAAAACATATAAGAACGAAAAACATAGTACACACATTGAAATAGAGCAATATTATGATTGCTGTAAATACATAGCAATCCACGTCGAAACGACTCAACAAAATAAAACGCGTCCATGAGACCATGACCAGCAGCCCTTGCCTACGGTAGCTCTTGGCTCCGCCTGAACTCGTGCAGGCATTCGTCCAAGCGGTCGACACACTCGCGGTACATCTGGAGCGTGATCTCGAGCTCCAAGTTGGCTATTTCATTAGAGGTCACCAGCTTGAGGATGCGACAGCCATGTTCCTCTACTGCGCCCAATGGACACCTGGGCCAAGGAGGTGGTCGAGCCTAGTGACCAGCGCGTTGGCATTGAGTGGGTCGCGGACAAGGCGAGCAGTGCGACCCATGCGAATGGTGCAACGGGTGTCTGGTGCAAGTACGGCGCGGCCGGCCTCTAGTGCAAGTATAGCGCAGAGGGCCTCTGCCCACTCCTGGCGAGGAATGGGGGTACTGACGAGATGTGTACCCAACTATGAAGCCTTGTTGACAACAGTCAAGCATCGATGGATTCACTCTTGCTGTACGGTGTACCGCGCCTCTCGCTCTACGAGGCTCCAATGGTCTCGCCGTGTGGCGAGCCGCAGCCTATCAGCGCAGATGCGCCTAGCTTGCTCGGCGGCACGCCATTAATCATGTTGTGCGGCGAGCTGCAGCCTCTCGGCGCTGACATGCATATCTTGGTCCGCGGCGCTGAAGCGCCATGCGCTAAGGGTCTGCTCAACCCTAGCGATGACGCGCATCACAGTGTCGTCCATCGCGTTGCCGGGGAGCGCCTCGGCCTCGACGGGCCGTGGTGCCTTCTTGTTTTCCTTGTCGATGAGGTTGATGGCAGAGGCTGCGCTTTGGTGGGTTGGCATGCTTGGAAAAGGTGGATGTGCTACAGGCTGCGCTTATTGCCTCCGTGCGTCGCGTGCCGCCTAGGTTTATGTGCAATATCACTGGGTGGCGGGAAAATGGTGCGGAAATGGCAGGAAACGGTGGCGTGTTCATAAAACGCCATCAATTAATGGAAACTTAGCATAGAAGGAACATCGAGCTAGCATAAGAAGTAGATGATGATCAGATGATCGTTTATCCTAGTTAATTATGCATGTAATAGTTTACTTTGGTGTGTGGAAATGTCATGTGTGTACTAGCCACCTATGTAATTGGATATTTGTCGCGTATTACACACATCTTGTTTATGTGAAACATTTCTGTTCTCTTGGCTCAACATAAACAGTTTATTGGAATGAACTGTATGCCCTCCATTGCGCACACCTTGATCTGGCCGAACCGTTTCTGTTGCGTTGCCTAATCGAAAATAGTTCATCCAAATGAACCGTATGCCGTATATCGCACACACCTTGATCTGGCTGACTGTTTCTTTTGTGTTGCCTAATCACAAATAGTTCATCTGAGTGAACTGTATGCCGTATATCACAAACACCTTCATCTGGCTGCCCATTTCTGTTGTTCCACCTCATCACAAATAATTTATCTGAGTGAACTGTATGTCGTATATCGCACACGCCTTCATCTGGCTGCCTGTTTCTTTTGTTCCGCCTCATTAAAAACATTTAATTGAACTGAACCGTATGCCCGCATCGCACACCAACTAAAATCTGAACCGTGTTTGATGTATCCTTCATCGCAAATGTTTTGCATCTTTTTTGACAGTTTTTTTACATCACCGTTTGCGATTAATGCATTGCACATAGTTTCGTCAAAGGGTCTCTGATCGTAGTGTCACGCTAGCAGCATCCCGCAGTAGTGAAGTTAGTACACACGGAGCAAAATGAGTGAATCTACACTCTAAAATATGTCTATATACATCCGTATGTGGTAGTCCATTTGAAATCTCTAAAAAGACAAATATTTAGGAACAGAGGGAGTATTACTCATGTAGCCTACAAAGTCTGTCGCACAGCCTTGTAACTTCGTACTCCATTTCTAAATTTGTACTAGTACTAGTAGTCCTCTATACCATATATTGCGCTACTCGTACTACTACCTCCCTCCTGGTTTATTAGCCCCTTTGTAATTTGTGTCAAATTTTGACCATAAATTTAATGAACTAAATGTTAATGCATGTCACAAAAAATTATATCGTTGGATTCGTATTTGAACATAGTTTCCAATGGTATAATTTTCGCTTACATGCATTGACATTTTGTTAGTTAAACCTATGGTTAAAATGTGACATTAAATACGATTAGTAACTAGTACAGTTGTACTAGTATACATCGGTCAAGTTATTCATCATGTCCTCACATTGAATTGACGTGACAACATGTTGCGCGTGAGGTGACACAAGAGCCCCGGCGGCGTGTTCGGTACAACAAAGTGAGCCTCACCCCTCTCGTAGTACAACATCACTCTCCCATTC
Organism: Aegilops speltoides; assembly: GCA_021437245.1. Lineage (NCBI taxonomy): Eukaryota > Viridiplantae > Streptophyta > Magnoliopsida > Poales > Poaceae > Aegilops > Aegilops speltoides. Next base: position 331,250,239 of record CM038144.1, read on the forward strand.
TCTACAAAAGCACTCTCCCATTCTCTCCCGGTCTTCCTGCCTCCCAGCCGCCGCCTTGTTCCGATCCATTTGGTATGATGAGTGATGAGCTACTGGAGCCGCTATACTTAATTGCAAATAGTCAAAAGGAAGACGCTGGAAAAATTGATCTCAACAAGGATGCTGTTCAAGCTAGCCGGATGAAGGAAGGAACCAGCGAGGCCACTCCTGTGAGTATTCGTCCCGTCGCCCTGTATGATGATTTCGATCTTTATGGGGATTTTCAGGTCTTTAGAGTCTGCATGTAGTAATGAAGCCGAGACCCTAGTTTGTTCGGGTATTGTGGACTTCAGATTTGGAGTACCACTTATCTGTCAAAGTCTTTCATCATTTACTTAAAAACAGTTGATTAATCATACATGGAGTATCATTTAACTGGAATTAACCGATGCAAGTCCAAGAAGGTTTGGCCGGTGCTGCCGGCTGGCTCAAGTTCGATCCCACGAATCAGGAGCTGATCGAGCACCTTGAGGCCAAAGTGAGTGCTAACAGAACGAGATCTCACCCTCTCATCGATTTGTTCATACCAACCATCGACAACGAGCACGGCATATGCTACACCCATCCTGAGAAACTTCCAGGTGAGACACCGATCTATCGTCTACTTGCACAAACATATTCCTTTGTTTATACCTCTATTTTTCTTTTTAGGCGCAGACCTAGTGAAGCAATTACAATTTGACAATAAATAAAAAGTGAAGCAAGTATACTGCAACATGCCAGAGATGTTATGAAAATGCCAACTACGTACCCTAAAATTTGTATTCGCCAATACTGCAGGTATCACACAAAGTGGCCTAAGCAAGCATTTCTTCCAGCACAACTCTAGGGTGTTCAAAAGGGGCACGTGGACGTGTCTCAAGATATAGTCGAAGTGCGGCATGCACGCGATGTGGCACAAGACCGACAATACCTTGCTAGTGATGGTCAATGTCCGGCAGACGGGCAGCAAAAAGGTTCTGGTGCTGCACACCAACAAGAACTTCGACCAGCAGAGGACCAACTGGGTGATGCACTAGTACCACCTCGGGGACCTAGAGAAAGAGAAGGAGCGGGAGCTGGTCGTTTGCAAGATTGTCTACCAGACGAACACTAGGGCAATGACTAAACAGATTATAAGTTAGTTTGGTATTGGTACTTGTACTACCTGGTCACCTGCAAGTTGGTATTGTTGTTAAGGATCTTTCGGTATGAACTTGGCATTTGCTTACAACCATCATGTCATGGGTGCACGTGGATATAAAGCCGAATCATTTGTTTTGAAACGAATTTTCAGGCACCTGATTTTTATTTGATGGGTAGCATAAGCACCGACCGTTTGAATTCCCAGTTCTCCAATTTTTTTACATCTTCGAAGTACGCATGGGATCCATCTGGTTTTCACAGGCTGATAGTAGGACGCAACACGTCGGAACTAGGCTGTGGCATGACAAGCCCAGCTGCAAATTGTTAAAAGAGAGGAGTGATGGATTTGGGCCTTCTAGAACAGTTAAGTGTCGTGACCTCGATGGCGTGAAGCGCCTTCCATGGACTAAAAATAGGCCTAGCCAGTTATTATTAGATCAAATATGTAAAATATTCCATAATAAAAAGAAATATGTAAAATGCAATGAATTTAGTCCAGTTTCACTAAGAACCATCCGATTTGCATGGAATTCATCCGTGGAACCACAAGACAGCTGTCCATACAGAACCTAATTGTACGGAACCAGCAGGTCCATGGCTGTACGCAAGCAAGTGCATGCACTTATTATCACGATGGAAAAATAATTCCAACGTCTGAGACGGTGAAACCAATGAAATTTTCAACGTAGTCAAAAAACGAGAGAATTCTGCAAGTACAGACTGCTAATTGGGATCCATAAGGTATATTGTTTTTTTAGGTTGAGCAAGTTTCAACTGGGTTGTAGACTGCCCCATGCTTGGTTTTCTTTTTAATAGGCCCAGCCCATGACGACAATGGGGCACAAAGATCCAGCAGGTATCAACTAGCCTCTAGCCCGCCAGCCTTAGTTATATTTTCTCTTAGAACATCTGTAGGTAGTTTTTTTACTGAAGAAAACACACAACCCAGTTCTATTTTCCTCTAAAAACGCCATGTCTACTTCCGTTTTCTAATCTCTACCTGTAGTTTACTAGTTCATATACATGTATTATTATATTGAAAATACATAAAGTTCCCTTTTCATCTCTACATCCTTATTTTTTGTTGTTGTTTTCCCTCCCAACGCTGATTCTTTTGTCACTGGTTTTCCCTAAAACCAACTCAATTGTCCCACGTCTTATTAGCTTACAAAAAAAGAACCAATAATTTATTTGGTAAATCAATAATTTCTTAAAAATAAACGTTTATCATTTCTGGATTAAAACAGTCCAGACTCCACCGAAATATGCAAAATTAGGTTGAACTTTTTGACCTTACCTGGGCAAAAAATGGGCTGTAATAAATTCCTTAAGAAATAGCAAATGGCTGTAAATTATTTTAAAAAATTGAAAATGGGCTCTATGTTATCTGCCACATATTTGGAGGCTTACTTGTGGGCCTACTAAGTTCATGCGTATACAAGGTTTCTCAAAAAAAGAAACTTTGTCAACAATCGACTCTACCAGCGTCACACCGTTAGATGTCAATCCAACGGCAATTATGCTTCTTCAGTCTCTAATCTTCCTGCTCCAGCCGCCCAAATCAATGCCGGCAGAACCGCCTGCTCCCACCTCCCGTGACTGGATGTGCTTCCAGGCAGGCCTCATGGCCCCACCCTACTAACATCCCTGGCCTGGCCATCCCTCTAATCACCCACACCTCCTGTTATTTGCTGGCAACGCCAGTCTCACAGTACAGCCGAACCAGTAAACCCTCGTACCCACTCCGCATGGGAAACAATGTTGAATCTTCCTCGGCTCCGGGTCGTTCCCTTACTTGCCTCACCGTCGTCCACCGCCTTGGTACTCTCGGCATGGCGTGATCAACGAACGACATCCATGGAAGAGGATTATACGTGGAGAGGCTGACAGCTCGGTCCATGGCCGCATGCAAGGAAGTGCCTCCTTTTTTGCGAGTAGGAAGTGCCTCTTATTACGCGCAAAATAATGATTCCTCCACATGACAGTGGGGACCCACCGGAAGGGCCTCTGTATTCTGCAGAAAAAACATTCCCCCCGATGATAGCTCGGAGGCACTTCCTTGCGTGCGAAGATATAGCTGGTGGGTCCTTAGTACGCACAAAAAATGAATACCCCCGCTGCTAGAGGTGGGACCCACCATATTTGGAGGCTGACTTGTGGGCCTACTAAGTTGACGCAGACGCAGGGCCTTGTCAACTTAGTCAATATAAACAATTCTAGCTGCGGTGATCGTACGATGTCCATCCAACGGCCGTCATGCTTCCTCAACCTCTGGTCTTCTTGCTCCAAATTACCAAACTAGCGCCCGGCCATGCCTTTGCTCCTACCTCTCGTGGTGTTGTCTTTGCCACAGAGCCTCACCGCCCACCCAGTCCATCGCTGGCCTGACCATCCATGTACTCACCTAGACCTCCTGTTATTCTCTGGCGACGACAGCCTCCCTTCGCGTGGGAATCAACTGCCGAGTCTTCCCTGGCTCCGGGTCATTCCCTTCTTAGGCCTCGCTGTCATCCACCACCTTGGTGCTCTCGGCGCAGCGTGATCAATGTGGTCAGGGAACGACTTCCATCGGAAGAGGACTGTACATGGAGAGGCTGACAGCTGAGTCCATGGCCGCAGCAAGGAAGTGCCTCCTTATTATGTGCAAAATAATTTTTCCTCCACCTGACAGCGAGGACCCACCGGAAGGGCCCCTGTATTTTGTAAAAAAAAATGTTTCCCCTCTGACAGCTGGAACCCACTAGCTACATCTTCACACGCAAGGAAGTGTGTCCATATTACGGGCAAAAAAATGAATCCTCCCCCTGTCAGCTCAGACCCACCATCTATATCTTTGCACGGAAGGAAGTGCATCCTTATCCTTCCTGATAGTTGGGACTGTCAGTGTTCTAGATACGGGGTACCCAGACTTGCACATACGCCCTTCGCAGCTCGGCGGCGGCAAATGTGCGTACGCCCAGCTTGACATCGACAACTCAAGAGCCTCGTGAGGGGCCAAGCCTCGCGAGGCGGACGACGCCAAGACCCCCAAGGGGATCGGCCTCCTCAGGCTGGCTCTCGAGGGGCGGAGAGTTCTATGCAAGGTGCACCTCGCGAGGCTCAGCTGACGTGAGCCATGACGACCAAGGCCAGGTGGGCGCCAGCGGGCGCAGAGCGCCAGTTTCCCCTTTGGTGCAAAGGGGGCAAGCGGTAGGTATGGAGTCCCGAGGAATCAACCAAAGGTTTCCATTGCAGTGCAATAAGACCAAGACCGCCAGGACGACATGACGGAGGTCATCACCGAGCCCACCGCAGCATCACGACCAGATGCTTTTTGTAGACAAAGACCACTTTAGTCAGGATAGGATGTACTACTTGTCCCCCTTCAAATCTGGCCATTGTGGGATCCCTTCCTGCCAATATTTGGGAAGAGGACCAAGGCCACTATAAATAGGACTTAGCCACCACCAAAGAGAGGGACAAAGAGATCGGATCCCATCTCATCCAACCACCTCACAAGCTCTCTTGAGCTCAATAACACCTCACCTCTTGAGGCTAGTTCATCCACTGTAGTAGTTCATCCTCAGCCCCTCGAGGCAATCCACCAAAATGCTAGAGTAGGGTATTACACCACAAGGTGGCCCGAACCAGGATAAACTGTTTTGTCTTTCTATCCCTTTGAGCTCAACGCGCTAGGATTAGGAAGATCGTGAGTAGGCAGGCTGGGTAGGTTGAGATCTCTGCGCGCACCCTAGAGTTTGAACCTATCAAAGGTTTGTGGAACCTGAAATCCGACATTTGGCGCGCCAGGTAGGGGTGCGTCAGATCTTCTCTTCCGACGACCGGTCCGCCGCTACTCCGTCGACACCATGGCTGACGCCCCAAGAGCCCACGTGGAGCACTGGGTTGTCCGGGCTTCCTCGACAGCACCTACCGGCGTGGAGGATCTCCACTCTGCTCTGCTCGCGGCCCGCACCCCGCCTTGGGCCGCCGGTCATGGGAGGCGTGGCCGCAGCCCTCTCCTCTGGCACCACGCCACAACCGTGCCGTCGTGCGGTCTTCAAGCTACGCCGCGGCAACACCACCGCACTCTTGCCGGGAGCAGGTGAACATGCGGGCCGCGGTCATCGTGGCTCGAGAAATGCTGAGGTGCAGGTTGGCGGAGAGCAGCAGCGATGCCCTGCTGGAGAGAGTTGCCGAGCTGCTGGACGCAGCATGTAGGGGCGCCACACTGTTCTACACCCTACCCATGTCGCAGGCCATGGCGGGGGCACGCGTTCACCCTTGCCACTCCCGAGCGCCTCCTCCGAGGGCTCCTTAAGAGCCTCACGGCATTGGCCTACCTCGCGACGCGGCCCGCACTGCTTCGACCATGCCACCCTGGGGTGGGGCGACTCCAAGCAACCTTCCCTGGGGCCGCTCTGGGGCATCGGCCCTCGGTCATCAAGGCCCGATGGCGACTGAAGAAGACTGGAGCGTGAGGCAGCCAAGTAGCGACTTGCACGTGGCCAACCCGGAGGCCTACGTGCCCGTCACGATGGACTGAGTGCAGCGCCGGCGAAGCCCCGTGATCCCCCACGCCAGTGCTGCGCTAGAGGAGCCTGGTGAGGCTCTTTGTAAGCCGCTGCAGGACTCCACCGACATCTTCGACAGCAACAACCACTGGGTATAGTTAACGCCGCAGGAGCACTCCTGCGCTAACCATGGATCGCAGGTGAACCATGGCGCAACTACCGCCAGGGCCCCCAGGGCGGCAGCCCAGCTGCAGGAACACGAAGGGCCTTGGGAGCGGCATGGGGTGAGCCCGGGGCCAGCTCCCCCCCCCCACGCGTTGCGCGGAGCAAGACGCTGCTCGGAGGAAGGCCCCCCGTCGGGGAAGGCGCCGGCGAGCCCTTCACCCCGGCAGAGGGCCTACGGTCGCCGAGGACGCCGTCAGTGTCCCCCTTTCTCCTTGGTCTTGTCCTGGTTTCCGGTCTCCCCAACGGTGGTCGGGGGCGGCGCAGGGCAGGGTCCTCGTCGGGCGACATGAAGCAGGGCTCCGGCCTGTGAAGGTCTCCGCTCGTGACACTCTCACGTAATATTGAGTGGGGCTGTACGCCCGAGTCTAGAGTGCCACAGGGCCTCACGGGGCTCCACCCGTCAGTGGAAGCACCATGCTCCGTGCTGACCGTCGACACTGTCCCCCAATGACTATGCCCACGCCAAGTGGAAGCACTTAGCTCCGCGTTGGTGAGAAGACCTGACGACTAGCTAGGCGTCGGACGCGGCTGTTTACTTTCGCCTCTCTTCTTGTACCCAATTCATTGGCTTTTTGGAATGAACTTGGCTCTCGTGCGTTTATCAAAACAAAAATGGGGGGAGTTTTCTTGTCTTGTGTTGATCTCTCATTTTCTGGTTTTGCGTTTTTGAGCGGGGCTCGTGCCTTTTGACCCCCCCCCCCCCGAGTGCCCCGCGAGAGGGGCTGGGTGTGGTGCGCGCACGTCAAGCGTGATCAAGATGGCCTCAAGCCTGCAGGGGCTTCCCCCTGGGGACCAAGTATGCGGCCACCACGCATGCACCTAGCCGCTGTCCGGCAGTTGGTCCCTCGCGAAGCACTCCAGGACAGGCTAGCAGTCTCCTCGGCAGGGCCAGACCCTCACGAGGCCATGGCAGGCTCGCCTCGAGAGGGCACGCGTTGCTACAGCATTGGGGCTCACATGAGACCCGTGGAACCAAAGATAAGTCATAGCAGCCATCCTGCCTGCGGTTGCGAACACGAGGGGGCACACTGCAAGCGCTACTTCAAAGGTGTTTCTTAATTATATATACATCACAAGGGGCTCCCCCTTTCAAAATGCTCTCACGAGGAAGTGTTCAAGTTTGGTCATACAGGTTAAGGTGAAAAGAAGTACGGGCCTAGCTGGGTGCGTCCTCTTCGTCACCTTCATCTGCGTCGCTCGCGCTGCCCGAGTCGCTGCGGCCACCCTCTTCGTCACCATCACCCATGTCACCTGCTCTGGCCACGAGCACGACCGTGTCATCCTCAGAAGCAAACTCTTTCACCAGAGCGTCCACATGGTCGTCCACCCACCTGGCAAGTTTGTCCTGAGTAGCCGCGGGCACGGGGGCTAGCACAACATCAAAGTCAAAGTGGGAGTCGCGGCTGAGGAGGTTGCTGAAGACACGCGAGAACGCGCGCCCAAGAAGGCCCCGACTCCTCTCCTCAACAAGCTTGTGAGCCTTCATGGCCCGGTCCTCCAGACAGGTCACGATGTCGATGAAGAAGTTGAGGTGGCTGGCGTAGTCGTTCTCGTGCGGATGAGGAGCGCTCTCGTCACTAATGGTGTCCAAGGCGCGGTTGGCCCTGGCTTAGAGATCCTGGAGCATCGAGACGTGCTCGCGTTGCAGCATCAGGCGACGGTTTGCTTCATTCACAGCCCTTTCCGTGAAGGATGTGGTGTCCTTGACTTGCTACTGAAGGGAGGGAAACTCGGTGCGAGCAGAGGTCAAGGCGGATTCGGTAGAAGTCAAAGCCTCCCTAGCGGCATTCTCACGCTACTCTGCAGACTCCAGCTTCGCCTTCAGGGCGGAGGTCCTGCCCTCAAGCTCGGCCCTAAGCAGCTCCAGGTCTACGTGGTTCCCTTCAGCCAGGTCGGCACGTGCCTTCGCCACCCTCTCCTCCACCTCCAGCTAGACCTGGGCTTCTCGGGCAGAGACGGCTTCCTCGGCCACCGCAGCCTGCCGCTCCCTCACCTCCAACCACTCCAACGCCAGGCTGTGCTCCACAGCCTCCAGCGCCAGGTCATCTTGGCGCTTTAGAAGCTCCGCCTTGACGAGAGGTGCTTCGCCCGGCAACGTGGTCAGGAGGGCACACCGCTCCTCGATCTCCCGCTCCAAGGCAGCATTTGAAGACAGGAGCTCCCGCTCTCGCTCCTTAGTCGCCTCGCGACGGCGGTTGGCAGCTTCGGCCTCCTCCAGGGCACGAGCGCAAGCCTCGCGAGAAGTTGCGAGGGAGGCCGCCACGAGCGTGTCGGCCTGATCACACTGAAGCCTCCCGAGGTTGATGGCGACCTTCAGCTGGCACCACTCGTGTGCTAGTCGGTGGTCCTTTGCCTTGAGCTTGGTGTCGACGTTGGCCAGCTCCCCACCAAGCCGGATCATCGCGCGCATCGCCTCGCCGAAGAGCTCGAAGCGGATAGCACTGCGCTCACGCGTGAGCGCCAGCGCACTGCCAAGCCCTTCTTCGGCACCGGGAGCCGCCGAAGAGGCGTGGGACGTCTCGCCTACCTCCGGCAGGGGGCTGGCCAACGCGGCTCCGCAACCCAAAGAGAAATACCACCCGAGGGCACCCAACTGCCAGCAGCGACGAGAGGGAGAGCCGACGATGCATCCCTTGCCCCCTAGGCTGGGTCGTGGAAGAAGGAGGTAGGAGGCTCGAGTCCGGGGCCCCCTTGCGGCACCCCGGCGGCTGGAGTCGGCCCCGTACCCTGGGCGGAGCCAGGGCATGGGGGGCTGTACGCTGGGATAGAGCCAGGATCCTTGGAAGGGCGCCCTTCCTGAGGCTTCACCATCACGGGGACCCTGCGAGGCCCTAGTCAGAAAAGAGCATGGTGCGCAAGGAATCGCAAATGGAGGTACTTACTCGTCCACAACCATTTATTCCTCAGCTTCAGCGGTCGGCGGGCGCTGCCACTGCAGCACGGAGATCCCTTCCTCTTGCGGAGTGATTCAAGATTCAGGCGGCCCCGGCTGGGCCTTGAAGGGTGGTCCTCGGGAGGAGGAATGCTCGGCGGGGCACCCAGGGCGGTGACCTCAGGAGCAAAAGCACGTGGCAGGGTTTCCTGGGCGGTAGCCCTGGAACCACCAGTGGGCGCCCCACCATCAGCGGCCACTTCAGAACCATCGCCTCGAACTTTGGGAGCCACTGCCTCTGGAGCATCGAGTTGCGCAACCCCGCAGTGGACCTCTTATGGGTCTCAGGAGTCCCGGACTCCGGAGCCCGCAATGGTGCAAGATCTCCGGAGGTCCCTTCAGCAGCAGCCGGCGGCATGCACCTCCCTGCTTCCACACTTGGGGCGAGCGCCGCAGGGTCGAGCAGCAGGGGAGCCGCGAGGATGGGATTCTCATAAGGCCCCTTGAGGCACTCCGGGCATAACCCCCACTCGTCAAATAGGGGCATCTGCCCCACGAAGGTCACCTTGTTAAAGCATTGGTAGAGGAGGCAACCATTTCCTGGAAGATCGGCAGGTTTGGATTCGCCCGTTAGGAGCTCGAGAACCTTGCTCAGGGACTCGGAGGGCAGCGAAGGCTTCTGGAGCCTCAGGGAGTCCTCGGCGCCGGCAAGGTCCCACATCGGGCGAGAATGGTGCTAGAGTGGGGCAACACGCTGCCGGACAAACTCCTTCACCACCATCAGCACCGTCACCTCTAGCTTCTGCAGCCTAGCCAACCTCTTCCAGACGCAGGCGAGACGCCGGTCAACGAGCTTCACATGCCCCCAGCCGGAGCTGGGCGCGGCCGGCGCTCGAGGAGTCAGAAGCAGGGGGTTGCGCGTACCAGCATCAACAAACAACCACTGCTTTCGGAACCCCTTCGCGGTAGGCAAAAGCTCGAAGTCGATTCCCGAGCCAGCAGTCGCCGCCACAACTTCAAAGGTCGCACACCCCGAGCATTGGCGGGCGTGGACCAGCCGAAGCAAGAAGAAATGGCGAAACAAGGCCACGGAAGGAGCAATGCCTACCATGGCCTCGCAAAGAAAGGCGAAGATGGCAAGGAGGATGATGGAGCGGGGGTCCAGGTGCAACAGGTGGATCTGGTAGTGCGAAATTATGGCATTGAAGAAAGGAGAGAAGGGGGAATCAAACCCGCGAAGAGAGAATGGAGATAGATGGGGATCTCGGTGGCGCTCATCTCATCCACGAGCCAAGACACAGGCCGAACGATCATCGCTTTCCACTCATTGGAATTGGCTGCGAGAGCAGGGATGACCTTGTCCAACCCTTCTTGATTGACCACCGTCGACCGCTCGAGGGCCGGCTCCAAGACCAGTGGGGGTCCAGCCGAGGCGCGCAACTTCCCTTTCTTCATCCTCTGCTACGGAGCCATGGTGGAGGTTAGGAAGGGGGAGTGGCACTAGCACCAGATCTGCGCAAGGAGTCGCGGACCAGAAAAGAGAAGAAACGAAGGCCAAGCGCGATGATCTACAAGGGTGAGCTGCTCTAACAGTGGGCGACCACAGGGCTTGGCGGATTTCAAGGCAGCATGGGGAAGTGGAGACGCCCACGTCCCGTCAATCGCCATGCGTCGTTCAAGGCCGCAGGCGGTTAGGGCCCGCGGTGCTCCGCACTTGCCCTTTGGCTTCACCTAGAAACCAAGCCCGAGCACGCCTTGGGCCGAGGGCTCTTGTAAACCACGGATCGCTGGTACCAGACTTGCTCTGCGCCCACAAGGCGGCTCCATCGACGGCCTCGTATGGCCCAGCTTCAGCATCGACAACTCAAGACCCTTGCGAGGGGCCAAGCCTCGCGAGGCGGACGACACCAAGACCCCCAAGGGGATCGGCCTCCTCAGGCTGGCTCCTGAGGGGCAGAGAGTTCTATGCAAGGCGCACCTCACGAGGCTCAGCTGACGTGAGCCATGACGACCAAGGCCAGGCGGGCGCCAGCGGGCACAGAGCGCCATTTTCCCCTTTGGTGCAAAGGGGGCAAGTGACAGGTATGGAGTCCCGAGGAATCAGCCAAAGGTTTCCATTCCGGTGCAACAAGACCAAGACCGCCAGGACAGCAGGATGGAAGTCATCACCGAGCTCACCGCAGCGTCACGACCAGAGGCTTTTCGCACGCGAAGACCAGTTTAGTCAGGATAGGATGTACTAGTTGTCCCCCTTCAAATCTGGCCGTTGTGGGATCCCTTCCCGCCAACATTTGGGAAGAGGACCAAGGCCACTATAAATAGGACTTAGCCACCACCAAAGAGGGGGGCGAAGAGATCGGATCCCTTCTCATCCAACCACCTCACAAGCTCTCTTGAGCTCAAGAACACCTCACCTCCTGAGGCCAGTTCATCCACTGTACTAGTTCATCCTCAGCCCCTCGAGGCAATCCACCAAAATGCTGTAGTAGGGTATTACACTGCAAGGTGGCCTGAACCAGGATAAACTACTGTGTCTCTCTGTCCATTTGAGCTCAACGCGATAGGCTTAAGAAGATTGTGAGTAGGCATGCCAGATAGGTTGAGATCTCCGCGCGCACCCCAGAGTTCGAACCTATCAAGGGTTTGCGGAACCCGAAGGGACCCACCCGGTCAAAGCGTACATAGTGTTGTCTGCCTGGTCACAGATGTGTACGTACATATTGGTCGATCGGTCTCTCTGCAATGATGAACCGTGGCCAAGCAAGCAGCCGCACGTGTAGTAGTAGAGCCCCCGACGTAGCAGTTCAGGCCATCCCTTCTAAACCATGTACATGTACGTACAACCACATGCCAAAAAATACGGCCACATACGTACATATGGGCGGGGTCTTGAACGCCTAGCTACTCACGCATACATACGACCAGGGCACGTGTACATGGAGAGGCAACGGATGTCGGCAACGACGTCTTGTTCATCGGAAGCCAACCGGTTGGGTCGGAATGGAGAAACTGCATCGTGTTCATCGGGAGGCAATGGAATGCGTCGTGTTCATCGAGATCCAACCGGCTTTGACAAAACAGACAAACGAGGTCTGGCATAACCCGAAATGGAGGAAATGCCCTTCTGTTCGACCACGTACAGTCGATACGGGGTCCTGTTCATCGAGAAGGGCCTGGCGAACCGCAAAACAAAGGAAACAGACTTCTGTTCGAGTGCCTATGGTCTAACGGGGTCCTGTTCATTGGGTGGGGTGTGGTGTACCGCAAAAGGGAGGAAACAAACTTCTGTTGGAGCACCGACGGTCGAAACAGAGCCCTGTTCATCCATCGTCTACTGCCTCGCTCCAACCTCCACAGGCTACTGTTCATCCACCGTTGACTTCCTCCAGCCTCCACATGTATTACAGAGCTACAGTAAACTCTAAGATTAAGATAATCATTTTGCTAAATAGTGCATAATCATCTTTGCTTCTATCCCATCCGAAATTCCATTTGAATTCAAACTCAAATATTAAGTGAAATAAAGAAATTCACAAACATGAAAACTAAAATGTTCATCATGTGGCAAATAATCCATAACTAATTAGGGAGGTGAACCAACATTTTAATAAAGTGTTTTAATGCCCTAAAGTAATTAAAACAGTGGCTATGTCAATTATTTGAATGTTTTTTAATTTATAAAAAAATAGACTATTTTATTTTGGTACCATGATATGTCTCCAACGTATCTATAATTTTTTATTGTTCCATGCTATTATATTATCGGTTTTGGATGTTTTATATGCATTAATATGCTATTTTATATTATTTTTGGTACTAACCTATTAACCTAGAGCCCAGTGCCAGTTTTTGTTTTTTTCCTTGTTTTTGAGTTTTACAGAAAAGGAATATCGAACGGAGTCCAAATGGACTAAAACTTTACGATGATTTTTCTTGGACCAGAAGACATCTAGAGGACTTGGAGTCCATGTCAGAAGATCCCCGAAGAGGCGACAAGCCACAGGGGTGCGCCCTGGGGGCGCGCACCCCCAAGGCTTGTGGGCCTCTCGGAGACCCCCTGACCTCCTACCTTGGCCTATAAATTCAGAAATATTCCCAAAACCCTATAAGCGTCCACTAAAATACTTTTCCACCGCCGCAGGTATCTGACCTTGTGTGATCCCATCTGGAGGCCTTTTCCGATACTCTACCAGAGGGGGATTTGATCACGGAGGGCTTCTACATCAACTCTATTGCCCTTCCGATGAAGCGTGAGTAGTTTACCACAGACCTACGGGTTCATAGCTAGTAGCTAGATTGCTTCTTCTCTCTCTATGATCTTCAATACAATGTTCTCCTCGATGTTCTTGGATTTCTATCTGATGTAATATTCTTTTCGGTGTGTTTGTTGAGATCCAATGAATTGTGGCTTTATGATCAGTTTATCTATGAATATTATTTGAATCTTCTCTGAATTCTTATATGCATGATTTGATATCTTTGTATTTCTCTTCGAATTATCGGTTTGGTTTGGCCAACTAGATTGGTATTTCTTGCAATGGGAGAGGTGCTTAGTTTTGGGTTCAATCTTGCGGTGTCCTCGTCCAGTGATATAGTAGGGGTAGCGAGGCACGTATTGTATTGTTGCCATCAAGGGTAAAAAGATGGGGTTTTCATCATATTGCTCGAGTTTATCCCTCTACATCATGTCATCTTACTTAAAGCGTTACTGTGTTCTCTTGAACCTAATACTCTAGATGCAGGCAGGAGTCGGTCGATGTGTGGATTAATAGTACTAGATGCAGGCAGGAGTTGGCCTACATGACACGGACGTGATGCCTTTACTCATAATCATTGCCTTGGATATCGTCATAACTTTGCGCTTTTCTATCAATTGCTCGACAGTAATTTGTTCACCCAACGTATTATTTTCTTTCAAGAGAGAAACCTCTAGTGAATCCTATGGCCCCCGGGTCTATTTTCTATCATATATTTTCAGATCTCTAAACCAAAGAACCCAAAAATACCTTGCTGAGTTTTATTTACTTTTATTTTATTTTACGTTTTAGAATTTTATTGTATCTATCTCTATCAGATCTCACCTTTGCAAGTGACCGCGAAGGGATTGACAACCCCTTTATCGCGTTGGGTGCAAGTGTTTGATTGTTTGTGCAGGTGCATAGATTGGAGACTTGCTTGTATCTCCTACTGGATTGATACCTTGGTTCTTAACTGAGGAAAATACTTTCTCTACTTTCCTGCATCACCCTTTCCTCTTCAAGGGAAAGACCAACGCAAGCTCAAGAAGTAGCATACCAAACTAAATGTGACAGTGACCTAACTTATAGTACAATTTTAGGTGCAAGTGTTGTATTTTATAAAACACAGATCATTTGAAAAGAATTGGAAAACAGAATGTAATAAAAAGAAAGAAAAAAAGAAAATGCAAAATTTAAGGGAAAAAGAAAGAGCCCCTGCCCCTTGGGCCACGGCCCACCCGAGCCGGCCCATCACTTTCTCCCCCCCAGTCATCTTCTTATGTTCACCACCACGCCGCTACAAGGGAGCGACCCATCGTACCACCTCGCCGGCAACGCCTCGGGTGGGGATAAGGGCGCCTCCCCCCGCGACGCCTTGGTCCTCTCGCCTCCGCCTGCTCCACTCACCCACTCGCCCCACTTCCTCCCTCCCTCGGTTTCTTCCTCACCCGAGCGCCGCCATGGGTGGACCTTGCTGACCGCGTCTGCCGTTGCTCGCCCGCGTTGTCGCTTCTCTGCAGTTGCCCGTGCCCATGGTAGCGCAACCGTTGCCGCTTGTTGCTACTGCTCTTTATTGCCGTTGTTGCCCCCTCGCTGTTGTTCGTGCTCGCGCGCCCCTGCTCCCTGCTCTCGCCTACCCTGTCGCTGCAGTCGCTCAGCCACCATCGCGGCCGCCGCTTCGGCCATCCCCTGCTAGCACTGCTAGCCTAGATGGGTGTGTCGCGTCATGCTCGACCGCTAGGTAGGCGTTGCTTCCCTTTTGGTCACAGGAGTACAACTCCGGTGGACCGCCGCCATCCTCTGTGCCCCGTCGGCATGCTCGCGCAGGCGCGACCGCTTCATAATGACCGATGTGCCACTTCTAGTGGGGCCTGACACCTAACTAGTTTTAGTTAGGCCCTAAACTAACCCCTAACCCCACTGACATGTGGACACCAGATTACTAACTTAATCAAAATGTAATAAAACCCCTTGTTAAAGTTATATGTCACTAACACGCGGCCCCACGGGCCCAGTTGACCCAGTCAACGGCTGACTGGGCAGCGCCGAGACACTGCAAGTGGGTCCCCTGTAGGCCCAGTTGACTGGTCAACTAGTCTATTGACAGTTGATGCAATGATGAGACCATGATGACGTAATATTCCTTTTCTATTGAATTAGGTAATTAAATTAATTTCATAAAATTTTAAAGTTTGAAAATTAATATAAAATAATCTATAAGTTAGATGAAAATATTTTATATATGAATATTGCTAAGAAAAATCCAACGAATCCGAATATGAAATCCGTTCGTCTATCACATGCATCTTGCATGATGAACATGGAACTGTCCCCCTCTCTTCATTTGTCCCGAAAATTCCAAACCCCAGGAAAACCCCTCCGGTTGTTTTCCCTCTTCGTCTCTGTCACTTAACATTACGTTAGGTCGCCCTAGCTCTGCATACTATCATGTCATGCATCATGATGCACTTGTCTGCTTTCTATTTATTGTTTGTTCTAGTAGTTCTCTTGATTCAATATTGTCTGCTTTCTAATAATGTCAAATCCAATATTGTTGCTTCTAGTAGTTCTCTTGATTCCACTAATGATTCTCTTAGCCAAGTTACACTTGAGCAAGAAAATAGCTTATTGAAGGAATTATAGAAAGGTGTTTACAAGAGCCTTGCTAGGAGTAAGCAATTCGAGAAATTGTGCGCAAGCAAGGAAGGCACGGAAGAATCAAGGTGTTGGTTTTGAGCGAAAGTTCAATGCCAATGGAGTTGAGTGGGAAGAAGATCAATACCCCAAGACGAAGTTTGTTCCTCAACAAGAGAAGTATGATCCTACTTCCTTCAAGGGAACACAAGCTCAAGATGATCTTCCACCACAAGACCACAAGAACAAAGGCAAGGACAAGCTTCAAGAAGAGATTGATGCATTTGAAGAAGCACCTAAAGCCTCGTTCAAGTGGGTCCCCAAGACTACGTCAAGTTCTACTTCATCAAGTACAACTACAACTCCAAGGATTCCCATCAAGATGATGTGGATCCCGAAGAAGAAGAACTAGAGAGTTCTTGATTCTTCACTCATATCATTATGGCAAGAACAAGTGCAATCAACTTCCACATCTTGCACTAGTTCAAGGAGTCACAAACCCTCATGTTGGTAAGGCAAGGGACAAGGTAACCTAATGATTTCATGGACATCATCTTGTGTGTGCATCACTCTATCTCTATGGATATTCTTGTTTGTTCCTTGTGGGACTAGCCCATGTAGGTAAGTTCAAAGTGCAACTCACTCCAAAGGATTGCTCCAAATGATCTACATCAACATTGAGCATCTACATCTTCAACACCTACATGAAGTCATCATCGACAAAACCCAAGGTTAGTTCATCCCTCTAAGGGGGTATCTCACATCTAGGGGGAGCTTAACTCTAAGAATTGAGTCAAAGCAACTCTAATGGTGTGAACACATCAACGCATTATGTAAAAGTGGTAACCCCACTTGAGCTTAAACGATGAGTATGACCTATGATCAAATGTTCTCATTTGACTCCTAAGTCAATATACTCATATATAGATGACCTAGTCATCGCCAATTGTTTGATAGATGCTAGAATTGGTTGTGCATGCTTTGCCACATATTTCATTTGCCATCTTATTGTGTGAGCATGTTGGTGCATATTTTACTCATTCAAGGACATCCACTTGTTCTTTTGATTGTTTGGGTTCTTTTCTTTTTGCCAAGTGGATGGACAAGAATGTCTAAGAACCTTCTTTAGCAATCTATGCTTTTCTCATCTCAAACTCTATTCATGCTACATCACAAAATTTGATCAAGTCAGATTCGAACCACTCTGTGTGAGGAGCACTCGGAGTCCCCGATTCATCATAGACTTAAAATTCCAAAACCTCTTTGCGATTCTCGGTCTGACCGATTCCTCCATTTCGGTCCTACCGAGATCATTAAGTTGATCTGAGTTTTCAATCTCGGTGCAACCGATTTGAACTTCTCGGCCTCACCGATTTGTTGTAACTGAACATAGTTATGCATCTCGGTGCCACCGAGTTGTTCCACTCGGTCACATCGACAGGGTCGGGCTATATATAGCCACGGGCAAAATTTTGGAAATTTCTCTGAAACCCTTCACCCGCGCAATAGCTCGCTCTGCCATCGGAGGTCTCCGGATCGTCTCCTCGTCGCCAGCAGCCTCCTGTCGCTGGTCTTCGCCGCCGTCAACGGATTTCGTCCCTGCCATTGCCGTCGTAGCGAGTCCACTGCCAAGTTAAGGTATGGACTCGATCTTTGTGCTATCCACGTCTGATTCCTAGCACATTGTATTTTTATTGAATCCTGCCATGATTGAAACTCTTCTGTCCAACCAAAGTAGTCCATAGATTAGATGAGATTCAAATTTTTAGGGTTAGGTTTCCGCCGAAACCATCTCGGACCCACCGAGTTGAAAAACTCGGTCTCACCGATTTGGCTTATGCCATTGCACTAGTGACTCTCGGTCTGACCAAGAATTACTAATCGGTGCGGCCGATTTGAGGATTCTGTGAAACCCTAGCAGTCTTGGTGCCACCAACCGTGACTCGGTCCAGCAAGATCATCGATTTAGGTTCCAAAACTGCCGGTATCACCGAGTTTGAAAATCGGTTGATCCAAAATGCTTTCTGTGGAAAACTAAAACTCAACTTTTGAATCATTCTTTTGCAAAAATCTCTGCATTTTGTGATGCTCATCTATTCTATCTCATCTATAACTCTTCACAGGGCCAGCAGATCGACTTTTTGCAAGATGTCGGATCGAGTGACACCAAAGCAGTCGATGAGAGCGAGATGGACTTGAGTGAGGGCACTAGTCCCTCAACTACAGATGAAGGGAGTAGAAGTACTCCTAGCAATTTGCCTAAGGCTGCTACTAGGCAAAGGAGGAAAAGAACTTCAGACTCAGAGGATGAAGATTACAAAGCTAAGGAAGATGAGGCTACTTCCAAGAAAGTAGTGCTCAAGAAAGAATATGGCTCTGCACATAGCACTAAGCCAGGTCTGAAGAAGAAAGTTCCTGCCAAGAGGACACCTATTGTCACACCCTGATTTTCTTGGCACAGCACTTAAGCTCTTAATCATGCTAAAATGTGGTTTGACAAAAACTTTTGAGTGTTTTGGACTTTGCTTGATTTGATTCTTGTCTGTTGTTTGCAAGTGCTCTAAAAATAAAATAAATCCTCCAACTCCTATACTTCATATCCTTGCTCCAAACCCTTGAGCCAATGATCATGCCATGTGTATAGGACATAAAAATATTTTCTTACAAAAATAATTTGGCCAAAAAGTATTTTCTAAATTTAGTTTTCCAAAAACCCCTGAATTGAGGTTTGCACTGCAAGTACTTGATTAAGGGCAGTAAAAATCTTTCCAAAAATATATTTGACTCCTATTAGATATAGGATGCCCAGGAACCACAAAAATATAATTTTAAAAGTTGTTTTACTATTTTATTTAAAGGCTTTTTCTTAAGGCCAGAAATGGTCTTTAATAGGGAAAAATTACTTTACTGTTTCAAAAATATTTGACAAAATTCAGGGAAACTCATAGGACATATATAGTCCATATATAAGAGTTTCAACACATGGTTATGTTCAAAATATTGGTCAAACCCCTCAAAGACCCTTTCTGGATATTTCAAGCTTTTGAAATATTTACAAGGGAAATATTCTCCAAATATTCCAGTAAAATTCTATCATGTCACATATGACATATTAGATGATCTTGCCAAGTCTCATGACTTGGAGAACAAGATAACACCATCAAAACCCCTCAAAACTATTTCTGTCAATTCTGAAGTTTGAGCAACTTTACATTGCCAAACATGTCCAAATGTTCTCAAACCTTGTGAACTTGCTCAAATGGTTTAATAATTCATCTAGACCAAATGGCACCAGTTGGAGAGCAAGTTAACTTGATCAAAGTGCCCCAAAACTCTTTCTGTCCAGAACCATATTTGAACAACTTTGCACTACCAACTTTCTCTCCATCACCCCAACTTTGGTGAGCATGATCACATGACCAAATGAGGCCACCACACCAAGTGGTGCATCAGGGAGAAGTGATTTGCTCAACTAAATCTACACAAGTTCATTTCTGCTAATTTCTAGGGTTTACCAAAGTTGCATTGTCAACTTTCTTCAAATGATCTCCAAATTGGTGGAAGGCCCTAACTATATGTGTCATATCACCCTATGGAGTCTCATGGCTTATGGGGATCATATACTTGCCCAAATCAACATCAAACACCTTCTGGCAGAATCTCAAAATTCATGTTTTATTCCCTTCCACTAATCTCCATGACTTCTACTTTTTACCACAGCCCCTCCTAGTTCCCCTCTACCTCTGGTGTGCTTCCCTGCCCGAGAGGCAATGATTAAGGGGAGGGCTCCATTTTCTTCTCTGGACATCCACTTTTCCTCCTTTGTCATCTCTCTCTCTCTGGCAAGCCCAGGGCATCCAATGCCTTTCCCACATTGTTTACTCCCCTGAGCAGCCACTAGACATAAGTGGGCGCGTGAGGACGCGAGGAAAAGCTGCGGGTGCCGGCCATTCGCGCGCTCTGGAGCACGTCAGCATGCTCCCGACCGTTGACACGGTGCTCCCGACCACCTCGAGCCTCCCCCTCGCGCCAGTAGATGCTCCTCGACGTCCGCAACACGACACCAAGCTGCCCCCCTCCTCTTTCTTCCTCCTGCTGCCTCCTCTCGCACGTGCACCGGCCGCCCGAGCGCTCCAATGGGCGACCTCACACGCGCGGCGCTCTGGCCCTCTCCTGCTCCCCCTCTCCTCTCTTCTCGCCCTAGACCAATCCCACGAGCACCCCAGACACTCCCACGCGCGCTCCCGTGGCCTCCAAAGAACAGCTAGGATCTCGCCCGGCCTTGCAGGTCCACGGCACCCGCCGTCCGCCTATTTAAAGGTCTCCCCGAGCCCCTCTCTGGCCTCTTTTGCCACTCTCTCCCTCCTGTGAACCCCCTGAACCAACTCACTCCCCTCCTCGCGCTCCCCATCCCCCTCCTAGGCCGGAGCCGAGCCGCCGGCCGCTGCTCAAATCCGCAGGCCTCGGCCCCTCTCTCTTCCCCCTGGATAGCTCCGCACCCTCCTGGCACCACCGCAAGACCTCCCCTCGCCGCCATTCGTCCCAGGAGCATCGCATGCTCGAAGCCGAAGATGGCCGGTGGCCTCCTCCGCGGTCGCCCGGCCCATCGCCGCCACGGCTCTCCTCGACAAGCGATCCATACACCGATGGATGCGGCTCATCCTCCCGAGCACGCTGGTGGGCGGAGCACCACCGGAGGTGGCCCGTGCCGCCCGGGAGAGCGCCGGCGCCCGCTCGGCCTCGCCTCCCTGCCTCTGCTCTGTTCGAGCGGGAGGTAGGAGGCAACTGAGCACGGGCCCCGCTTCGTCAGCGACCCGGTGGGCGGGCCCCGCCGTTTAAGTGGAGGCGCCTTCCACCTTCACCGCCTCCCTCGCGGCGTATTCCACGAAGCCGCCTTGGCGTAGCCCTAGCAGCGTCGCGCCGAGCCAGCTGGGCGGCCAGTGGCGCTTGCTGCTAAGCTTCGCCCGATGCGCGCCATCGCCGCCCAGATCCAGCCCATTGGGTAAAGCCCTTTTCCTTTTTCTTTTCTGAGGAGTTTCTAAAATCCATAAACAGATCAAAACAAGTCCAAATTTGATGATTCAAATTTCTAGTAGCTCATAAAATCATGATCTATCTCATGGTGCAACTTGCACAGTTTTCCAGAAACTTTTTCTTCACAGACATTTATCAAATCTTGTTTTTCCTATTTCTGTGATAAGCTTTAGAAAATCACAGAGAGCTCAATATTGATCAAAATGCCATGATTCCAATTCCTAGATGAATCTAAGCTCATAACCTAGCTTATGAACATTTTTCTTGATGCTTTCTGTACCACATAAATTATTGAGCCATTTCTTCATATTTATCAGCTTTGCAAATTCATAGGAAATTCATTTGAACTCCAAATCCAGTGAAACCAATTCCTAGATGCTTCTAAAATCATGCTTTGTCAAATGGGTGCCTTTGCTCATTTCTCAAAAATATATTTCTGTACACTTCTAGCAAATCCATAAACCTCTTGATTCCATCATATTGAAATGTTCGGAGATGTCCATTGATCCACTTCCAATGAAATCACTTTGGTCATTCCTCATATGACCAGAGGTATCCAATAAAAGTCAACTTCACATTTTTAGAGCACTTTTATTTCCTGACTTGTTGTGTTGCTTATTATGCATGTTTTCGACGATAGTTGATGAAGTAGACGGAATGCTCGGAGTTGGACCAGGGATATTTGAAGACCTCGAAGACTTCGCTACAACAGGCAAGCAGCCCTTTGACCATGACTATGACACCCCTTTATATGCATGCCATGTTTAGCTCTTTATTAATGATGCATCGGAATCATGATGAGATGGTGAACCACGTGGGTTGGTTGCCACGATTACTTCCTCGTTGATACTTGCATTGTGCATGGCCCTACCTTCTTATGAGGGTTATGCCGGTGGGAGTAGCTAGGATGCAAATGTAGATGCTACGCAAATGGGATGGGTTTGTGCATGGTGAAGGAGGCGATGCGATTTCAAAAGTCTTTTTCAAAACCCGTCGGTGCCACTTATGCCCGAGGGAGATGATGAGATGGGTGACCACTTGATGGCGAAGTGGTGTGCCAAGGAAGTGGGTGTTGTTTTCAAAACGGATTGGTCGGAGTTGCGACCGTTATCCCAACCTTACATGCGCGACCACTCTACCCTTATATGGGAAAGGGCATTATCGAGTACCTAGACCGATACTAGCTTGGAGCCCGCATTACTAGTGACGAGGAGAGTCGGTGCTCTCTCTTGGGACGGGTCGTGCTGTAGGGCGGCCATGATCTGTTTTCACAGGCACCGGACACACCGTTGGTACCCGTGCTTGTGGTATGTGATGAATATGGGAGCGAGGCTCCGCAACTTTGTGATGAGAAATGTTTGGCACGGGGGCTACTACCAATCGAGTGGACTCCATGTTAGTGTCGTCTAGGGAAAGGTAGTGATCGGGTGCTTACCCCGGGTGCTTGAGGTACCGCGGGTCGTGGATTGACACGGAAGTTCCCCGGATCTAGTGGGTAAAGTGTGCAACCTCTGCAGAGTGTAAAACTATTCGAATAGCCGTGTCCATGGTCATGGACAGTTGGGTAACCGCTCTTGGGCTACGTCCACTTGTTTACAAACCGGTGTGTGTGTGATGATGGAAATGGCTTGGGTCAAGTCAGAGGACTTGACACGACTGAGATGGGTTGGTGCCCACTCTGCTTATGATAAATGGGTTGGTGCCCACTCTATTTATGTTGATATCTGTGACCAGATCTCATGGTTACTTAAATTCTCTTGATGCATGCTTTATAGGATGTTGAACATGACTTTGCACTCAAAACTAGCTTTATGCAAAAAATTACCTATGTCATGCATTGTTGTACCTTGAACCAAAACATGGGTTGCTTGCGAGTACATTCAAAGTACTCATTGGCTTGCCACTGGTTATTTCATTGACCAGGCATGAAAGAACCGGACATGATGAAGAACGCTTCGGTGGCGAGCATGCGAGCTAGGGCGCTTCGGTCGTAATGCTGTAGGGTTAAGGCGGATGGCATGGGTCCAAGTTATCGATGAAGATTTCCGCTGCGATGTTATACTCAAGACTTGACCGTAATGGTCCTACTTGTGTAATACGGTATGTATGGATGTAAGCCTCTTGTTATTCAGCTTCTGTGTGTTCAGTGAGCATTGATCTCTGGGATCACTGTACACGTGCATTCGGTGATCACGACTTATGAGTCGGGGTCCCCACACCTATGCCTAAAGCTAGAAAGTCCACTCAAGTGCCAGCTCAGGCTCAACCCAAAGAGGCACCTGAGAAGAAAGTCACTTCTTCCAAACCTCAGAAAGTCCCCACTGGTGAAACTATGAAGTTCACAATTGAATCAGAGGATCATGGTGCTCAGGACAAGAAAAAGAAGAGAGCAAGAACCACAACTGCCAAAGTCCTTGGAAAGACCTATATGAGAAGAGATTCTGAAGAAGAGGAAGAGGATGTTGCACCAGCACCTAAGGCACCTAAGCTTATGGGTGATGCAATCAGATCAGGGGCTGCAACATCTAAGCCCAAGGATGCACCCAAAGCTGCCTCCAAGGCCAAGCAAGTTCAAAGAGGAATACTAGGAGTATTCCAGCTCTTTGAGAAGAACAAGGCCCCAGTGCCCAATGTTCTTTGAAGATGAAGATGAAGAAGGTCAAGTCCTAAGAAAGCTCAAGCCCAAGATACAGACCACAATGATGCCCATCCTGTGGTGAGGACATGAGAATCGGGGAAGGATTGAGTGAGGCTGTGGAGGATGGAAGATCCATATGCTTCAAGAAGAAGAACTGATGTTGACTACAGGTTCCATACAAAGGAACATCAGGACTTTTATGAAAAAATTATGTTGGACAAGAAGCCCATAGTTTGTGACATGAGGTGGGTCGACTGGACCTACATCAAGGACAATGCGCAGCACTATCCTGGAGTGCAAAAAGCTTTGTTGCTTGTGGAGTTGCTGATTTTGTTGGACAGAAGTTCACTCACTGAAATGATGAGCTTATCATGCAGTTCTACTCCACAGCACATTTTTACCCAGATGGTAGAGTTGTTTGGATGTCTGAAGGTACAAGGTACCAATCCATTGTTGAAGAATGGGCAAGACTGATAAATGCCCCCAAGGAAAATGAGGATGACCTGGACATTTATGCAAAGAAGAAGATGGATCACAATTCAATGGCTCACATGTACAAGGAGATCCCAGTCAAGGCAGTTGAGACTCACAAGTTTGGATTAGTTCACTTTCTGTTGTCAGGGTTGCCAACCATCAATTGGATTCTGAGGCACACTCTGTTGCCCAAGTCTGGTGACCATAACATGACCAGAGGGCATGCCATCAACATGTTGCATGTGTTTGATGTGCCACAGAAGTTCAAAGTCATGAGCCTAATGATTGAAACAATCAAGAGGACTGCAGCAGATCAGAAAATGAGCTGTGGATATGCACCTCAGATTCAGGAACTGATCAACTCAAAGATGGGCACAGGGAAATATCAGTTGGATAAGGAACATTTTCCACTTTATCCAGACTTTGAGGACAATGAGGTTGTCATGAATGAAAATGATCCACAATCAGTTCAAGCTCATGAGAAGAAGGAGAAGGCAAATAAGGAGAAGGCTGCCAAGATGCCAACTCAAGAGGAGGCATCTGAATATTTCTTGAAAACCAAACAGGAGCAGCTTGGTTACTTGATAGCATCTACACCGAGGATTGAGAAAGGACTGGCCACCCTCACTCGAGAATCGGGAGAGCCTTGAGAGAATCATGGAACTCAAATTCCATGACCTTGATGTTAAAATGGCGAGATTGATCGGTTGTAGAGCAGCAGCAGGATGATATCTTGAGAGGCAGGCAAGAACACCACAAATGTGTTTGCGAGTGCCCAGAGCCAGAGGTCGGTTGTAGTGCGATGGCAGACACTAGAGCAACAACTTCAAAGACCAGCCATCCCCTCAGGTTCAGTGCAACCAACTTTAGCATCCACTCTAGCACCCTCTACTTCAACGGAAGCCTTCGTCCAAGGAGCTATCAGGACACCACCACCAAAAGATCAAGCCTGAGAGTCGATCTAGCACTATGCATTTTCTATGAACTTTTTGGTAACTTGTTGCCAAAGGGGGAGAAAAATGTATAGATCATAGGCTTCGAGAGAGAGAGAGAGTGTTGCTTTTGTTCTCTCTTGCTTTATTTGGTGGTTTTAAACTTTGTTTGCTTTTGGTTGAGATACTATGCTTGTGAGACATTGATGATCATGTGTTTGATCATAAGCTACACTTATGCATGTTTGATGATATTATCCTATCTATCTTATGTGATCATTCACTATGCTTGGTGAAGAGTGCATGTATTCATTGTTTATTATTTTGAGTGCTCCACCAAGATGTATGTGACATGGAAGAGTAACCCATGAGCCTAATTCATTGTGCATTTGCAGTCCAAAGCAAATCTTAACCCATGCACAAATTCAGGGGGAGCTCTTGCTTATCACATACTTCTCAAAGCGACGATGTTATTCAATCTTATTATCATTTGTCGAAGCTTTGATCTATATGTTGTCATCAATTACCAAAAAGGGGGAGATTGAAAGTGCAACTATCCCTAGGTGGTTTTGGTAATTCATAACAACATATAGCTCACTGAGCTAATGCTAATCCAAGACTATTATTTTAGGAAAGCTCAATGAATGGCATGGCATGGATGATGAAAGTGGATCCCTCAAAATACTAAGGACAAAGGATTGGCTCAAGCTCAAAAGCTCAAGACTCTTCATTTTACATTTTAGTGATCCAAGATCACATTGAGTCTATAGGAAAAGCCAATACTATCAAGGAGGGATGAGGTGTTGCTTAATGAGCCTCTTGCTTCATGTGCTTAGTGATATGCTCCAAAACCCTCAACTACTTTCCCACATCCACAAATGACCTAAACCCAAAGCCAAAATCGGTCACACCGATTCTTCCTATCCGGTGCCACCGATTTCAAAAGTCATAGCCACTGCCACAAACCCTAAGCAAATCGGTCTTACCAATAGGGATCTCGGTCTCACCGAGATGGGGTTGTAATATCTCTATTTCCCTTCGTAACTGTCGTGGATTTGTCACGGCAGATGTAGTTAGTGTCAGGACTTAATCGTGAGGCCAACGCATCTATGTAGTAGCTTGAGAGGGGTTGAGCGGAATCGAGAGACGCAACACAAGACAGGAATTTAGACAGCTTCGGGCCCCGGGAAACATCATCCGGTAACAACCCTACATGCTGTTTGAGGCTTGGTCTTATTATCATCATCAGGGAGTCGCCGTAAACCGGCTCTCCTCTTTGTGTCTAGCCCTAAGATTATTGCCCCTTTCTTGTAGCTTGTCCCTCTTTGGGGAGCCCCGCCCCTCCTTATATATGTTGAAGGGGCGGTTTACATGACTAGTCCTAGTTGGATTAGGATTACTCTATTACAAGTGGAGTCCTAGTCTTGCTTCCTTTGTAGGAGAATAGTCCTTATGCTTTCCTCATAAATCGGCCCACCATTAAACGTGAACCGGCCTTCTGGGCCGTGGGCCTTGTCATCCATCTAACCCGCCCACCGGGTTACTAATGAACCGCCAAGACCGGGCGGGTAGCCCGCGAACCGCCAAGCTCGAGGCGGGTTACCGATGAGTCGTCGGTCCGGCGGGTTATACTTCCGGCCGGTTTACGCCACGGGGTATATCCCCGACATTAGCCCCCAGTTTAATTTGGATTTATCCATGTTAAACTGATCCTGTAAAATAAACACAAGAACAAACTTGACAGGTTGTGCTCCGGGTTAAGAATTCTTGTAACCGGCACCTGATCATCCTTAAGTCCTTGTCATTTCCTCCTTCTAGAAAATCCAGGTCAATAAGCCAGCGTCATACTCAATTTGCTGACATTGGTTTCTCACAGAAAAATATTGTGAAGAATAATCCACTTGAGTCGGCTTCCAAAGCGCCGGTTTAAGAAATATTGGTCTTGAAATATTCATCGATATTCAGCGGTTTGAAGATGTAAAACTTGCGGTTTAAAATTACCATAATGACCGGGTTATAAAAGCCGATGATCCGGATTATGACCGTTTATAGGCGCTGGTTATGATTGTTGCCAACACGGATCACACAATTAATCTTCCTGATTTGCCAAAAATTGAGAATTTGAAGATGTTCCTCCTTTATATGCATATTACCTGTAGCCCCCAAGTCTTAAGAGGAGAACATAATGATAGCTTAAGACTTGTGTCAATATAAATGTTGCAACCTTGAAGAAATCCAGATTGATCATCTCAGTTACTAGTCACAACTGAATATTCCACATATGTAGCCCCCAAGTGCGGGTTGTTATGCTTGCGACAACACAGGACTTGTAATTGCCTTATACCCATAAAAATTTCAACCAATGTAGCCCCCAAGGGCCGGGTCATTATGCAATAATGAGCAGGGACTTTGTAAATATAATCATTTAAACTTTGAACAGCAATGGTGTAGCCCCCAAGGGCCAGCTCAGTAAGATAATATTGAGCTGGGACTTGATATATACTTGAATTGTTGACATGAGCAATTGGTAGCCCCCAAGGGCCGACTCATTATGATGTGATGAGTCGGGTCTTCAATAAGATGATCAAAAAATGACTTTGCATTAGCCCCCAAGTGTCATGGTGCATGCTTGCAGCGACATGAGACTTGTGTATTTGATGTAATATAGTCCCCGAGTGCCAGGTTGTAAGCCTGCAACAACTCGGTACTATTCCTTCAGTTGTAGAATAAAAATCATATCCATTGATAATATGATAGCCATTGCGCTAAAGCGACTTTGAAAACCTTGATCATAATAGTGGTCATTGATAACCATAATAAAATCCAGCCATGTTGGCTATTTGAATAATATACCCAATGATTTATAAGCGCATAATTCCAATGGCGCAATCCAAATATATACTGGCGACTTATAGTCCAAAGCCAGGCCGGTTTAACAAAACACCGGATAATTTCTCATCATATACTGGCGACTTATTGACTTAAAACCAGGCCGGTTTAAAACACCGGATAATTTATCATCATACTGGCGACTTATAGTCAAAAGCCAGGCCGGGTTAATGAACACCGGTTTACTCCATAATAAGATGGTAACATAAAATCAAAAAAATCAAACCGGGGAAATAGTCTTCGGATTAAGAATTGACCGTGTTCCGTCATCGATTGTGATTCGAACCGGTTTAAAAGCGCTTGTCGGTTTTAAAAGACGCAACAAAAATAATAGTCATTTAAGAAAAAGACTGAAGCAAAAGGCAATGATAAAACCATTTGCAAGAAAGATGCTTTATTGAGTTGATCAGATGGTGTTACCATGGTCGGATAGGACCAAGCCCCCAATAGGTGTGGCGATGGTTCAAGTCAGCCAGGTCCCCAAATGAAACCGTGGCATTTATGCCGATCAAAAGGCATGGCGTCGATCAAGAGGTGTGACTATGGTTCAGACATGACCAAGCCCCCAAGTGATCAATAACGTGATAAGCCAATAAGGCATGATACCCATGTTTGAACCGCGCATCATGGCAGCAGGTCCTCTTTGGCACCCTTTAACTTTTTGCAAGAGATAAATCCTTCTTGAGCCGGACGTTAAACCGGATATTGAGAGCTTCAAAGCTTTGTGGGAGACATCTTTCCCTTGAACCGGATTTTAAACCGGAATCTTCATTTTCAGCCGGAAATTTTCTGACGGCCTTTAAACTCGAACTTGCGAGAAGTTAATTCCTTTTTGAACCGGAAATTCTTAAACCGGATTTGAGAGCTTCAGAGCCTTGTGGGGAAACATATTTCTCTTGAACTGGATTGTAAACTGGAAATTTTCTGGTGGCCCTTAAATTTTCATCCATATGGTAGTAGCCTCCGGGACCGGGTTATCTTTCCCTCCAACGATCCTGGGGTTCTTGACTTCACTGAAAAACCGGCAACCTTTGCTGAGTCATGTCATTGTAGCCCCGAGTCTTAAGGTGACTCGAAGAGTTGGCTTGAGATTCTCCATATTTGACCGTGATATAAACCGGCATAACTTGTATATCATTGGCGTTGATAGCACGATGTGAATCCATAGAAGGTTGAGGTGACTGTGGCGGGTTATAAATGATCCCGTATGAGCCGTGTCAGCAACTCGGCCAATGGTTCCTTCCAACTGGCGATTTGAAGTTAATGAAAATTGTAGTGGTGGCGACTTGTGCGCCTGCCCATTGAACCATCCAGTGCAAACGGCGGTTGATGATAATTTCTCTCCAATTTGAAAGAAAACCAGGCTACCCAAGCTGTGACTTGCTCATACCCAATAAACAACTCATGCAGACAGGTGCGGCCCGGTGTGTTGATGTAGACCAGGCCGCGAGAGACGGACGATAAAAATGACTGCAGCATCAGGGGCAACATAGATGAGTCGGCCACGGCGTTGTACGCCAGTGCGGACAGGCGAGTCAATCGCAGGCACGAGAAGCTGGGCGGACAGGTAAGTCAGCCATGTTGTGTTGATGTAGTGACAATTGTCCTGCATCAAAAAATATATATCACAAGCGAGGGTACTTGTTCTTTAAAGAATAAAACATATCAATACAAAGTGACTGGACAGGATTCACCTGATTCTGCCTCACTGATTAAGGATGACTGCTTACGTAAATCATCTTTCACTCCCTCAAAATCTTCCATTACTGAAGTGAGCAGCTGACTAGCTTGCTGACTTTTTTCTTTAAAAAGGTTCTCAAATCTCCTCCCTTCTTCAGTGCAGGCATTGTACTTGCTTTCACAAGTGTTATGTTCCTCAACAAGTGTTTCAGATATCAAAAGCCTTCCATAAGTAAAGCATTTTCAACTAAAAATATCTCGGAGCTTTGCTCCTAATATTTGGTTCTTCACTGTCAGATCATCAAACTTCAAAAGGTATCCTGATTCACTTTCCATAAGCAAGCGTAGGTCAACGCGTGCTCGCGAACAGGAGTGGCGGCGCTCGACTTTGTTTTGCCGGTGATGCAGGTCGACAGCCGGAGACTGGTGAAGCAGCGGGGACCGAAGGGTTGGAGAAGCACGAATCCGGTGATGAAAAGCCTATTCCCAGCTGGCGGATGTCAGGACCCCGACTCAATGCCACATCGATCTAGCATGTAACACCTCATATCACTTTGCGGCCTCACGCACGGTATCCCCACGGGTGTCGCCTTACCTTTGCCCGGGACCGTTTGCGCCTTTTGGCACACGTATATGACAGTGTCGCTAGCATCCATATGATAAGGAGCCCGGGCTGACATGGCTAGTCGTAAACCCAAAGTGGCACAAACTTACGAGACAGGCATCCATGACCCGACATCGAGCGTGTCGGTCATCGGCGAGTGAATCCAGGTAGCATCGGGCTAGCAGGACTCGATAAACCGGGCATGGCGGCTAACAGACTCCGGTACTCAACGCGTGACATTTCCCGAAGGGAACGACACAGAACGAAGAAGGACACATGCCGGCCAGCCTAAGTGTTCCGGAGCGGTAGCAAGCTACCATGGCTCGGTGGAAACACTAGGAGACATTTCCGTAAGAGAGGCTACTAAGAATAAACAACTAGATAGCGGATCCCACACATACCAAGCATTTCAATAACATACACACAATATGCTCGATATGTGCAAATACAACATGGCATCACAACATGACTCTCGACTCAAGTATTTATTCATTAGGCTCAGAGGAGCGAGATATTACAAACATGGGTCTCATGACCCAACATTGAGCATACAAGTCAAAGCACAAGCGGAAGCTAGTATGTCAATCTACGACATCTACAAATGAAAAAGGTGAGAAGCGACTATCTACGAGATCTGCCGAGGGCACAAGATCGTAGCTGAGGTAACAAGCTAAGCGTCAAGTCCAAGCGGAACTACTAGCAAGACTGAGGTCTCTCTGCAAAAACATAAAATAGGCAAACGTGAGTACAAATGTACCCAGCAAGACTTACATCAGAACTAACTACATATGCATCATTATCAACAAAGGGGTGGTGGAGTTTAACTGCAGCAAGCCAGCTTTGACTCGGTGGCTAACCCAAACTACGACTGCAAGCAACTCTTTTGAGGTGGCGCACACGAGTCCACATATTCACCATATCAATACACCACTATGGATCCGCTCCCGTCCCCCTACGAGAACGCCATCCATAGCACTCACGCTTATCTTGCGTATTTTAGAGTTTCCACTTTCACTTGTCTATGAACTATGCAAGGGGTCCAAGTTTCCATATCCGAGGAATCCGGCTATTCGAATAGATAATGATAACCTGCAGGGTGTACTTCTTCACACGCTCTCGCCACTTATCGCCTACAGACACGTCATGTACCTCGGCAACCTTCAAGCGGAAGCCGGGCGAGGAGTCGGCCACGACCTACCTAAACACTCAAGTCTCTCGTCCGGGTTTATCGCCTATTCGGGTTCCATCCGCAAGGAGATCCGGCCGGGTGTCGCTCACGGCCCCAAGCGATGTGAGCAGGGTTCCCAAGCCCACCTCGACGGGTGGATCTCGCTTGGTACACCGTGCCACAGTGCCTAGTCAGTCCCAAGCCCACCTGTACCGGGTGCCACTTGGTAGACTACTAACACTACCTACAAACACCAGAAACTAGTTGCAACTCCTGGACAGAGAACAAGGGTGATTAAGAAGCCGAGAGGGCACTTAAGCATTCCAATGCATGGTAGTAGCTGTTCATGGATCACAAACACGAACTCGGTTCACGAGGGCGGCTGCAATGAGACAACCCACCATGTACTCCTACATGGCCTCTCACCGCTACCTTTACCAAATCGTGTTCACACATTTAGCTCTCAACAGTAGGACATGTTCACACACCTCCGATTCATTCCCGATGAATCAGACCTGACACAACTCTAAGCAATAGCAGGCATGACAAACAAGCATGAATGAGTAGGCACATCAGGGCTCAAACAACTCCTACTCATGCTAGTGGGTTTCATCTATTTACTGTGGAATGACAGGTCATGTAGAGGATAAAGGGGTTCAACTACCGCAGCAAGTAACAGTTGTATCGTTGTTGTCCTAATGCAGTAAAAGAGAGCAGGAGCGAGAGAGTGGGATTGTATCGGAATGAACAAGGGGGTTTTGCTTGCCTGGCACTTCTGAAGATAGTATAGTTCTTCATCGGTGCCATCTATCACATCGCCGGTACACGTCTATCGAAAGGGGACAATTACCGGCAAACAAGGAAGAACACAATCAATGCAATGCGACAATATGATGCATGAATGTGACATGGCAATATGATGTGATTTGAACTAATGCAACTAACAGCAAGTTAAATGAAGTTGGTTTGAACCCTAGGTTCAAATTCAAACTCCACATGTGATTATTTAAATGCCATTCATATGATTTGTGCTATGCAGCAGCTATAAGTTGTTCTAACATGCATGAAAATGGTACAGATGGATAGATTGGATTTTTCTGATCATTTTTCATATATAAATTATTTCATTCTGAGCTACGGTTGATTTTCTATGAATTTTTGAAGTTTGTGGTATTTTTCTGAAATTTAATAAATCATTTCAGATTTATTTAAATTCCAGAAAGGAATTATTGCGTCAGCATGACCTCAGGGTGACATCAGCATGTCAACACGCCAGGTCCAGGTCAAACCTGACCTGTGGGACCCTGCGTCGATGAAGCGAGGCGAGAGGTCGACTAGTGGGTCCGAGTCAACATTGACGTGGCATGGTCAAACTGACATGTGGGCCGGCTATATTATCCTAAACTAAGCAGGGAATAAATCCCGGGGTTAATTTAATACATGGACCCATAGTCAGTGAGAGAGGGGGGGTCGTTAGTGGCGTCATTAGCCACTAATGACAGTGCCACGTCGGCACGGCCGGAGCTAACCCGCCGGCGACGGCCAGAGAGGCGGAGGGCGTCGGAACTTGCCCTCCGACGACCAAATGGACGGCGGGCACCACCGGTGCGAAGCCCAGGCTCTCACGCATCCAATGGAGCACGCAGGAGGCCGTGGAATGGCCGGAGGCGACGACGGCGTCAAGGTCAGCGGCGGCCGGAGCACGGGCTCGACCGGCGCGATGCTACGGTGTACGGGAGAGAGAGGTGAGCAGTGCTATGGCTTCCTAGGAGCACGCTGAGCACGATGGGATGCACGTCCGCGAGCTGTAGCGACTATGGCCACGGCGGCACCATGGCCAGCGGGGCGAAGCTCTCGGGCGCGGTGGCTAGGCTAGCTAGGGAAGGCAAACGAGCTTGGGGAGAGAGGGGAAAAAGGTCCAGGGAGAGAGGGGCGGTCGAGGGGGAGTGCGTGGCGCTCGGGGCTGGCTCCAGAAGCGGCAGAAGCAGGAGGTGGCTCGGGCGCGTGCGTGCGCGCCGTGGGCACACGCCCCTGTCCTACTGTCCCGAGGAGGAAGACGACAGGGAGGCGCTGGTGGGCTGGGCCGACCGACTACAATGTTGGGCCGAGGTAAGTGGGCTGCAGGTAAGCGACAGGTAACACTCAGTCTCTATTTTAAATTTTGTTTCTGTTTTCTATTTGCCTTTTGTTTTCTTTGATTTAGTAAAAATACTAAACCACATCTAAAAATCCTGAAATAAATTGTGAGGACCTGTTGAGTTATTTCCAACAACCCACATTTAGTTTCAGAATTATTTGAGCATTTAAAATTGTTATAGCAATTATATGCCCAAATTCAAATACATAATGATTTAATTCAAGAGTCCAAAAATGGCCTAGAAATATGTACATTATTTTTGGCGAGGTTTTCACCTTTAACAAAAATCATGAACTTTTCTAAAGGGCATTTGGGTTAGATTGAAAATATTTTTATTGAACCTAGTTGACTTCAATTGGTGCTAGGGTTTCAACAATCCCCATTTCAACTTTCAAAGAAATTTAGACATGATGCATGGATCTTGTGCAACTATTTACAATCAAATTCTAGGGCTGTCACAACTCACCCCCACTAAGCAAGAATCTCGTCCCGAGATTCAAGCGTAGGGTAAGATGATGGGGAAACGCAACTAACGCAATCTTCATGATCCAGGTTGCATCTCACAGGAACGTTGACTCGATCACCATCTTTGTCCCGACGTCTTGCTCTGAGAACTCCAACTAACATGACAATGAGAGGAAAGGGAAAACTCCAGAAGGATCGATCTTCTCGAAGATCGAATAACTCGGGATCACTCATCGAGTGAGACATTGAAACATCTCTCGAGCTGAAACACGAAACACATCGAGAGGGATGGACGAACAAGCGACGGGGTTTGATTTGGTGGGCAACAATTCCACGCTTAGAAAGATGGTGGATGGTGTCAAGGTGGCGAGGAAAAAAAATTGCCACGATCCCGTAATGGGGCACCTCAGGGAAGGTGACTCGAAGAACTATTCTCTTAAGTGGCAAAAAGAATTACTTTTGATTCAGAGATCATTGAAACTCTTTATACCAGCCTAAGGCAATCACAATCGATCGTTTGAAGGAGTTCGAAAGAATGACATACTCAGACTAGGATGGATGATGTGGACTACCTTGTTGAAGACAACGTAATGGATGATTTGCTTATCACCGGAGATGGATGGAACCCATGACAGGACCACTTTTGAAGATGATCCTAGACAGGAATTTCTAAGAAGGCAGCCCATAGTCAAATGGCACAAAGACGGTGCAAGCTAGGAACAAAATGCAAATGTTGGGATGTTCCAACCATCATATCTGCCTGAGATTCAGATCTGATTAGTAACAGAATACTTCAGACTCAGCACGTCTGGAGAAGAAAGTTTGCAACACAAACCGACAAGATAACGTTGCGAGACTCTCAGGAGATGAACTACGATAGCAAGCTCCAAACATGAGCTGGTTCTGCTACAAACCTGTGTACACGTTGTCGAAGACAAGCATGGCCACGTAATAGTCTTATAATAAAACGCTACCGAGTTCAGGTGGGGAACCATCATCAAGGTATCAAAGTCTTTATGCAAGTCCATGGATTAGATCCCAAGCATAGACTTCTCTTCCTTGAACAAGTCAATTAGTGGCTTGGTGTGCTAGGGACACATATGGAGTGGAGGTAGCGAGCCTGTCAAACCATAAAATACTTTGCACGTGCATGACTGACTTGGGATGATTCCAGGAGGCAACATTGACTTTCCCAAATTCACGGCGGCAACTTGCATCAAATGCACATGAATTAGAGGAAGTCACTTCTTTCATCCGAACATATGCCTCATGAGCTAGCATGAAGAAATGCTTTCGAAAGTTTCCAACGCTAACTTAGATGTTCAACATGGATCATGGACAAGATGAAAATGCTGTCAATGGGCTCAACAACAAACCATCCAGGCTTCCATATAGATGGAATTCCACAATTAAGTGAACACAGTGATAGCATCGGTCAGACCAAAGGATGTAATGGTGTATGCTCGAGGAATCAACCACGAGTAAGACAACATTAGGAACATCGTTGGTTCTGATTTGATTTGAAGATAGCCCATACTCAAATCAAAGTTTGGACAAGACAATAGATCCAATAACTGATCACGAGGACCAATCGATGAAGATATCATCTTTCTTCAATACACACACACAAAGATATCCCTTTGGAATGAACTAAGTCGGACAAGCTTTTATCTTCCAACTCTCCAAGTTGTTTAGCCTAACCAACTAGCTCAGGGTCTCCAACACAGGTTCTTGGAGGAGGGTGGTTTATAAGAAAACCAACTTGATCACGAACTCAACATAGCGGCCCGGTGACAACCTGGTAATACTTCCGAGAAGATATTCGAAACATCACGAACCACCGATATGTTACTAAGCTCGAGAACAATCTTGCTTTTCAGGGCAAGACAATATAATCAACAGAGCGAGGAATTGACACAACCCTAACTCATTGATCGAAGGGTGCACCAGGGAAAATGGACTAGGTGGCACGATCAACCTTAGGGTGATGGTTCAACAACCAACACGCTAAGAGTGAGAGTATTGTCCATTAACTACCAAGCAACAAGTTGCTCGGAGTATTGATTTCACACATCATGGTTCACTTGTCGGCATTCCGGTTGCGACAACACGGAACCGAGGAATGAATAATGATGGCGAGAAGTATCATTGTGTCAAGAGTTCATAGGATGGTGTGCAATTCCCATGATATTCCTGATATAAAGATGGTGATACTTCAAGGTAGAACAGACCAGAAGCTGGATTAGCAATTTGATCTGCGGAATACAACTGCTTTGACCCAATCCCAGAGATGGACGAGGTACTGGAGTTAGTTTCTCCTAGTCATCCTGAATAGAATGGCTTGACGGACCACAAGAATAGTAGGCATCGACGAACGAATGCACGCATACTCTTGACTATCAATTGATAGACGAGGGTCGGAATACAATTAAAGAGTGACAACCCAAGAGAACATATGATTTTCTGAGTTGTGGATGCATGGACTAGCATGTCGAATGAGTCCAACATATTTCTTCTGGATAACCCATGCAGAAAGGTTGAACTGGCAGAGTCACAATATAGAGAGAAGAACTCATCAAGAGCACTCTGGTTGTGATCTTTTAGTTCAACGAGGAACTGCTGCCATAAGTAGTTCATGGTATTTGGAAGAACGATATACCACGAACCTCGAGGACTATCACAAGGTTACTAATATCCTAAAGGGACTAGCAAACACTATCAACACGAGATGAGTAGGGTGAATCTCGGGTTCAAAACCCAAGGAGTAGAATACCTACTACTAAATGGCATCACAGGATGTTCGAGAATGACGACCAGAATCATCGCACTGGGAACACAAAGCATGGCTGGATTACTAGGTGATACTCTAGACACCTAGGGTCATAATAATAACTCCAACATATATGTCGAGGCAATAGAGTACCTCAACTCAGCAATTAGTGTGATTAACCTGGCCTAAAAGAACATCAGGAACGGGAGGAAGGGATTTGCAAATGCATCGATCGTTTAGAAACACAGGATGACTTCGACAAAGATAACGGCTGTAAATGCTCAAAAGATTGGAGACATGCTACAAAAATGGTGGCATAGCCACTCAGAGGCACAATATCAAGGTTTTGAGATCAACAATTAACATACGGAAGTAGTAGGACCTTAACTGAGCCTTGAAACCAACAATCCTATAGGTCTACGGATTAGTAACACGTGATCCTGATAGAAGAAGAGAAGCCTAGTTCTTAATCCCCTGTAACGCCCTCGATGCGGCTATATCTCCCACGTGTCGAAGCACGACTTAGAGGCATAACCGCATTGAAAGCAATGTCGCAAGTGAGGTAATCTTCGCACAATCCATGTAATACATAAGGGAAAGAGATACATAGTTGGCTTACAATCGCCACTTCACACAAATACATGAATAAAGCATTACATCATCCAGATACAATCAAGGTCCAACTACGGAACCAAAATAAAAGAAGAACCCCAAATGCGACAAAGGACCCTGATCGACCCCAACTGGGCTCCACTACTGATCAACTAGAACGAAACAACATAAAGGGCAAGATCTTCAACGAGCTCCTCCTTGAGCTTGGTTGCGTCACCTTTCGGTAAAATAGGCACCGCAAACTGGTTTTGGAAGTATCCGGTGAGCCACGGGGACTCAAAGCAATCTCGCACCATGAGATCAAGACTATTAAGCTTATGGGTAAGGTAAAGGCATGAGGTGGAGCTGCAGACAAGCGACTAGCATAAATGGAGGCTAACATACGCAAATGAGAGCGAGAAGAGAAGGCAAAGCACGGTCGATAAGAGTATGATCAAGAAGTGATCCTATAGCAACCTCGTCAAGCATAACTCCAACACCAGTGTTCACTTCCGGACTCCGCGGAAAGAGACCATCACGGTTACACACGCGGTTGATGTATTTTAATTAAGGTCGACTTCAGGTTGTCTACAACCGACATTAACAAATTCCCATCGCCACATAACCGCGGGCACGGCTCTCGAAAGTTTAAACCTGCGGGGTGTCCCAACTTAGCCCATGACGGGCTCTCGCGATCATCGAAGGAATAGACCTTCACCCAAGACACTCCGATCGACTCGGTATCCGGTACATCAAGACATTTCGACAATGGTAAAACAAGACCAGCAAAGCCGCCCGAATGTGCCGACAAATCGATAGGAGCTGCACATATCTCGTTCTCGGGGCACACGGATTGTCCAAACTTCCGGTAGGCCAGCCCGAGAGTTGCCCTCGGTACCACCGTGGTAGACGGTTTGGACCAACACTCTACGAGCATCGGCCCGGGGTAAATAAAGATGACCCTTGGGCTCCGAAACCCGAGGGAAAAAAAGGCTAGGTGAGGCAAATGGTAAAAGGCAATGTTGGGCCTTCTTTGGACAAGTTTTATTCAAAGCGAACTGTCGGGGGTCCCATAAATCACCCGACCGCGTAAGGAGCGCAAAATCCGGGAACATAACACGGTATGACGGAAACTAGGGCGGCAAGAGTGGAACAAAACACTGGGCATAAGGCCGAGCCTTCCACCCTTTACCAAGTATATAGATGCATTAATTAAATAAGATATATTATGATATCCCAACAAGTAAACATGTTCCAACAAGGAACAACATCTCCATGTTCCCACAAGGAACAAACTTCAATCTTCACCGCAACTAACAACGCTATAAGAGGGCCGAGCAACGCGATAACATAGCCAAACAACGGTTTGCTAGGAATGGTGTCAAAGGTTAGGGGTTTGACATGGCAATTTGGGAGGCTGACAAGCAAATGGTAGGCATCGTAGCATAGGCATAGCAAAAGAGCGAGCAAACTAGCATAGCAAAGATAGTAGTGATTTCGAGGGTATGATCATCTTGCCTGAAATCCCGCAAGGAAGAAGAACGAGTCCATGAAGAAGACAAACGGACGAAGTCGAACGGATCCTCACAACTCCGGAACGAAAACCGAAGCTAACGAGAGAAGCAAACCCGGAAAGAAACAAACAACATAAATAAACAACCATCACATAAAACATGGCATGATGCACAAGCAAGTATGATGCATGTCCGGTTTAAATATGCATGGCATGGCAAAGTGCAACAACCAACACTACAAATTAAGTGGAGCTCACTATGCAACGAGTTGCATATTGACGGAACACCACATTCAAGTATTTAGTTCGCTCTCGTTTAGGTACACAACAATGTTAAATGTTGTTAAACATGGCAAGAGGTGGAGCATAAAGAAACTAGCTACCTAGGCAAGTTTAAATGAGGCCGAATAACAAACAACAAGTCCTAAACTCCTCATATGCATATATTAGGTTTGGTACTGTTCTGCCCTAAACACAATTTTAGAGTTGTTAAACATGCAAGATGAGTGCACCAAGTTAAACTAGGTAGAATTCTACCCCATTTACATATAAAGTTTATTAAAATCAGATTCTGGTTATTTAGTTATGAATTAAATCATTTTAGCATGGCATTGGAGCAAATTAACACAAACAGCATTTTAAACATTTTAAACATGGATGAAAGTGACATATTATTAAACTAGACGAAAAACTAAGCATTTTACATATAAAGTTTGTTTTAATCCGATGCACGGTTGTGGAGTTATTATATGCATGAACTTTGAGGGTTTTTCAGAAACAAGTAATTCTGAAATTAGCTAAATTAGCAGCAAGAAAAAAAACCACATGGGCCGAATCTGGCTGGCTGGCCCAACCGCAGAAGGAAAAAAAACAAGAGAAGGGGCGCTGGGGGCTGCTCACCCATGGGCAAGGCCCAGCTCGAGGAAGAGGTGGGCTGGAGGTGGGGTTGCAGGCCAGGGAGGCGGGGCTGCGACCCACTGGGCCGGAGGGGGATGCGGCCCACGCAGGGCACGCGCGGCAGCGGTGTGGTCAACGCCAGCGGGACGGGATCGGGCTCCTCCCGATCTTGCCAGGCGGCGACGGCGCCGAGTTCAAGCGCCGGGCGAGGGAGCAGCGACGCCGGGTGGTCGGCGGCGCTGGGACGGCGGATCCGTCGCTCCGGACCCGTTCGGTCGGATCCGGAGGCAACCGCGATGGGGGCGGCGAGAAGCTCGGGCGGGCGCGCTTCTGCGAGAGAACCAGGGAGATGAGGAGAGAGAGAAAGGAGAGGAAAAGGAGGAGACGGCAGGGGCGACACTGGGCGCCGGAGGAGGTCGCCGGCGGCAGGCAGAGCGCAACTCCCACGGCGGAGGAGCGAGCGGTGGGGACGCGAGGCGCTGGGCGCTTCAGGCGGAGAGAGCGGGAGCCGGGCGATGGGCGGCGGCAAGACGGGCGGCTCGACTGGCCTCAGATGGGCTCGGCGGGCCTCATGCTGAACTCTTGCGGATGGAGCGCTGGAGGGGGACGAGCGGGACAGGTGGCACGCCTAGAGTGGCCAGAGGCGACAGCTGGGTGGCGGCGCGCCTGTGGGGAGTCGCCAAGTGGCGCTAGTGAGGTGGCTGGCGCCGGATTTTTAGGAGGGGAAGGCTAGAGGTTGGTGGAGGGGGGTTAGGCTGCCCAAAATGGACAAGGGGTGTCCATATATAGCAAAATTGCTAGGGTTTGGGGGTTAGGAGGGGTTTCGGGACCCTCGGATCGCGATCTGACGGTTTCGGTCGGAGGGGAAAATTAGGCAGGCCTAGGTGGGTTGTGACGATAGGGTTGGGCTGAGAGGAGAGAAGAGAGGTGCAGCCCGGCAACTGTTTCAGAGACCGAAACGTCCGACGAATATACCGACTATATCGCGGTTATATATTTAACGGTTGGGCTAACAAACGAACTCCGAATGCGACGAAACTTGGCAGGCGGCCTGTCTACACTATAATAAGACCGCACGACAAGTTGCAACCCATTCCGAGAACATTTTTATGCCACTTATAAATAATATTTCGGACATGTCGCGGGCGCGAGCAAGTGTGTCTGGACTCAGAACGGACAACGGACGGAACGAGGAGACCGGGACGGATGCAAGTTTTGAAAAACATGCAGATGAAATGCAGATGATGACATGGTGAAATGCAACATGCAAGCAATGACATGGCAATAACGGCAAATAACTGGCGGACACCTGGCGCATCGGATCCGGGGCGTTACAACACTCCACCACTATGAGAGGATCTCGTCCCGAGATCTAGGATGGCACCGGAGGGAAAACGGAAGAGGAAGAGGAGAGGTAAAACTAAGTTGCTTCTTTGACCAACGAGTGAAACCACGAACCTTGAGAGGTTGAGCCATTAGAGATGAAGGAGATTGCAAACAATCCGTTAGAAAAGAGGAACAAGGAACATTACGAGGACTTGAAGGTTGCAAAGACATGAATCAAGAGTTTGATGGACAAGATAGAATTTGAAACCACTCCGGTTAAAACAAGATGAGAGAGGAAGAATGATATAATTTGGGCAGCACTCCGACTGTAAATGGAAGGAGTTGAACATGAACTTGACAAGATGAGAGGATACTTGAAGAAATCAACAACACACTGCAATGGGTAAGAGGGATTTCAGACAGCACTCCGGTTGAAAAGAGAAGAAAAACTTGAAAAGATTAAAAGATATTGAAGAGATGATACACCACTCCGGTTAAATGGATAAGCAAGAAAAGAACACGATGCTCACAATTCAAGATGATGAGTGAAGAGAGCAACATCATAATGCCTTCGGAAGAAACAATAGAAGATAGATCATTGGGATAAAGGGACGGAGAAGAAAATGACAACTTGTGCCACAGATGAGCTTGGAAAACACCCTTCCAAGATGGTTACAACGAGGTTGTTGGAAAACCAACAACGAAAAGCATAAGCTTGTAGTGGACTTATGGAAACATCGCAAGACTATGAGATGACATTCAGCCACTAACGAAAAAACAATTGCTTGTTTGAGATCAACGAAGAGATGAAAAACCTCTATCACCGAGAAGGATATGGAGAAAGCTTGGATCAATGATAAGCACCAAAAATAGCAACATTCCTTAGGGAAGGCTTTAGGTGAAAACATGACACAAGATAATTCCAATGAAGAGACTGATGGATATAAAATACCTCATTCTTGACAACATATGAATCATGAAACAAGAAGGAAATTGTCAAGAGTGACATAACACCACCTCAAAAGATAAGGTAGAAAGGATTGCACTTTGAAATGCAAGACGAAGAATACTTGAGCTTCTCAAAACAAAACAAGTGTTGGGCACCCTGTTTAATTTTTGAGTATAGCTTGGTTGATCAAAACTTCAAGTGAAATCTTGAAGAACAAATGAAGAATGAATAGAATCCTTGAGGAACCACCATGTAGAGCCTCCATGAAGAACTCCGGTAATAAAAGGATGATAGAAAGAGAAGTTGAAAACACAAGGTGAATCCTTGCAATGATTTAGATGGATCTCCGTGATAATTAGAGCTTGGAACTCCGGAAAAAGAAAAGATGAAACAACTGAAATCGAGAATTTATTCATCATGAACAAACTCCGAAAGAAGGAATTAATCACTTGGATGAAACAAGAACAAGAATTATGTTATGCGTATCCTTCACCAATTTAAATTGATGACAATCAACGGATTTGGCAAACTACTTATTCTCGTAGAAAGGATTAAGAGAGATATGGCGTAAACTTGAGAAGGTCTTCAATGAACCACCGGTAGGATTGGAACAACAAATGAATTGATATGATGAACAAGGAAGTGAGATCTTGAAAGAACCACCGTAAGAATTGAAAATGAAAGTAGCAAAGGTACAATTCACCGGGGAGAATTGGAAAACGAATGAAGATACTTGAGGGGATTTAAATACAAATGAACGAATGGATCGCGAGCTGATTAGAGAATACTTGAATGACGCACCGGTATGATTTGGGGAACGAGAGCTGAAAGCTTGAATGAATAAACCTGAATTGATGGACTTCAAAGAATGGAACTGAAAAGACTCCTAAAATGCTCCGGATGGGTGAAAAAGATTCTCACAATCGAAAACAATTATGAGAGGATGGCAACAAGCTAGCACCATGAATCTTGAAGAGAATAGAGCAAGATTAAAAAGAAACTCTTCTTCGGTCTTCAAATGATGAGATTGACAACCAGAAACACCACCAAGAATTATTGAGGCACATCGGAAGAATCAAAGCGAAGAGGTTGAGCCAACTATGAAAAGAATTTGAAAGATCTTGGAGAAAAGCATTTGACTGATCATAACTCATTCTTACGTCAAACTCTGAAAAGAATTTGGGATAGCTCCGGAATAATTAGAAGAGTCAGGTAAGATCCTGGGAAAAGACCTGTGGGTTAGGGCCCACTCAAAAGAACACCATTGAAAAGATTTAAAAGAGATGTTGCACCGGTTGAATTAAATGACTTGAATGAGATACCAATCTCGAAAGAGCTTGAACGAATGCAGAGTGGAAACACGAATCTTGAGATATCTTGAGCACTCGGAATAACAAATAGCGAGAAGAAGAATGATAATGAGGTGCACGGTATGAGAAGACATTGAAATGAGGAAAAAGGTATGATCAACAAAACTTGACTTGAATCCACCGGAGAAGAGAAAGGAATGAGGAATGACGAACTAGAAACTGTTGAGCATCTTCATGAAAAGAATGAAGAGACTTCACATGAATAAATGGATACTTGATTAAGAAATCTGTGTCCTTGAAGAAAAAGGGTGGGAGGGCGGGAAAACAAAGGCAACTTGGGATGAACGAAACAAACACCGTTGAGCAAACTTAGAATTTGTCTTTCGGATGGGAAAAATGATGGGATCCACTTGAAGAGAAACACGCCGGTAGGAAAAGAATTAACATGACAATCTCGATTGTCGAGAAGGATTGGTATTCACATCGGAGTATGAGAACACCATTTTGAAAAGGTATGGAATCAACACTTGACATTGAAGCAACTCGAATACCACAAATAAAACAAAACAAAGGATTGGCTTGCGAATAAGCGGAACAAACATATGATAGAGATTTAGTCCAAGTTTTCGTGGTGGGGCCTACGGGCTCAATCATACAGCACCATCATGTACAAGGCGGTGCACATGACATACGAAGCGTCCCAGTCGGCATAGCCAAGGACTCTTTAAGACACAACGAGACCATCAAAACCAACCGTGAATAGGCGGACCACTAGACGTCGAACCCCAATTTCCTATCATACATCCGTCGGAAAGATATCCTAAGAGCTACTTGAATTCCCACCTATAAAACTCCGAAACTTTACGGTTATGCAATCTGGTGTTGGGGATACAGGGAGCAATAATATCTCACACAAACTAACAATCCCTACATCCAACTGTATCCATCCGTCACACATAACCAAGAAACCTTCGAAATCGTCTACCTCAACCTTGAAAAACATCCGTTATACAAGTCATGGCAATACTCCCGTACTCACCTCGATCTTTGGGTTAGCGGGTTATCTCACCAACAACTGCATAAAAGAGATTTTCGATGTCGGCGTACTAAACTCGGTATTCGAATCGCAACGATAAAATTATGACGACAACACCTCGAGCTCAACTCCCGGGACACCGCCACAACCCCTAAATGTCGAGGCAACCAAGACAATGTTCTCGTCATAAGAATATCGGAACGATCCCAAGATACCAGCGTGATCCTAAAAAAAATTTAGTGAAATTTGAGAAGAGAAGAGTCAAAACTCTCGTCGGGATACCTCACCGAGAAGGTCGAAGGAATGGGGAGTAAAAAGAATTCCTAAC
This sequence comes from Aegilops speltoides, assembly GCA_021437245.1. NCBI lineage: Eukaryota > Viridiplantae > Streptophyta > Magnoliopsida > Poales > Poaceae > Aegilops > Aegilops speltoides. Next base: position 331,294,606 of record CM038144.1, read on the forward strand.
TCTCCGATATATAATTCCTAAATGACTCAAAACATTTTCTAGACACAACTCGGCCGCTAAAAACGATCAAGCAGTGGGGCTCCTAAGGTCGGGGATGGCTCGATTACCAACTTATAACGCCTCGATGCGGCTATATCTCCCACGTGTCGAAGCACGACTTAGAGGCATAACCGCATTGAAAGCAATGTCATAAGTGAGGTAATCTTCGCACAATCCATGTAATACATAAGGAAAGAGATACATAGTTGGCTTACAATCGCCACTTCACACAAATACATGAATAAAGCATTACATCATCCAGATACAATCAAGGTCCGACTACGGAACCAAAATAAAAGAAGAACCCCAAATGCGACAAAGGACCTGATCGACCCTAACCGGGCTCCACTCTTGATCAACTAGAACGAAACAACATAAAGGGCAAGATCTTCAACGAGCTCCTCCTTGAGCTTGGTTGCGTCACCGCTTTCGGTAAAATAGGCACCGCAAACTGGTTTTGAAGTATCCGGTGAGCCACGGGGACTCAGCAATCTCGCACCATGAGATCAAGACTATTTAAGCTTATGGGTAAGGTAAAGGCATGAGGTGGAGCTGCAGCAAGCGACTAGCATAAATGGAGGCTAACATACGCAAATGAGAGCGAGAAGAGAAGGCAAAGCACGGTCGATAAGAGTATGATCAAGAAGTGATCCTATAGCAACCTCGTCAAGCATAACTCCAACACCGTGTTCACTTCCGGACTCACGGAAAGAGACCATCACGGTTACACACGCGTTGATGTATTTTAATTAAGGTCGACTTCAGGTTGTCTACAACCGGACATTAACAAATTCCCATCTGCCACATAACCGCAGGCACGGCTCTCGAAAGTTTAAACCTGCAGGGTGTCCCAACAAGCCCATGACAGCTCTCGCGATCATCGAAGAATAGACCTTCACCCAAGACACTCCGATCGACTCGGTATCCGGTACATCAAGACATTTCGACAATGGTAAAACAAGACCAGCAAAGCCGCCCGAATGTGCCGACAAATCTGATAGGAGCTGCACATATCTCGTTCTCGGGGCACACCGGATTGTCCAAACTTCCGGTAGGCCAGCCCAGAGTTGCCCCTGGTAGCCACCGGCGGTGACGGTTTGGACCAACACTCTGGCGAGCACCGGCCCGGGGTAAATAAAGATGACCCTTGGGCTCCGAAACCCAAGGGAAAAAAGGCTAGGTGAGGCAAATGGTAAAAGGCAATGTTGGGCCTTCTTTGGACAAGTTTTATTCAAAGCGAACTGTCGGGGGTCCCATAAATCACCCGACCGCGTAAGGAACGCAAAATCCAGAACATAACACCGGTATGACGGAAACTAGGGCGGCAAGAGTGGAACAAAACACCAGGCATAAGGCCGAGCCTTCCACCCTTTACCAAGTATATAGATGCATTAATTAAATAAGATATATTATGATATCCCAACAAGTAAACATGTTCCAACAAGGAACAACATCTCCATGTTCCCACAAGGAACAAACTTCAATCTTCACCTGCAACTAACAACGCTATAAGAGGGGCTGAGCAACGCAGTAACATAGCCAAACAACGGTTTGCTAGGAATGGTGTCAAAGGTTAGGGGTTTGACATGGCAATTTGGGAGGCTGACAAGCAAATGGTAGGCATCGTAGCATAGGCATAGCAAAAGAGCGAGCAAACTAGCATAGCAAAGATAGTAGTGATTTCGAGGGTATGATCATCTTGCACGAAATCCATAAGGAAGAAGAACGAGTCCATGAAGAAGACAAACGGACGAAGTCGAACGGATCCTCACAACTCCGGAACGAAAACCGAAGCTAACGAGAGAAGCAAACCCGGAAAGAAACAAACAACATCGTAAACAACCATCACATAAAACATGGCATGATGCACAAGCAAGTATGATGCATGTCCGGTTTAAATATGCATGGCATGGCAAAGTGCAACAACCAACACTACAAATTAAGTGGAGCTCACTATGCAACGAGTTGCATATTGACGGAACACCACATTCAAGTATTTAGTTCGCTCTCGTTTAGGTACACAACAATGTTAAATGTTGTTAAACATGGCAAGAGGTGGAGCATAAAGAAACTAGCTACCTAGGCAAGTTTAAATGAGGCCGGGAATAACAAACAACAAGTCCGGAAACTCCTCATATGCATATATTAGGTTTGGTACTGTTCTGCCCTAAACACAATTTTAGAGTTGTTAAACATGCAAGATGAGTGCACCAAGTTAAACTAGGCAGAATTCTACCCCATTTACATATAAAGTTTATTAAAATCGGAGTTACGGTTATTTAGTTATGAATTAAATCATTTTAGCATGGCATTGGAGCAAATTAACACAAACAGCATTTTAAACATTTTAAACATGGATGAAAGTGACATATTATTAAACTAGACGAAAAACTAAGCATTTTACATATAAAGTTTGTTTTAATCCGATGCACGGTTGTGGAGTTATTATATGCATGAACTTTGAGGGTTTTTCTGTAAAACAGTAATTCCTGGAAATTAGCTAAATTCGCAGCGCAAGAAAAAAAACCACATGGGCCGAATCTGGCTGGCTGGCCCAACCGCAGAAGGAAAAAAAACAAGAGAAGGGGCGCTGGGGGCTGCTCACCCATGGGCCAGGCCCAGCTCGAGGAAGAGGTGGGCTGGAGGTGGGGTTGCAGGCCAGGGAGGCGGGGCTGCGACCCACTGGGCCGGAGGGGGATGCGGCCCACGCAGGGCACGCGCGGCAGCGGTGTGGTCAACGCCAGCGGGACGGGATCGGGCTCCTCCCGATCTTGCCAGGCGGCGACGGCGCCGGAGTTCAAGCGCCGGCGAGGGAGCAGCGACGCCGGGGTGGTCGAAGGGCGCTGGGGACGGCCGGATCCGGTCGCTCCGGACCCGTTCCGGTCGGATCCGGAGGCAACCGGCGATGGGGCGGCGGCGAGAAGCTCGGCGGCGCGCCTTCCCGCAGAGAGAACCGGGAGATGAGGGAGAGAGAAAAGGAGAGGGAAAAGGAGGAGACGGCAGCGGCGGTGCGACTGGGCGCCGGAGGAGGTCGCCGGCGGCAGCGCAGGCACGCGGCCCACAAGTGAGGAGCGAGGCGGTGGGGACGCGAGGCGCTGGGCGCTTCAGGCGGAGAGAGCGGGAGCAGGCGATGGGCGGCGCAAGCGGGCGGCTCAACCTGGCCTGAGATGGGCTCGGCGGGCCTCATGCGAACTGCAAGGCGGATGGAGCTACTGGAGGGGACGAAGGGACAGTGGCACGCCTAGAGTGGCCAGGCGGCAACACTGGGTGGCGGCCTGTGGGGAGTCGCCAAGTGGCGCTAGTGAGGTGGCTGGCGCCGGATTTTTAGGAGGGGAAGGCTAGAGGTTGGTGGAGGGGGGTTAGGCTGCCCAAAATGGACAAGGGGTGTCCATATATAGCAAAATTGCTAGGGTTTGGGGGTTAGGAGGGGTTTCGGGACCCTCGGATCGCGATCTGACGGTTTCGGTCGGAGGGGAAAATTAGGCAGGCCTAGGTGGGTTGTGACGATAGGGTTGGGCTGAGAGGAGAGAAGAGAGGTGCAGCCCGGCAACTGTTTCAGAGACCGAAACGTCCGACGAATATACCGACTATATCGCGGTTATATATTTAACGGTTGGGCTAACAAACGAACTCCGAATGCGATTTAAACTTGGCGGTGGCCTGTCTACACTATAATAAGACCGCACGACAAGTTGCAACCCATTCCGAGAACATTTTTATGCCACTTATAAAATAATATTTCGGACATGTCGCGGGCGCGAGCAAGTGTGTCTGGACTCAGAACGGACAACGGACGGAACGAGGAGACCGGGACGGATGCAAGTTTTGAAAAACATGCAGATGAAATGCAGATGATGACATGGTGAAATGCAACACGCAAGCAATGACATGGCAATAACGGCAAATAACTGGCGGACACCTGGCGCATCGGATCCGGGGCGTTACATCCCCGTAGAAGAAAAGAGGTTGACTCAGATCAGAAGGCCATGAGGTATAAGGAGTAAAAAGAGCCTTACGTTCCATCCCACAATCAATTCCCTTATATAACTAAAGAATTTCTAGACTCAACTTCGACCAGTTTGGCTTGGTAGTCCCTGACAGCATCAAGCTCGATACCAAAGCTGTCGGGACCCGACTCAATGCCACATCGATCTAGCATGTAACACCTCATATCACTTTGCGGCCTCACGCACGGTATCCCCACGGTGTCGCCTTACCTTTGCGGGACCGTTTATGCCTTTTGGCACACGTATATGACGGTCGCTAGCATCCATATGATAAGGAGCCGGGCCGACATGGCTAGTCGTAAACCCAAAGTGGCACAAACTTACAGGACAGCATCCATGACCCGACATCGAACGTGTCGGTCATCAGTGAGTGAATCCAGGCTGTAGCACTTGGGCTAGCAGACTCCGATAAACCGGCTGTGGCGGGCTAACAGGACTCCGGTACTCAACGTGACATTTCCCGAAGAACGGACACGAGAACGAAGAAGGACACATGCCGGCCAGCCTAAGTGTTCCTGAGCGGTAGCAAGCTACCATGGCTCGGTGGAAACACTAGGAGACATTTCCGTAAGAGAGGCTACTAAGAATAAACAACTAGATAGCGGATCCCACACATACCAAGCATTTCAATAACATACACACAATATGCTCGATATGTGCAAATACAACATGGCATCACAACATGACTCTCGACTCAAGTATTTATTCATTAGGCTCGAGGAGCGAGATATTACAAACATGGGTCTCATGACCCAACATTGAAAGCATACAAGTCAAAGCACAAGCGGAAGCTAGTATGTCCGAGTACGAACATCTACAAATGAAAAAGGCCGAGAAGCGACTATCTACCGAGATCTGCCGAGGGCACAAGATCGTAGCTGAGGTAACAAGCTAAGCGTCAAGTCCAAGTGGAACTACTAGCGAGGCCGAGGTCTCTCTGCAAAAACATAAAATAGGCAAACGTGAGTACAAATGTACCCAAAAGACTTACATCGTAACTAACTACATATGCATCATTATCAACAAAGGGGTGGTGGAGTTTAACTGCTGCGGCAAGCCAGCTTTGACTCGGTGGCTAACCCAAACTACATTGCAAGCAACTCTTTTGAGGTGGCGCTACGAGTCCACATATTCACCATATCAATACACCACTATGGATCCGCTCCGTCCCCCTACGAGAACGCCATCCATAGCACTCACGCTATCTTGCGTATTTTAGAGTATCCACTTTCACTTGTCTATGAACTATGCAAGGGTCCAAGTTTCCATATCCGAGGAATCCGGCTATTCAATAGATAATGATAACCTGCAGGGTGTACTTCTTCACACGCTCTCGCCACTTATCGCCTCAGACACGTCATGTACCTCGGCAACCTTCAAGCGGAAGCGGGCGAGGAGTCGGCCACGCCTACCTAAACACTCAAGTCTCTCGTCGGTGTTTATCGCCTATTCGGGTTCCATCCGCAAGGAGATCCGGCGGGGTGTCGCTCACGGCCCCAAGCGATGTGAGCAGGGTTCCCAAGCCCACCTCGACGGGTGGATCTACGCTTGGTACACCGTGCCACGGTGCCTAGTCATCCCAAGCCCACCTGCACGGGTGCCACTTGGTAGACTACTAACACTACCTACAAACACCAGAAACTAGTTGCAACTCCTGGACAGAGAACAAGGGTGATTAAGAAGCCGAGAGGGGCACTTAAGCATTCCAATGCGTGGTAGTAGCTGTTCATGGATCACAAACACATAACTCAGTTCCTGAGGACGGATGCAATGAGACAACCCACCATGTACTCCTACATGGCCTCTCACCGCTACCTTTACCAAATCGTGTTCACACATTTAGCTCTCAACAGTAGGACATGTTCACACACCTCCGATTCATTCCCGATGAATCAGACCTGACACAACTCTAAGCAATAGCAGGCATGACAAACAAGCATGAATGAGTAGGCACATCAGGCTCAAACAACTCCTACTCATGCTAGTGGGTTTCATCTATTTACTGTGGAATGACAGGTCATGCGAGAGGATAAAGGGTTCAACTACCGCAGCAAGTAACAGTTGTATCGTTGTTGTCCTAATGCAGAAAAGAGAGCAAGAGCGAGAGAGTGGGATTATATCGGAATGAACAAGGGGTTTTGCTTGCACGGCACTTCAAGATAGTATAGTTCTTCATCGGTGCCATCGATCACATCGCGGTACACGTCTATCGAAGGGGACAATTACCGCAAACAAGGAAGAACACAATCAATGCAATGCGACAATATGATGCATGAATGTGACATGGCAATATGATGTGATTTGAACTAATGCAACTAACAGCAAGTTAAATGAAGTTGGTTTGAACCCTAGGTTCAAATTCAAACTCCACATGTGATTATTTAAATGCCATTCATATGATTTGTGCTATGCAGCAGCTATAAGTTGTTCTAACATGCATGAAAATGGTACAGATGGATAGATTGGATTTTTCTGATCATTTTTCATATATAAATTATTTCATTCTGAGCTACGGTTGATTTTCTATGAATTTTTGAAGTTTGTGGTATTTTTCTGAAATTTAATAAATCATTTCAGATTTATTTAAATTCCAGAAAGGAATTATTGCATCAGCATGACCTCAGGGTGACATCAGCATGTCAACACGCCAGGTCCAGGTCAAACCTGACCTGTGGGACCCGCACGTCAGTGAAGCAGGGCAGGGACAGAGGCTGACTAGTGGGTCCGAGTCAACATTGACGTGGCATGGTCAAACTGACATGTGGGCCGGCTATATTATCCTAAACTAAGCAGGGAATAAATCCCGGGGTTAATTTAAGACATGGACCCATAGTCAGTGAGAGAGGGGGGGTCGTTAGTGGCGTCATTAGCCACTAATGACAGTGCCACGTCGGCACGGCCGGAGCTAACCCGCCGGCGACGGCCAGAGAGGCGGAGGGCGTCGGAACTTGCCCTCCGACGACCAAATGGACGGCGGGCACCACCGGTGCGAAGCCCAGGCTCTCACGCATCCAATGGAGCACGCAGGAGGCCGTGGAATGGCCGGAGGCGACGACGGCGTCAAGGTCAGCGGCGGCCGGAGCACGGGCTCGACCGCGCGATGCTACGGTGTCACGGAGAGAGAGGTGGTGCTATGGCTTCCTAGAGCACGCGAGCATGATGGGATGCTGCGTCCATGAGTATGAAGCGACTATAGCCACGGCGGCACCATGGCCAGGGCGAAGCTCTCGGGCGCGGTGGCTAGGCTAGCTAGGGAAGGCAAACGAGCTTGGGGAGAGAGGGGAAAAAGGTCCAGGGAGAGAGGGGCGGTCGAGGGGGAGTGCGTGGCGCTCAGGGCTGGCTCCAGAAGCGGCAGAAGCAGGAGGTGGCTCGGGCGCGTGCGTCTTGCTGTGGGCACACGCCTGCCCCATCCTCTTCCCGAGGAGGAAGGCACAGGGGCGGCGGGTGGGCTGGGCCGACCGACTACAATGTTGGGCCGAGGTAAGTGGGCTGCAGTGTGACAGGTAACACTCGGTCTCTATTTTAAATTTTGTTTCATTTTCTATTTGCCTTTTGTTTTCTTTGATTTAGTAAAAATACTAAACCACATCTAAAAATCCTGAAATAAATTGTGAGGACACATTGAGTTATTTCCAACAACCCACATTTAGTTTCGTAATTATTTGAGCATTTAAAATTGTTATAGCAATTATATGCCCAAATTCAAATACATAATGATTTAATTCAAGAGTCCAAAAATGGCCTAGAAATATGTACATTATTTTTGGCAGAGGTTTTCACCTTTAACAAAAATCATGAACTTTTCTAAAGGGCATTTGGGTTCGTTGAAAATATTTTTATTGAACCTAGTTGACTTCAATTGGTGCTAGGGTTTCAACAATCCCCATTTCAACTTTCAATAGACATGATGCATGGATCTTGTGCAACTATTTACAATCAAATTCTAGGGCTGTGACAGCGGAGGTGTGTGAGTCGAGCAAAGGAGCTTGGGATCGAGCTCTTTCCAGCAGTCGCTCGAAACAGGGCAGCCCACGACAGGGGCAAAGACTCTCGGGCGACGCTGGTAAGGGGAGGTGAGTTGCGTCAGAGGCAACAGTATAGGTGACAGGGGCGCGGGTCACAGCCAGCGCAGACGGGTCAGCGGCGAGCTGATCCGAGGCGGCACGAAGCCCGCGGAGCTCCCGGCCGGAGCAGCGACGGGCGGTTTGGCCCCGCTGTGGTTGAGGTGGATCGGCGAGCGACTTGATTCCTGAATTAGGAGCAGCGGAGAAGGGGGCATCGGGCCACGCCGGGCACAGACGGAGGAACGGTGAGTCGGCCGGGCGCACCAGAGCCGACCGAGGCAGGGCCAGGCGGCAGTCAAGGCTGCTCCGACGAGATCCTTGAGCTGATGTAAAATGGACCAGAGGCATCCCGGTGGCAGGGTAAGGCCGAGACGGCGTCTTGGATGCGGGTCTCCGGCAAGGGCGACTCGCAATGGCGACAGAGACGACGGCTCAGGGGCCAGTTCAGGGCACCGAAGGCTCAGCGGCAAATCAATGGAACAGCTCAGACAGGGCGACTCAGGGTGTGGAGGTGACCTTTGACTGCGGCGGCGGACGTGCGCCTGACGACGAGTGGAAAGCTGGAGCGGCTCAGCATCACGGCGGCTCACGGGTAGGAGGCACCGTGGCGCAGTAGAAGAAGGAGCGGCCGGGCAGCTCGAGGGCAACGGTGATGGTAAGGCGCGGACGGGGCTGTAGTCTCCGCTTACAGGACGGCGGCGACCGAGATCGGCCGCAGGGAAAAAAACAGATGAGCGATAGCAACTTGATGGCAGAAACCAAGTCTCCTGTCCCAATCCACTTACGGGTCGTGGGCTCCTTCCCTTTTTTTTAATCTCATCATGTCTGTTCTTCTCAAGACATGGCATATACGTGCAGCGAATCAACTTCCTTGCCGACCTCGAATTCGGCGCAGAAACGGTTTCGACGGAATCGCTTCGTCACATCTAGTGACGCGGACGAAGGAACCCTAACCTCTTGATTTCAAAGCTTGTGCTGTAAACTCCAAAACTAATCATGATTTTGATCACCAAATCATCTTTTCTTCATCTGACCAATCGCGAGCTTCTTGACTCCTTAAGATATCCCTCCAAGAATTCAACACCACCGTACGCAGGCCCAACGGTGGGCGCCAACTGTCGTGGATTTGTCACGGCAGATGTCCTTAGTGTCAGGACTTAATCGTGAGGCCAACGCATCTATGTAGTAGCTTGAGAGGGGTTAAGCGGAATCGAGAGACGCAACACAAGATAGGAATTTAGACAGCTTCGGGCCCCGGGAAACATCATCCGGTAACAACCCTACATGCTGTTTGAGGCTAGGTCTCATTATCATCATCAGGGAGTCGCCGTAAACCGGCTCTCCTCTTTGTGTCTAGCCCTAAGATTATTGCCCCTTGCTTGTAGCTTGTCCCTCTTCGGGGAGCCCCGCCCCTCCTTATATATGTTGAAGGGGCGGTTTACATGACTAGTCCTAGTTGGATTAGGATTACTCTATTACAAGTGGAGTCCTAGTCTTGCTTCCTTTGTAGGAGAATAGTCCTTATGCTTTCCTCATAAACCGGCCCACCATTAAACGTGAACCGGCCTTCTGGGCCTTGGGCCTTGTCATCCATCTAACCCGCCCATCGGGTTACTAATGAACCGCCAAGACCGGGCGGGTAGCCCGTGAACCGCCAAGCTCCAGGCGGGTTACCAGTGAGTCGTCCAGTCCGGCCGGGTTATACTTCCGGCCGGTTTACGCCACGGGGTATATCCCCGACAGTAACGTTTCGGTCTAACCGAAGTGAGCAATCGGTCCCACCTAGATTGCAATGTAAACTCTCTGTTTCCTTTTTGTAACATTTCGGTCTCACCGAAAAGAGCAAATCGGTCCCACCGAGTTTACCTGACCAACTCTCTGGAAAGCTTGTTACCAAATCGGTCACACCGAGTTTGTGTAATCGGTCTTACCGAGATTATGTTATGTCCTAACCCTAACCGAATCGGTCTCACCGAGATGCATGTCAGTCCCACCGAAAATCACTAACGGTCACTAGGTTTACTAAATCGGTCCGACCGAGTTTAACTATTCGGTCCCACCGAGTTTGGTAAATTGTGTGTAATGGTTAGATTTTGTGTGGAGGCTATATATACCCCTCCACCTCCTCTTCATTCGTGGAGAGAGCCATCAGAATGAACCTACACTTCCAACTTACCATTTCTGAGAGAGAACCACCTACTCATGTGTTGAGGCCAAGATATTCCATTCCTACCATATGAATCTGATCTCTAGCCTTCCCAAGTTGCTTTCCACTCAAATCTTCTTTCCACCAGATCCAAAACCTACGAGAGAGAGTTGAGTGTTGGGGAGACTATCATTTGAAGCACAAGAGCAAGGAGTTCATCATCAATGCACCATTTGTTACTTCTTGGAGAGTGGTGTCTCCTAGATTGGCTAGGTGTCACTTGGGAGCCTCCGACAAGATTGTGGAGTTGAACCAAGGAGTTTGTAAGGGCAAGGAGATCGCCTACTTCGTGAAGATCTACCGCTAGTGAGGCAAGTCCTTCGTGGGCGACGGCCATCGTGGGATAGACAAGGTTGCTTCTTCGTGGACCCTTCGTGGGTGGAGCCCTCCGTGGACTCGCGCAGCCGTTACCCTTCGTGGGTTGAAGTCTCCATCAACGTGGATGTACGATAGCACCACCTATCGGAACCACGCCAAAAACATTCGTGTCTCCAATTGCGTTTGAATCCTCCAAACCCTTCCCATTACTTTCTTGCAAGTTGCATGCTTTAATTTCCGCTGCCTATATACTCTTTGCATGCTTGCTTGAATTGTGTGATGATTGCTTGACTTGTCCTAAAATAGCTAAAATCTGCCAAACTCTAAAATTGGGAAAAGGTTAAGTTTTTATTAGTCAAGTAGTCTAATCACCCCCCCCTCTAGACATACTTCAAGGTCCTACATTTATCTACCCATCACTACGAGATTTGATCCTTGCAATTAACCGCCAAGGGATTGACAACCCCTTGTTTGCGTTGGGTGCAAGTATTTGTTATTTTGTGTGTATGTGTTGTTCACGAGGTGTTGTGTGGTGCTCCTACTGGATTGATAACCTTGGTGCTTAACTGAGGGAAATACGTATCTCTACTATACTACATCATCCTCTCCTCTTCGAGGAAATCCCAATGCAGCTAAGGATGGCAATGGGTAGGGTATGGGGTGGGTACAACAATACCATACCCACACCCGTGTAGTCAATGGGGTGTTGCTCATATTTTACAAGGGATACTTACTTATAAATCTGACCATCTTATAGATCGCCAAGAAATACTTAATGCTACGATCTGGGGAAAAATAATACCTAATCATGAGGATCCTCCAGAATCTTTTTGAGTGCTCGTTGTTCCTTCCTTTAGATAAATACTTAAAATCCCCTTACAATAACAAATTCAATTTAGAAGGGACTTCCTCCCCGTGTTGAGAAAACTTTTCTTCTTCCAATTCTTCTTTTCTTCATTCAACTCGGTTCAAAAAGATACCTCAAAATACTTCAATTAGTACGCGCAAGAAATAGGCCCGCACCCGTACTCATGGGTATGAAACTTTACCCGTACCCATACCCATTGGGTACCCAACTGGTAGATCAAAAATTACACAATTTATTCGCAATTTTACATTCATATATAGCACATTTGACAAACAAACATTGATCTCAACTCACTAATGGATGAGTACATGACAATTATCTCAATTCAAATTGACAATTGGTGGCAACTTTAACATGGGTTCATAAGCTCACGACACGACTTTTAACATAGTTACACTTGTGAATCGCGGGTAAGGTTCACATGCCAGTATAAACGGGTAGGTCATGGTTATATCCATGGGTAAAAGGCTATACCCATGCCCTACCCATGACTTGACGGGTAGGGTATGGGTACTACCCATGGGTATAAAACTATGCCCATACCCTACCTGTGCAATACGGTATCCGCGGGTACCCGTACCCATGGGTAAATTGCCATCCTTAAACGTAGCTCACAAGTAGTAGTGTATTACGTGGCTTAAAGAAGGTCATCGAGATACAAAATACTTCTTCAGACGTGTTGTTTGGTGGTCACGATGTAATTTTATTCAGCGGCTTCATCGGTCGAACGACACTTGGTGTAATACTCCATTGGATGTGGAGCGTATGGCAGCCTCGTATTTCAAAGAGGTATATACCAAAGATCCTACTCTCTCCGCCGAGTCGGTTTTGGATTGTATTCTACCTAAGGTGACTAATGATATGAATGCTTCTTTGTGCGAGCCTTATACATAGAAAGAGATATTTGATGCATTGTTTCGGATTGGGACACTAAAGGCACCAGGTACAGATGGGTTTCAGATTGTGCGGTGTTATATATAAAGTCATGTGGAAGTGCATGGTGAATAGGCTACGGCCTTTGCTCATGGATCTTATTTCAGATAATGAGAGTGCTTTTATTCCTAGACGATTGATCTCAGATAATGACATCATCCATTCGAGTGCATTCACCATATACAATCTATGCATCAGGGATCTGCTACTTTATGTGCGTACAAGATGGATTTATCGAAGGCATATGATCGTGTGGATTGGGTATTTTTGGAGGAAGCCCTTCTAAAATGGGGTTTTGCACCGGGGTTGATCGCATTATGGCTTGCGTTTCTTCAGTAAAATATTATGTGAAATTCAATGGTAAATATTGGAGCTATTCTCACCTTTAAGAGGGTTGCGACAAGGTGATCCATTTTCTCCCTTTCTATTCTTGTTTGTTACTGACGCATTATCGGCTATGTTCAGTGAGTCCATGTCCGAGGAGGGAATAGAAGGAATTAAGATTTGTCGAAGTGCTCCGATTATTTCACACCTACTTTTCACGGATGATTCTTTGTTGTTTTTTCGTGCTGTCACTCAGCAGGCAATATTGGTGTGAGGTTTATTGAACACTTATGCCTTGGCAACAGAGCAAGTCATAAACCCTTCGAAGTGTTCCATCCTTTTCTCTGACAATTGTTTGGTGACAGAGGCCGGGGAAGTTAAGTCAATATTAGAGGTGACTCAATAGGTTTTTTTATCCTAAGTATCTTGGTTTGCTGGTTCCTAAAGGAAGAATGCATAAGGGGGATTTAAAACACTATAGGACCGACTGAGTAAGAGACTTATTGATTGGAGTGAACAATACATGGCCACTTCTAGTAAAGAATTATTAATTAAATCTGTTGCGCATGCTATACCCACCTATGTGATGAGTGTTTTCCGGTTGTCAGTGTCAGTACTTGATGACCTTACACGATTAATGCGGCAATATTGGTGGGGGTGGAAAAAGGGAGACGGAAGATGGTGATGCAGCTTGAAACAACATCGGTATTTCCCCAAAGAGGAAGGGATGATGCAGTACAGCTACGGTAGGTATTTCCCTCAATTATGAAACCAAGGTATCAATCTAGTAGGAGGCCAGGCCAAGCTATGTAAACGGTACCTGCACACAAGGAACAAATACTTGCAACCCGATGTGTAAGAGGGGTTGTCAATCCCTCCTCGGGCAAAAGATGGATTGGTTTGTATGATGTTGGATAAATAGATCTCGCAATAACACAAAATAAAATAAATAAAGAAAAAGTGCAGCAAGGTATTTTGGGTTTTTTGGAATAATGGATCTAAAAATAAAAGCGAATAAAAATAGATCAGAAAGCAATATGATAAAAGAATAGACCCGGGGGTCGTAGATTTCACTAGCTAGTGACTTCTCTCGAGAAAATAACATACGGTGGGTAAACAAATTACTGTTGGGCAATTGATAGAAGATCAAATAGTTATGACAATATCCAGGTAATGATCATTATATAGGCATCACGTCCAAGGATAGTAGACCGAAATGATTCTGCATCTACTACTATTACTCCACACATCGACCGCTATCCAGCATGCATCTAATGTATTAAGTTCATGGAGAAGCGGAGTAATGCAATAAAAATAGTGACATGATGTAGACGAGATCTACTCACGTAAGAATAGACCCCATCTTGTTATCCTTAATAGCAACGATACATGTGTGCCTCACTGCCCCTTATGTCACTGGGAGAGGACACCGCAAGATCGAACCCATCACAAAACACCTCTTCCCATGGCAAGAAAAATCAATCTAGTCGGCCTAACTAAACCAAAGATTCAAAGAAGAAATACGAGGCTATAAGTAATCATGCATATAAGAGATCAAAGAAAACTCAAATAACTTTCATGGATATAGATCTGATCATAAACTCAAACTTCATCAGATCCCAACAAACACACCACAAAAAGTCATTACATCAAATAGATCTCCAAGAGACCATTGTATTGAGAATCAAAAGATAGAGAGAAATCCATCTAGTTATTTCCTATGGACCCGTAGATCTATGGTGGACTACTCACGCATCATGGGAGAGGCACCAATGAGGATGATGAACCCCTCTATGATGGTGTAGATTGGATCTCGTGGTTCTGGAACTTGCGGCGGCTAGAATTGTGTTTCATCGTCTCCCCTAGGGTTTCTGGAATATTTGGGAATTTATAGGGCGAAGAGGCGGTGCAGGGGACATCTGTGGGTCCCACAACCCCCATGAGCGCGCCTGGTCTCCTGGGCGTGCTCTGGTGGGTTGTGCTCCCCACGGGCCTCCCCTCTGGTGCTTTCTTGGCCCCCAAGGTGTCTTCTGGTCCAAAAAATCTCCAAAATGTTTCATGGCATTTGGACTCCGTTTGGTACTAATATTCTGTGAAGTAAAAAAACAAGCAAAAAACAGCAACTAGCATTGGGCACTGTGTCAATAGTTTAGTCCCAAAAAATGATATAAAGTTGCTATAAAATGATTGTAAAACAACCAAGAATGATAATATAACAACATGGAACAGTCAAAAATTATAGATACGTTGGAGACGTATCAGATGGCATGGTTGAGTTCCGATAAAATGAGACTACCGAAGTCCAAAGGTGGTATGGGCTTCTGTGATATGCGAGCTTTTAACCAAGCACTGCTCGTGAAGCAGGGTTGGCAACTCCTTGATTCTCCAAATAGCTTATGTGCTCAGTTGATACGCTCGAAGTATCATCCCAATGGTATTTTTTTGATATTGTATTCATAGGGAATTCTCAGCTGAGTGGAAGGGAATTGAACATGGTCCGGGGCTGGTTAAAAGGGGATCAATTGGCGGGTTGGAGATGGTTCTTCTATACGTACAAGGAGGGACCCTTGTATTCCCCATGGCCATAATTTTCGACCGGTCACACCCAAAAGGATCTGTCAATTTAACCGAGTATTCGATTTTCTTGATGATAATGGTGCATGGATGGTGCAGTTGGGAAACGTAGCATGCAATTTAAAAAAAAATCCTACGCTCACGCAAGATCTATCTAGAAGATGCAAAGCAACGAGAGGGGGAGAGTGTGTCCATGTACCCTCATAGACCGAAAGCGGAAGCGTTTGACAGCGTGGTTGATGTAGTCGAACTTCTTCAAGCTCCGATCAATCAAGCACCAAACGTATGGCACCTCCGAGTTCTGCACACGTTCAGCGCGATGACGTCTCTTGCCTTCTTGATCCAGCAAGGTGTCTAGGAAGTAGCTGAGTTACATGAGCGACCGGACCTCAAGCGATCGATCTCGTGCTCGGTGTCATCCCTAGATCAAGAATCTTGACACCACACATGCTTGGAGGATTTATAACGAGTAGCAATCACACACTTATTACATCGAATGTCTCAAAAGAGAACTTATTGAAATAAATATGGCTTAAGGCCATCTAAAACGATAACAGCGGAAGGCTTGGAAGATAAGTGAGTCCATCAACTCCAACGACATCACTGAGTATAGAACCACGACCTAAAAGCATCTTACTCGTCGTCTGAAAAGTCTGCAACATGAAACTTTGCAGCCCGAAAACGGGTCAGCACATGGAATATGCTGGCAATGTAACACATAGAGAAATAACAATGGAATAAGCTATACTACATGCATATTTGGCTGGTGGAAAGCTCTATGGTTATAGTTTTTGCATAAAGCCAATTTTTCCCTACTGCAAAGGAATAAATCTATTTAACTATCATGGTGGTTGTTAAACATTGAGAATGGTTGACATCATTCTCAATCCCAATTAAAAGTACTCATTAAACCCAACAATATTAAATTAGAGTAACATGATGAGATTCACATGATATCCAAGTTCTAGATACTCAAGATGTCCATAACCGGGGACACGGCTAACCATGATTAGTTTATACACTCTGCAGAGGTTTGCGCACTTTTCCCCACAAGACTCGATCACCTCTGTTTGATTCCTCGCACTACATGATGTTTGAGAAACGGATGACCGAGACATAGTCTTTCGGAAGCACTAGCACCTTACATGTGGGTAGAGCGGTACACCTACTTTCCCCTACATCTGCTAGTCTACCCGTAAGAGTTCGCACAACTTAGTCAACTATGCCAGAGCCCATAATGGCTTGTGGCTGCACACGTAAGTTTCTAGTTTGAACAATCTCATTATCCCTTTGAGCCTGGGTGGCGGTCCGAAGAAATACAGGCAAGTCCTGATAGAAACCAGGTGCCTCAATCCACCCAGATGTGTGTTTAAGTTGCCACCTTAAATAAACCATTGATTAACAATCTCACATCTGTCATGGATACACTCACCCAATCCACGTCTACTAGCATAGCATGGCATAATAAGCAAACATAGAAGTAACTCCCAAAGGTTTGATAATAAAACAGGTAATAGGTACTACCTCAACTACTTCCCATCCCACAATTTAATTAGATCCTAGTCATGCAATGTTTGAGGATAGATCTAATGCATAAAAACTGGGTAGTAGAAAAGGTATGATCAAAGTGTTACTTGCCTTGCTGATGATCCGCGAAACCTAGAGACTCGAGGTAACAGGCGGCGCACTCCGGGTATTCTATCGCAGACAAACAAACAAGCATACAATAAGTACTCATCTAATGCACAGGTAAAACTCGAATAAAAGATCTAACCAGATTGTTCAACTTAAGAACTCCGGTTTGCAAAAAGAAACAAATCAAACAAAGCAACGAAAGTCAAGCGGCGAAAGAAAGCAGCTTCGTTTTACTAATCTGGATCTAAGTCAAATTTTACAGAAGCAAAAACTTGTTCAAGTAGATTATTTGGAAAGAGGTTTTCGAGATGAAACTCCAAGCGCTTGAATCGCCTGATTCCGATAAACAAGCGAAAAGTTATACTAAAACGAAAATCGGATCAGGAATCGCGATCAGAAAAATCGCGGATTAAATCCGAGAAAAAGAAAAATGACGAGCAGGTCAACGAACGAACGTTCATTAACTAAACTAATCTGACAAACACGTTCGTTAAAACGAACGAACGAGCGAACCCTCGCTAATTAAACTGAACCGAAAATAAAACCGATCTAACGAAAAACCGAAAAAAAACGAAGAAAAACCCGCTCGGTTTTTATAAAAAAAACAGCGGCACGCGGATCGAGGCGGTAGCAAACCTCGGGCGGCGGGTCGGCGAGGCGGCGGCGGCGGCTCGGCGAAACCGGCGACTCGGCGGCGGCAATGGCGGCGGCGCGGCGAGGCTAGCTAGGGTTAGGGTTTAGCGCGGTGTGGGCGGCGGTTGTGGCAAGGGCTGGCGGGGCGGGGCGGCTAGGCCTGGGGCGCCGGGGTGGCGCTATATATAGTGCCCCCCGAGCGGAGTCCCGCTTGGGCACGGCCCGTAGGTCGGTTGCGTTTTTTTAAATAATTCCGCGCAGAAGAAAAATAAAAGGAAATACTAAACGGACTCCAAAAATCCCGAAATAAATTTTCCCCGGCTTCTAAAATCAAGACGGACTAGATGAACATTTATTTGGGGACTAAGTGCAATTTTGAAAAACGCGCATTTTTCCTAAATCCAAATAAAATGCGAAAAACTCCAAAATAAATCTTATTTGATTTTTTATTAAATCTTCATTATTTCTTTATTTTGGGAAAGTCATTTTATTCCCTCTCTGAATTTTTGGTAGTAGAAATAATTGAAGATAAAATAAATACAATCAATGATCCTATTTTCAAATTTTGAGAAAAACTCAAATAAGAAAATAACGAAATCCCCAACTCTCTCCGTGGGTCCTTGAGTTGCGTAGAATTTCTAGGATCGAGCCAACAATGCAACAAAAATATGATATGCAATGATGATCTATGTATAACATTCCAAATTGAAAATTTGGGATGTCACAAACCTACCCCCCTTAAGATGAATCTCGCCCTCGAGATTCGGGTTGGCTAGCAAATAGGTGAGGGTGGTCCTTGAGCAGATCTTCCTCTTGCTCCCAGGTGGCTTCCTCCTTGGTGTGGTGGCTCCACTGAACTTTGCAAAACTTGATAACCTTACTACGGGTAACTCGGCTGGCATAATCCAGAATCTTAACTGGTTCCTCTTCATAAGTCAAATCTTCTTTCAACTGAATCGCTTCCAGTGGCACAGTATCTCTCAATGGTATATCAGCCATCTCTGCGTGGCACTTCTTCAACTGTGAAACATGGAACACATCGTGAACTCCTGACAATCCCTCAGGTAATTCCAACCTGTACGCTACTTCTCCCATGCATTCCAGAACTTTGTATGGCCCCACAAAACGTGGTGCTAACTTTCCTTTAACTCCAAAACGCTTAACTCCTCGAGGCAGAGATACTCAAAGATAAACTCTGTCTCCGACTTTGTATTTTGTCTCCTTGCGTTTTGAATCTGCATAGCTCTTCTGCCTTTGACTGAGCTACCTTGAGCCTGTCGCGGATCAACTTTACTTTCTGTTCAGACTCCTTAATCAAATCCGGTCCAAACAACTGGCGATCTCCAACTTCATCCCACAACAATGGGGTTCTGCACCTCCTTCCATACAAGGCTTCGAAAGGGGCCATCTTCAAACTAGTCTGATAACTGTTGTTGTAAGAAAACTCCGCATATGGCAAGTTGTCATCCCAACTTGATCCATAATCCAAAACACAAGCTCTAAGCATCCTCCAAAATCTGATTGACTCTCTCGGTGCATCCATCATGCTGTGGGTGGAAAGTCATGCTAAATTCCACCGTTCCCAATGTTTCGTCAAGCTTGCTTCCTGAACTTTGAGGTGAATTGGGTTCCTCTATCTGATACGATACTCCTCGGAACTCCATGCAAACAAACAATCCTTGTCATGTATATCTTGGCCAATTTGGCACTGCTGTAGGTAGTCTTTACTGGGATGAAATGAGCTACCTTCGTCAAACGATCGACTACAACCCAAATTGAGTCATAGCCTGAATGAGTCATGGGCAATCCCGTGATGAAATCCATGCCTAGTTTGTCCCACTTCCATTCGGGTATAGGCAATGGCCGCAACAATCCAGCTGGCTTCTGGTGTTCTGCTTTCACCCTCGACATACATCACAAATCGCTACATACTCGCAATATCCTTCTTCATTCCGTCCACGTAAAGTTTCCTTCAAATCCAAATACATCTTGGTGTTTCCGGGGTGAATTGAATATGGTGAATCATGTGCCTCTTGCAGAATCAACTTCCTGATCTCCGGGTCATTGGGCACATAAACACGGTCCTCAAATCGTAGGGTATCGTACTCATCCTCACGAAATCCTTTAGCCTTCCCTTCGCTCATTTTCTCCTTTATAGAGGCAACTTCCTCATCTGTCTTTTGAGCTTCTCTGATTTTATCCATCAATGTAGACTGAATCTCCAATGCTGCTACATAGCCTCTCAGAACTATTTCCAAACATAGATCATGAAGATCCTCGGCTAACTCCTTGGGTATTCCTCCCGTCATTAGTGTATTGACGTGGCTCTTACGGCTCAACACGTCTGCTACAACGTTAGCCTTCCCGGGGTGATAATGAAATCTCATATCATAATCTTTAATAAGCTCTAACCATCTCCTCTGCCTGAGATTTAACTCCTTCTGCGTGAAGATATACTTCAAACTCTTGTGATCCATGTACACCTCACAATGATTTCCAATGAGAAAATGTCTCCACGTTTTCAGTGCGTGCACTACAGCTGCTAACTCCAAATCATGAGTAGGATAATTCAACTCATGAGGCTTAAGTTGTCGTGAAGCATACGAAACAACTCTTCCCTGCTGCATAAGCACTGCTCCAAGTCCTCGACGTGAAGCGTCGCAATACACTTCATAATCCTTAGTCTGATCTGGTAGAACTAATACTGGTGAGGTAACCAAACGTTTCTTCAACTCTTGGAAACTAGCCTCACACTCCTCAGTCCAAATGAACTTAGTATCCTTCTTCAGCAACTCGGTCATAGGCTTCGCAATCTTTGAGAAATTTTCAATGAATCTCCGGTAGTATCCTGGGAGTCCAAGGAAACTCCTGATCTCTCCAACTGTTGTTGGTGCTTCCCAGTTAGTCATAGTGACAACTTTAGTGGGGTCTACTGCGATACCTTCTCCGGATATAACATGTCCGAGAAATCCAACTTCCTTCAACCAAAACTCACACTTGCTGAACTTGGCGTATAGCTGATGTTCTCTGAGCTTCTCGAGTACCAAACGCAAGTGCTCCTTGTGTTCCTCTTCATTCTTTGAGTACACCAAAATATTAGCAATGAACACCACGACGAACTTATCCAAAAACTCCATAAACACCTTGTTCATCATGTTCATAAAATAGGCTGGGGCGTTAGTCAGACCAAATGACATAACGGTATACTCATACAGCCCGTACCTGGTGGTAAAAGCCGTCTTCGGTATATCTTGCTCCCGAATCTTCAACTGATGGTACCCTGATCGCAAATCGATCTTGGAAAACACCTTAGCTCCTTGCAACCGATCAAACAGATCATTGATCATTGGTAGTGGGTACTTGTTCTTGATTGTTACTTCATTCAATCCGCGATAATCAACAACCATTCTTAACAATACATCCTTCTTGTCCACCAGAAGTTCTGGCGATCCCCAAGGCGAAGAACTTGGGCGAATAAAACCTTTGTCCAACAACTCCTTAATCTGCTTCTTGATTTCCTCCAAATCTTGGGCTGGCATCCTGTACGGTCTCTTGGATATTGGCCGGTGCACAGCGATAGTTCGATTAAGAACTCAATGTCTCTATCCGTGGCATGCCCGCAACTCTTCCGAAATACATCGGGGAAATCCTACACCACTGGTACTTCCTCCTGCACAACTCCTGATAAGGAATTTACGTGTGCTCTTCTCGGCTCATGCCGTGATACATACTTGATTCTTATCCCTTCTGGTGTCATAAGCAAAATTGTCTTACTGGCGTAATCAATGTTCCCTCCATACATCGACAGCCAATCCATACCAAGAATTACATCCAATCCTTGGGATTCCAATATAATCAAATCCGTTGGGAAAACATGCCTTCCTATACTTAATGGCACCTGGAAGCATCCTTGACTGACCATAAACTCAGCTCCCGGTGAACTTACTAGCATAGGTGTCTTAAGAGTCTTAGTGGGCAGGCTAAACTTATCCACAAATCCCCTTGATATGTATGAATGCGATGCACCAGTATTGAAAAGAACAAGCTGCGAGAAATGTCTTAACCAAAAACTTACCTATTCTGCGCGTCTGGCTGGGCTTCAACCTCCTCCACGGTAGCGTGGTTCACTTGCCCCTGTTGAAAGGGTTCGCTTCTTTCCCGAGCTTCCATTGCCATTACCATTTTGGGCTTGGGCAATCATTTGCATAATGCCCGATCTTACGGCACTTATAACAGTGATATGGCTCAGTCTACCTTGGATGGTGTTGACGGGTTGGTGTGGCTTTGTCCATTGCTTCCTCCATTCCGTTTCCATTCTTGGTGCCATTATGATTGTGCGAGCTACCTCCTCTATGAGTATGCTTGAAAGTGTCCTCCCGACTTTGGGGTAAAGCGTTCACGAGCCCTCAATTGTACTTCCCTGTGCATACTTCCTCTTATGATTGTCAATCTGCTGCTGCTTCCCTCAATCATAAGAGCATGATCTACTAACTCTGGTAGTTATTGAAAGTGGCTACCATCAACGCATGCTCAGCTCATCATTCATCCTTCTAGAAACTTCTCCGCTTAGTCGCATCCGTAGCAACGTCATCCGGGGCATAACGTGCTAGCTTACTAAAATCATCCACATCTTGCCAACCGTCTCAGTCCTCCTTGGCGTAAGTTGCAAAACTCACGCTTCTTCATGGCCATAGCGCTTTCTTTGAAACATGGGCGACGGAAGCTTGCTGAAATTGATTCCATGTGGCGTGTCTCAGGGGTAAGTGGTCAGAAAATTCTCCCACCATGCCGCTTTGCTTGGGTCCGTCAAGTCGATGTGTAGCAAACTTCACTTTTTCTCCATCCGTGCATCCTGCAGTGGTCAACTCCCTCCCTATCTTACGGAGCCAATCATCTGCTACTATCGGCTCGGTGCTACTGGAAAACACCGGCGGACTCAACCTTAAGAAACGTGCCAGATGGTCAACAGGTGGTGGTGGTGGGTTGTTGTTGTTGTTGTTGCCTTGGTTCTGTACCAATGTTTGAATCAAGGTATTCTACTGCTGAATCAACTGAGTGATCTCTGGCGGGAAAACAAACTCGGGGTCGCGTCTTAGAGGCATCTGAGGGTTTAAAGGGAGAGGAGAGTTAAGAATAGAATGAGGTCTAGTGAGATAACACTATCCATATGCACATGAGACAAAAACACACAATATCATTCCAATCAATTCAAACAAGGGCATACAACGGTCTAACTATCATTACAAAAGTGCTTGGACTAAAACTAATTAAATGGTGGAAAATTCTACTACTGTTATGGTGGTTAACTAGAAAAACTGCTCCGATGCAGATTCCATGATATCTGCTCCAGCTTCATCAACATAGTCATCATCGCTGTCGTCGGGATCCGAGTCGGTGTCGTCGATGATGATATAGTTATCTGGACAAGTAGGTTCATCCTCTTCTCCTCTGGGTGCTGATCCTCCCATGAATACTCCAATCTTCTCCTTAAGGTCGTCGTTCTGTCTTACTAGAGCGACGATTTCTTCCATGTAGTCTTTACGTGTAGCCTTGAGTTCTGCTTCTAGCTCCTTGATCTTGGTCATAGCCTTCTATAGCTCCTCCATATCTGCGCACATCTGATTCTCCTGGCGTCGGATGTGTTGGTTTAACTCCTGAATATAAGCTGCGATTGATCTGTCCTTCCTGGTGGTGATCATCTCCCAATGCTCATCTCGGCGCCCACAAATCTGGTAGATCGTATTCTTAAGATCGTTGTGGTAAACTTCTCCAATTCGTCCCATGGCAATGTGAGCTGCCATGCTCTTTCCTAGGCTCCATGTTGGTACATCAAAGGTAAACTCTATTGGCTCAGTGGCTGGTGCAAATGTCCTTCCTGGAATGTAGACTTGAATCCTCCAGCGCTCCTCTTCGGGTAAAGTGGCGTTGAAGGTCCGGTGAAGCTTGGTACTCCTATGTTCAGGTATCTAGTGGCTTCCGTCAAGTGATATCCAAAAGGTGAGTTCTCATCTGGTTGTGTGAACTTGATCCTTGCATCTGCCATCCTAAAGAATAGAAAATATGAGGAGTCAGAAATGAGAAGAAAGAGTAGTGATCTAGGGCTTTAGCTTAGTGGTCGTGTCTCTGATCGGTGTGTGCTCGATACCACCTTGTAGCGACCAGGACCTCAAACAGTCGATCTCTGTGCTCGGTGTCATCCTGGATCGAGAATCTTGACACCACACAAGATTTGGAGGATTTATAACAGAGTAGCAATC
The DNA here is from genome assembly GCA_021437245.1 of Aegilops speltoides. Classification (NCBI taxonomy): domain Eukaryota; kingdom Viridiplantae; phylum Streptophyta; class Magnoliopsida; order Poales; family Poaceae; genus Aegilops; species Aegilops speltoides. The sequence goes on from CM038144.1 coordinate 331,318,464, forward strand.
ACACACTTATTACATTGAATGTCTCAAAGAGAACTTATTGAAATAAATATGGCTTAAGGCCATCTAAAACGATAACAATGAAGGCTTGGAAGATAAGCGAGTCCATCAACTCCAACGGCATCACCGAGTATAGAACCACGACCTAAAAGCATCTTACTCGTTGTGCGAAAAGTCGCAACATGAAACGTTGCAGCCAGCAACGGGTCACACATGGAATATGCCGCAATGTAACACATAGAGAAATAACAATGGAATAAGCTATACTACATGCATATTTGGCTGGTGGAAAGCTCTATGGTTATAGTTTTTGCATAAAGCCAATTTTTCCCTACTGCAAAGGAATAAATTTATTTAACTATCATGGTGGTTGTTAAACATTGAGAATGGTTGACAGCATTCTCAATCCCAATTAAAAGTACTCATTAAACCCAACAATATTAAATTAGAGTAACATGATGAGATTCACATGATATCCAAGTTCTAGATACTCAAGATGTCCATAACCGGGGACACGGCTAACCATGATTAGTTTATACACTCTGCAGAGGTTTGCGCACTTTTCCCCACAAGACTCGATCGCCTCCGTTTGATTCCTTACACTACATGATGTTTGAGAAACGGATGACCGAGACATAGTCTTTCGGAAGCACTAGCACCTTACATGTGGGTAGACCGGTACACCTACTTTCCCCTACATCTGCTAGTCTACCCGTAAGAGTTCGCACAACTTAGTCAACTATGCCAGAGCCCATAATGGCTTGTGGCTGCACACGTAAGTTTCTAGTTTGAATAATCTCATTATCCCTTTGAGCCTGGGTGGCGGTCCGAAGAAATACAGGCAAGTCCCGATAGAAACCATGTGTGTTTAAGTTGCCACCTTAAATAAACCATTGATTAACAATATCACATCTGTCATGTATACACTCACCCAATCCACGTCTACTAGCATAGCATGGCATAATAAGCAAACGTAGAAGTGACTCCCAAAGGTTTGATAATAAAACAGGTAATAGGTACTACCTCAACTACTTCCCATCCCACAATTTAATTAGATCCTAGTCATGCAATGTTTGAGGATAGATCTAATGCATAAAAACTGGGTAGTAGAAAAGGTATGATCAAAGTGTTACTTGCCTTGCTCATGATCCGCGAAACCTAGAGATTCGAAGTAACAGGCGGTGCACTCCGGGTATTCTATCGCAGACAAACAAACAAGCATACAATAAGTACTCATCTAACGCACAGGTAAAACTCGAATAAAAGATCTAACAAGATTGTTCAACTTAAGAACTCCGGTTTGCAAAAAGAAACAAATCAAACAAAGCAACGAAAGTCAAACGGTGAAAGAAAGCAGTTTCGTTTTACTAATCTGGATCTAAGTCAAATTTTACACAAGGAAAAACTTGGTCAAGTAGATTATTCGGAAAGAGGGTTTCGAGATGAAACTCCAGGCGCTTGAATCGCCTGATTCCGATAAACGAGCGAAAAGTTATACTAAAACGAAAATCGGATCAGGAATCGCGATCAGAAAAATCGCGGATTAAATCCGAGAAAAAGAAAAACGACGAATGGGTCAACGAACGAACGTTCGTTAACTAAACTAATCTGATGAACATGTTCGTTAAAACGAACGAACGAGCGAACGCTCGCTAATTAAACTAAACCGAAAATAAAACTGATCTAACGAAAAACCGAAAAAAAACCGAAGAAAAACCCGCTCGGTTTTTATAAAAAAAACCAGCGGCACGCGGATCGAGGCGGCGGTGGACCTCGGGCGGCGGGTCGGCAAGGCAGCGGCGGCGGCTCAAGAAAGTCCAATGACTTAATTTGCACATGCATGACGAGGCTAGCTAGGGTTAGGGTTTGGCGGGGTGTGGGCGGCCAAGGCCAAGGCTGGCAGGGCAGGCGGTGGGCTGGGCACCGGGCGGCGCTATATATAGTGCCCCGAGCGAGTCCCGCTGGCACGCCAGTAGGTCGGTCGCGTTTTTTAAATAATTCATGCAGAAGAAAAATAAAAAGAAATACTAAATGGACTCCAAAAATCCTGAAATAAATTTTCCCCGGCTTCTAAAATCAAGCCGGACTAGATGAACATTTATTTGGGGCCTAAATGCAATTTTGAAAAATGCACATTTTTCCTAAATCCAAATAAAATGCGAAAAACTCCAAAATAAATCTTATTTTATTTTTTTATTAAATCTTCATTATTTCTTTATTTTGGGAAAGTCATTTTATTCCCTCTCTGAATTTTTGGTAGTAGAAATAATTGAAGATAAAATAAATACAATCAATGATCCTATTTTCAAAATTTGAGAAAAACTCAAATAAGAAAATAACGAAATCCCCAACTCTCTCTGTGGGTCCTTGAGTTGCGTAGAATTTCTAGGATCGAGCCAATAATGCAACAAAAATATGATATGCAATGATGATCTATGTATAACATTCCAAATTGAAAATTTAGGATGTTACAAGTTCCGTCAGCACAATGGTGTGGTGACGATGATGGTGAAGTGATTCTCACAGGGCTTCGCCTAAGCACCGCGAAACTATGACGGGGGGTGTAAACTATGGAGGGGGGCACCGCACACGGCTAACGATTGTTGTTGTGTGTTCTAGGCGCCCCCTCCCCACGTATATATAGGTGGGAGGGGGAGGGGAGCAGCAAGGGTGCGCCCCAAGTAGGAGGAATCCTACTTGGGGTCCTCCCCAATTTGGCCTCCCCCCTTCCATATTTGCCGGAGGGGGAAAAGGGAAGAGGAAGGAGAGAAGGAAGGGGCGAATCCCCTCTTTCCCTTATCCCACTCGGCCTCCTTCGTTAGGGCAAGGGGCACCCCTTGTGGGCTGGTGTGCTCCCCTCCAATGGCCCATATCTTTCCCCCGGGGGTTCCGGTAACCCCCCCCCCCCCGCGCGCAGTCCGATAACTACCCGATATATTCCGGAACACTTCCGGTGTCCGAATACTATCATCATATATGTAAATCTTTACCTCTTGACCATTTTGAGACTCCTTGTCATGTCCGTGATCTCATCCGGGACTCCGAACAACATTCGGTCACCAACTCATATAACTCATATAATACTAAATCATCATCAAACTTTAAGCGTGCGGACCCTACGGGTTTCAGAACTATGTAGACATGACCAAGACACTTCTCCGATCAATAACCAATAGCGGAACCTGGATGCTCATATTGGTTCCTACAAATTCTACGAAGATCTTTATCGGTCGAACCGCTATGACAACATATGTTATTCCCTTTGTCATCATTATGTTACTTGCCCGAGATTCGATCGTTGGTATCTTCATACCTAGTTCAATATCGTTACTGGCAAGTCTCTTTACCCGTACCATAATACATCATCTTGTAACTAACTCATTAGTCAATTTGCTCACAAGGCTTCTTATGATGTGCATTATCGAGAGGGCCCAGAGAAACCTCTCCAGTACTTGGAGTGAAACATCCTAATCTCGATCTATGCCAACACAACAAACACCTTCGGAGATACCTGTAGAGAATATTTATAATCACCCAGTTACGTTGTGACGTTTGATAGCACACAAGGTATTCCTCCGGTATCCGGGAGTTGCATAATCTCATAGTTGAAGGAATATGTATTTGACATGAAGAAAGCAATAGCAATAAACTGAACAATCGATATGCTAAGATAATGGATGGGTCTTGTCAATCACATCATTCTCCTAATGATGTGATCTCATTCATCAAATGACAACACATGTCTATGTTTAGGAAACTTAACCATCTTTGATTAAGGAGCTAGTCTAGTAGAGGCTTACCAGGGACACGGTGTTTTGTCTATGTATCCACACATGTATCAAGTTTTCGGTTAATACATTCTAGCATGAATAATAAACATTTATCATGATATACGGAAATATAAAATAACAACTTTATTATTGCCTCTAGGGCATATTTCCTTTAGTATCCCACGCACTAGAGTTAATAATCTAGTTCACATCGCCATGTGATTAACACCAACAGTTCACATCGCCATGTGATTAACACCCAAAGGGTTTACTAGATTCAATAATATAGTTCACAACACTGTGTGATTAACACCCAAAGAGTACTAAGGTGTGATCATGTTTTGCTTGTGAGAGAATTTAGTCAACTGGTCCGCCACATTCAGATCCTTATGTATTTTGCAAATTTCTATGTCTACAATGCTCTGCATGTATCTAAATGGAGACTTAGAGTCATCTAGATCAGTGTCAAAGCTTGCATCGACGTAACTCTTTATGACGAACTCTTTATCACCTCCATAACCGAGAAACATTTCCTTAGTCCTCTTTAAGGTAACTAAGGATAACTTTGATCGTTGTCCAGTGATCTAGTCCTGGATCACTATTGTACCCCCCCCCTTGCCAAACTCATGGCAAGGTTCGCAACAGGTTTGGTACACAGCATGGCATACTTTATAGAACCTATGGCTGAGGCACAGGGAATGACTTTCATTCTCTCTTTATCTTCAGCCGTGGTCAGGTTTGAGTCTTTACTCAACTTCACACCTTACAATACAGGCAAGAACTCCTTCTTTGATTGATCCATTTTGAACTCCTTCAAAATCTTGTCAAGGTATCTACTCATTGAAAGTCTTATCAAGCGTCTTGATCTATCTCTATAGATCTTGATGCCCAATATATAAGCAGCTTCACAGAGGTCTTTCATTGAAAAATTCTTATTCAAATATCCTTTTATGCTATCCAGAAATTCTACATCATTTCCAATCAACAATATGTCATCCACATATAATATCAGAAATGCTACAGAGCTCCCACTCACTTTCTTGTAAATACAGGCTTCACCATAAGTCTGTATAAAACTATATGCTTTGATCACCTCATCAAAGCGTATATTCCAACTCTGAGATGCTTGCACCAGTTCATAGATGGATTGCTAGAGCTTGCACACTTTGTCAGCACCTTTAGGATCGACAAAACCTTCTGGTTGCATCATATACAACTCTTCTTTAAGATATCCATTAAGGAATGTAGTTTTGGCATCCATTTGTCAAATTTTATAATCATAAAATGTGGAAATTGCTAAAATGATTCGGATAGACTTAAGCATCGGTATGGGTGAGAAAGTCTCATCGTAGTCAACTCCTTGAACTTGTCGAAAATCTTTTGTGACAAGTCGAGCTTTGTAGATAGTGACATTACTATCAGCGTCAGTCTTCTTCTTGAAAATCCATTTATTCTTAATGGTTTGCCGATCATCGGGCAAGTCCGCCAAAGTCCACACTTTGTTCTCATACATGGATCCTATCTCAGATTTCATGGCTTCAAGCCATCTGTCGGAATCTGGGCTCATCATAGCTTCTTCATAGTTCATAGGTTCGTCATGGTCTAGTAACATGACTTCCACGATAGGATTACCGTACCACTCTGGTGTGGCGCGTGCTCTGTTCGACCTACGAGGCCCAGTAGTAACTTGATCTGAAGTTTCATGATCATCATCATTAACTTCCTCTCTAGTTGGTGTAGGCATCACAGGAACATATTTCTTTGATGCGCTACTTTCCAAATTGAGAGAAGGTACAATTAACTCATCAAGTTCTACTTTCCTCCCACTCACTTCTTTCGAGAGAAACTCCTTCTCTAAAAAGGTTCCATGCTTGGCAACAAAGATCTTGCCTTTGGATCTATGGTAGAAGGTGTACCCAATTGTTTCCTCAGGGTATCCTATGAAGACGCACTTCTCTACTTTGGGTTTGAGCTTATCAGACTGAAGCCTTTTGACATAAGCGTGACTGATACGTCTCCAACGTATCTATAATTTTTGATTGTTCCATGTTATTATATTATCTATTTTGGATGTTTAATGGGCTTTAATATGCTCTTTTATATTATTTTTGGGATTAACCTATTAACCGAGGGCCCAGTGCCAGCTTCTGTCTCTTTTGCCTATTTTAGAGTTTTGCAGAAAAGGAATACCAAATGGAGTCCAAACGGAATGAAACCTTCGCAATGATATTTCTTGGACCGAACGCAAACCATAAGACTTGGAGTTGAAGTTAGAGACGCAAGGAGGCGTCCACGAGGCAGGAGGGCGCACCCAGGGGGGTAGGCGTGCCCCCACCCTCGTGGCCCCCTCGTAGCTCCACCAACCTAGTTCTTTTGCCTATATATACTCTTATACCCTAAAAACATCAGGGGGACACGAACCACTTTTCCACCGCCGCAACCTTCTGTACCCGTGAGATCCCATCTTGGGGCCTTTTCCGACGATCTGTCGGAGGGGGATTCGGTCACGGAGGGCTTCTACATCAATACCATTGCCTCTCCGATGAAGCGTGAGTAGTTTATCATAGACCTTCGGGTCCATAGTTATTAGCTCGATGGCTTCTTCTCTCTCTTTGATTCTCAATACAAAGTTCGCCTCGATGTTCTTGGAGATCTATTCGATGTAATACTCTTTTGCGGTGTGTTTGTCGAGATCCGATGAATTGTGGATTTATGAACAAGATTATCCATGAATATTATTTAGTTCTTCTCTGAATTCTTATATGCATGATTTGATATCTTTGCAAGTCTCTTCGAATTATGGGTTTAGTTTGGCCTACTAGATTGATCTTTCTTGCCATGGGAGAAGTGCTTAGCTTTGGATTCAATCTTGCGGTGTCCTTTCCCAGTAACAGTAGGGGCAGCAAGGCACGTATTGTATTATTGCCATCGAGGATAAAAAGATGGGGTTTATATCGTATTGCTTGATTTTATCCCTCTACATCATGTCATCTTTCTTAATGCGTTACTCCATTCTTATGAACTTAATACTCTAGATGCATGCTGGATAGCGGTCGATGTGTGGAGGAATAGTAGTAGATGCAGGCAGGAGTCGGTCTACTTGACACGGACATGATGCCTATGTTCATGATCATTACCTTAGATTTCATCATAATTATGCGCTTTTTTATCGGTTGCTCGACAGTAATTTGTTCACCCACCATAATACATGATATCTCGAGAGAAACCACTGGTGAAATCTATGGCCCCCGGGTCTCTTTTCCATTATATTGCATCTCTATTCCATATTGTTGAATCTCGTTTACTATTTTTGCAATCTTTACTTTCCAATGTATACAACAAAAATACCAAAATATTTACTTTATTATCTCTATCAGATCTCACTTTTGTGACTGACCGTGAAGGGATTGACACCCCTTTATCGCGTTGGTTAAAAGTTCTTGATTGTTTGTACAAGTATTCGGTGACTTGTGCGTCGTCTCCTACTGGATTGATACCTTGGTTCTCAAAACTAAGGGAAATACTTACACTACTTTGTTGCATCACCCTTTCCTCTTCAAGGGAAAACCTACGCAACCTCAAGAGGTAGCAGTCACATCCCCAAACTTTTAAGAAATGACAGCTTAGGTTTCTTGCCAAACCACAGTTCATACGGTGTTGTCTCAATGGATTTAGACGGTTCCCTATTTAACGTAAATGCAGCTGTCTCTAATGCATAACCCTAAAACGATAGGGGTAAATCGGTAAGAGACATCATAAATCACACCATATCTAATAAAGTACGGTTACGACGTTCGGACACACCATTACGCTGTGGTGTTCTAGGTGGCGTGAGTTGTGAAACTACTCCACATTGTTTTAAATGAAGGCCAAACTCGTAAGTCAAATATTCACCTCCGCGATCAGATCGTAGAAACTTTATTTTCTTGTTACGATGATTCTCCACTTCACTCTGAAATTCCTTGAACTTTTGAAATGTTTGAGACTTGTGTTTTATTAAGTAGATATACCCATATCTGCTCAAATCATCTGTGAAGGTCAGAAAATAATGATACCCGTCGCGTGCCTCAACACCCATCAGACCGCATACATCGGTATGTATTATTTCCATTAAGTCATTGGCTCGCTCCATTGTTTCGGAGAATGGAGTTTTAGTCATCTTGCCCATGAGGCATGGTTCGCAAGTATCAAATGATTCATAATCAAGTGATTCCAGAGATCCATCTATATGGAGTTTCTTCATGCGCTTTACACCAATATGACCTAAACGGCAGTGCCACAAATATGTTGCACTATCATTATCAACTTTGCATCTTTTGGCATCAATATTATGAATATGTGTATCACTGTGATCGAGATTCAATAAACCATTTACATTGGGTGTATGACCACAGAAGGTTTTATTCATGTAAACAGAAGAACAATTATTCTCTAACTTAAATGAATAATCGTATCGCAATAAACATGATCCAATCATATTCATGCTCAACGCAAACACCAAATAACATTTATGTAGGTCCAACACTAATCCCGAAGGTAGAGGGAGTATGCGATGGTGATCTTATCAACCTTGGAATCTCTTCCAACACACATCGTCACTTCGCCCTCAACTAGTCTCTTTTCATTTTGTAACTCCTATTTCGAGTTACTAATCTTAGCAACTGAACTGATATCAAATACCCAGGGGCTACTATGAACACTAGTAAAGTACACATCAATAACATGTATATCAAATATACCTTTGTTCACTTTGCCATCCTTCTTATTCGCCAAGTATTTGGGGCAGTTTCGTTTCCAGTGACCATTTCCTTTGCAATAGAAGCACTTAGTTTCAGGCTTAGGTCCAGCTTTGGGCTTCTTCCCGAGAGTGACAACATGCTTGCCATTCTTCTTGAAGTTCCCTTTTTTCCCTTGCCTTTTTTCTTGAAACTAGTGGTCTTGTTAATCATCAACACTTGATGTTCTTTCTTGATTTCTACCTTCGCCAATTTCAGCATCGCGAAGAGCTTGGGAATCGTTTTTGCCATCCCTTGCATATTATAGTTCATCATGAAGTTCTAGTAACTTGGTGATAGTGACTAGAGAACTCTATCAATCACTATCTTATCTAGAAGATTAACTCCCACTTGATTCAAGCGATTGTAGTACCCAGACATTCTGAGCACATGCTCACTGGCTGAGCTATTCTCCTCCATCTTGTACGCAAAGTACTTGTCAAAGGTCTCATACCTCTCGACACGGGCATGAGTCTGAAATACTGATTTCAACTCTTGTAGCATCCCATATGCTCTGTGGCGTTCAAAACATTTTTGAAGTCCCGGTTCGAAGCCGTAAAGCATGGCGCACTAAACTATCAAGTAGTCATCATACATGAGATGGAGTAGTCATCAATGGTGAACATCTCTATGTTGATCATATCTACTATATGATTCACGTTCGACCTTTCGGTCTCCAGTGCTCTAAGACCATGTCTGTACATGCCAGGCTTGTCAAGTTTTAACCTGAGTATTACGCATGTACAAAACTGTCTTGCACCTGTTGTATGTGAACGTAGAGTCTATCACACCCGATCATCACGTGGTGTCTCAACACGATGAACTATCGCAATGGTGCATACTCGGGGAGAACACTTATACCTTGAAATTTTAGTTTAGGGATCATCTTATAATGCTTCCACCGTACTAAGCAAAATAAAGTGCATAAAAGATAAACATCACATGCAATCAAAATATGTGACATGATATGGCCATCATCATCTTGTGCTTTTGATCTCCATCTCCAAAGCATCGTCATGATCCCCATCGTCACTGGCTTGACACCTTGATCTCCATCGCAGCATCATGGTCGTCTCGCCAACTATATGGCATTTGCATTTCATACAATAAAGAGACAACCATAAGGCTCCTACTGGTTGTCAGTAACTTTTATAAAACATGATTATCTCATAGAATAACGTATTTCACATCATGTATTGACCATATCACATCACAACATGCCCTGCAAAAACAAGTTAGACGTCTTCTACTTTGTTGTTGCAAGTTTTACGTGGCTGCTACGGGCTTCTAGCAAGAACCGTTCTTACCGACACATCAAACCACAATGGTGTTTCGTCAAGTTTGTTGTTTTAACCTTCTTCAAGGACAGGCCGCAGTCAAATTCGATTCAACTTAAGTAGGAGAAACAGACACCCGCCAACCACCTATATGCAAAACTAGTTGCATGTCCGTCGGTGGAACCGGTCTCATGTGCGTGGACATGTAAGGTTGGTCTGGGCCGCTTCACCCCACAATACCACCGAATCAAAATAAGACGTTGGTGGTAAGCAGTATGACTATCACCGCCCACAACTCTTTGTGTTCTACTTGTGCATATCATCTACGCATAGACCTGGCCCATGATGCCACTGTTGGGAAACATATCATGCAATTTCAAAAAAATTCCTACGCTCACGCAAGATCTATCTAGGAGATGCAAAGTAATTAGAGGGGGAGAGTGTGTCCACATACCCTCGTGGACCGAAAGCGTAAGCGTTTGACAGCGCGGTTGATGTAGTCGAACTTCTTCTAGCTCCGACCGATCAAGCACCGAACGTACGTCACCTCCGAGTTCTGCACACGTTCAGCATGATGACGTACCTGGCCTTCTTGATCCAGCAAGGTGTCGAGGAAGTACATGAGTTCCGTCAGCACGACGGCGTGGGTGACGGTGATGATGAAGTGATTCTCACAGGGCTTTGCCTAAGCACCGTAAAACTATGACCGTGGGTGTAAACTGTGGAGGGGGCGCCGCACACGGCTAACGAGTTGTTGTGTGTTCTAGGCACCCCCTTCCCACGTATATATAGGTGGGAGGGGGAGGGGAGCAACAAGGGTGTGCCCCAAGTAGGAGGAATCCTACTTGGGGTCCTCCCCAATTCGGCCTCCCCCCTTCCACATTTGCTGGAGGGGGAAAAGGGAAGAGGAAGGAGAGAAGGAAAGGGGGGCGAATCCCCTCTTTCCCTTCTCCCACTCGGCCTCCTTCCTTGGGGGGGGGGGAACCCCTTGTGGGCTGGTGTGCTCCCCTCCTATGGCCCATACCTTTCCCCCGGGGGTTCCGGTAACCCCCCGGTACTCCGATAACTACCCGATACATTCCGGAACACTTCCGGTGTCCGAATACTATCATCCTATATATCAATCTCTACCTCTCGACCATTTAGAGACTCCTCGTCATGTCTGTGATCTCATCCGGGACTCCGAACAACATTCGATCACCAAATCATATAACTCATATAATACTAAATCGTCATCGAACGTTAAGCATACGAACCCTACGAGTTCGAGAACTATGTAGACATGACCGAGACACTTCTCCGGTCAATAACCAACAGCGGAACCTAGATGCTCATATTGGTTCCTACATATTCTACGAAGATCTTTATCGGTCGAACCGTTATGACAACATACGTTATTCCCTTTGTCATCGGTATGTTACTTGCCCGAGATTCGATCGTCGGTATCTTCATACCTAGTTCAATCTCGTTACCGGCAAGTCTCTTTACTCATTTCGTAATACATCATCTTGTAACTAACTCATTAGTCACTTTGCTTGCAAGGCTTCTTATGATGTGCATTACCGAGAGGGCCCAAAGATACCTCTCCGATACTCGGAGTGACAAATCCTAATCTCGATCCATACCAACCCAACGAACACCTTCGGAGATACCTGTAAAGCATCTTTATAATCATCCAGTTATGTTGTGACGTCTGATAGCACACAAGGTATTCCTCCGGTATCCGGGAGTTACATAATCTCATAGTCGAAGGAATATGTATTTGACATGAAGAAAGCAATAGCAATAAAACTGAACAATCAATATGCTAAGCTAACGGATGGGTCTTGTCCATCACATCATTCTCCTAATGATGTGATCCCGTTCATCAAATGACAACGCATGTCTATGGTTAGGAAACTTAACCATCTTTGATTAACGAGCTAGTCTAGTAGAGGCTTACTAGGGACACTATCCACACATGTATCAAGTTTCTGGTTAATACAATTATAGTATGAATAATAAACATTTATCATGATATACGGAAATATAAAATAACAACTTTATTATTGCCTCTAGGGCATATTTCCTTCGGGTGCAACATTTGAATGACCACTTTTGGCGAATGGACGTACATGAATTCTGAAAATATGTACCTCACTAAGACAATGTTATGATTTCTTCGCATGGCATCCGGAGAAGCATGGCCGATTCTATGTGAGAAGTGTGTATTACTTGGCGAAGACCGATCATGATGAGCGGTTCGCCGGCGGGGCATCCAGTGCTAACCCCGACGGGAACCGTTCTATTTGGAATCCGATATGGCGCTCCTCTGTGCCTATGAAACATACGGCATGGCGTGCGGCAACTGGAGCTGCTTGCATGCAATACCGGCATCTGAAGACACGTGGGACGTGTCCATTTTGCGGCATTATTGATGAGGACAACTACCATGCATTGGTTGCATGCAACCATGCACGTAGCATTTGGGAGAACATGAGACAAGTCTGGCCGCTTCCACCAGACCGGCTCCTTATTAATATCATGGGATGGACTAGTTTGTTCGGCATATGGTCATCTCGTGGCTGAAATTAAGGAGTTGATGTGTGACAATTATTCCCCATGAGTTGACTAGGGATCAGAATAGAGTTGCCGATCCTCTGACAAATTATAGTCGTATCGAATGTACCACGGCACCGCCATGTATCGAGGATCTTCTGGTTTTTGACAGTAACTCTCTCAATTTGGAGTAAAACTCCTTTCGCCTCGCAAAAAAAATCACACTTCAGTTATACGCCTTAGTACCTTGGAAGTTTTTTTTTTGAGGGATTATTAGTACCTTGGAAGTTAATTTTCCAGTAGCCGAAAAGAGAAGACGATAAATCTTTCCAACCTAAATGGCTAAATCTAACCTAACTCTTTTAGGTAGACCGTCACTCGCAAATCGCACCGACTGTGGGCCGCGTTGTCCATCGCTGGTGGCCCCACATGCAGTGTCTGCGCGACGCGTCATCCGTCGTAAACCGGAGAGGCCCTTCTGCTCTCACACAAACCCGCGCTTATTTTCTCTCGGTTACCTAATTTTTGCCCTCCTCCTACGATTCGCGTTTGGATCCCAGCGCCAAAGCTTGGCGGATGCTGTAGAAATGGCGGAGGCGCTCGCGTCCGCGGGTGGGCTCGCCATGGCGGCCTCGACCTCCTTCACGCCTGGCCAGGTGAGCCCTAAATCGCCCCTCGATCGGGCGTCGGCGCGGCATTGCTGCTCCATGCGGATTCCTTGGGTGCTTCCTGGAGCTTGTTGGCGATTGAGTGGTGGCGGCGGGGATTTTAGGGGGGCGGTTGAGCGGGCAAGCAAGTGCAGGACTGCGGGGTGCGCTTTCTGTTTTAGGTGGTTGAAAGGAAGCGCTGGAGATGGCATGGTTGTGAAATTTCCTCACGGGATTCAGCGGTGCTTTTTCTTATTTGAGGAATTCCGAGATTGGTCAGTGAAATAGTTGCTGGCTGTGTTGCGCTCGCGCTTGGTTGGTTATTGTTGTCAATGTGCAAGTATTGCTCGTAGGTTAGGATTTGGTGCTATTCTGATTGGAGGGGAACCAGTTAATCTCATTCAGGATTGAAAACCGTGGCTAATTTCCTTGTGTGTGTGTATGTGGTGGGGAGGGGGGGCGTCTATGGACAGATTACTGATGTGTGTTTTGGAATGGTAGTATCTAATCTGGGGTGGGTGGATTTTTTTAGCTGTTCCAACACATTGGTGAATGAGGGCTGTAGATCTGGAGACACCAGATGTTCCAACACATGGATTTCTCTGTTGTATTCTTGGGGAATATGTGCTTATACTAGTGATTCAGTGAGTGTGTGCTAAACCACTTTATAGGTTTGGCCATTCAGCCTATTGAACTGAATGTTGATGTGCTTGTTTTACTATACATATGATTGACCCTTGAGTTTAGTAACCGGTATGAGGTTCAGTGGGCCAATTAATTAGTATGCAAAACTGCAGAGTATTGTGGATTGCAATAGTACAAGGGCTGAAGTTTAAACAGCACGTCTAGAAGGCCTTTTGTAACTTCCCCTAACTAAGTATGCATAGTGATGCTATTATCCCCCCATGAAGTTAATTTGTTTATTACAGATACTATAATTTATTTATTTCTGGGACATTGATCATTGGAACTGACAGAACTTGCTTTGTACTTTATCCCAGCTTTCTGCTTTTCTGGGATTTCTTTGGGTTCTTGCAGCCTGGGTGTATGCTGAGGTTCTCTTTCATAGGAAGAATGCTGCTTCACTTAAAACGTGAGTAAATTCTATTTTGATCATGGGAATGCTGCTAAGTTGTATCTCCCCTTTGAATGTCGTCTCTGAACAGAAATCTCTGCCTATGCTGCAAGTAGCATAGGTCCATAGCTCAATGTATCTTACTTTTTCTGGGGTTGATCTATTTTGTTCTTCCGTCTTGAAATGAGTATTGTCACCATTATATGTTGCTTTTAATGAAATACTACTTTCTAGAAGGACTCTTATCCGAAGTAATGTTTCCTTCTCTTTGTCAGTAGACACTCGGATATCAATTTATCAGACATGGATAGCAGCTCAAACAAAGGAGAGGATCAAACAATGTTACTGGAGGAGGGTGGTCAAGTAGCTGGTGCAAAGCCAGTTTATGCTTCTTTCACATCACAGATGCTCAGGTTGCTTGTGAACTATAATTCTCGATTGCATAATAAATGATTGTTTAAGATGTCAAGATTCAAATGCACTGACTTAGTTGGTTCCACAGACTTTTCTGTATGGACCAGACACTTCTTCTGGAGCATCGATTGACACTGAGGGCAATGTAATCTACTTGCATTCTGTATTCGTTGATACTTGTCTGGTTGCATTATTCTGCTGACGGCTTGCCATTGGTCTATCAGATCCGAACTTGGAGGCCATCTACTTTACTTTTACATATGCGACCGCACAAATATATTCGGAGAGTCTGAAAAGGTACTATTATGCTGATACTTGCTAGAAATGTATGCCCACATTTAAACACCATCTGAATGTATAATTATATGGCATTATTATCTATTGTAAATAGCTTTCAGATTCTAGGTCTGCTGATGCTTTGGTATGCTGTTTTTCTGTAGAATCTTATGCTAAATTTTGATGTCCCTATGTAACATACTGGTAAAAATCAGATTCTTAGAACATGTCATCTTTTCTCACTTATTCAAATTAATGCAAAATACTAGAAGCTGCATATAAGGTGTGTGTGCGCAATATGCTATTTTCAATTGGATAACTTTTTTTTTGGTGTGTATCTACAGAATTACAGCCGAGATCTCTTCCTTTTCCTCTATTTTCTTCTTATCATCGTAGCAGCTATTACTTCCTTCAAGGTCCACCAAGATAAGTCCACATTCACTGGAAAATCTGTACTATATTTGAATAGGCATCAGACGGAAGAATGGAAGGGTTGGATGCAGGTATTTTCATAGTTCATCTTCCTTATAGCATTTTGTCTGGCTTTTATTCTTTTACCCGCCAATCATGCATGGATATTAATGCGTCAGATTTTTCTAACGAGAATGTTTGACTATTCAGTTGTAACTGTCATCCTGCAGTGCTTACTTGCTTAATGCTTACCTCCTTCACCTTCATTTATAACCTGTTAGTTGTAAATAAGCTGATTAACCAAGGGCATCCATTTGCAACCAGCAAGGTTTTGATCTCTCTGCTAGCAGAGCACCACTTCTCAGCATTGCTTTGTTTGTTTCCAGGTGCTATTCTTGATGTACCACTACTTCAATGCTAAAGAGATCTACAATGCGATTCGTGTGTTCATTGCTGCATATGTGTGGATGACTGGATTTGGTAACTTCTCCTATTATTATGTGCGGAAGGATTTCAGTCTGGGACGATTTGCTCAGGTCCATTCTTAATTAGTCCAATTGTTCTTTCTTTTCATCCACAGACCTTTACTAACATGGTTGCACCTTCAACAGATGATGTGGCGCCTCAATTTCTTTGTGGCATTCTGTTGTATTGTCCTAAATAATGATTACACACTATATTATATTTGCCCTATGCACACTCTTTTCACCCTCATGGTGTATGGTGCTCTTGGAATTCTAAACAAGTACAATGAGATTAGATCAGTGATTGCTATAAAATTTGTTGGGTGCTTCTTGGTAGTTATCTTGGTATGGGAAATCCCAGGTGTCTTTGAGATAGTCTGGAGCCCATTCACTTTTCTTCTAGGTCAGTTTTCCTTAAGTAACAGTTAGTGAGTTTGCTAGTCTATGCATTTTTTTCTTCAATGTGACTTAACAATGTTATTCGTCTTGTGTGCAGGTTATGATGATCCTTCTAAACCAGATCTCCCCAGGTTGCATGAGTGGCACTTCCGATCTGGACTTGATCGCTACATATGGATTGTGGGGATGATATATGCCTATTACCATCCAACGGTATGTTCTGTATAACTTGTTTTATGCAGTATGCTGGCATAACTGATATGTTTTTTTAGATCCAAAGATAGTTTCAATTTCGTCAGAATTATCAAAAGAGCGGGTGAAATGAGTTTGACATCTCCATGTCATAGGTTGAGAAGTGGATGGAAAAGCTTGAAGAAGCTGAAACAAGAACAAAACTCTATATTAAGGCCTCTATAGTTACAGTTTCTTTAACGGTAATTATCAAACATCTACAGCAAATTGTCTGTCATAGATATATTTTGATACGATCTGCTGGCTTTCTGGTGAACACAGGCTGGGTATTTGTGGTATGAGTACATCTATAAGCTGGACAAGATTACCTACAATAAATACCATCCCTACACATCCTGGATCCCCATAACGTATGTATCTTTCCTGTTTGTGTCGAGTATAAATCCATCTGTATACTGTTAAATCTGATTGATCCATGTGTATTGCATTCAAAAGTGTTTACATCTGCCTGCGCAACTTCACTCAAGAATTCCGGGCGTGCTCTCTAACGCTATTTGCGTAAGTTTTGTGTTAACAGAGCAAATTGTATCGTTATATGACTAAATGTAATGCTAATGATCTATGAATATGCGACTAACACATACTTGTTGATTTGTTTGTTCTAGCTGGCTTGGAAAGATTACACTAGAAACATATATATCTCAGTTCCATATCTGGCTCAGGTACCATATCCAGTTTCCGTACTTTATAGGTTCTGCCATTTGTGCCACTGGATAATTGCCTTCAGATTTTAAATGAATGAAACTTATTTTGTTTGCTTTGATGACTCGAAGATCAAAGGTACCCAATGGGCAACCCAAGTGGCTATTGACGATAATCCCAGATTACCCACTACTTAACTTCATGCTCACTACTGCGCTATATGTTGCGGTATGTACACCTTCTTCCCCATGTATGGCATTGAATTTAGTCCACCTTCTTCCCCATGTATGGCATTGGATTTAGTCCATAAAGCGACTTGCTTATGCCAGCATGTGTTTCTGCAGGTTTCCCATAGGCTCTTCGAACTGACTAATACTTTGAAGATAGCATTTGTACCTCGTGATAACAAGCACCTCTCATACAATTTTGTCGCAGGGATTGCCATTTCAGTTGCACTCTACTCTGTATCATTTGCCTTAGTTGGCATAGCAGGATACTAGCAAATCTAGCCATTAGTTTGTTAGTTCTAGTTACAGTCTAGGGTATCAACAAAGATAGTTTGATTGTCGGCGAGATAAATGTCAACAGGCACACCGCATAGACTGCTTCTCTTTCACCCTGGACTCGAGTCGGCGTGCACACGTTTTAGTCTTGAAGAGTTTGAAGAGTGTAAAATGTACAATGTGCCCCAAGTGGGAATATGATAAGGGTACACACACGTATGCATATGTACACATATGTCCTTGACATTGCCGGTCGTGATTGTAATTCTCGCGGTTGAGTAATACAAGAATTTATCACCAAAAAAGTACTACTTGAATAGCTGTTGAAATGCATACTGGAGCGAGCACTTGGGCAACTCCAATATGGATCATCAAATCGCTCGCAAATGTCTGGATCGAACACTCCGGACACTTTTAGCCATCCAACATAGCTTACCAAATCCCTGCAGCGGACGTTTGAAATCCCGCAAATTGGCACCAAATCGGGGAGGCCTAGGGGAGTTCGGGCTTGACACCCTGGCCCACCCAAAACCATGGCGGAGTGTGCATATTTGGATACTCCGCTCCATTATTCCTGTGTGAACTGACACCCTGGCCCACCCAAAACCATGGCTGAGTGCGCACATTTGGACACTCTGCTCCACTATTCCTGTGTGAAAGCCAGCCCTCCGTTCCGATAGCAGGCGCCCCATCTAGTCTTTTATTGCTCGTTTTGTCAGCCTTCGCCGACGAGATGGATCGGCGGGATCGCTTCGAGAGGTTCGTGGTTCCTTCAAGCCGGAGACGGTCGTGCGTGGCCGCGTCCACGGAGTGGCAAGGCCAGACCGTGGAGGCGAGGGAGAAGGCACTGGCAGCCGGAGCTTGTCCTACAAAGAAGGTGTCAGTGCCGCCTGAACAATCGCAAATTCACAACCCTGCCCCTCCCAATACAAACCGCCCTACTATCACGTCGACCATCTACACAGTCAGCCCGACACACGACAGTCATCGTAACACTCAGTCGCCTCCTCTAGTTATCCTCGACCATCTGCTCGTGGTTTCCATCCAGGAGCCCTCGTCTATCGGTATGCAGTCATTGTTTGGTGGAATGCCTTCCCATGTTCGATGGCGCCACACACGAGGCTATGATGAACGTGATCCACAACGGCGGTGTACACAAAGACGGACAAGTTTGGACCTCCACTCGCCAATGTCGAAGCAAGAGAAGGGCCCGGACATCGAGCAACCCGAGGAGCCAGATGGCGACCCAAGAAGAAGAAGGGCAACACATACAATGACAAGGAGGATGATTGAAGTGATTAGCCAGTAGTGTTATGTTTCAAGGCACATAGCAAAAGGGCGCGGCTTTTTGGCAGAGTGTCCACGGTTGATTCATGATCTACAACAACGAAGTTGTCCATGATCGCAATCTAAAGTCGCTAGCCCATCTACGGTACATCATTTAATTGGAGGTCAACAAGTATTGTTGTGCATTTAAACAAGTGAAAAACCGATGGCCAAGTGTGTGTCACTCGTCGAGCTCGTAAGTTTTGCAACTTGTTGCTCTATGTTTTGGTCATTTTATTGATCTGCTCAATGTTGCAACTTGTTGATCATGTCATTGTATTGCTTTGCTAGCCCGCACAAGCGTGCACTTTCTATAAGAAGATGGAGAAGAAGCCATTGACACTATTGGATTGTTGGATGAAGTGGAATGGGCGAAGCAAGTGGATGGGCATTGTTAATTCTGCCAAGACCACATCCATCGCCAAAAAAGATAATGGAGATGGTGATCCAACAAAAGGAGAGGTTGCACCGGTCACCCATGCGCCTACGAATAGGGGGGGGGGGGAATGGGAGATGGACAAGGATAGGTGAGAAGGGGTTGTGGCCAAGATGAAAGAGAAGTCTGAGGTCATCATGGCGAAGGAGACAGCTGCCAAACGCAACGAGGTAAAGGGGGAAAAGAAGATGGAGAGGTTTGACATGTTTATGGAGATGCAAAAGAATAAGTTTAAGCTTGGGGGTACAAAGATTGCTATCAAGGCCGAAGCCAAGGCGTAAAAGTTGTTACTCGTAAAGGCGGAGAACTTGGGTCCCGATGCAACGAAGTATGTTCAAGAGTACAATGCTACTATGGACAAACGCTTTGCACAAAAGAGGGTGAAAAGGAGGTCGGAATTGAGACCTTTGGCACGGCCAACCAGACTGGAGACTTCTGGGATCGATGGATGTCAAAAACTTGTTGAACATCCAGTGCTAGTTGTAGCTGTATTTTTTTATAACTATTTAAATGTTTGGTTGAATTGCCATTGATCTAGATAAATTTGTTAAAGGGAGAAGGCTGAAGAAGGGGCGAATATTTATCCATCCAACTAGTTGTTCACAGACATTTAGAGCATCTACTGCTAGACATACCATCTGACAACCTATATGTCCGTGGACACGCTTTGGACGCGTCGGCGGACAACGACCGGTCAATACTCAACTCGCCGTGTCCACAACCATGCACCTCATATCTGGCACCCTAAATCCATCCTAGACATGCAACATTGAAAAAAAGTACGTAGATGATCAATGAAATAAACGAACCTAGAGCAAATGGACATAGAAATCGACATAACCGTATGTAAGTGCATCTAGTGCCCCTTAGTGATTTTGGTGTATTGAAGACTTATAGGTTAAGGGACTGATGCGTTTGTGAGTGTACACAGGTCTATAAGTCTATGAGGAGTTTGATATTTACGGAGAAAGTCGACCCCTAAAAATGAAGTTCTTCGACTGAAGACTTTGTATTTCTGAAGACTTTGAAAGTGAAGAAATTGGTGTGACCTTGAAGACTTGGAATTCATTCGAGGAACATGAAGCGTGAGACTTTTGTTTTCGTAGTTTCATTTTCTCTTTATTGATTCATAAGAAACACCGTACTGTTAAAGGAGGTCGAGGAAATACTAAGGAAAATTTTTCATGTGATGCTCAACTCAAAATCCTACACCTACCAATCCCTTCGAGTGAAGCCATTGGAAATCTCATACAGTTCAGTCAACTTCTTTAGTGACACAGACGTAGTTCTTCTGGTCGCTGAGGAATTTGTTCTGACTGAGGAGTTAGGAATTCGCTAGTGCGGATTACCTACACAGTGAGGAACATGATAGCCCTGAGGAATTTGAGAGTAAAAATTCCGACCATTGCTGTGCTATGCGCCAGCTGTCCCAAAATATCTACCCACCTAACGGTCATATCATTGAAGGGCATTTATGTCTTATCATGTCGGGCTGCTCCCTAGGCTATAAATAGCCGCCCCCTAAAACCACTAGCTGGTTGGCTGCTCCGAGAGAAACTGACACTTGTCATTTGAGAGCATCCCATCCTCCGAGGACTTTGAGCGAAAATCATCTAGTGAGGAAAACCCAAACCCAAACACCTTCAAACCAAAGTGATTGAGCATCACTAAAGAGATTGATCCTACGTGGATCCAACGCTTGTTACCTTTGAAGACCGTGCTTCTTCCAGACGGTTAGGCGTCATGGTCTAGAGCATCCAAGAGGAATTGTGGATCGCCGAGTGACCGAGTCTGTTAAGGTTTGGAAGTCACCTGAAGACTTACCACGAGTGATTGGGCGAGGTCTGTGTGACCTTAGCTCAAGGAGAATACGGTGAGGACTGTGTGTCCTCAGGTTCAAATACCCAGCTGCTCCAACCAGACGTACAACTGAGACAACAGTTGGAACTGGTCTCCCAAATCATTGTCTTCACCAAGCTTACTGGTTCTATTTCCTCAACTCTTTCATTTCGTCATTTCAGTTGTTGTGTGCTTGTTCATATCTGTTTGAAGACTTTGACTGAAGACTTTCTCAATTTCCTCAGTTCAAGTTCTTCAGTTTGTCCGTCTTCATCCTGTGTTATTCTGTGTTCACGCTTTCTGTACTCTGTGCTTGTCTTCATTTCATCATGATGACTATGCTTGTGTTCTGCTATGTTTACTTTTGAGTACTTATTCCACTGCAAGTAGTTCTTCACTAAGGAATTTCCTCACTAGCAAATTCCTCACTGAAGAATTCATAAAAATCGTCTATTCACCCCCCCTCTAGTCGATATAACGCACTTTCAATTGGTATCAGAGCAATGTACTCCCTTGTTCTGTGTGATTTTGGTTTAACCGCCTGAAGTTTTATTTATGTCGACCGCAGGTATGATCACGGTCTGTTGGGTGTCCTACCTTTGATGGAACGGACTACCCTTACTGGAAGAATAAGATGTGAATGCATCTTGAGGCAATTGATAATGATCTCTGGTATGTTGTGGAAAATAGTGTTTGTAACGCCCTCGATGCGGCTATATCTCCCACGTTGTCGAAGCACGACTTAGAGGCATAACCGCATTGAAAGCAATGTCGCAAGTGAGGTAATCTTCACACAACCCATGTAATACATAAGGGAAAGAGATACATAGTTGGCTTACAATCGCCACTTCACACAATTACATGAATAAAGCATTACATCATCCAGATACAATCAAGGTCCGACTACGGAGCCAAAATAAAAGAAGAACCCCAAATGCGACAAAGGTCCCCGATCGACCCCAACTGGGCTCCACTACTGATCTACTAGAACGAAACAACACAAAGGGCAAGATCTTCATCGAGCTCCTCCTTGAGCTTGGTTGTGTCACCTGCTTTCGGTAACATAGGCACCGCAAACTGGTTTTGGAAGTATCTCGTGAGCCACGGGACTCAAAGAATCTCGCACCTGCGAGATCTAGACTATTTAAGCTTATGGGTAAGGTAAAGGCATGAGGTGGAGCTGCATCAAGCGACTAGCATATGTGGTGGCTAACATACGCAAATGAGAGCGAGAAGAGAAGGCAAAGCACGGTCGATAAAAGTATGATCAATAAGTGATCCTATAGCAACCTACTAACGTCAAACATAACCCAGAAACCGTGTTCACTTTCCGGACTCCGCCGGAAAGAGACCATCACGGTTACACACGCGGTTGATGTATTTTAATTCGGATCTGGTGTCAAGTTGTCTACAACCGGACATTAACAAATTCCCATCTGCCACATAACCGCGGGCACGGCTCTCGAAAGTTTATAACCCTGCAGGGGTGTCCCAACTTAGCCCATGACAAGCTCTCACGATCAACGAAGGAATAGACCTTCACCCGAGACACTCCGATCAGACTCGGTATCCCGGTACATCAAGACATTTCGACAATGGTAAAACAAGACCAGCAAAGCCGCCCGAATGTGCCGACAAATCCTGATAGGAGCTGCACATATCTCGCTCTCGTGGCACACCGGATAAGCTAAGCGTCAGGTACCAAGTAATCCAAGTTGCCAAGGAATGGTCCCAAGACGGTGCTCTAGTTTGGACCAACACTCGAGGAGCACCGCCCGGGGTAAAATAAAGATGACCCTTGAGTCTGCAGAACCCAAGGAAAAAGGCTTAGGTGGCAAATGTTAAAACCAATGTTGGGCCTTCTGGAGGAGTTTTATTCAAAGCGAACTGTCAAGGGGTTCCTATTATAGCCCAACCGCGTAAGGAACGCAAAATCCGGGAACATAACACCGATATGACGGAAACTAGGGCGGCAAGAGTGGAACAAAACACCAGGCATAAGGCCGAGCCTTCCACCCTTTACCAAGTATATAGGTGCATTAATTAAATAAGATATATTGTGATATCCCAACAAGTAAACATGTTCCAACAAGGAACAACATCTCCATGTTCCAACAAGGAACAAACTTCAATCTTCACCTGCAACTAACAACGCTATAAGAGGGGCTGAGCAAAGCGGTAACATAGCCAATCAACGGTTTGCTAGGACATGGTGGTTAGAGATTTGACATGGCAATTTGGGAGGCTGACAAGCAAATGGTAGGCATCGTAGCATTGGCATAGCAAAAGAGCGAGCATCTAGCAAGCAAAGATAGAAGTGATTTCGAGGGTATGGTCATCTTGCCTGAGATCCCGCAAGGAAGAAGAACGAGTCCATGAAGAAGACAAACGGACGAAGTCGAACGGATCCTCACAACTCCGGAACGAAACCGAAGCTAACGAGAGAAGCAACCCGGAAAGAAACAAACAACATAGTAAACAACCATCACATAAACATGGCATGAAGCACAATCAAGTATGATGCATGCCCGGTTTAAATAGCATGGCATGGCAATATGCACAAACAAAACTACAAGTTAAATGGAGCCCAATATGCAACGAGTTGCATATTGACGAAACACCACATCAATTATTTAGTTCTCTCTCGTTTAGGAACACAACAATATTACATGTGGTTATAAACATGGCAAGAGGTGAAACATAAGTAAACTAACTATACCATCTAAACAATTTAAATGGGGCCGGATATAAAAACAACAAGTCCGGTAAATCCCCATATGCATTTAGCAATTTAATGCAACAACAAGTTTAAGCATTTAAATGTTGTTATCATGATGCAGATGACATATACAAGTTTTATGCAATTTTTATGAAAATGTTGACATGAGCATGATAAGGAGCTTTTGGTCACCATGGCGGAACGAAAAGGGTGCCACGGCGGCGAAACAAAAATGGTGCCACGGCAACATATCCGAAAATGATGCCACGACAACATATCGGTTCTGGTAGCTCACGTAGATACCGGTGCAAAAGGAGGTGTGCGGATGCGTGCACGGATGGTGGGGTGATCCCGGATATCGGGTGTCCCACAGGTTAGGGGCATGGAAAGGAGTGACAATTCGGACACGGTGAAAACGGTGCATCTCATACATGCAAGGGCATCTCATCGCGGTCGTCTCGGGTTATACCTTAGAAGCGTGCGTTCTCGGGCAGAACGAGTTCGGTACGATGTAGAGGAAGTAGACGTTCTCGTAGCGGTCGTAGAGGAAGTAGTTGTTCACGTGACGGTAGTGGAAGTAGTTGTACACGGCGGCGGCGGTAGTTGTTCAGGGTCTTGGCGGGTCGTCGTGTAGCCGTACATGATCGTCGTCGTACACGGTTCGAAGTCGTACACTCTCCGTAGATGTTCGGGGTCGTCACCATTCGTAGTGGATGTAGTTGAACTTCACGAAACCCTCAGCGACAGTAGTGGTGCATGTCGTAGTGGAACTTGGCGCATCCAACGTCTTCGGGCATAAAGGTACTTGCAAAAACCGAGATGGTCTTGACGATCCAGCGAGACGATGTGGTTCGGGGTGGTCTCGGTCTTGGCGTCCGTGCGGTAGCCGCGAGCTCATGGCCTACAGCAGCAGCAAGGGGCAGAACGGGACGGAGACGCTGGGCGCTGATGGTGGTGGAGCAGGGGCTTCACGCGAACAGGGCCACGGCGATGCAACAGAGATGGGCGCATGGAGCAGAGCGGCGGCGATGCGGGTCTCGCGCAGGAGATGTGGTCGCAGCACCATGGGGATGGAGGTGCTCGGCTCCCCTCGGTCGTTGCCGGCTGCTGGTGGAGGAGACGCGCGGGCGAGGTGGCTCCTGGTCGCCGTAGTGGAAGCAAAGGACGGCGCAGGCGCGATAGGAGGAAGGGAGACGCGAGGACGCATCGGGTCGACGGGGCGGCAGAGGCGTGGTCGCGGGGCTCGTTGGTCGGTATGAGGGGGTGGTGAGGCACGGGAGGAGAAGCAGGGCGCGGCGAGCTGCGGCCGGCCGACGAGGAGGTGGAGGCGCGAGGCAGCGGGGTCGCGCTCGAGGTGGGTCGGGAGGAGTGGGGCTCTGCTCCTCTCTGGCAGCGCGAGGGGAACGAGACGAGGGCGCGGCGCTACTCTCCCTGCGACGGCGCATCGAGGAACGAGACGAGGGCGCGGCGCTACTCTCCCTGGCGATGGCTGTGCGTGGCGGCGGGCACGGGAACGAGAGGGAGAGCGGATCGAGAGAGAGAGAAGGCATCGAGTGGAGGGAGATGGGGATCGGGCTACTGGCGGCGCTGGAGGGATCGGGCATCGAGGGAGAGAGCGAGGGGATCGGGAGGAGGCTAGGGTTGCGGGGCGCGGGGCCGAATGGGCCGGCCTGGGAGGCCGATGCCCTGGTGGGTGCTTCTGCTGCTGGGCTGCTCTGCTTCCTTTTTTTTTCCTTTTTTTGTTTTTCTTCAGATAGAAAACAAAAGGAAAAACAGGGGGGGTTTGGAAGGATTTAGAGAGATGTGACAAAATTCTCAAGGTCCTGAATTTGCGTAATATTCAATAAAACTGATTTGGGAAATTTTAAAGGCCGAAAAATATTCCAAGTTTGAATTAGGTTCCAACTTGAAGCATTTTTTATCCCAACCAAACCAACTCCAAAATAGGTGAAACTTGGCAGGGAGGTGAGTGGCATGATGCTTGAATTGTGAGGAAGAGATGAACATTAAAGGAGGAGTGAAAAATGGTACTTGCCAAATAGAAGCAAGAGAAGGAGGGAAGGGGTGATGCAAGGGGTGATCATGCATGAAACACACGATGCACATGATGAGCATGATGAAATGCAACATTACAAGAAGCACAAATGCAACACTTGAAATGATCACAATGCAAACATGGATGACAAAAGCAATACATTAACGGAAATGGCAAAGTTGGAGATCAAGAATTAAGATAACAAAGGCATTAGGATATTTTGTAAATGTGTTTATGTAAATCCAAATAATTGGAATATTTGCTATAGCTCTCTAAATATCGAGAGGATATGTTGTAAAGAGAATCACCATGTGAATTCCCTCGATTTAAATGGATCAAAGATCCATACAATTTATTTAGATGAGTTTTTAAAATTAATGATATGATGGCATGATGACATGATGAAATGCAAGAGATGGCATGATGAATGCACAAACAAAACAAATCACCCGACAAAACTCGGAATAGCTGGAAGGCATCTGAAGCTCCGGTCTTGGGGCGTTACAACACTCCACCACTACAAGAGGATCTCGTCCCGAGATCTAGGATGGCACCGGAGAGAAACGGAAGAGGAAGAGAAGAGGTAAAACTAAGTTGCTTCTTTGACAAACGAGTGAAACCACGAACCTTGAGAGGTTGAGCAATTGAAAAGAAAGAGTACAATAGAGATGAATCGAGATTGCAAACAATCCGTTAGATAAGAGGAACAAGGAACATTACGAGAACTTGAAGGTTGCAAAGACATGAATCAAGAGTTTAGTAGACAAGATAGAATTCGAAACCACTCCGGTTGAAACGAGATAAGAATGAATAAGAATGATATAATTTGGGCAGCACTCCGGTTGAGCATGGAAGGAATTGAACATGAACTTGACAAGATGAGAGGATACTTGATGAAATCAACAACACACTGCCTCCGGAACTATTGAAAGAATGGCACAAGGGGTAAGAAAGATTTCAGACAGCTCTCCAGTTGAGGAAGGAGGGAAAACTTGATAAAATTAGAGAACTCGAATGAAAACACGACACTTCGGTTAAATGGATAAGTAAGGAAAAGAACATGATCTCCAAAATGATATAATGGGTCAAAGAAAACATCACAATGCCTTCGGGACAAATGAAAGAGTGGAATCGAGAGAACAGAGAAGAGAATAACAACTTCTATCACAATTGAATTTGAAAGAGCCTCCTTAAAAAGAAGGATTGAACGGAGTTGTTAGAAAACCAACAACGAAAAGAATAAGCTTGTAGTGGACTTATTGAAACATCTCAACATTATGAGGTGACAAATGGCCACTAAAGGAAGCCATTGATTTGAGTGAGAGCACCAAGGCGATGAAAAACTTCTTTCACCAAGAGTATAGGAGAAAACTTGGATCATTGATAAGCACCATAATAGCAACATTCCTTAGGGAAGGCTTTAGGTGAAATCTATACCAAGATAACTCCAATGAAGAGATTGACGGTTGAAAAGATCTCTTGAACAAAGAGAAAAAGATGGATTTAAATATGTCACTTTTGAAAACTTGTGAATCATGAAACGCGAAGGGAAATTATCAAGAATGACCTAACACCACCTCAGAAGATAAGGTAGAAAGAATTGCACTTTGGAATGCAAGATGAAGAATGCTTGAACTCCTCAAAACAAGACATGTGTTGAACACCATGTTTATTTTGAAGTATGGCTTGACGGATCTTAACTTCGAGAGAAATCTTGATGAACAATTGAAGAATGAAAAGAATCCTTGACGAAGCACCATGTAGAGCCTCCATGAAGAACTCCGGTAAACAAAAGGGTGATAGAAAGAAGGAGAAGTTGAAAACACAAGGTGAAGCCTTGCAATGATGAGAATGACAACGAGAAACACCACCAAGAATTACTGAGGCACACCGGAAGAATCAAAAGCGAAGAGGTTGAGCCAACTATGAAAAGAATTTGAAAGATCTTGGAGAAAAGCATTTGACTGATGATAACTCATTCTTACGTCAAACTTGGAGAAGAATTTAGGATAGCTCGGGAAAATAGAAGAGTCGTAAGATCCTCGAAAATACCGTGGGTTAGGGCCCACTCAAAAGAAAACACCGCTTGAAAGATTTAAAAGAGATGTTGCACCGTTGAATTAAATGACTTGAATGAGATATCAATCTCGAAAGAGCTTGAACGAATGCAGAGTGGAAACACGAATCTTGAGATATCTTGAGCACTCGGAATAACAAATAGCGAGAAGTAGAATGATAATGAGGTGCACTGGTATGAGAAGACATTGAAATGAGGAAAAGGTATGATCAACAAAACTTGACTTGAATCCACGGAGAAGAGAAAGGAATGAGGAATGACGAACTAGTAGAACATCTTCTTGAGAACCACCGGTAAGAACATTGACGGAAAAGAATGGAGAAACTTCACGAAAATAAAAGGATACTTGGTAAAGAAATCTTAGTCCTTGAGGAAAAAGGGTGGGTGGGCGGGAAAAAACAAAGGCAACTTGGAGACAGATGAAACAAACACCGTTGAGAAGAAATGATAATTGGTCTTGCTGATGTTGAAGTGATCGGATCCACTTGAAGAGAAACACGCCGGTTGAAAAGGATTGACATGACAATCTCGATTGTCGAGAAGGATTGGTATTCACATCGAAGTATGAGAACACCATTTCGGAAAGGTATGGAATCAACACTTGACATTGAAGCAACTCAATACCACAACTCAAAACAAAAACAAAGGACTGGCTTGCGAATAAGCGGAACAAACATATGATAGAGATTTCGCTCAAGTTTTCGTGGTGGGGCCTACACGGGCTCGATCGACATCACCATCATGTACAAGGCAGGCACATGACATACGAAGTGTCCCAGTCGGCATAGCCAAGGACTCTTTAAGACACAACGAGACCATCAGAAACCAACCGTGAATAGGCGGACCACTAGACGTCGAACCCCAATTTCATATCATACATCCGTCGGAAAGATATCCTAAGAGCTACTTGAATTCCCACCTATGAAACTCCCAAAATTTTCCGGTTATGCAATCAGGTGTTGGAGATACAGGGGAAGCATAATATCTCACCCAAAACTAGCAAATCCTACATCCAACTGTATCCATCCTTCAACACATAACCAAGAAACCTTCGGAAATCGTGTACCTCAACCTTCGAAAAGCATCCGTTATACAAGTCATGGCAATACTCCAGTACTCACCTCAGTACTGGGTTATCGGGGTTATCTCACCAACAACTGCATAAAAGAGATTTTCGATGTCGGCGTACTAAACTCAGGTATTCCAGAACTGCAACGATAAAATTATGACGACAACACCTCAGAGCTCAACTCCCCGGGACACTTCCACTAAACCCCTGACAGGAGGCACCAAGACAATGTTCTCATCATAAAACCATCGGAACGATTCCAAGATACCCACGTGATCCTAAAAATTTTTTAGTGAAATTTGAGGAGAGGAAAGTCAAAACTTCTACGTCAGGAGACCTCACCAGAGCGACGAAGGGACTGAGGAGTAAAAAGAATTCCTAACTCTCCGATATATATAATCCTAAATGACTCAAAACATTTTTCTAGACACAACTCGCCGCTAAAAACGATCAAGCAAAGGGGCTCCTAAGGTCGGGAAGGCTCGATTACCAACTTGTAACGCCTCGATGCGGCTATATCTCCCACGTTGTCGGCTACACGACTTAGAGGCATAACCGCATTGAAAGCAATGTCGCAAGTGAGGTAATCTTCACACAACCCATGTAATGCATAAGGGAAAGAGATACATAGTTGGCTTACAATCGCCACTTCACACAGTTACATGAATAAAGCTTTACATCATCTAGATACAATCAAGGTCCGACTACGGAGCCAAAATAAAAGAAGAACCCCAAATGCGACAAAGGTCCCCGATCGACCCCAACTGGGCTCCACTACTGATCTACTAGAACGAAACAACACAAAGGGCAAGATCTTCATCGAGCTCCTCCTTGAGCTTGGTTGTGTCACCTGCTTGGTAACATAGGCACCTGCAAACTGGTTTTGGAAGTATCTGTGAGCCACGGGGACTCAGCAATCTCGCACCCGCGAGATCAAGACTATTTAAGCTTATGGGTAAGGTAAAGGCATGAGGTGGAGCTGCAGCAAGCGACTAGCATATATGGTGGCTAACATACGCAAATGAGAGCGAGAAGAGAAGGCAAAGCACGGTCGATAAAAGTATGATCAAGAAGTGATCCTATAGCAACCTACTAATGTCAAACATAACCCAGAAACCGTGTTCACTTTCCGGACTCCGCCGGAAAGAGACCATCACGGTTACACACGCGGTTGATGTATTTTATATCGGATCTGGTGTCAAGTTGTCTACAACCGGACATTAACAAATTCCCATCTGCCACATAACCGCGGGCACGGCTCTCGAAAGTTTATAACCCTGCAGGGGTGTCCCAACTTAGCCCATGACAAGCTCTCATGATCAATGAAGGAATAGACCTTCACCCGAGACACTCCGATCAGACTCGGTATCCCGGTACATCAAGACATTTCGACAATGGTAAAACAAGACCAGCAAAGCCGCCCGAATGTGCCGACAAATCCTGATAGGAGCTGCACATATCTCGTTCTCAGGGCACACCGGATAAGCTAAGCGTACAGGTACCGACGTAATCCAAGTTGCAAAGGAATGGTCCCGCACGGTGCTCTAGTTTGGACCAACACTCAGAGGAGCACTGGCCCGGGGGGTAAAATAAAGATGACCCTTGAGTCTGCAGAACCCAAGGGAAAAAGGCTTAGGTGGCAAATGTTAAAACCAATGTTGGGCCTTGCTGGAGGAGTTTTATTCAAAGCGAACTGTCAAGGGGTTCCCATTATAGCCCAACCGCGTAAGGAACGCAAAATCCGGGAACATAACACCGATATGACGGAAACTAGGGCGGCAAGAGTGGAACAAAACACCAGGCATAAGGCCGAGCCTTCCACCCTTTACCAAGTATATAGGTGCATTAATTAAATAAGATATATTGTGATATCCCAACAAGTAAACATGTTCCAACAAGGAACAACATCTCCATGTTCCAACAAGGAACAAACTTCAATCTTCACCTGCAACTAACAACGCTATAAGAGGGGCTGAGCAAAGCGGTAACATAGCCAATCAACGGTTTGCTAGGACATGGTGGTTAGAGGTTTGACATGGCAATTTGGGAGGCTGACAAGCAAATGGTAGGCATCGTAGCATTGGCATAGCAAAAGAGCGAGCATCTAGCAAGCAAAGATAGAAGTGATTTCGAGGGTATGATCATCTTGCCTGAGATCCCGCAAGGAAGAAGAACGAGTCCATGAAGAAGAAAAACGGACGAAGTCGAACGGATCCTCACAACTCCGGAACGAAACCGAAGGTAACGAGAGAAGCAACCCGGAAAGAAACAAACAACATAGTAAACAACCATCACATAAACATGGCATGAAGCACAATCAAGTATGATGCATGCCCGTTTTAAATAGCATGGCATGGCAATATGCACAAACAAAACTACAAGTTAAATGGAGCCCAATATGCAACGAGTTGCATATTGACAAAACACCACATCAATTATTTAGTTCTCTCTCGTTTAGGAACACAACAATATTACATGTGGTTATAAACATGGCAAGAGGTGAAACATAAGTAAACTAACTATACCATCTAAACAATTTAAATGGGGCCGGATATAAAAACAACAAGTCCGGTAAATCCCCATATGCATTTAGCAATTTAATGCAACAACAAGTTTAAGCATTTAAATGTTGTTATCGTGATGCAGATGACATATACAAGTTTTATGCAATTTTTATGAAAATGTTGACATGAGCATGATAAGGAGTTTTTGGTCACCATGGCGGAACGAAAAGGGTGCCACGGCGGCAAAACAAAAATGGTGCCATGGCAACATATCCGAAAATGATGCCACGACAACATATCGGTTCCGGTAGCTCACGTAGATACCGGTGCAAAAGGAGGCGTGCGGATGCGTGCACGGATGGTGGGGTGATCCCGGATATCGGGTGTCCCACAGGTTAGGGGCATGGAAAGGAGTGACAATTCGGACACGGTGAAAACGGTGCATCTCATACATGCAAGGGCATCTCATCGCGGTCGTCTCGGGTTATACCTTCGAAGCGTGCGTTCTCGGGCAGAACGAGTTCGGTACGATGTAGAGGAAGTAGACGTTCTCGTAGCGGTCGTAGAGGAAGTAGTTGTTCACGTGACGGTAGTGGAAGTAATTGTACACGGCGGCGGCGGTAGTTGTTCAGGGTCTTGGCGGGTCGTTGTATAGCCGTACATGATCGTCGTCGTACACGGTTCGAAGTCGTACACTCTCCGTAGATGTTCGGGGTCGTCACCATTCGTAGTGGATGTAGTTGAACTTCACGAAACCCTCAGCGACAGTAGTGGTGCATGTCGTAGTGGAACTTGGCGCGTCCAACGTCTTCGGGCATAAAGGTACTTGCAAAAACCGAGATGGTCTTGACGATCCAGCGAGACGACGTGGTTCGGGGTGGTCTCGGTCTTGGCGTCCGTGCGGTCGCCGCGAGCTCATGGCCTACAGCAGCAGCAAGGGGCAGAACGGGACGGAGACGCTGGGCGCTGATGGTGGTGGAGCAGGGGCTTCACGCGAACAGGGCCACGGCGATGCAACAGAGATGGGCGCATGGAGCAGAGCGGCGGCGATGCGGGTCTCGCGCAGGAGATGGGGTCGCAGCACCATGGGGATGGAGGTGCTCGGCTCCCCTCGGTCGTTGCCGGCTGCTGGTGGAGGAGACGCACGGGCGAGGTGGCTCCTGGTCGCCGTAGAGGAAGCAAAGGACGGCGCAGGCGCGATAGGAGGAAGGGAGACACGAGGACGCATCTGGTCGACGGGGCGGCAGAGGCGTGGTCGCGGGGCTCGTTGGTCGGTACGAGGGGGTGGTGAGGCACGGGAGGAGAAGCAGGGCGCGGCGAGCTGCGGCCGGCCGGCGAGGAGGTGGAGGCGCGAGGCAGTGGGGTCGCGCTCGAGGTGGGTCGGGAGGAGCGGGGCTCTGCTCCTCTCTGGCAGCGCGAGGGGCACGAGACGAGGGCGCGGCGCTACTCTCCCTGCGACGGCGCATCGAGGGAGGAGGGGATCGAGCAGGGCTCTCCCTAGCGATGGCCGTGCGTGGCGGCGGGCACGGGAACGAGAGGGAGAGCGGATCGAGAGAGAGAGAAGGCATCGAGTGGAGGGAGATGGGGATCGGGCTACTGGCGGCGCTGGAGGGATCGGGCATCGAGGGAGAGAGCGAGGGGATCGGGAGGAGGCTAGGGTTGCGGGGCGCGGGGCCGAATGGGCCGGCCTGGGAGGCCGATGCCCTGGTGGGTGCTTCTACTGCTGGGCTGCTCTGCTTCCTTTTTTTTCCTTTTTTTGTTTTTCTTCAGACAGAAAACAAAAGGAAAAACAGAGGGGGGTTTGGAAGGATTTAGTGAGATGTGACAAAATTCTCAAGGTCCTGAATTTGCGTAGTATTCAATAAAACTGATTTGGGAAATTTTAAAGGCCGAAAAATATTCCAAGTTTGAATTAGGTTCCAACTTGAAGCATTTTTTTATCCCAACCAAACCAACTCCAAAATAGGTGAAACTTGGCAGGGAGGTGAGTGGCATGATGCTTGAATTGTGAGGAAGAGATGAACATTAAAGGAGGAGTGAGAAATGGTACTTGCCAAATAGAAGCAAGAGAAGGAGGAAGGGTGATGCAAGGGGTGATCATGCATGAAACACACGATGCACATGATGAGCATGATGAAATGCAACATTACAAGAAGCACAAATGCAACACTTGAAATGATCACAATGCAAACATGGATGACAAAAGCAATACATTAACGGAAATGGCAAAGTTGGAGATCAAGAATTAAGATAACAAAGGCATTAGGATATTTTGTAAATGTGTTTATGTAAATCCAAATAATTGGAATATTTGCTATAGCTCTCTAAATATCGAGAGGATATGTTGTAAAGAGAATCACCATGTGAATTCCCTCGATTTAAATGGATCAAAGATCCATACAATTTATTTAGATGAGTTTTTAAAATTAATGATATGATGGCATGATGACATGATGAAATGCAAGAGATGGCATGATGAATGCACAAACAAAACAAATCACCCGACAAAACTCGGAATAGCTGGAAGGCATATGAAGCTCCGGTCTTGGGGCGTTACAGTGTTCCCTTAGTCACACCTTCTCTGAACGCTTCTGATGTGAAGAGATTCAAGCAACTCGATTCTCAAGCGAAAAACATCATATGTGATCATCTGAGCAAAGGGCAGTATGGAAGAGTGAGTGCTTTGGAAACTGCTAATCTTATCTGGGATAGGTTGTCCAAAGTGAATGAAGGAGTCTTAACTCAACGTGACTCTCGTGTTGACGTTCTTCGTAATCTCTTCAACCGCTTCAAAAGACTCGACAATGAAAATGTTCAACAAACCTTCGATCGCCTCACTGACATCTCAAATGAGCTTCAAGCACTTGGTGCCACTGACATCACCGACCTTGAGGTGGTGAAGAAATTACTTAGATCGCTTGATTCTTCATTTGATACTCTGGCACTGATGATTCAAGAACGTGCTGATTACAAGCACTTGATCCCGCTGATATCCTTAAGAGACTAAACACTCATGAGTTCCAGCTTGCTGAGAAGAGAGATCTCTATGGTTCGAGCTATGGCATATCACGTGCTCTGAAGGCCAAGGCAATCTCTGAGTCTGAAGACGAATACTCTGGTAGCAGTCTTGGTGATCCTGATGAACTGAGCCAGGAACTAGCACTGCTCGTGAAGAAATTTTAGAAGTTCTCAAGACGTGGTTGCTTTGGAAAATCCTCAAGGAGTAATGATTCCTCATCCAGTGACTACAAGAAGAGGCTATGCCACAAATGCAAGAAACCTGGTCACTACATTCAAGATTGTCCTCAGTGGGATAAGGAATCAAAGAAGAAGAAGTACAAGGATTACAGTTCTGATGATGCGAAGAAAAAGAAGAAATCTTCGAAGTCTTCATCATCAAAATCCTCAAAATCTTCATCTCACAAGAAGAGCAGCCCCAAGAAGGCTCGGGCATTCATTGGCAAGGAAATGGACTCTGAGGCTGAATCTGAGGAACATGAGGATGAGGAGGCATCTGAGGAGTCCGAGTCTGGTGTGGCAAGCCTAGCTCTCGCTACTGCATTCGTCAGCAAGTCTATCTTCAACTCTGAAGAAAATTGCATCTCCAACAAGGCTGATGAAGGCAATGATGACTACGCTCCCACCTATTGCTTCATGGCAAAGGGTGCCAAGGTAACTAAATACCCGTCCTCTAAATCTAGTGAGGATGAATCTGATGAAAACCTCAAGCCTAGCTACTCTAAACTTGCTAAGATTGTTGTGAAACAACAAAA
Source organism: Aegilops speltoides (assembly GCA_021437245.1). Classification (NCBI taxonomy): domain Eukaryota; kingdom Viridiplantae; phylum Streptophyta; class Magnoliopsida; order Poales; family Poaceae; genus Aegilops; species Aegilops speltoides. Next base: position 331,353,682 of record CM038144.1, read on the forward strand.
GGCTTTTTAAAAGGTTCAAAACATGCTAGACAAAAGTGATGATATGTTGGGTGAAGAAATGGATCGCACTAAAACCTTGACTGAAAATCTTCAGAGACTTCAGTCTAGGTATGACAACCTTCAAGGACATCATAACACTCTCTTATCTGATCACGAGAAGCTTTCTTATGAATTTCTTCAAAGAAAGCAAGATCTTGAGAAACTAAGAGTGAGTTATGAAGATCTTCAGAAGGAGCGCGATTCATTACTTGCTCAACAAATCAGCGCTACTCGGGAAGAATTTGTTCCTCCATGTTTGAAGTGCACTGAACGTGAAACTGCTAATTCTTCACCTGAATGTTCAAATGCTTCTAATGCTACAAATTCTTCATCCGTCTCTGCTATCACTAATTCCTCATCTGAGGACATTGCCAGTATCACTTATGATGCAGGGCTGAAGGAATTGTACATGACTAGCATGTACAAAAGCCTCAAAGGGCATCAGACTCTTTGTGACGTGCTTAAAAAGCAGATCCTTGACAGGAACCCTAGGAAAGAGGGTATTGCCTTTGAGAGGAAACTCAATGCTGATGGAACATATTGGAAGCCTGAGCAGTACCCCAAAACCTCATGGGTTGCTGCAAAAGGACCTCCAGTTGATCCATCCAATTTATCGGGCTTTACATGTGAATCTCCTCATTCTTCTGATGAGTCATTTGACTCCAATTATAAACTGTTCAAAAATTAGAATGCTGAAGTATTTGCTAGATATGTTGGCACTAACTGCAGGAACGGTTCCCCTATGAAGAAAATCTGGGTTCCCAAAAGTTGCCTTGAAAGTCTTCAGGTGAATGTCCTCATGACACCACCTGTGAAGAATAGGAACTCCAAATCAAATTCTTCATATGGACCGAATTCTTCATATGGATCCAAGTCCTCATACGGACCAAATTCCTCACGTGGATCAAATTCCTCAAAAGGATCAAAATCATCATATCATCATCGTGCTAACCCCTCTGTTTCGCAGGGAAGAGCTAAGGGCTATGAATATGTGCATTATTCTTCTAACCATTATGTTCATAAGTCCTCAAAGAATTTCTGTGCTTATTAATATGCTTATCCTAACTCCTATAATGTGAAACGAAGTGGACTGGCTTCTATGCCACCTTTCTCATATGGAGCTCGTAGAGTGATTAATTCTTTGCCACCCCTTCAGATGTGGGTGGTGAAGAAAAAGAACTAATCTCTTATGTAGGGTCATGTCTCCAGACGTGCTTAAAACGTCTGAAGAATTTGCTGGAGACCTGAAGTTGCCTGAAAGGACGCATGCCAATCATGAAGAAATGAACTTTCATTTCTCACGTCCTCATACTGTTTTATCTGTTCTATTGCTTGATGAAATTGATCTGATGATATTGATGTCATATTCTTCGCTGACGAAGTATATGAGTTCGTAAGTTGCACAAATTCATCTGCAGGATGATCAACCCAAAGCCAATGAGTGGGTCCTAGATAGTGGATGTACAAATCACATGACTGGCGACAAGAATCTATTGATGGATGCTCCCTTATCACCATCGCATATGAAGCATATCATCTTCGCTGACAAAGGCAAAAGTCAGGTATTGGGTCTAGGTAAGGTTGCGATCTCAAAGGATCGACACATGGACAAAGTCATGCTTGTCGAGTCCTTAGGATACAACCTCATGTCTGTCTCAATGCTTTGTGATCTTGATATGGTTGTTGTCTTTGGAAAATATCGTTGTGTTGTGATCATGGAAGCTGACAATTCCAAAATCTTCGAAGGCTTTAGGAGAGGAGACCTGTATATTGTTGATTTCTCTACAGGACCACAACCGGCCGTATGCCTACTTGCAAAAGCTTCAGAAGGATGGCTATGGCATCGACGACTTGGTCATGCTGGCATGAGGAATCTGCACACGCTTGCGAAGAAGAAGCATGTCATTGGCATTGAGAATGTCAAAATTCCTCAAGGATCATTTGTGCGGAGCCTGTGAAGCTGGAAAGATGCCAAGGCCAAACATCCAGCGAAGACTATCATGACTACCACTCGACCATTTGAATTGGTTCACATGGATATCTTTGGTCCTAATCATTATTATGCAGTTACAAATGATGCATCTCTATATGGCTTTGTTATTGTTGATGATTATTCTCGTTACACATGGGTGCACATTGTCACTTACAAACATGAGGTGCAGGAAGTCTTCAAACGATTTTCCTCGAGGGCTTCAACCAACTTTGGTGTGAAGATCAAGCACATCAGAAGTGACAATGGGACTGAGTTCAAGAATTCTGGTCTTGATGACTATCTTGATGAACTTGGTATTACTCATGAGTTATCTGCTCCTTATACTCCTCAGCAGAATGGCGTCGTGGAGCGCAAGAACAGAACTCTTGTTGAGATGGCTCGCACTATGCTTGATTAATACAAGACACCTCGTCGCTTCTGGATTGAGGCAATTGATACTGCTTGCAACATCATCAACAGAGTATATCTTCACAAATTCTTCAAGAAAACTGCTTATGAACTCCTCACTGACAAAAAGCCCAATGTGAGTTATTTCAAAGTCTTCGGTGCTAAATGTTGGATTAGAGATCCTCATCACAATTCTAAATTCGCACCGAAAGCACATGAGGGTTTTATGCTTGGTTACGGAAAGGACTCGCGCACCTATAGGGTCTTCAACAACGTTCTTCACAAAGTTGTTGAAACTGTAGATGTGCGGTTTGATGAAACTAATGGCTCGCAAAGAGAGCACCTACCTTCTGTGATAGATGAACCAGCACCTGAAGAACCTATCAAGTTCAAGGATACTGAGGATGTCATTCCTACCGAAGAATTTGCTGAAGAATTCATTCCAGAATGTAAAGAACGTCGAGCTGGTGCACCTGAAGAAAATGGTGCTGAGGAAAATGGTCCTGAATAAAATGTGGATCAAATTCCTCGACGACAACCCGCTCATCCTCGCGTTGCAAACGAAGTGCAAATTGAGAGAATCATCGATGACATTGAAGCACCAGGTCCTCTCACATGCTCAAAAGCTTCACATTTGTCTACTTTTGTGGGAACTTTGCTTTTGTCTCTATCACAGAGCCCACTAAGGTAGATGAAGCATTTCTGGAACCTGAGTGGATTCAAGCTATGCAAGAAGAATTACATCAGTTCGAGCTCAACAACGTCTGGGAACTGGTCAAACGTCCAGATCCTCGCAAGCACAATATCATTGGCACAAAGTGGATCTATCGCAACAAGCAAGATGAAAATGGCCTTGTGGTGAGGAATAAGGCACGGCTTGTAGCTCAAGGCTACACACAGGTTGAAGGAATTAATTTCGATGAAACTTTTGCACCTGTTGCTAGACTTGAGGCTACTCGCATATTGCTTGCTTATGCTAACCATCATAATATCATCTTACAACAAATGGATGTGAAAAGTGCATTCCTCAATGGTAAGCTTGAGGAAGAAGTATATGTTGCTCAACCCTAGGTTTTGAAGATCCAAAGCATCCTGACAAAGTCGTTAGACTCAATAAGGCCCTGTATGGCCTCAAGCAGGCCCCTCGGGCGTGGTATGATACTTTGAAGGAATTCCTCATGAAGAAAGGCTTCAAACCCGGTTCACTCGACCCAACTCTTTTCACTAAACCTTATGATGGTGAATTGTTTGTGTGCCAAATTTATGTTGATGATATCATTTTTGGCTGTACTGACCAATGTTACAGTGATGAATTTGCCTATATGATGAGTGAAGAATATCAAATGTCTATGATGGGAGAATTGAAATTCTTTTTAGGTCTTCAAATTCGTCAACAGCGCAATGGCATATCCATATCTCAGGAGAAATACCTCAAAGATGTATTGAGGAAATTCGGCATGCAAGATTGCAAAGGGGTCGAAATTCCTATGCCCACAAGTGGCCATCTATGCACTGATGAAAATGGTATCGACTTTGATCAAAAGGTATACCGCTCCATGATTGGCTCTTTATTGTATTTATGTGCATCTAGGCCAGATATTATACTTAGTGTTTGCATGTGTGCCCTATTTCAAGCTACACCGAAGGAATCACACCATAAGGCTGTGAAGCATATTCTTCGATATCTAGCTCACACACCAACACTTGGATTATGGTACCCCAAGGGCTCGGCTTTTGATCTCATTGGATATTCAGACTCTGACTATGCTGGTGATCATGTGGACCGCAAGTCAACATCTGGCACATGCCATTTCCTCGGACGATCTTTGGTCTGTTGGTCCTCGAAGAAACAGAACTGCGTATCACTATCTACAGCTGAAGCTGAGTACATTGCTGCTGGTTCTTGCTGTGCTCAATTGCTGTGGATGAAGCAAACTCTCAAGGACTACGGCGTCAACATGAAGAATGTGCCTCTCTACTGTGACAATGAGAGTGCAATCAAGATTGCTCACAACCCAGTTCAGCACTCGAAGACAAAGCACATCCAAATTCGTCATCATTTTCTTCGTGATCATGTGTGGAAGGGCGACATCTCTATTGAGCATGTACGGACTGAAGAACAGCTAGCCGATATCTTCACAAAGCCCTTGGATGAGAAGAGATTTAGCAAGTTGAGGTGTGAGCTAAATATCCTAGAATCTTCGAATGTTCTTTGAAAAGGACACTCATCCTAACACTTATGCAAAATTGATGACTTAGATGTGCGACATGCGAAGAAACGTTTTTCTTCAATCAATGAAGACTAACACTCTAAGTGTGAAGAAATTAACGAAGAATTTGATTCTCAGAGCCCTACGACAATTATACGCGGTGTCTGGAATCATCATTCTTATACGGTGGGTCACGCCACCACCAAAAGTTGAAAATCTTCAATTTCAGTTTTTCCTCAGTTTTTGAAATTCCTCAGTTGTTCAAATTCTTCAACTTTGCATTGTCTTCACTGTCTCCGTCGTTTTTCTTATATATATATATATATGTATATATATGGGTTTTATGTCCTTTACAGCATTCACTTATTGTTATTTCTTCAAGTTGTTTTATCTGCTAAGTGAATGTGATCGGACCCTTCCCCCTCTATGCTAAACTCAACCCAATCTTTTCACAAATTCTTCATGTGAGTTCTATTTGAAACTCGTCCAAAATCTTCACTGTGTCCTTGTCAGCTGAAGTATTTGCGAACGAAACTTTTAACTTATCTTATCTAAATTTTCAGATTTGCCGCTCAAACCATTCCGCATCCCACGATAATATTTTTCTATTCACCCAAGATCTCACACAATCGCCACCTCTCAGTACGTGGGTGACACATGTCAAGAGAATGAGAAGGGTCAGGGGCACGTTCATCCGATTTCCTCGGGCGTACAGTTTTTCACTCCAACTATAAATACCCCCTCCCCTTCCTCACTTTGTTTTTACTCCGCTCGTTCTCACTCCCGCTCGAGCTTCTCAAACCCTAGCGCCGCCGCTACTTCATCATCGCCGGTGAGGACGAGCTTCACTGCCTCGACCTCGTCGCCGTCGTACTCACACCGGCTGTGGATTTCTTCACTCCGCCACCGCCGTAGCTGTCTTCCTCTGCCGAGTTAGTGCGTGGAAGATCTGAACTGACGAACTTCACATCTACACTTCCCAGTTCGTCATGTTCTTCATCAAGGGTAATTAAAAGTTACTTTTACTGCCCTCTTTGATTCAAATGTTTTCTTAAAAATCTTCAAAGGTGTTTATTTTTCAAATCTTCACACACTGAACACCTCACATGTCATCTGATCTTGATTCGTTTCTCTAAGCAATAATTTTTCTTCAAGATTCCTCAATTGTGTGGATCTTGGATCTATACAACTCTGGAACCTAAGACAAAGAACGCTTAGTGAAATTCTTCAAGACTCATCTGGTCAAATTCCTCAAACTTATTCTTTTTGAAAAACCTTCTGAGAACGCATATGACCTCTCCAAATTACTCGCAACTATATGTTCATAAGTACTCATGTCTGCTGTTGAATCACTAGGTTCTCATCAACTTAATTCATTTGCAGCGTTCCTCGAAGAAAAGTTGCATACATCTTCAGAGAATTCCATTGTTCAAATTCCTCAGCTGAAGAAAATGGCTGATGGTAAGAAGCCACAGAAGGGTGGAAAGAGGCCTGAGGTCAATACTGCTTTCGAGATCCCTGATGACATATACAAGGATTATTGCACTCCTGATGAGGCCAAATTTGGCAAGGAGGACAAAAATCAGCGCAAGGTGCGCATACAAAGGATAGAGAGGAGATGGGCACGGGAATGGAGGGAGTACAGATATGTTACTCCCAAGTATATGAAGAAATTCGCTCTCAACCCTCCATGCCCAAGACCTCCGTTGGCACCTGGCCAATTGGCAGATCCCACCAGCCTCAAGCGTGGTGAGGATTATCCTGATGAATGGGCAAAGCGCCAGGCCAAACTGGCCAAACAGGCAAAAGAAGCAGTGAGGAAATTCAATGAAGACTCTGCTGCTGCTGCCGCTGCTGAGGCCTCTGCAAGCAAGCCGAAGAAGGCCATGGCTAAGAAGCCTGCTCACAAGCCAAGTGCTTCACCCTCAATGCCCTCACGGCCAAGTTCCTCGGCAATTCCATCACGGCCAAATTCTTCAAAGCCCTCACGGCCAACTCCTCAAACTGCTCCTCCTCCTTCAAAGTCCTCAGCTCCTCCGACAAAGTCCTCAGCTGCTCCAACTAAATCCTCTGCACCTGTGCATCTCGCCACGTGCCAAAGGACTACAGGCATCTCAATTGCCTCAGGAGCTTCTGCAAGTTCCTCAGCTGCACCAAATTCCTCAACTGGCCCCTCTCTGCTGAAGAAAAAGGCCACTGCTGGACGAGGCCCTCGACCAAGTCCTCACAAGAAGCAGGTCGCCTTTCAAGTGCCATCTGATGATGATGAGGCTGATGATGAAGAACTTGCCGAAATCATCAGAGACAGGCAGGTCAAGGCCGCTAGAGCCAAAGGCAGCAATGTGCCAATGTTACTGGATCCAAAGTTGATCCTAGATTTCATCGATCTATGGCACAAGGACCCGAACACACCGTTGCCGGAGATGAACCTCACTCCTGGTCAAAGTCATGTTTTGACGGCCTTCATTGAACAAGAAAAATGGAAATATGAACAAGGAAGAAGAGTGAAGAAAACACATTACAAGAAAGAGCGCTTTCTGAGGGAAAACGTTCTGAAGCTTTCCCCTGAACAACTCGTTGCCTTACAAGCTGAGATCAAGCAACTGAGTGATGAATTTGATCGCTACTATGCTGACTGGCTTGGAGCCAAAGTCAGATTTGTGAAGATTACTGATAAATTCACTTCAAATGTTGCAGCCCCAACGCAACAAGAAAATCCTCAGGCTGAAGCATCTGCACAGCCTACTGAAGAACATGCCAGCACCGCTGATGACAATCAGGCTGCTGAAGAAAATGAAAGTACCAGGTGAAAGGACATGCGGTGCCCCCATGTGTGGTTTTGGTAATTGATGACATTCTCTATGGACTAATGGTTGCATCGAGTTATATTTGAAGGATGTTTCCATAGGCATTTCTTGAAGTCCATGTGTTGGTTTCAAGGAGTTTATGGGTTGACCAAGGTGCTATTAAGGAATTATCCGAAGATTGGTCATGTGAGTGTTGAGCTTATTGCAAGCATGTCTTGAAGAAGAAGATTGTGTGATCATTCATATTTACCTTCAATACATCATCCAAATGAAGAGAGTTGGAAAGATTCAAGGGTGATCAAGACTAAGTCAAGAGTGAATCAAGTTGATCAACTCACAAAGCATAGAAGATGTACCGAGTGGGACCAAGTGTTCCCATGGTATGGTAAGCATTGTCCATTACGCTTTGTGTACTAACCCATGGTCTACGTGAGAGTTCTTTGTGGGGTTAGGTATGTTTCCATGGTCTTGCGTCAAGAGGAAGATCCCATACAACCCATGGAGGATGACATCAAGTGGTGATCGTCATCAAGTTTGCAGTGTGCAAGTTCAAGTGGAGCAACACAAAGAGTGGCTCACCCATAATGGAGTATGGGGGAGCAATCAAGTTTGAATCTTGCCATCCATTGTGGTGTCAATGGACTTGTGAAGATGTGTCAAGAGTCGCTCACCCATAGTGACTATGGGGAGCAATCATCTAGTCTTCATCGAGCCAATGCAATCAAGAAAGGTGGTCCAACTTGAGGGAGTCAAGATCGCCATCATCTAGCTCAAGTGGACCATGTGCAAGGCAAAGGTTTTCCTTGATAGGTTTTCTATTTTACCGGTCTCATGGTGGTAGTTGGGAGACCGGGTTATAGGATCGATAGCCGTATTATCAAGGGGGCTCTCAAGTGAGTAGCTTGATCGTATCGTTCGTCGAGAGCTCAAACCATTGCATCCTTGCATCATGTTTCTTGGTCCTTGTTTGATTCTCTTTGTGAGTCTTAGAGCTTATGGTCATCTTTATGACAAGCTTGAGTTCATCGAAAACGGAGTTTGCATGCGTCTTCTATGATGTTTTCGGTGTTGGAGGTTTAACCGGTCTTCTCCGAGGAAGGGTTCTCACCATTTTCTTTTGGGACTTTTCTCATTTGATTATTATTGGTATTTCTTTCAAGATTGTGTTGGCCCTTGTCGCTAGCTTTCCAACAAACTTGGTTTCATCGAATTCGGAGTCTGTTTGCAAAAGTTGTGGCTGTTTTGGTGAAGGCTGCAGCGGTACTACCGCGACTAGAGCGGATGTAATTTTTTACTACCGCTCTAGAGCGGTACTACCGCGGCTCCTGAGCGGTACTACCGCTCCAGAGCAGTACTACCGTGGCTCCTAAGCGGTAGTACCGCCCCGGACCAAAAACTCGTGTTTTCTCTCTCGTTTGGGCTGTTTTGAGCGTGCTAAGCGGTAGTACCGCTCCTCCAAGCGGTAGTACCGCTTGTGCACGACCTGAGCACATAACGGTTGGATTCGGGAGGTCCTATAAAAGGGTCTTCTTCCCATTGAACCTTATCCTTTGAGCTCGTGTTCTTCCCCATTGTTGACCTTCTTCGAGCTTGCTAACTCTCAATCCCTCCATGGATTCTTGCTAGTTTTGAGGAAAGAGAGAGAGATCTAGATCCACATTTCCACAAATCACTTTCTCCTCTATGTGAGGGAACCCTTGGATCTTGATCTTGGAGTTCTTGGTGTTCTCCTTCTTGTTCTTCCTCTCATTTTCCTCCCTAGCATTAGTTGCTTTGGTGGGATTTGAGAGAGAAGGACTTGGCACTCCGTGTGCCCTTGCCATTGCATTTGGTGCATCGGTTTGAGTTCTCCATGGTGATACGTGGAAGTGAAGTTTGAGAAGCTTATTACTCTTGGGTGCTTGGTGCCCTTGAGCTTGTTCCTCTTGGGTGCTTGGGCGCCCTAGACGGTTGGTGGTGTTCGGAGCTCAATCATTGTGGTGTAAAGCTCCGGGCAAGCGTCGGGGTCTCCAATTAGGTTGTGGAGATTGCCCCGAGCATCTTGACGGGTTCCGGTGACCACCCCCAAGGGTTGCCAAAGTGTACGGGTTCGGTGACCGCCCCCAAGGGTTGCCATTTGTACGGGTTCGGTGACCGCCCTCAAGGGTCCCTTAGTGGAATCACGGCATCTTGCATTGTGCGAGGGTGTGAGGAGATTACGGTGGCCCTAGTGGCTTCTTGGGGAGCATTGTGCCTCCACACCGCTCCAAACGGAGATTAGCATCCGCAAGGTGTGAACTTCGATACATCGTCGTCTCCGCGTGCCTCGGTTATCTCTTACCCGAGCCCTTTACTTATGCACTTTACTTTGTGATAGCCATATTGTTCTTTGTCATATATCTTGCTATCACATAGTTGCTTATCTTGCTTAGCATAAGTTGTTGGTGCACATAGGTGAGCCTAGTTGTTTTAGGTTTTTGCTTGACAAATTAACCGTTAGGTTTATTCCGCATTGGTTCAAGCCTAAACCGTAATTATTTTAAAGCGCCTATTCACCTCTCTAGGCGACATCCTCGATCTTTCAATTGGTATCAGAGCCTCGCCTCTCTTTGTTGGGCTTAACCGCCTAGAGAGTAAAGATGTCGACTAGAGGATTAGGATTCTCTGACACTCTTAGTTTCGATGTCACAAATTTTAATGTTTGGGTAATTCGATGCTTAATCTCTTTAGGGTCATGGACCCAAATTTAGAGCGAATTGTAGATATGGGTTTTCTCCTCCAAAGGATCCCCAAAGATTATCTTTAGAGGATGAGAAAACTCTTATCTCAATGCTCAAGCCTCTAATGTGCTTTTCGATGCTTTGAGCAATGTAGTTATATTTCAACTCATGCCATTCCGGATGCTCATGAGTTATGGACAAAGCTTCAAGATAAATATGGTGTGTCCAAGATTTGTGGGGATGGTTGTTCTCCTCCACCTCCGGTCATATAGTCTTCTCAACTTCTTCTACTTCACCTACATGTGGTTTGCCACAAGGTAATGATATGGTGAGTAGTGTTGGTCATTGCAATGATGATAGTATGCTTATTGTGGATGATCCTTCATCACTATATTATTGCAATGCTCCCTCTTTGGGCTTTAACACTTGAGCACTCCAAATGTTTCACATGCTTGTGTTGATAGTCCTTGCATATCATGTAGAAATTGCTTGACTAAATATCATGATGATATGTTTGCTATGTCTTGTTGCCATGATAAAATGCATCTATTTCCTCGAATTGTTTTGCTAACAATGTAGAGGAAACCTAACACCCATGGAACAAGATGTGGTGTTTAATGGTGCCTCAAGGATCCTACATCATCATCTATTGCGTTTTGCCTTATGGCTAAGGCGTCAAAGGTATCTCCTACTTTGTACCCCAATATGTCTCTTTATGATGATGTTGATGCTAATGATGATGAGGATAATGATGAAGAGAATGATAATGTTGCCTCCTTAAAAATTAAGGGGGAAATGGTTTTTAAATCTCTTCATAAAAATAAAATTGCTCGTTCCAACTTCGTGCAAATTATGTCCATTGCTATTGAGAGTAAGAAATATATTGATGAGTTGGAATCTCGTCTTGAGGAGCATGAGGTCACCATTGATAAAATGGAAGGTCATGGGCGTGATTCCGCTAATGAGATTGCGGACCTCTCTCAAGCTCTTGAACTTGAACAAACCACCAAGGAATCTCTTGAGGAGACTTTTGCTCTAGAATTGTCTAGAGTGAAGGAATCTACTGATAGAGCCCTTGAGGTGGCCAATGTTTTGAAACTAAAATGCTAAGCTTGAAGTTGCTCATGCTAGACTCCTTGAGGATTTTGAGCACCTCGAAAATGGCTCAAGGGTCATCAAGGGTGAGCTCATCAAACTCACCGAGTCTCATGCTCAACTTGAAGCTTCTTATTTAAAAGAGCATGCCGAGTTGCCTTCTCCTCTTGTTGTTAATGATGATGCTTGTGCTACTAATTCTATTACTTGTGAAGCATCCATTTTGAAGGAGAATGTTGAGCTACGGGCTCAACTTGAGGTGCTATCTTGCAATTATGGGAAATTGGAAGAAACTCATGAAAAGCTCTCAAGCTCTCATGATGATCTTCTAGTATCCCATAGTGTGCTAAAGATAGCTCATGAGGCCATGATTGCTAAGGTAACATCTAGTGAGCCTCATGTGGATACTAGCACTACTTCTAGTCAAAATAGTATATTGCCATGTGCTAGTCCTTGTAATTCATCTACTCACAATGTTGGTACATCTTGTGATGAATTGCTTTCCTTGCCTTGTTGCTCTAACGATGAAGCTTATACTTCCTCTAGTACTTGTGTTGAGACTAACCATGTAGAGGAAATCAAGAGCTCAAGGCCCAAGTCACTTCTTTGAAGAAAGACTTGAAAAGTGTCATGAAGGAAATCCGCACTCAACAATATCTTGAGTGTGCAAAAATCCCCAATGACAAAGGTGGACTTGGATTCAACTCCAATAAGAAGAAGAAGTCCAACATGAACAAAAAGAAGGGCCAAGAACAAGTCAAGAATTCGCCAAGATTGTTTGCTTCAAGTGCAAAGTAGAAGGGCATCATGTTAGATCTTGCCCATTGAAGAAGAAGGCCATTAGTGTCAAGCAACAAGGGAAGAGGGCACAAGTTCAATCTCATGCTCAACCTCAAGTTGAAGAAAGGCCACTTCCTAAGAAGACTCAAGCTAATGCTTCTCTTGTGGAAAAATCAAGTGAGAAGAAAGTGAAGAGTAGACGTTGCTATTTATGTCGTGAGAAAGGTCACGTCGCTTCTTCATGCACTAGTGGTAACTTATCCAACCCAATTATTATTGATGATATCTATTCTCTTGGGAAGGATAAGGTTGGCAATGTGTTTGCCAAGTTTGTTGGTACTCAAAGTGGTGTCAAGAAAAGAACCATTTGGGTAGCCAAGCCTATTGTGACTAACCTCTTAGGACCCAACTTGGTTGGGGACCAACAAGCTCAAACTTGATCAATAGGTGTTTTTGGAGGGCATTGGAGACTTGGCTACATTATGAAGAATTAAGGGGACTTCATCATTCTTCTTGTCACAAGCCAAGTTAATTGGATTATCAAGTTTCTATCTTATATCCAATGTGCCTCCTTGCGGTAACTTGTACTTAAATTGTTTACTTTGAAAGTTAGTTGCCCCCTTGCATGTTTTGGTTTTGTTCCTTGCATGTGTTTGTATATGTTGCGCTTCCAACTTGCTTATGTATGTTGGTGTGCACTTCATGTACGTGTGAGTTGTGTATTGAGCCTTTGTGCATCTTCTTTGTATCTTAGTTGGCTCTTGTGAGAGATTAATGGAATATCCCATTATTGGGGAGTGATGTGCTTTGTGCACCTCACACTCCTATAAGTGTGTGTACATGAGGAATACCATCTAGTATTGATATTACAAGATTATCTAGTCACTATGTGGTATGTCTTCTCATGAGAAATTCAAATTCTAAATTGTCCATTAATTATCTCTTGTTGGATCCTCTTATTGCCTCTTGTTAAGTTTTCTTCATTGGTATCACATTATGGGGGAGTAATATGCTATGTATATTACTAGCCTAGAAAATGTGTACATTTGAGATATTGTCACCTAGTGTTGATATTGTAGATTATCTTGTTCCTAGGTGGCATGTTAGCTCTACAAGTTGCAATTTGCTTGTGTGTGGTGTGAAGATGATGTTGGATATCCTTGCTATCTACCACCGGGAATTCTTTCCATCTACTTCTTGTCTTTTGACAATTGGTAGTCATTTATGTGTGGTAGAATTTATTGATCATATTTACATTGGCTTTTGTTTTACTTGCCTCTTCTCTTGCCAAGGATTGTGTCAACTCCCGTTATCTTCCATACCACTTGTGGATCTTGTTTATTTCTTGTTCTTGTCTAGTGTTTTCTAGATATAGTGAAAGCGGTGATCCCACCTTGTGCATTTTGTATTCAAATACAAATCCTATATAATGCACAACTCGTGGGGGAGCTATTCTATTTTCTTCAGAACACTCTTCTTGTGATCCTTATCAAGTGTGTTTTGGTGGAAGGCAAGCCATTTCTTTTTGGTACTTTGTGCCATCATGAAACTTTGTTGAGGGCTTGGTTTGTTTGGAACCATCCTCTCTTTGGGAGTTTGACATCTTTAGTTTAGTGTGTATCAATGGATATCTCATTCCTTGATGTATCTTTAATGATATCTTCCAAGTGATGATTTCTCCATTTAGTATTCTTTTCACTTGGAATTTCTTTGTCTTTTGGTTTCGGGTTTTGAAAGTCTTGAGCATGCATGTTTACTTCATGTATTTCATTTGGCATGCTTTCTTTCTTTGACTCAATATATAGGGGAAACTCCACCTAGTCTCAATTTGGATGAGATGTGCATGAAATTCATTTTCATATCTATATGCACATATTTATGTGGAGTTTGTCCTATGTATTGGTGTTTCTAACTATTTGGTCCCGATGAGTTTGAGTACCGTTTAGTTTGTGTTGTTCTTCTAGGAACATTTGGAGATGCATTGGATGCTCGACTCACTCACAAGGAAGGTGTTGTCACCATGTGCATATTGGAGTCAAGCTAGGATGATCAATGAACTACTATCTACCTTCAATTGGTATCTACTACATCCTTCCAATGATATCTCGTAACAAGTATCTATTCATGCTTTCCTCTCTTGCATTCAACCTTGTGTAGGCTGTATCTTGGCATGATATTCATTTCATATCTTGTGATACTTGTTTCCTTTCTCAAAGCATCCCAACGATGATCTCTGTTGCTAGTTGTGATGCCCTTGATGGATGTGTGTTTGGACTTCATTTATATACAATAAGACCATATCTAGCCAAGTGCTATGCTTTCAAGCAAATATCTTATTGGTATATTTATGACTTCCTTGTGGATATCTTGTTCCTTCGTGGTGTAACTATTTCGGGTGTACATCCTTCTTTGTAGATATATATATATATCATCATGATTTTGTCTACATAGAACCTTATACACTTGAGAGAAATTACATCTCTAGTTGATATCCTTTCTTTCACGTCCACCTTGTCTTTCTTATGTTATTTCTTTGGTGGCTCCGTGAAAGCTTTTTCCTTGAGCGCGTGTCCTCTATCGTTGCATCTTTATGCACTCTTGTGTGGTGAAGATTATTTTCTTCATGCTTATCTTTACAAGGCTTTTGCCATCTTAATTGGCATCCCTCGTCTTGATGAGGCTTTCATCTTCTATCTTCACCACAGGTCGTCACAAGCATAAGTTCTTTATATGCTTATTAGTAAGCTTGTGAACCCATTTGCTAGTTGTGTGTGTGGGAATGATAGGCCTTGCACCGTGTGCCTCATTATTTCAAGACTATGTTGATGCTTAATGCTCATCCTATTTTTAGTCCTCTCAAGTGCTTCGCCATGACTCACACACATCATTTTGGTTGAGCCTATTCTTAAGTTGCCTCTTTTACATGTTGCTCAACCATGTGCTTGTTGCAAGCGCTAGGCTTTGTTTCCTATATGCTCACTTGCACTGGATGTGAGTTTCTATTGATTTTGGGGGAGCTATGATCCTATTTTGTGCACTTTGTATTCAAATACAAAAATTCTTATGTGTGCACAAATCATGGGGAGCTTCTCTAGTTTCTTTAGAACACTCCTTTGCATTTATCATAATATCTTTTTTCTTGTGGCATGTAGGATCATTGGTCTAGTTGGTTCAATTGATATCCGTTGATTGCTTGCTTCAATTGGTATCTTCTAATTGCTTGTGTCTCTCTTTGTTATGTCTTTGTGTCATATATTTTTGTTGCAATCTTTGGGCCTCAATATAGTTTGTCTTCCACCAAGTATTGGCAGTTGGATATGTGTATTGCATTCCACTCTCTTGTTGAGAAATACACAATTTATGGAGGAACACCTTTTATTTTGGCCTTCTCAGCTTTTCACCCATTTTGGCAATCGATGCCAATGGGGGAGGAGTTTCAGAGAGTTTTGTGGAGAAGTCTTCTGAGTTTTCTCCTTGCTTTGGTTTTGGTCCTAAGCATTTGCATCTCATTCTCCTGCATCATTGGTTGTTGCATTGCATTGTGATGCATAATTCCTTATATAAACTCTCTTGAAAGAGATTGTCATCAATTACCAAAATGGGGGAGATTGAAAGGACATGCGGTGCCCCCATGTGTGGTTTTGGTAATTGATGACATTCTCTATGGACTAATGGTTGCATCGAGTTATATTTGAAGGATGTTTCCATAGTCATTTCTTGAAGTCCATGTGTTGGTTTCAAGGAGTTTATGGGTTGACCAAGGTGCTATTAAGGAATTATCCGAAGATTGGTCATGTGAGTGTTGAGCTTATTGCAAGCATGTCTTGAAGAAGAAGATTGTGTGATCATTCATATTTACCTTCAATACATCATCCAAATGAAGAGAGTTGGAAAGATTCAAGGGTGATCAAGACTAAGTCAAGAGTGAATCAAGTTGATCAACTCACAAAGCATAGAAGATGTACCGAGTGGGACCAAGTGTTCCCATGGTATGGTAAGCATTGTCCATTACGCTTTGTGTACTAACCCATGGTCTACGTGAGAGTTCTTTGTGGGGTTAGGTATGTTTCCATGGTCTTGCGTCAAGAGGAAGATCCCATACAACCCATGGAGGATGACATCAAGTGGTGATCGTCATCAAGTTTGCAGTGTGCAAGTTCAAGTGGAGCAACACAAAGAGTGGCTCACCCATAATGGAGTATGGGGGAGCAATCAAGTTTGAATCTTGCCATCCATTGTGGTGTCAATGGACTTGTGAAGATGTGTCGAAGAGTCGCTCACCCATAGTGACTATGGGGGAGCAATCATCTAGTCTTCATCGAGCCAATGCAATCAAGAAAGGTGGTCCAACTTGAGGGAGTCAAGATCGTCATCATCTAGCTCAAGTGGACCATGTGCAAGGCAAAGGTTTTCCCTTGATAGGTTTTCTATTTTACCGGTCTCATGGTGGTAGTTGGGAGACCGGGTTATAGGATCGATAGCCGTACTATCAAGGGAGGCTCTAAAGTGAGTAGCTTGATCGTATCGTTCGTCGAGAGCTCAAACCATTGCATCCTTGCATCATGTTTCTTGGTCCTTGTTTGATTCTCTTTGTGAGTCTTAGAGCTTATGGTCATCTTTATGACAAGCTTGAGTTCATCGAAAACGGAGTTTGCATGCGTCTTCTATGATGTTTTCGGTGTTGGAGGTTTTACCGGTCTTCTCCGAGGAAGGGTTCTCATCATTTTCTTTTGGGACTTTTCTCATTTGATTATTATTGGTATTTCTTTCAAGATTGTGTTAGCCCTTGTCGCTAGCTTTCCAACAAACTTGGTTTCATCGAATTCGGAGTCCGTTTGCAAAAGTTGTGGCTGTTTTGGTGAAGGCTGCAGCGGTACTACCGCGACTAGAGCGGATGTAATTTTTTACTACCGCTCTAGAGCGGTACTACCGCGGCTCCTGAGCGGTACTACCGCTCCAGAGCAGTACTACCGTGGCTCCTAAGCGGTAGTACCGCCCCGGACCAAAACTCGTGTTTTCTCTCTCGTTTGGGCTGTTTTGAGCGTGCTAAGCGGTAGTACCGCTCCTCCAAGCGGTAGTACCGCTTGTGCACGACCTGAGCACATAACGGTTGGATTCGGGAGGTCCTATAAAAGGGGGTCTTCTTCCCCATTGAACCTTATCCTTTGAGCTCGTGTTCTTCCCCCATTGTTGACCTTCTTCGAGCTTGCTAACTCTCAATCCTCCATGGATTCTTGCTAGTTTTGAGGAAAAGAGAGGAGATCTAGATCCACATTTCCACCAATCACTTTCTCCTCTATGTGAGGGAACCCTTGGATCTTGATCTTGGAGTTCTTGGTGTTCTCCTTCTTGTTCTTCCTCTCATTTTCCTCCCTAGCATTAGTTGCTTCGGTGGGATTTGAGAGAGAAGGACTTGGCACTCCGTGTGCCCTTGCCATTGCATTTGGTGCATCGGTTTGAGTTCTCCACGGTGATACGTGGAAGTGAAGTTTGAGAAGCTTATTACTCTTGGGTGCTTGGTGCCCTTGAGCTTGTTCCTCTTGGGTGCTTGGGCGCCCTAGACGGTTAGTGGTGTTCGAGCTCAATCATTGTGGTGTAAAGCTCCGGCAAGCGTCGGGTCTCCAATTAGGTTGTGGAGATTGCCCGAGCATCTTGACGGGTTCCGTGACCGCCCCAAGGGTTGCCAAAGTGTACGGGTTCGTGACCGCCTCAAGGGTTGCCATTTGTACGGATTCGGTGACCGCCTCAAGGGTCCTTAGTGGAATCACGGCATCTTGCATTGTGCGAGGCGTGAGGAGATTACGGTGGCCCTAGTGGCTTCTTGGGAGCATTGTGCCTCCACACCGCTCCAAACGGAGATTAGCATCCGCAAGGGTGTGAACTTCGGATACATCGTCGCCTCCGCGTGCCTCGGTTATCTCTTACCCGAGCCCTTTACTTATGCACTTTACTTTGTGATAGCCATATTGTTGTTTGTCATATATCTTGCTATCACATAGTTGCTTATCTTGCTTAGCATAAGTTGTTGGTGCACATAGGTGAGCCTAGTTGTTTTAGGTTTTGTGCTTGACAAATTAACCGTTAGGTTTATTCCGCATTTGTTCAAGCCTAAACCGTAATTATTTTAAAGCGCCTATTCACCCCCCCCCCCTCTAGGCGACATCCTCGATCTTTCACCAGGGCTGATGACTGCATTCCAGCCGCTGAAGAAATTGCCAGGGCATCCACTAGTGTTGCGCCTGAAGAAAATGAAGAAGTCAGGGCAACTGCATCAGTTGTGCCTGAAGAAAATGAACCAAATTCCTCTGCTCCTCCTGCACCAACGCCAACTCCAATCCTTCCATCTGCATCAGATGTGAAGAAGACCAAGGCTGCAGAGCGTGCAGCTGTGAAGAAAAGGAAGGCATCAACTTCATCAGATTCTTCAGCTCCGAAGAAGATGAAGCCTTTGACAAGCTCAATTGACAACCCAATTGATGTCGTTCCTGTCTCATTCATGCCATCAAAGGACCTTGTTCCTTTTGATGAAGATTATGTGATTCCAAGTGAATCAGATGAAGAAATTCCTTCTGCTGCTTCGTCAGAGCAGTTGGATGAAGAAATTGAAGTGGATGCAATCCCTTCAACACCAGTTGTCTCCTCGCCTATGCCTCAGTTTACTGCTGAAGAGGCCGGCGTTGAAGAAATGGAAGATGAAGATGTGGACATTGGCTGTACCACACCCGTGCTGAATGATGACTTTTGGGAAAGTCAGCACCCCAACTCTCCACTGTTCACACCACTTCAACAAATTCCTCAGTCCCCTGTTGCTACTGAAGTACAAATGGGATCTGAAGAACCTCGTGCAACCCCATCTGTCCATGAAGAAATTCCAGCCACTAGTGCTGATGAAAATGTTAATGAAGAATTGAAGACCCAGGCTGCAGCTGAAGAAGAGCCTGAAATTCCTCAGCCTGTGGATCCTGAGATTGCGATTCCTGAGGTGGTGATGCAATTGACTGATACTCCTCAGCCCAAGCCAAAGGATCCCTTCTCGAAGAAGCAGAAATTCAAGGCTGATGATTTCTTCGGCGAGCACGTATTCTTCACTGATTATAATCCCTATGACTCTGCTCGTCTTAGAAGGAAGCGCTTTTGGACTGCCAGCTAGGCCAATTTCTATTCTTCACTGCTTTTCAACAAAGACAAAGTCTTCGACCATGAGCATATTCCTCACGTGGATATGGAATCAATGCCTTGCTTCTCTCCAGTCCTCAGTGTGCTTCATGATGCAGGACTGCTCAACTTTTGCTCTGACATTGTTGATTGGAATGAAGAGCTTATTCTTCAGTTCTACGCAACTCTGCACATCACAGGTGATGCTGATGATATCAACACTTGGGTGTTGGACTGGATGACCGAAAACACTCATTATAAGGCACCGGCCTCTGAATTACTTCATGCCCTGCCAATCAGTCCTCCACCTGAAGGTGCTCGTTGTCTGTACCAAGAACCTGAACTTACTGCTCATTACATGCAAGTGCTCATGAAGCCTCTGAAGCCCGGTCAAGCCCCAAGGACCAAATTCCTCGTGAAGGAATTCCTGTATGTGCCAAGAACAGTCTATCGCATTCTGACGAAGACTTTGAGTCCTATCAAAGGCCACAACTCATCTGATGAGGAAATTGTTGGCATCATGAAGAATCTGGTATTCAACATCATGCATGGCATCCCTGTCAATTATCATGATTTCTTCATGAGGACTCTGGCAAATGCTGCACTTTCTCCGTTTGAGCTGAAGCCTTATGCTCCTTGGATTATGAGATTCCTCAGAATAAGGTCTTCACTCAACTACAAAGCTGATTTTCAGAATCACCTCAGCTACTTGCCCCCGATTGAAGTCCTCAAGCGGACATATTCCTCAGCTGATGAGAAGGGCAAGGCACCGACTGTTATTGATGAAGGCATTCGTCCATTGGATGGTCAGTTTCGCAAAGCTGCATCTTATTCCACCAATGATGACTCTGCCACTCATGATTCTGCTGCCAATGCACCCAAGTCAAATCCTCAAGCCACTGCTCCTCGTGTGATGACTGGCCGTGAGCTGCTTCTTAGTCTTCACCAGAAGGTGGATCGAAACCACAAATGGGTTAAGCGTCAGTTTGGTTCTATTCTTCACAACATGACTGCTACACATAATGCAGTGAAGAAAAACCATTACTACCTCCATGAAGTCTTCGGTCGCACCTGGGCTATTCTGTCACATATATATGGTGAAGAAGATCTAAAGAAAATGGGTCTCAAGGAAGATTTTGACTGGTCTGCTCCTCCACCGAAGAAATACAAGAAGGTCAAGGTTCCTTCCTTGGTAACCAGTTCATATTCTTCATCACGCGATACGGACGAATATGAAGACTTGGACGACACTGAGGCAGGCCCTACAATGACACACGACCTCAACAACGCTGGCGCTCCTCCATCATCATGATATTCTTCAGGGGCGTTAGTCCTCATTTTTCAACCCTTTTGGTCATTCGATGACAAAGGGGGAGATATTTGAGTTAGTCTTCAAGCGGGTCTATCTTACATGGGCATTTTTTTGCTAAGTTACAACTCTCGTTCTTCTGATGACTTTGCTGGATCGAGTTGTAAACTTAAACTCTATGGTGGCCTGATACTTTTGCTGAGCTCTTCTACATGCTTATTCCTCATTAATGTCAATGCACGCATGCTGAATTACATCAGTCACCATATCTCATCATGCATTTCAAATTCTTCATATTATATGTCAAATGCGTGTATGAATTACAAGATATAGGGGGGTATCTTCAAGATTATACTCTTCAAATGTGCATTGCTTCAAAAGCAAATTCCTCACTATGCACATCTTCACGGGGAGTTCTTCTATATCTTGCAATCAAATTCCTCAATATCGGTATTTACACTTCATATGTTTATCCCCGTTGAAAACTTAACCTATATTGTCATCAATCACAAAAAGGGGGAGATTGTAAGTGCATCTAGTGCCCCTTAGTGATTTTGGTGTATTGAAGACTTATAGGTTAAGGGACTGATGCGTTTGTGAGTGTACACAGGTCTATAAGTCTATGAGGAGTTTGATATTTATAGAGAAAGTCGACCCCTAAAAATGAAGTTCTTCGACTGAAGACTTTGTATTTCTAAAGGCTTTCTGAAGAATTTGAAAGTGAAGAACTTGGTCTGACCTTGAAGACTTGGAATTCATTCGAGGAACATGAAGCGTGAAGACTTTTGTTTTCGTAGTTTCATTTTCTCTTTCTTGAGTCACAGGAAACACCGTACTGTTAAAGGGGGTCGGGGAAATACTAAGGAAAAATTTCCATGTGATGCTCAACTCAAAATCCTACACCTACCAATCCCTTCGAGTGAAGCCATTGAAATCTCACACGCTTCACCAATTTCTTCAAAGGATGAGAGACGAAGTTCTTCCGTCACGAGAATTTGTTCTGACTGAGGAGTTAGGAATTCGCCAGTGCGGATTACCTACATAGTGAGGAACATGATAGCCCTGAGGAATTTGAGAGTCAAAATTCCGACCGTTCCTGTGCTATGCGCCAGCTGTCCCAAAATATCTACCCACCTAACGGTCATATCATTGAAGGGCATTTATGTCTTATCATGTCGGGCTGCTCCCTAGGCTATAAATAGCCGCCCCCTACAACCACTAGCTGGTTGGCTGCTCCGAGAGAAACTGACACTTGTCATTTGAGAGCATCCCATCCTCCGAGGACTTTGAGCGAAAATCATCAAGTGAGGAAAACCCAAACCCAAACACCTTCAAACCCAAAGTGATTGAGCATCACTAAAGAGATTGATCCTGCGTGGATCTGACGCTTGTTACCTTTGAAGACTGTGCTTCTTCCAGACGGTTAGGCGTCATGGTCTATAGCATCCAAGAGGAATTGTGGATCGCCGAGTGACCGAGTCTGTGAAGGTTTGGAAGTCACCTGAAGACTTGCCACGAGTGATTGGGCGAGGTCTGTGTGACCTTAGCTCAAGGAGAATACGGTGAGGACTGTGTCCGGGACTGTGTGTCCTCAGGTTTAAATACCTAGCCGCTCCAACCAGACGCACAACTGAGACAACAGTTGGAACTGGTCTACCAAATCATTGTCTTCACCAAGCTTACTGGTTCTATTTCCTCAACTCTTTCATTTCCTCATTTCAGTTGTTGTGTGCTTGTTCATATCTGTTTGAAGACTTTGACTGAAGACTTTCTCAATTTCCTCAGTTCAAGTTCTTCAGTCTGTCCGTCTTCATCCTGTGTTATCCTGTGTTCACGCTTTCTGTACTCTGTGCTTGTCTTCATTTCATCATGATGACTATGCTTGTATTCTGCTATGTTTACTTTTGAGTACTTATTCCGCTACAAGTAGTTCTTCGCTAAGGAATTTCCTCACCAGCAAATTCCTCAGTGAAGAATTCATAAAAATCACCTATTCACCCCCCCCCCTCTAGTCGATATAACGCACTTTCACCGTACAAAGAAAGCCACACAATCCGAATATAGATCAAAAGAGTATCACAATTCAACCGACGGACATAGTTCTAAACTAAAATTACTAAAAACAGAAATAAAGACGAAGAGGGTCGAGCTTCTTCACCACTTCCTCACTGCTTCTTTGCCCTCCCGGTCACCAGTGCAACTGTAGCTCTCCGTCAATGACAGTCATGTCGGCCTGGTGTGCCCTTGGCCACTTGGCCAAGCACGAATGGCGATTATGTTTGATTCTTTGTGTGACTTGCTCTAGCTGACGATGGCATTGATGCCTCCATGTCGCCGTGGAGCACGTCGCATTGATGGTGGAGCTGAGCTGTGAAGGTGCTCAGATCGATTAAGAACTTTGCCAACGCCACACACGCGTTGTACACGCAACAGGGCGACGAACCTTTTTTTTGTTGTAGCTACCCATTCAATATAGAAGAATTTAAATTTAAGAATCGAAGGTTCATAATATAAAAATATAACTTCTCGACTTTTATACACTTCTATTTTTTTGGAATGAACACATCATTCAGTTTGGCATACAGAGTACTAAAGATTTCATCAAAAACTTATAACAGCTTGCCAAACAAAGGCCAATAGAAAAAAGAATAGAGATATAACAAGCATAATATCCATGATTTGATTGAAAATAGCATAAACTTTTCGGACAATTTGGCAAAGAAAAAATTCATATGTATGAAATATGTATGTGGAATTCCCTAGAATTTCATGTGATTCAGTAAACAGAATATAGATTCCATGATTGCTAGATGATCCGTAGGTACTGATGAAGAGTGAGCTGGTAATGGAATTGTTCTTTGATAAGGAGGAAACTTACGATTAAATGCTCTGGAATGGAAATGAAAGAATGTCCACAATACCTAGATTTAGTCAGATCCAATTCGAGGGATTTTATAGGTTTATTAATCAAACCTTGGCATAAGAACTCGACAAGTCTTCAACAATTAAAAATCCAGATGATGAAATTGCATTTTAATTAATTGAGAAAGACCAATAGCTATGCAGACCACCTGCCACCTGCCAGGCATGGGCCGCCTCACCACCGCCATCCACAACGGCCACAACCACCAGCGAGGCACCTGTTGGGGGGTAGTCTAATTTAGCAATGGAAAAGAGGGCGTGGACGTCTCTATGGAACATAAAGATACCCTAAAAAATTAAAGTGTTCCTTTGGAGATTGGCCCATGAAACTACACCAACGGCTGATATATTATATCACCGAAATATGTCCACCACACCTGTATGTGCGTTCTGTGCAGCACATGACAATTGGAAACATGCCCTGATTGATTGTGTGATGGACGGGAGTGTTTGGTCCCTTTGTTTGGAAGAAACAATGAAATCCATGATTGACAATTTGATGATGGATGCAGAAAACTGGCTATTCATAATGCATGACACGCTACCACATGGAGAATTCACTCGCATGGTGGTGACTCTCTGGTATATTTGGCGGGCAAGAAGAAAAGATATTCATGAAAATATCTTTGAGAGTCCTTTTGCAACTAATTCTTTTGTCAAATTTTTTTAGAGATCTTCAACTCATTGACAAGCAGACCCCTGTTCTGTTGAATACAACTCATGCAAGACCGACAGTATGGCTGGCTCCACTAGAGGGTTTTATAAAAGTTAATGCAAATCAGCAGATGCAGCAGTATATAGAGAAGAGTCGCGTGGTGCTGTAGCAGCGGTTTGCCGTGACCAGAGTGGGAAGTTCAAGCACATTACAGAACCTAAAACTTTGGAGGCTTTGGCGATTCGGGAAGGGCAAGCACTAGCTTCGGATTGCAAGACGGTGGTGAATGACATCAAGATGATTTCGTCAGCAGAATATGGTGCCATTATACATGAAATAATAGAACGAACTAGTAGCTTCATTTTCTGTAATATAGTTCATGAGTTTAGGAGCTTGAATTTTTTTTCGAGGGTACGCCAATGGCGTACCTTAGCTTTATAAAAGGGAGAAAATATGTACAAGAGATTACATGTCGCTAGTTAGGAGTCACAAGCCGACCCTAACCAAGCCTCCACACCACTCCTTAGCTCTACGCGACTACCCTATAATTGGTTGTCCTCCAAAGGCTCCTGCCTTGGCCCAGGTCCGCAGCTCATCAAAGATTGAGTCTACCGTATTCCATTCGTTCTTGATCGTGCCCATGCCGAAGACCCTTGCATTACTTTGCTTCCATATCGTCCAACATATTAACATCACGAAGGTGTCAAATCCTTTCCGAGACTGCTTATGAATTAGCTTTCTCGTATCCTTCCACCACTGTACCAATCTAGAGTCGTTGGTTGGGCAAAGGTCGGCCGTCAATCCCATCCTAGTAATGCAGCGGAACCACACTTGCCGTGAGAACACGTAATGCAGCAAAATGTGGTCAACTGTATCATCCTCCTGGTCACACATGTAGCACTTGGATGCTTGGTCTTGCAATCCGTGCCTAGCTCTCCTGTCCGAAGTCCAAAGACGATACTGCACCGCGACCACATGAATAACTTGCATGCAAGCGGTGCCCAACACTTCCATATTGCTCCGAAGCAGTGAAATCTGACTCCTCCCTCGCATAACATCTTGTATGCAGATGATGCAGTATAGACTCTAGATGTGTTCCAAGCCCAAATTGGGCGGTCCTCGACCTGAGCGTCCAAATAAACTTCCAACAGAATCTCCCAAAGTCCAATGAACTGGGCGAGGTCCTCAGTGCATAGCTCTCCTACGACATCATCCATCCATGAATGCATGTGCATCGCATCCCGCACAAGTCTCATGTTTGTCACTTGAGTCCGCACTTTTGCCACGACCAAGGGTGCAAAATCTTTAATAACTGCTCCATGTACCCATCGATCTTTCCAGAACAAGGTCTTGCTTCCTGAGCCAACTTCCCATTGAACATACAATGGATGAGCCAGTGCGCCCAACTAGCGGCGGTGGCCCCGTCTCCTTTTATTCCCGAGCGCTCGCTACCTCCCGCCGCCTCCTTCTCTTCCTCTTCCTCTCCCTCGGTGTAGCCCCTCCACCTCCCTCCTCCTTCGATGTCGCCTGGTCCAGATCGGGCTCAGGTCGTCGCCTGGTCCAGATCGGGCTCAGGTCGTCTCCATTGAGAGCAAGGGTGAACAGCGGGAAGCGGTGGGGAGAAGCGAGCGGCAGCCGGCAGGGAGAGGCAGAGAGCCACGACGGGGTGGACAGCGAGAAGTGGTGGGGAGAAGCGAGCGGCAGTCGACAGGGAGAGCCACGACGATGGCCGGCGTCAGCTGCCACTTCCTCCCCTCGTCGGTGCCGCGAGGCCGCTGAGCCCGCGCCTGAGCTTCCCGTCCGTGAGCGGTCGCTCCGCCCACCGGCCGTCCCCCGTCTGTGTGCTTCTTCTCTGGACGTCGACGCCATGGAGCTCGTCAAGGTGCCCTCTCGTCCCTCTTCACCTCCTCCACACGTCTGTCTTTATTCGATTTGGTCCTCTGATTCGGATTTCTCACACAAGCGGATGGTTGTTGTCCTCTGTTCGTGTTCGCGCTCGTGCAGCTCCCTCTCTGCTGCTGCAGGAGGATTGGATTGGATTGGTTTCTACTTTCTCTATTATCTATTTGAGAATCTGAGATGCGGCCCTCCAAATCTTTGGCCCCAGAAGGAGGATTTGAGAGTGGAGAAGGGTCACCTGAATGTGATTTGGAGGAAGGAGTTGTTGAGGAATCAAAATGTTATTATTTTACTATTCTGCAGGGGAGAATCTAAAGATTATTTGTTTTTTTTATGCCTACAGATCGTGTTTAGTGTTTGGGATTCACACCCTGCATTGATAAGGTCTGAATTTAATATCCACTTTTAACACTGGGATCCTCAAGTGTTTCAGTTCGTACTTTGCCGACATACAATCTATTGTTCACATTTTCTAGCACACTTATTCCAACTGAAGTCAGCTCCTGCTTGCACTTCTCCACTGAGTGAATGCTAATAGTTCTAAAAAGATAAACCACCCATAGAATTGGTTCTAATTAGATCCTCTGAAAGATGCAAGCAGCTAGAGTACCTTAGTCCATAGGAGTCCTGGAACTGGTTCAGAAGTTCTTGAGTAAACTGGATCAGTGAGAATATTAATTGAGTCGCTGCTCATGAAACAAAGTAAAATAACGATGGCATAACTAATACCATTTGTCCCTGCATGATGTATTTTGATCTCAAATGCATTTGAATGGCTTGATTTTTGCAGAGATCTTGTCACCTGCGCCCTTGTTTGGTCATACATAAAACTGTCATCTTGCTTTAAATTCAAGTGGTCAGGTCTTTGATAGCACGCATGGCTGAACCCACCTTTTGTTGAATTTGGGAACCGTCTAATATAGCTATTTTTTAAGAAGGAGCTTGAACAGATCTCAGTATATGTTAATTTTGTAGAACTAAAGGTTAGCACAGAACTAAAGGAGCCTGACTGACTAGGTAATTCCCAGCGAACTGAAGCAACTAAGCTTGCAGGCATGTGTACTGTAAACAGAACCAAGTTCTGCATATATTGTATTTGCAGAAAATGTTTTTGGCCTGTACGGTTCTAACAAATTTGAGGTGATAAATTCTGAACACTAAAAGAATTAGTTTTGTAGGACCAGTTTTCTTGTATGACCTTGCACTACTGTATTGATTTTCTTGTACTTGCATGGTCGGACTAATAATCAGCGCAGTACATTACTAATTCAATAGGATTAATTTATTTGAACTAAAGCCTTAGTATGTATGTTCATAATATGTGCAGATCACCACATGCAGACTATTCATTCCTTGCCAAACTGCACATGCTCTCTACTGTTTGAAGATGACGTTGTAAAAAATGCATAAGCTGGGGATGGCATGGTGATGCTGCTGGTCGAGAAGTACCATCCCAGTGCGTACTTCCTCCAGCCCATAATTTCAATTTTCTCTTGTTGAATGGCAAATTTATGCTTGGCTAGGTTCGGATTCTGGCGTTTAGTGCATCCGCACTGAACTGATTGCTGGATTTGGTAGGGGGTGATATCATTTCGTTCATGGGTGAACCTGAACACTGATGTAGCTTCCCAGATTCCTCTACGCTCCAGTCATTCAAATATTTTGTGATGCCTTAGTTCTATCTTCAGGAATAAATTTAACATCAACACGGTGATTTGAGAATGCAAACAAGCACAATAGGATCTTCCATGTCAATTGGTATATTTATCTCTCTCCTTTTAGATTCCCTGCTAAATGAAATTTCCAATGACGCTTGATTATGGTACATGCTAAAGAATTAGTGGTGGCATTTGGTTATTTTGTATAGTACTTCTGAACACTAAAAGAATTAGCTTATTCAATTTCTTCCATTGTTGTGCCCGCCACTGATGTTCTCTATGGTTCCCTTGGTTGCAGTTCCGTCCTTACCTGCCAATGCTTCCTCCTGCCTTGCCAGCCACGCGTGTCCTCACCTTTGTTCATCAATTCGTGTGCAGGTATGGATCAGTGATGTTTTTGACGCCCATAGAGCCATTACCTCGTGCATGTGTATTTTGTGTGCCAGTTTACCAGTTAGTGAGTGATAATGTCCGTATGAATGTTTCATCGTTTAGCAAGTGAGCAGCAATAGGCATCTCTTACTTTTGGATTGAAGTGCAGATCTTGCTAAAGAGTTGAACATGCAGTCATTTATGTATTATTATGCCCCAATGCTTCATTAAGTATTCTTATTATGCAATATAAAATTATTTCTTACCGTCTTCTATTGTTTCCTCTGTTTTTCTCAGTTATTCAGAGAACACCACATGTTACATGAATTCTAGATTACTTTCCTAGAGGTAGTAGTTAGAATCATCTTCTTGAATTTGCCTGCTTAGCATCTAAGATTTCACACTCGCCAATTGTAATATCTCATGCTTGCCAATTTTTAGAATCAGGTTCTTGAGTTTGCTTGCTTAACCGTGTCCCTGTGCAATTGCTCACCAACCTCACCAATTGTGAGTTTGTCCCACATAGTGGAGTTTCTGTGAGTTTTTGTAGTCTATAAATTCTTGGAAGTTCTCTTGTTGCTGCTATAATGTGGGTGTGTTCGGCTTCCTTCTTCATTTAAGGTGAATCCTTGCTTCCAGGTTGGCCTATGAAATGATGTAGTTTCTGCTGGAAAATAAGTTGTTATGCAATTATAGTTAGGTTGCCAATTTTCCTTCATAACTGCATTTAATGGGTGGCTGTTATGCTCACTTTGCTCAAAGAAAGGTTGTCTAGCCATGCTACTTTGTGATTTAAGAAATAGGCTGACACCAAATCAGTAATCCCGGACTTCTGCTTTATTGGCCGAAATTTACTAATTTTGTTTTTCTTGTTATCTTTAGCCATTCCAAAACATTTATCTGGTTCTGTAGAATTACAGACCATAGAATTATAGCTGGCCATATTTTTGAATGCATGAACCTCACATACATATCATGCTAATGTTGTTTGACGGAAGTTGTAAAACCAATGGATAGGCATCGTCTTCTGCTAAGGTTCCTTTCACCCTTCTTTAGAACCCAACAAGCATTCATCAAAAAATTAAAGATCTTGGTTGGTGAGCATAACAGCCACCCATTAAATGCTGTTATACTGGCCAGTATAGTAAGGCTACATCAATTATCAAATTATTTTTTATTTCTTTTTGCCTGCCCTTGTTTCACAACCTAATACTGATTGATCAGGTACATTGCAATGAGTGCTTACTTATGTTTTGTCTCGTGTCATTTTTTGATTCCAGTCTTCATACTTTTAGACACCTTTGATAATATAGGAAGAAGAAAGTATTCGCTCCAGACGAAGATGTCTAGCTTGCTTGTGTGCTATAACATTAATCAGTGCATCGGGCCCAACGTTTTCTATCATTGGAACCTTGATGATTTATCTCATTTTAACATAATCTAACCCCTCTGATTTTTTTCAGTACATGATTGTACACCTATGCCCGTTTAATTGTGTGTTCATTTTGTTAATCAAGAAGCATCTGATTTTATGGCTGGGTACGCTGAAAATATATAAAACCTTTCTTCTTTTGGATCATTTGTTTCCCTTTGACCAATATTTTGTTACTTGCCTACACATCTGTGCATCGCGTAATGCTCCAGCATGACCACTTCGTGTGCTACCTCGAGTCGCGTGGCCGCTACGCTCGTGCCAAGGCGGAGGCAGCTGCCACTCTCGACGCCCTCCGTTGCGCGCTCTCGCCGGCGGCGTTCGCAAAGCCTTGTCACCGCGCTGCAAGTGTTGCCCCCTCCTCCCCAAGGGCAAGGTGAAGAAAGATGCATGTGTGGTTCTTTTGCAGCTCACAGCGAGGATTGCTGTGTCCAACCTGCACAGTAATGCCAAGAAGTCCTTCTTGGAGACGTAAGCCACGGCGCATGTTTCTGCCATGATTCCCTTCGGTTGGTTTTCATGGATTTAGGTGTTGAAAAATTATGGGATGTGGATGCAGGATTAAGGACATGTACCTGCACTACAACAAGAGATCTGGGCTGCTTCTTTGTGGCTTCCAAACTTGAAATTTTTGTTTGGAAGTTAGTTTAGTTTTTTGTTGTGGATTCACATCTTCTCACATGTACCATCCTCTTAGACCTTTAGATTTCCAAAAAAACTAAATGAAGATATGGTGGTATGGTCTCAATAGTACAACTTAAAGCCTTGCATGCTTTATATTTTCTCTGAAATTTGGTCTTGAAGAATCATGTATCTATGTTAGATCCGGTGAGAAAAGGCGGCTTCCAAGCAGAGGATGGGGGAGTGTTGGCCTCATTTAGTTTTCGACTTGGGTGTCTAAATATTCTCACAATACTTGGTTCCCTCTCGGCCTTTGCGCCATTGGCGCAACGAGTCATCTAGTTTGACTAAACTCCCAAAGGCTTGGTCCACCTTTTTGTCTGCGGTCAAGTTGAGGCCTTGCCACGGTCTGGAATCATCCGTGCGTCTAAGCCATTCCCATCTTAGTCTTAAGGCGATGTCGTGTTTAGACAGGTCTATAACACCCAAACCTCCCAAGTGCTTGGGCTTGCACACCCTATCCCATGAGACGACACATTTGCCTCCATTCACTGCCTCGGTTCTGGCCCAAAAGAATGCCCGACAACCCTTGTCCACTCTCTCCAGCGCCCATTTGGGTGCCTCCGCTATCATGAGGTGATGCGTAGCGCGCGCCCTCATTACTTGATTGACAAGAATGAGCCTCCCTGGCCTCGTCACGAGACCCCTTTGCCATCCTGGCATGATGTGGAGGGCCGTGTCAACAATCGGCTGCCACTCTGATCTTTTGAGTTTGTTTGTTTTGAATCGAAAAGTAATTGATTGATCGATGGTTACAGAGAGTATATATATCTCCTGGAGAGATGCGACGATCTTGAAGAGATGCATCGGTTCCAGGAGGACGGGAGAGAGGCGACGGTTGCGACGGACACAAGCGTCCGTGCGGGCGCAACCACGCGTTCGATGGGCAAGGGGAGATTTCCCTTAATTACAGACTATAATTTAATCTTAACACTCCCCCTAATCTACACTTGACCATGTAGATCATCTTCACGATTGTCCGGGAATCTCTATCATCTCAAAAGATTCTCCTTCAAAAGTTCTTCATAAAATCTTTGATGAGATCCTAAAACATATACTCACAAAGAAAGATAGCATAATGTGATGCCATTAAAATGAGGATATCTCAAAAAGAGACTCCCCCTGACACCTGCAAGTCCCTAAGTCTTCGCATACCAATTCCATGAACACACTTCTGGAATGTAGAATTTGGTAGAGACTTGGTAAATAAATCAGCAAGGTTGTCGCATGATTTGACTTGCGTAATGCTTATTTCCGCTTTTACAAGATTATGGGGAAAAACCATTTAGGAGAAATATGCTTGGTGATATTACTCTTGATGTATCCTGTTTGCATCTGCAAGAACACGTGCCGCATTATCTTCATAGATAATGGTAGGTGATTTTATCGAACCCATTCCACATGACTGTTGTATGTGGTTTATCATTCTCTGCTGCCATACACATTCGCATGTTGCTTCAAATAATGAAATTATTTCGAATGATTGGTAGATGTTGCCACAGTGTCTGCTTTGAAGACTTCCATGATATAGCAGTGCCACCATGTAGGAACACGAAGCCGGTCTAAGATCTGGCATTATGGGAATCAGACAAATAGCCGGCATCTGCATATCCAATCACATCAGAGTCCTGATTTTTCTGGGACTGGAAAAATAGGCCAAGATCCTTTGTGCCTTGGAGATATCGAAAGATATTCTTCACTCCAGACCAATGACGTTTGGTGGGAGCTGCGCTATGTCTAGCAAGTAGATTCACTGCAAATGCAATATCAGGTCTTGTGCAATTTGCAAGATACATAAGCGCTCCAACAACACTAAGGTATGGAACTTCAGGTCCCAACACCTCTTCTCCATCATCCCTTGGTCTGAACGGATCTTTCTCTACGTCTAGAGATCGAACCACCATGGGAGTTTTAGATGGATAGGATTTGTCCATATTGAATTTCTCCAATATTTTCTGGATATAGGCAGATTGGTGTACCATGATTCCTGAGGGAAGATGCTCAAGTTGAATACCTAAGCAAAATTTGGTTTTACCCAAATCCTTCATCTCAAATTCCATCTTTAGGTGATTGCGTGCTTCATCAATGTCTGGTGTGCTGCCGATGATGTTGAGATCATTAACATATACAGAAATGATGCAAAATCCTGTAGAGGACTTCTTGATGAAAACACATGGGCAATCAGCACTATTGGAGTAACCTTTCTGAAGAAGGAACTCACTGAGTCGGTTGTACCACATCCGTCCCGACTGTCTTAAGCCATATAGTGACTTATTCAGCTTTACACAATACATGTTGCATTTTGCATTTTTATTCGGGACAGAGATTTCATCAGGAACCTTCATATATATGTCCGAATCTAGTGACCCGTAAAGATATGCGGTCATGACGTCCATCAACTCCATAGATAGACGATTTTGCACTGCCAAAGATATAAGATATCGGAAAGTGGTTGCACTCATTACTGGAGAATATGTTTCAGTGAAATCAATGACGGGTTTCTGCGTGAAACCTTGTGCTACGAGCCTTGCTTTATATCTCACCACCTCATTGTTCTCATTCCGTTTCCGGAGAAAAACCCATTTGAATCCCACAGGGCAAATACTGGGAGGTGTAGGTATTGCTTCAGTGAATACCTTTCTTTTGTTAAGCGAGGCGATTTCTGCTTGGATTGCATCCTTCCATTTAGGCGAGTCGGAGCGCCTTTGGCACTCGACGATAGACCTTGGATCATGATCGATGAAAGGGTATCTGCAATCTTTTCAGCAAAATATATGTCGACAAATGTAGTCTTACGGTCAAATGATTCTCCAGAATCAACATAGTTGATGGAAATTTCCTGCACCCCTAGTGACTCTTCGTGATTTCCCAATGCGATCGAGTTTGGGTGTTCCGATGTCCCAGTCAGTTTGTGCGCACTGGAACTGGGTTGTGGAGGTTGCCCTTCCACTGGGTGTATACTACCCATCAGGTGTTTGTCAACGTTGAGTTGACCTGCATTTACTGACTCCGAGGTTTTTTTCCTCGATTTCCTTTGCTGCTTGCTAGAAGCATGCTCCGGGTCAGAGGCCGTACTACTCCCCCTCTTTTTAGGAATAGGGAGTTGAGTGGTTTTTATTGGTACCTCCACTCTTTCTGGCGCGTTTCTGGCCGGGTTTAAGGATTTTGTAACACCTTTCAAATCAGTAAATGAATCTGGCAGATTATTTGCAAGATGTTGCAAATTAATGATCTTCCAAACTTGAAGTTCGGTCTCTTGGGTACGTGGATCAGAGGATGAAATGGCATGAGCATTCCAATCAATCTCCGGGCATTCTTTCTGGTACTTGAAATCTCCCCTAATGCCGAAAATGTTCCTCATTAAATATGCAATCAGCGTGACGGGTCAGTGAACAGATCCCATCGGGGTTCCGTGTACTTGATAATCGACGGCGATTTGTACCCCACATAGACCCCCAACTTCCTGTGTGGGCCCATAGATGTCCGCTGTGGTGGTGAGATCGGGATGTATGCAGCACATCCGAACTTACGCAGATGGGAAATGCTTGGAGGATTTCCACGCACCAATTCGGAGGGGAAGAACTGTGATATGCGATTGGCCTCAATTGTATCAAGTCAGCAGCGTGTAAAAAAGATGACCCCAACAAGAGGTTGGCAAGTTGCAATTAAATCAACAAAGGTCTAGCAATGAGTTTGATCCTCTTAATCAATGCTTCACCAAACCATTTTGTGTATGGACATATGGAACAGAGTGCTGAACTTCAATCCCCAAAGCCATGCAATAATCATTGAAAGCACGTGAGGAGAATTCTGCAGCATTGTCCATTCGAATTGACTTAATTCGACTTTCAGGATAATGGGCTTGCAACTTAATGACTTGCCTCATTATCTTGGCAAATGCATGGTTTCGTGTGGATAGAAGACACACATGTGACCATCGTGTAGATGCGTCAATCAGAACCATGAAATACCGGAAAGGTCCAGATAATGGCTGAATGGGACCACAAATGTCTCCTTGAATACGTTCAAGGAACTGAAGTGGTTCATCTTGTATTTTGAGGTGTGAGGGCCTCAAAATTAGCTTTCCCGTGGCACAAGATGTGCACACAAAATCAGAAGATTGAGGAAATTTTGACTCAAGCAAATTATGACCAATGGAATTGCTAGTAATTTTTCTCATCATCCCTATTCCAGGATGGCCTAGGCGATCATGCCAGGTTTGGAATGCGTTAACATTCTGAAAAATTACTTTGTATGCAACATGTTCCACGGGTTTGATGTACGATAGTACAAACCGCATTTATAGAGAAGGAATTTTCTCATGTACCTTTTTGCCATATCCGTTATCTTTAGTAAAGAGTAGATACTCCTCTTTGTTGTCTTTATGGGTTTCAATATGAAAACCATTTTTACGGATATCTCGATAACTCCACTGTGGTGCGTGCGAGAATCGGGATACGAGAAAGCATCCTCAATTGTCACATATGTACCACTTGGGAGGGTGAATATGGCACGTCCAAGTACCAACAATCACGATGATCGCGTCCAGCGATAGTTAGAATATCTCCATTTGTCTTTTTCAAAGTTTGGAAATATTTCATCTCCCTCAGTATGGAGTTTGT
This sequence comes from Aegilops speltoides, assembly GCA_021437245.1. Taxonomy (NCBI): domain Eukaryota; kingdom Viridiplantae; phylum Streptophyta; class Magnoliopsida; order Poales; family Poaceae; genus Aegilops; species Aegilops speltoides. Next base: position 331,388,397 of record CM038144.1, read on the forward strand.
GGCACCACTGTCCACAAGGCATAATTCCTCTTCCATCGGATTGTCCCCGTAGAAAACTATATAAAACAAAGAATTTTCAATAAGAAAACCTCATAGTAATATATAGAATACAATCTTTATTATATCAAATGTGCTGATACAATACAATATAAAGACAACAACAAACTTATGTTCTTATTACAATCATCACAAATGGACAAATTAAATAGATCACTAGGAGATTGAGGGACTAGTCGAAGTCGCCAAACACGTGGTTTGCTGTGTACTCAATCAACGTGTTCTCCATATCAGCAGTATCCTCAAGCAGATAAGGAATCATGGCGTTGCTCGGTCCAGGGGGAACATCGTGCGAATCACCGGCTCCTTTTGCGCTATGCGGATGAAGGTTGAAGTTGGCTTAAAACCTTTTCCCTTGAGGTGCTTTATGTCCACGAGGTTGCTTTGGTACAAAGATAACCAGATGCTTGGGCATTGTGCACTTTTCAGTAGAATGCGTGTGGCATCCACACTTGTTGCAAAGCTTAGATTTATCAAATCTGGGCTTTGAAGTGCCTTTTCCCTTGCCTGGGAATCTAGATCTCCTGTTCCCATTACGCTTTCGCTTATGCTCGAAATTGGATTGTTTACCCCGAGGGGTACCATTAAACTTTTGTCTATTTGCAACATTTAGATGGACTTCAGGTAAAGGTTGTGCCCCAACTGGGCGCTGAGAGCCATTCTTAGCGAGTAGCTCATCATGCTTCTCAGCCTGAAGTAACATGTGAATAAGCTCGGAATAGACAGTGTAGTTTCGAGCACGGTATTGCTGTTGGAGGATTCTATCTGAAGGGAGCATAGTAGAAAATGTTTTCTCGATCTTCTCCCCCTCAGTAGGTTCCTTCTCACAAAAGCGCAGTTTGGAACATATCTTATGAACAACATGATTGTACTCACCAATGGACTTGAAATCCCAAAGACGGAGATGAGTCCAATCATGGAGTGCTTCTGGCAGGACTACTGCCTTCTGCTGTTCATACCTCCTTTTGAGGGCCAGAAACAGAGTACTAGGAGATTCCTCCTGTAAATACTCAGACTTGAGATCTGGATGAATATGGTGCCTTATGATGAATAAGGCAGCATAATTCTGCTGTTCTGTCAGCGGCGTGGCCCCATCCGGGAGAGGAGTCTCTGGGGGTTGTATTGCACGCGCTATCCCACGGGACGCAAGACTGATCTTGATGTCCATAGCCCATGTAGGGTAATTGTGGCCATTGAGGGCAAGCTCCTCAAACTCTTTGGCAGTCATCTTCGCCGACATGGGAGAACCAGAGATAATTAATTTACGGGTGGTAAATTAAAAACCATCATGGTTGTGTAATAAGAATGCAAAAATTTGATACTCAAGTGTAAACTTGAGAAATTCTCAACCTCAATTGTGTGAACATAACACTTTGAAGATCACTTAGATCTCACAGTAATAGGCTACATCGCCATTACCTTGTGTATGCTACAATTCAAATATAAGGAATACACGTTGGAGGTAATCGTTTGTCGAGAATGACAAAGCGTAGACCTCACAGTAAGAGAGGATAGTCTGCAAATAAGCAGTAGGTCACAACTCATTACCTTGTGATTCCAAAAATGAGGGAGAAACATTCAAAAATTTGCAAGTTTGATATGCGAGAGAAGATCTCAATCGCAAAGACATGTTCGATAAAAAATGAGATGTGGTAAACACATGGAAATGTCATTCTTCCCAGATGAAATCCGGTACTTTATTTATATTATCAATCCATTACATAATATAAACACACCTACTAATAATTACACAAGTCCTAACATAGAATAAATCTAGAACAGGACTAAAATGTAAGTAGTAGTCAACCTGAGTACTAAACAGTACTAAACATAGACTAAAATTGCACAAATACAATAATTAGTACTAATGTTAAGAAAACAGAGAAAAAAAATCCACACATCTGGCCGGCCCACCCGCCACAGCACTGCACAGGGGGGAAACTGCGGGCACCTGGGCCTGGGCCTGCCTGGCCTTTGGCCGGCCCACACGCCGCCGCACCGCACAAGACAGGGGAGAGCGGGCGGATCGGATAAGGGTCGGAGTATCCGAACCCCGCACCACCACCTCTGCTCGATCCCCACTGTCACACGGCGGCGCCGGCGGGAGGAGTGGCCGCCGCAGGCCCTCGCGATTCCGGTGGTCACCGGCGTAGCACCGACGACCCCTCCTCGTCCGAAGAAGAGTCGACGACGACGTGATCCGGGCGAGCAGTCCCTGGTGCGGCGCTGGCGAGTCCGAGACTCGCCGGAGTCCACGAACCGGGGCGGCGGCTGGGGCGACGGTCGATGGCGGCGACGGCGCGCCCGAAGAGACGCCCGAAGCGCCGTGCGGCCCGGCTGCTCGAGCCCGCAGCCATCTCCTGCTGATGCGTGGCGGTGGCGGCACCGTCCTCCATGCTCGCTCAAGGCGGCGACCCCGGAGGCACCGGTCGGCGCGGAGACGGCGAAGCCTCCTCCTCGTTCACGACGGCGCGCGACGGCACGGGCGATATCCGGGTGGGCGGCGGCCTCGGCGGCGGCGTTAGCGCGGCGGCGCGAGCCACGCGCCCGACGGAGGAGGTGGTGGAGGCGGAGATCCAGGGGGCGGTGCGCGCGGCGCAGCCTGCGGCACCATGGAGGCGGTCGGGCCGGCCACTAGCCAGGGGTCGAACCCCATGGGCGCCGCCACGGCGCCGGAGCACCATCGTAAGGCGCGTCCCAGGCGAGTGGGGCACCGCGGGGGGCGCGTCCAGTGGCGCGGTGGCTGCCAGGAGCGCCACGTCCAGCAGCGCTGCGGCCGAATCGACGGATGGCTTGCATCCGGCGACGGAAACGGCGGTGGCCACCAACTCCATGGCGGCGAAGGGCAATGAGGCAGTAGCGGCGACCGTCCTCGCGGATCAGACGGAGGAAGAAGGAGACGAGGCATGTCATCTGACCGGCGGCGGGTGCTTCCTCTCTTCTCCTTTCTCTGTTGCCCTTTTCGCTCTCGCTGGTTGTTCTACGGATAACGTGTTTTGAATCGAAAAGTAATTGATTGATCGATGGTTACAGAGAGTATATATATCTCCTGGAGAGATGCGACGATCTTGAAGAGATGCATCGGTTCCAGGAGGACGGGAGAGAGGCGACGGTTGCGACGGACACAAGCGTCCGTGCGGGCGCAACCGCGCGTTCGATGGGCAAGGGGAGATTTCCCTTAATTACAGACTATAATTTAATCTTAACAGAGTTGCATGATGCTAAGCTGGAGCCCAAGGTATTTGCATGGAAATGTGTCAATTCTCCATGGCAGCGCAGACTTCACAAGCTCTTCATCCTCATTTTCTGCTCTGATCAAGATTGCCGCAGATTTGGAATAGTTCACCTTGAGCCCCGATACATAAGGTCTGGCCATGCTGGTCGAGCTGGCAGTGGTGAGGAATATCGCAATCCAAGAAATCCAGCGCTCCGAGAATCCCTTGGCTCTTAACACCTCAAACAGAAACGGCCACGCCAGCGAATCAAAAGCTTTTGTTATGTCAAGCTTGAGCATCACTCCCTTGGCTTTCCACCTACGCAGCGCCAGCGAATCAAAAGCTTTTGTTATGTCAAGCTTGAGCATCACTCCCTTGGCTTTCCACCTACGCAGCGTGCGCGCCATTTCTTGGATTCTCAGAGCGCTTTAGAACTTGAGTTTCAAGGCTCACAATCTCATAAAGCACGCTTTAGAACTTGAGTTTTGTGGCAATGTTTGGTTGGGCCAAACTAAACGTTTTGGACTTTGAATAAAAGAAAGTAAAAAACCAGCAAGGCACCTCTCGTAGCAGTGTACCGAGCCCCCACCATCGGAGGGGAGCACCAGGGGAGAAGAGGCCATATCATTGCATGTCATGTATTATTGCTTTAACATAGGGTCAAAGTTAACCTTTATTGCTTTAAAGTTAGCCTCGAAAAATGCATTGGAACCTATACACATGGAAGGAGGGAGTAGGCCAAATACGCATAGCACACGTACAGGGCAGGAAAGGTAAACAGTGGCTGTATCCTGAGAGCATGTAATCTACAAATAATTCGGGATGGAGGGATTAATTTCCTGACTAGTTACACAAGTTATCTCAAAAGGAAGTAAACACAGTACGATGTCAGCAATTCCATGAAAACTAGCCAAAAGGATGCTGAAGTACAAAGTAAACAACAGCGTTTGATACACCAAAAATATGAAGATCGACACATAATTAATGTATGATAACCTACACCTTCTAAAACAGAGGGGAAACAAGCATCTAATTCGTAATGCAGTAGCAGAGGGACATTTGACATATGTCATATATAGTGATTTCACCGTCCACAATACTGGAAAACTACGACATGGAAGATATCATGACAATGGTGGAGGCCAACAACAGTGATGTCCAAAGCCTTTGGCGGCGCTGCCATCCAAGGGACCAGAAGAATGACATCAATTCAGTTCCTACTAGCAGCTCTTTCCCTCTCCCTCTTATTGTGTAGCCTCTCAAGAACACGCTTGGCCTCACATGATGGGAAATTGGTCAGATCATAGTACTGTGGAGCTATATCGATCAGCCTGGGAACAGAATACAGAGAAAGGTCAACATTGTCAATCAAATACCCAATTGGACAAGTTTTACTTTAGACAAGGACTTACCACTCTCCACGGATATCGGTGACTGTGCGGATGAAATTCCTGGTGGTCAAAACATATTCATTGTAGATGACCCACTCCGGCTTATGGTCCATGCAATTCGAGGGATGAAGATGGACAACCTGGCAAGGAAAGAAGGGTGAAAAGCTGCAATACAATACTCCATAATAATAGGGGAAATAAAAGAGACAAAATCAGAATACCAACCTGATTATCCTTAACGGTCAAGTAATGTCCAGTTCGCTCCAGATGAGCAACCTGCATAAAGTACCCTGAAAGCATTGCTTTCCTGATGTTGACATAGTACTCGCGACTGTTGAAGTCTGTACTGCACATCTTGAGGTTGAATCTGGTCATGATGCGGACAAGTTGTTGTCTAACATTATCAGCAGACTTCATCGCCCGGGCATTGACAAAATTCTCATAACACCATGTAGGATCCTCATCTGCATAGTGAAGGAAGAGTCTGTTAGCCCCCAATAAATTGCAGTCTGGCCAGGTGTAGATTTAATGAGAATGGTAATAGGCTTACTGTTTTGCTTGTATGCATGGTACACGTTCAAAAGTGTCAGATGATCCCCATCGATGTGCCCAAATCGAGCCTTCGCCTCATCAGCAGCCTTTTGTGCCTCCCTAGGCCGGAGAAAGCAATTGGGTACTAGACAAAGGATATGGTAATAACAGACGAAGCCCACGGTTGGTCAGCAGATGCAAAGAGGCGAGACGATACCATTTGCTTTGTCAGAATAACTCAACATACAGCAACTATCTGCATCAGCCTAAACTGTATGATCATTTTGATCAATAGCTCTACAAGCCAGGTGCATGACAGTTGCTGATGACAATATACAAAATATACAAAGAAGAGAAAATAGAAAACATGCACTAGTCTGCATGCTAGAACCATGGCAACTTGCTTGCACACACTGGTGCAAGCAAAACCGTGCGTGTGCATAACATGATAATGTAGTTGCAGAGATGCAATTTGGAGAGAGGAATTGTTAGTTGACATACCTGATAGCATGGCAGATATTGAGAGGATCTCATTTGAACAGTTGTACCTTGGACTGATGACAAGCATCTTTGACATCTGTGGGTCTAAGGGGAACTCACTCATCATTTCACCTAAAGATGTTAGGTTGCCTTCATCGTCGAGTGCCCCCAAATAGTTCAGAACTTCCAAGGCCCTCATCAGAGTTTCGGGTGCAGGAGGATCCATGAAGTCAAAATGCACTAAGTCATCAATTCCAAGCTTCTTCAGAGTAAGAACTGTATTTGCCAGGTTTGACCGAAGAATTTCTGGGTACGTCTGCGGCTGTAAATCACCATTAAAACTCTTTTCTGTGTACAACCTGAAGCACTTCCCAGGCTGTGTTCTTCCAGCACGACCGGCTCTCTGATGCGCACTTGCCTTGGAAATTGGAGACACCAAAAGGGATTCCACCCTTATCCTTGGATTGTAAACCTTCTGTTTGGAAAACCCTGGATCTATAACATACACTATACCATCGATGGTTAGGGATGTCTCAGCAATGTTTGTGGACACAACGATTTTCCTTCCAGCAGGACCTCCCTCTTTCAATGGAGGTGGAGCAGGGTCAAAAATCTTCTGCTGCATTGCAGGGGGGAGAGTAGAGTACAATGGCACGACTTTAACTGGGCCAACCTGATCACCCATGTTATTAACTTCCTTGTTTATTTTCCGACACGCATCCTCAATCTCCTCTTCTCCAGTAAGGAATACAAGGATATCACCAGCAGGTTCACACATATGTATCTGCACAACTGTCCTGATAGCAGCTTCTAGATAGTCCCTTTCTGGTTCCTGAGTATAGAAGATCTCAACTGGATGAAGTCTACCAGGAACCTTCATCAATGGTGCACCACTGAAATAACCCTGAAACTTCTCTGCCTCAAGAGTAGCACTCATGACAACAAGCTTCAAGTCAGGCCTGTTCTTTAGAACTTCCTTCAGAAGCCCAAACAGAACATCCGTTGCCAACGTGCGCTCATGAGCCTCGTCAAGAACAATCACCTTGTACCTCTCTAAAAGTGGGTCTGCCATTGCTTCTCTCAGAAGCATACCATCTGTCAAATATCTGATAGGAAGCAATAGTGTTCAACACAACATGATTAGATCAGAATACCTAAAAAAGCAAAAGAAACATACACTTCATATCAATCAGCCAAAAGGATGGTGCAACTGATACTGTTCTTCCACGAAATACAAGAACCAAAAATCTTACTTGAGAACAGTTTTGTGACTGCTGCAATCTTCGAATCGGATACTGTAACCAACTTCCTCCCCGATTGTGACATCCATCTCCTCCGCGACACGCCGAGAGACCGACATTGCAGCAACCCTCCGCGGCTGGGTGCAGGCAACCATAGAGCGGTTGCTCAAACCATCAGCCTCGAGCACAAATTGGGGGATCTGTTCCACACAGAACAAATCAATCATCAGAAAAATCAACCAATAGGAACAGCGACCTCATAATGACCATATCACCCTAGTTATGCAAGCCCACACAAGCATAAACCTAACAAATTTCACCCATAGCACCAGGTATCTAGCCTCTAGAACACCTCCTAACTTTTCAATCCAAAAATTGAGGGCACAAACCAACAACCTGAGCAACACATACATGGGGGCGTATCGGATATAGGTGCAGATATCATACCTGAGTGGTCTTGCCACTTCCGGTTTCTCCGACAAGGATGAGGGTCTGGTTGTCGCGGAGGACGCGGAGGAACTCGTCCTTCTGCTGCCACACGGGGAGTGTGCGGCGCTTCTCGAGGATCTCCAGGTACCGCGCCGAGTAGGGCCGGCCGTTCCACCGGTTGATGGACGGATTGGCCGCGGCGGCGGCGGCGGCACCATTGATGCCGGCGCGGCCGAGCTTCGCGGATACGGAGGTCTCGTCAACCACGTCGAAGAGGCTCACCTTGCGCTTCCGCTCCGTCCCCATGGCGGCGGCGAGAGGGGTCGCTGGTGCGCGGAGGAGGAATAGGCGGGAGAGAGGGCCGGGTGGAGAGGCGAAACCCTAGCTCCCGTTTCTGGAAGAGTCGCCGGATTTATATTTGTGAATTGCGCGATTATTAGGTCGGCGTGGCGTGAGGCTGCGAGATGGGACTCCGCTCGCGTGGTAGCGGGTTTCCGTGGTTTTCGTGTACCAGCCTGGAAGGCGCCCTTTTGGATATTGCACTTGCAGCCCCGGTCGCGTTCGTTTTTTTTTAGAACCAAATCGCGTTCGGTTCCTGAACGTGTAAAACTTGGTCTCAGGCTCGATTACGTTTCGCCAGAGGCACTCACTCAAACTCGGTCTCCGGCTCGATTACGTGTTAAAAAAAACAGGTGATAAAAATCTCATGTCAGATTTTTGGACTTTGCAGGCAACTGAAGCACAAATCAAGCAAGTGAGATCAAACATGTCAACACACGAATTCGTTTGGCAAAAAAATCCGACATCACGAAAGCCCTCCTTTCCCCCGACACATGTCTCTTATCCACATTTCTCTCACATCGTGTCGCCTACTCCCCAACCACAACGCCGCTCCATTGCATCTCCCCTCTCCTTGCTGCGGGATATGAAGGAAGAGAGACTGACGCTGGTCGGCTAGCCAAGTGTAACGGTGGCAGCGGCGCCCTTTTGGGTCGGCCCATGTGCGGGGCGGAGCGCCCTTTTCGGTTTTCTCTTTTCTTGTTTTTCTTTTTTGTTTCTTTAAATCAATTTCCGGATTCCAAAAAATGATTATGATTTTGAAAAATGGCCATTAATTTTTAAAAAATCCTAAAATTTAAGAATTGTTCATGAATTTAATATGTTCATGCATTTTAAAAAAATGTTCACAGATTTGGAAAAATTGAACCAAATTCGAAAAAATGTTCACTAATTTTGAAACAAATCTTCATAAATTTCAGGAAATGTTTGCTGATTCAAAAAATATTAATTTATAACTATGAACATTTATTGTAATTGGTTTTTGAACTTCTGAACTCTAGCTATGTAAGACATAACTATGTATGGTTTCATTCTAGTTAATGGAACTAGGGAGAGGCCTCCCTGTTCTTCTAAAAAAACATTTATTGTAATTGATGAACAAATTTTGAATTGAATGACATTTTATGAATTCAATTAATATATGTGGAAATTAATAAAAAATCGAGAAAATATGATGAGATTTTTTAATCATGATGAGCATTTTTTGAATTTGATGATCATTTTTTGTATTTATGAACACAAAATGTTCACAATTTTTGAAAAATTATTCTAAAATTGAAAAAAAAACGTGAAATGAAAAATAAAGGGAAGATGAAAATTAAAAACAAACATGGAAAAAAGTAAAACATAAAAAAAAGGGTCCAAAACCGGGAGCGGAAGAGGGATCCTGTGTTGGGCCGGCTCAATTCGCTGTTGGTCGACATCCGCTTCGGGTAACTAGCCGTCATACCGCAGTTACCCGAAGCAGCGATGCCCTGAAGCCTGGCCCCACGGAATACCAGTATGTGTGTTTTTTAGACACGAATACCTGTAGGCGGATGCTAGGCGCCGGCGCACCGGCCCAATTTTGGGCCGGTCCCACCCGCACTGTATGATTCAGCAAATTACAACCGCACGATATTCTTCCTGCTCCCCATGTGTCTTCTTCTCTGGGAAACAGCCCCATCGCGCCATCATGGATGAACAACGCGCTCGACCTAGAAGCACCACCCGGCGCGTCCCGCTGGTCGCCGCCCCTCACCATCGTCGTCTCCTCCTGTGTCTCCCACCGGTTTCATTCATGCATCAACATGTCCCGTAGTTGCAGCTCCCCATGACAATGGCCGCAGCTCTGACGTGCACCGGTTGCAGGTCGCAGCACATCCGCCGCCCTGCTGGTCGCCCCATGGTATCAATTTCGATGTCGTTCGTAGCAAAAAAATCAGAGACATTCTAGCAAAAAACAAGGTTCAAGCAAAAACATTATATGGTTCCAGCAAAAAAAAATGTGGTTCCAGCAAAAAATGAGATGGTTTTCAGCAAAACATTGATATGCTTATCGCAAAAAATTACATGGATCCAGCAAAATCAGATTATGGTTCCGGCAAAAAAACATAAATGCAACAAATCATCACCGTGGTCGCAGATTTTTCGGTGGGTGGATGGTAGCAAAAACATGGTCTGGTTCCAGCAAAACCAAAGCATGGTTGTAGCAAAAATCGATTGGAAAAATAGACAATGTCATGGAGATGGATGTAGCAAAAATCCACAAAATACCGGTAGTAACAAAACCAAAACGGTTGTAGCAAAATAGTTCACCGGTTCCAGAAAATCACCATGGTAGCAGATTTTGGGGGGTGGGTGGTAGCAAAATGGTTCACCGGTTCTGGCTCTTCCATTGACTTTATTGCGGCAAAATCCCATGCTACTGTCGCGCGACGGGTCGTGCTTTCGCCGTCTTCTTTGGATGTAGCATGGACGTCGCCGGTCCAGCTAGGCGTCGATCGCTAGCAGCGGCGTCCGTCGCCGTTTCCACCACTTGCCTCTGCTGCTTGCAACTTTAACAAATCTGGTTGCGGCCTACCAGACAAACACATCAAATCGCTTTCGTACTCGGCGGCGATTCTGTGATCTCCACGACAATGACAAATAACGCCGACGGTTGCAGCAGGGGCTTGCGGGAGGGGAAGGAGAGGTTGCGGAGAGGACAAGAGCGACAGCGCGGGGAGAGTGGGGAGGAGAAGAACGAAGACCGGGAGGTAGGGGATGAAGCGCTGGAGAAGATAAGGTAGGGTAGGGATACAAGCGTCTCACCCGGGAGCGCGGTTTGGTGGGCGCACAAGGCCAGCGTGGCACAAGACCGGCCGAATTTTCGGCCGGCGCACCGCACACAAACATTAACCATACCAGTATGTGTGAAGCGGGCCCCGATGCTCCTGCGCATCACACGGTCGCCCTCTAGCCGGCCCACCACCATGTGACCCCCTCGTGTGCTAAGTCTAGAGAAGATTTTCCAAAAAATTAAGTCTAGAGACTAGATAGAGGCTAGGATTTTTTTTTAAAAAAAAAAAGAAGGAAAAAAGGATGGAGACTAGACGTACGAACAAGAGAGTAGAGACACGCCACGCACGAGATGGGTAAGTAGCCGTAACACGTTACACTTCCACGCTAGACGGCTCCACCCCATCACCAAAACAACCTCGAGCCAGCGACTCCCACGTCCACGGAGACCGGCACCGGCCGACGCCGACGCAGCTCTCGCCGAGTTGCCGCCATGGCGGGAAGGCTGGTCTCCATGCTCCGGTGGCCGCCAGACCTCGGGGGCCTCCCTAGCCAGCTGGGCGCCCTGCTGCCGTCGCCGACGTCATACGCGTCCCTCCATTGGGACTGGCGGCCGGAGCAGCTCGGCGCGGCTATTCGGCGGTGGCCCGAGCTCGTGCCGGACGTGCCCCTCGTCGTGGACGCCGTGCTCTGGGGCGTCGTGACGGCCGTCGAGTCCGTCGCGCTCATCTCCATGATGTGCTGCTTCTTCCTCTTCTGCGGCTGCACGCTGTGACGGTCATACTCATACTCATACCGACGGAGGAAGGATGCAGCTAATTAAGCTAGTATACTGCTAGCCACTATGTACGGTTAGCCTTTTGATTTCTTTGTCACCATGCGCATGCTGTGTTCATCATTCGTTGATTCTGCAAGACATAAGACATTACTAATCTCGGAAGTACTACTTGTATCTGTATCTTTTAACATAGTAGTAAGCGTTAGTTGAATTGTCATGTTTTGCGATTGGGTTTTCTTGTCGGCGCTCCACGACGACGATCGATGAGGTAGAATAGGACGGATTTGGGGATCTGTCGGCGAGTGCGTGCGTGGGTGGTGGGAACGGGTCTGACTTCAATTTTGGGAAGAAAATATCTCTCTTTCTCATCATCCCGGTCAAGCGATTGCTGTATATAAAAATGGACCATTTTCTTTATGTGTCTTCAGAATGGATCTTGTTCCATGTGGAGCTGGAGTTTTTGCATATTTGTTTGTGTTGTTCCTAATTGGTAGGTGGTTGCGGAGTTGTAGTACAGTCGTACAAGTCCCGTTTGGAAGGTTAGAGCAACTCTACCACAGTCGTTGTAGGGCTGCAATCGTCAAAATAATCATTAGTATGATAATTTTAGCCTAAAATGACACTCTAGCAAAGTCCTCGTATGGCTTGACTCTCGGTCGCCATGTATGAAGGCTAGGGAGGGCCAGTATGAAGCTAGCCCCATATATATGAAGGCTAGGGAGGGCCAGTATGAAGCTCGCTCCATACCCCCATGGTCAACGCGAGGGGAAAGTTTTACTTTTTTTCTTCCCGCAGCATGAATGGGTTTTGAAGCTACGCGGCCTTCCACACACCATGGGCGATAGACACCTAGGCCATTAGTGCCACCCCCTTGGATATGGCGACCCGTGCAACCCTGGCCACACGAGGGGGTAGGACCCTGCCGCCACCGATGCCCGCTGTGCGGGCTTCACCCGGGAACACTCACCAATGGCGGCGAGGAGGGGAAGGTGGAGGTGGTGCAAGTCAGTCGGTCACGGGAGCGACATATGGCCTATTCCTTCATTCATTTTCTCGCTCTGGATAACACACACACACACACACACACACACACACACACACACACACACACGCACGCGCGCGCGCATGCGCACGCACACACATGCATGCATGCCACTACTTAGTACTCATATAGCGTTAAGATATCTTATACGGTGCTATCTCCCAAAAATGTGATCAGTTTTTCCCATCCTTGCTTGTATCGATTAAAAAGGGGCGAAGCGTGTGATATCAACAATTAATATCGATTAAAAAGGAGTGAAGCGTGTGATATCAACAATTAATCTCTACTCCATTTCTTTGTTGTGGAACTGTGCCTCCAGCGATGATAGCTCACTTAACAAGCCAAGGGGAACTCCAACGCAGATCACCAGATCATTCCTAAATGTTTGAATCAGACTGTCCGTGCATTTTTTTGCCATCCAACGCCGGCCATCAAATTTGTTCAGACCGCTCTAGATGTATGAAATCTCACAAATCGAAACCAAGCATATGGGAGGTTTGCGGATGTCCAAACCTTCGTTACGTTGGACTCCAACATGCTCGACCCATCCAAAAAAACCACCCGGAGCCCACACTTTTGAACATTCCCACCACAACCTTCGACTTGATTGTCACCTTCCCCCACCCCATCATCCGGTCGTCCACTGCCAAGATGGAGCCGCCACCAGTGGACCTGGCGGAGACGATCTTCGTCCCACCAGAGTCGGAGGACCCGATGGTGGTGGATGCCCCAAGGCAGCCACCAGAAGGCGAAGAAGAAGAAGGCGAAGAAGAAGAAGAAGAAGAAGAAGAAGAAGAAGAAGAAGAAGAAGAAGAAGAAGAAGAAGAAGAAGAAGAAGAAGAAGAAGAAGAAGAAGAAGAAGAAGAAGAAGAAGAAGAAGAAGAAGAAGAAGAAGAAGAAGAAGAAGAAGAAGAAGAAGAAGAAGAAGAAGAAGAAGAAGAAGAAGAAGAAGAAGAAGAAGAAGAAGAAGAAGAGGAGGAGGAGGAGGAGGGGGAGGGGGAGGGGGGGGGGGGGGAGGGGAGGAGGAGGAGGAGGAGGAGGAGGAGGAGGGCGGTGCGTCGGTGGCCTATCAGGGCAGACCTCGTCTAGCAAAGCAAGCTGCCACCCTGGTGCCGCACGAATAATCGACGATGTGGTCGTCCCAGCCGCAGCAATCGCCACAACAGTTCGTGTTGTCACTCACCTCTAGCCATCGAGTCTCATTTTCTGTCGACCTCAACACTGACTGCATCTTCATGGAGTCGCAATCGCCGGGGCTTGTCTGGTTGCGGATGCCGATTGTGGACCACATGTCCGTCGGTGCCCATTCACTATTTGCCAGAATGCCTCGTCCAAGCGGGACGACAGTAGATGACGAGACAATGATGAAATGAAAGCACAAATGCTCCCTGGGTGATTTTGGTAATTAATGTCAACATATCTCTTGTTGGACTAATAATTTTATCTAGTATACTTCAGATAAGTCCAACAGTGGAGTGGCATGGACAAGAGGATGTGGAACCCTTCAAGATGCTAAGGACAAAGGATTGGCTCAAGCTCAAAGCTCAGGACTCTACATTTTCTATTTCAGTGATCCAAGATCACATTGAGTCCATAGGAAAGCCAATACTATTAAAAGGGATGAGGTGTTGCTTAATGGCTTACTTGCTTAAAGTGCTTAGTGATATGCTCCAAAGCCCTCAACCACTTTCTCATATCCACATATGTCCCATATCAAAAGTCAAACTCGGCCCCACCGATTTGATCTATCCGGTGCCACCGAGTTCACTTGACATAGCCACTATCAGAAACCCTAGTCAATTCGGTCTCACCAATGGGATCTCGGTCTCACCGAGATGGACTTGCAAACTCTCTGTGGCCTATTGCAATAATTTTGGTCTCACCGAGATGAGCGAATCGGTCCCACCGAGTTTGCCTGACCAACTCTCTGTTTCGCTTATTACCAAAATCGGTCCCACCGAGTTTGTGTAATCAGTCAAACCAGATGAGGTTTTACCCTAACCCTAGCACATTGGTCCTACCGAGTTGATCATATCGGTCCCACCGAAATGCCTAACGATCACATTATGAACTAAATCGGTCTGACCAAGTTTTCTGATTCGGTCTCACCGAGTTTGGTAAATTGTGTGTAATGGTTAGATTTTGTGTGGAGGCTATATATAATCCTCCACCCTCTCTTCATTCATGGAGAAAGCCATCAGAACATGCCTACACTTTCAACATTCATTTTTTGAGAGAGAACCATCTACTCATGTGTTGAGGTCAAGATATTCCATTCCAACCACATAAATCTTGATCTCTAGCCTTCCCAAGTTGCTTTCCATTCAAATCATCTTTCCACCAAATCCAATCCTATGAGAGAGAGTTGAGTGTTGGGAGACTATCATTTGAAGCACAAGAGCAAGGAGTTCATCATCAACACACCATCTATTACCTTTTGGAGAGTGGTGTCTTCTAGATTGGTTAGGTGTCACTTGGGAGCCTCCGTCAAGATTGTGGAGTTGAACCAAGGAGTTTGTATGGGCAAGGAGATCGCCTACTTCGTGAAGATCTACCCTAGTGAGGCAAGTCCTTCGTGGGCGATGGCCATGGTGGGATAGACAAGGTTGCTTCTTCGTGGACCCTTCTGTTGGGGAACGTTGCAGAAAATTAAAAATTTTCCTACGGTTTCACCAAGATCCATCTATGAGTTCATCTAAGCAACGAGCAACGGGAGAGAGTTTGCATCTACATACCACTTGTAGATCGCGTGCGAAGCTTGCAAGGTGATGATGGAGTCGTACTCGAGCGTGATTCAGATCACCGATGTCCAAGTGTTTGAACGGACAGCACCTCCGCGTTCAACACACGTGCGGGACGGCGGCGTCTCCTCCTTCTTGATCCAGCAAGGGGAAGGAGAGGTTGAGGAAGACAGCTCCACCGCAAAGACGACGGCGTGGTGATGGTGGAGAAGCGATCTCAAGCAGGCTTCACGAGCTCTTACGGAGGAGGAGAAGTGTTGGGAGGGGAGGGCTGCGCCTTGGGAATTGGTACAGCAGCCCCTCCTCCCCCTTTATATAGGCCCCACAGAAGTGGCCCTGGAGATCCAATCTCCGGGGCGGCTGCCAAGGGGTGGAGTGCCCCCAAGCCGGGGGCGCCACCCCTAGGGTTTCAACCCTAGGCGCGGGGTGGGCCTAGGGGCGCACCAGCCCCTGTGGGCTGGTTCCTTCCCCTTGGCCCATGGGGCCCTCCGGATAGGTGGCCCCACCGGTGGACCCAGGACCCCTCCGGTGGTCCCGGTACTTTACCGGGAGACCCCGAAACTTTCCCGATGGCCGAAACACCACTTCCTATATATTATTCTTTACCTCCGGACCCTTCCGGAACTCCTCGTGACGTCCGGGATCTCGGTATTCACATACTAGTCTTCCTACTAACCCTAGCGTCACCGAACCTTAAGTGTGTAGACCCTACGGGTTCGGGAGACACGCAGACATGACCGAGACGACTCTCGGGCAATAACCAATAGCGGGGTCTGGATACCCATGTTGGCTCCCACATGCTCCTCGATGATTTCATCGGTTGAACCACGATGTCGAGGATTCGATCAAACCACATATGCAATTCCTTTGTCAATCGATGCGTTACTTGCGAGACTCGATCGTCGGTATCCCAATACCTTGTTCGGTCTCGTTACGGCAAGTCACTTTACTCGTCCGTAATGCATGATCCCGTGGCAACACCTTGGTCACCTTTGAGCTCATTATGATGATGCATTACCGAGTGGGCCCAGAGATACCTCTCCGTCATACGGAGTGACAAATCCCGATCTCGATCCATGTCAACCCAACAGATACTTTCGGAGATACCGTAATGCACCTTTATAGTCACCCGATTCGTTGTGACGTTTGATACACCCAAGGCACTCCTACGGTAACCGGAGTTACA
Source organism: Aegilops speltoides (assembly GCA_021437245.1). Taxonomy (NCBI): domain Eukaryota; kingdom Viridiplantae; phylum Streptophyta; class Magnoliopsida; order Poales; family Poaceae; genus Aegilops; species Aegilops speltoides. The sequence continues at coordinate 331,404,587 of CM038144.1, forward strand.
CGATCTCATGGTCGAAGGAAGAGATACTTGACATTGGCAAAGCTTCTAGCAAACGAACTATACGATCTTTCATGCTATGCTTATGATTGGGTCTTGTCCATCACATCATTCTCCTAATGATGTGATCTCGTTATCAACGACATCCAATGTCCATAGTCGAAACCATGACTATCTATTGATCACAACGAGCTAGTCGACTAGAGGCTCACTAGGGACATATTGTGGTCTTTGTGCTCACACGTGTATTACGATTTCCGGATAATACAGCTTATAGCATGAACAAAAGACAATTATCATGAATATTGAAATATAATAATACTTTTATTATTGCCTCTAGGGCATATTTCCAACAGTCTCCCACTTGCACTAGAGTCACTAATCTAGTTACATTGTGATGAATCGAACACCCATAGAGTTACGGTGTTGATCATGTTTTGCACGCGAGAGAGTTTAGTCAGCGGATCTGCGACATTCAGATCCGTGTGCACTTTGCAAATCTCTATGTCTCCATCTTGAACATTTTCACGGATGGAGTTGAAGCGGCGCTTGATGTGCTGGTCTTCTTGTGAAACCCGGGCTCCTTGGCAAGGGCAATAGCTCGGTGTTGTCACGAAGAGTTTGATCGGCCCGACGCATTGGGTATGACTCCTAGGTCGGTGATGAACTCCTTCACCCAAATCGCTTCATCGCTGCCTCCGAGGCTGCCATGTACTCCGCTTCACACGAGATCCCGCCACGACGCTCGCTTGCTTGCAACCGCACCACCTCTTGCTCCACCATTCAACATATACACGTATCCGGTTTGTGACTTAGAGTCATCCAGATCTGAGTCGAAGCTAAGCGTCGACGTAACCCTTCTGACGAGCTCTTCGTCTCCTCCATAAACGAAACATGTCATTTGTCCTTTTCGGTGCTTCAGGATATTCTTGACCGTTGTCCGGTGTTCCTTGCGGGATTACTTTGGTATCTTGCAACCAAACTTACGGCAAGGTTTACATCGGTCCAGTACACAACATGGCATACATAATAGATCCTATGGCTGATGCATAGGGATGACACTCATCTCTTCTTTATCTTTTGCCGTGGTCGGTGGTCGAGCTGAGCTCAATCTCACACCTTGTAACATAGGCAAGAACCCTTTCTTGGACTGATCCATTTTGAACCTCTTCAAAATCTTATCAAGGTATGTGCTTTGTGAAAGACCTATGAGGCGTCTCGATCTATCCCTATAGATCTTGATGCCTAATATATAAGCAGCTTCTCCAAGGTCCTTCATTGAAAAACACTTGTTCAAGTAGGCCTTAATCTTTCAAGAAGTTTTGTATCATTTCCCATCAAGAGTATGTCATCTACATATAATAGGAGAAATGCTACAGAGCTCCCACTCACTTTCTTGTAAACGCAGGCTTCTCCATAAGTCTGCATAAACCCAAACGCTTTGATCATCTCATCAAAGCGAATGTTCCAACTCCGAGATGCTTGCACCAGTCCATAAATGGATCGCTGGAGCTTGCATACTTTGTTAGCGTTCTGAGGGTCGACAAAACCTTCCGGCTGCATCATATACAGCTCTTCCTTAAGATGTCCGTTAAGGAATGCCGTTTTGACGTCCATCTGCCATATCTCATAATCATAGTATGCGGCAATTGCTAACATGATTCGGACGGACTTAAGCTTCGCTACGGGAGAGAATGTCTCGTCGTAGTCAATTCCTTGAACTTGTCGATAACCCTTAGCGACAAGTCGAGCTTTATAGACGGTAACATTACCATCCGCGTCCGTCTTCTTCTTAAAAATCCATTTGTTTTCTATCGCTCGCCGATCATTGGGCAAGTCTGTCAAAGTCCATACTTTGTTTTCATACATGGATTCTATCTCGGATTTCATGGCTCCAAGCCATTTGTTGGAATCTGGGCCGCCATCGCTTCTTCATAGTTCGAAGGTTCATTGTTGTCTAACAACATGATTTCCATGACAGGTTGCCGTACCACTCAGTGCGGAACGTGTCCTCGTGGACCTTCGAGTTCATAGAGCAACTTGATCCAAGTACCTTGATCATCATCATTGTTTTCCTCTTGGTTGGTGTGGGCATCACAGAACGGTCTCTGCGCACCACCTTCCCGTTCGAGAGGTAGTACTTCATTGAGTTCTACTTTCCTCCCACTTACTTCTTTCGAGAGAAACTCTTTCTCCAGAAAGCATCCGTTCTTGGCAACAAAGACCTTGCCTTCAAATCTTAAGTAGAAGGTATACCCGACAGTTTCCTTACGGTATCCTATGAATACGCATTTTTCCGACTTGGGTTCGAGCTTTTCAGGTTGAAGTTTCTTGACATAAGCATCGCATCCCCAAACTTTTAGAAACGACAGCTTAGGTTTCTTCCCAAACCATAATTCATACGGTGTCGTCTCAATGGATTTAGACGGTGCCCTATTTAAAGTGAATGTAGCTGTCTCTAGAGCGTATCCCCAAAATGACAGCGGTAAATCGGTAAGAGACATCATAGACCGCACCATATCCAATAGAGTGCGATTACGACGTTCGGACACACCGTTTCGCTGAGGTGTTCCAGGCGGCGTGAGTTGTGAAACGATTCCACATGTCTTTAAGTGTGTGCCAAATTCGTGACGAAGTATTCTCCTCCACGATCAGATCGTAGGAACTTTATCTTTCGGTCACGTTGATTCTCCACCTCATTCTGAAATTCCTTGAACTTTTCAAAGGTCTTAGACTTGTGTTTCATTAAGTAGACATACCCATATCTACTCAAGTCATCAGTGAGAGTGAGAACATAACGATATCCTCCGCGAGCCTCAATGCTCATTGGACCGCACACATCGGTATGTATGATTTCCAACAAGTTCGTTGCTCGCTCCATTGTTCCGGAGAACGGAGTCTTGGTCATTTTGCCTAAGAGGCATGGTTCGCATGTGTCAAACGATTCATAATCAAGAGACTCTAAAAGTCCATCAGCATGGAGCTTCTTCATGCGCTTGACACCAATGTGACCAAGGCGGCGATGCCACAAGTATGTGGGACTATCGTTATCAACTTTACATCTTTTGGCATCCACACTATGAACATGTGTAATATTACGCCGAGATTCATTAAGAATAAACCATTGACCATCGGAGCATGACCATAAAACATATCTCTCATATAAATCGAACAACCATTATTCTCGGACTTAAATGAGTAGCCATCTCGTATCAAACGAGATCCGGATACAATGTTCATGCTCAAACTTGGCACTAAATAACAATTATTAAGGTTCAAAACTAATCCCGTAGGTAAATGTAGAGGCAGCGTGTCGACGGCGATCACATCGACTCGGAACCATTCCCGACGCCAAGATCGTCACCTCGTCCTTCGCCAGATCTCCGTTTATTCCGCAGCTCTGCTGTGAGTTACAAATATGAGCAACGGCACCGTATCAAATACCGGGAGTTACTACGATCTTGGTAAGGTACACATCAATTACATGTATATCAAATATACCTTTGGTGTTACCGGCCTTCTTATCCGCTAAGTATTTGGGGCAGTTCCGCTTCGGTGACCCTTCCCTTGCAATAAAAGCACTCGGTCTCGGGCTTGGGTCCATTCTTTGACTTCTTCCCAAGCAGCAAGCTTACGGGCGCGGCAACATCCTTGCCGTCCTTCTTGAAGTTCTTCTTCCCTTGCCCTTCTTGAACTTAGTGGTCTTATTGACCATCAACACTTGATGTTCTTTCTTGATTTCAGCCTCTGCGACTTGACGATTGAGTACACTTCAGAATGGTCTTCACCATCCCTTGCATGTTGTAGTTCATCACAAAGCTCTTGTAGCTTGGTGGAAGCGGCGGAGGATTCTGTCAATGACCGCCTCATCTGGGAGGTTAATGTTTAGTTGGGTCATACGGTTGTGCAACCTGGACATCTTCGAGGATGTGCTCACCGATGTAACTGTTTTCCTCCATCTTACAAGCTGTAGAACTTGTCGAGACATCATATCTCTCGACCGGGCATTAGCTTGGAAAACTAGTTTCAGCTCTTGAACATCTCATATGCTCCGTGATGCTCAAAACGCTTTTGGAGCCCGGTTCTAAGCTGTAGAGCATGCCGCATCGAACGAGGGAGTAATCATCGAGCGAGTCCGCCAGACGTTCAAATCGTCTTGCAAATCTTTGGGAGAACAGTGGGTCACCTAACGGTGCTTCTAGGACATCTTGTTTTTGGCAGCTATGAGGATGATCCTCGGGTTCCGACCCGATCCGTATAGTTGCTGCCATCATCTTTCAGCTTGGTTTTCTCTAGGAACGCGTTGAAGTTCATGTTGACATTAGCGTTGGCCATTGATCTACAAGACATGTTTGCAAAGGTTTTAGACTAAGTTCATGATAATAAAGTTCTAATCAAAATTATGAACTCCCACTTAGATTAGACATCCCTCTAGTCATCTAAGTGTTACACGATCCGAGTCGACTAGCCCATGTCCGATCATCACGTGAGACGGACTAGTCATCGTCGGTGAACATCTTCATGTTGATCGTATCTTCCATACGACTCGTGTTCGACCTTTCGGTCTCCGTGTTCGAGGCCATGTCCGCACATGCTAGGCTCGTCAAGTTAACCCTAAGTGTTTTCATTGTGTAAAACTGTCTTACACCCGTTGTATGTGAATGTAAGGATCCATCACACCCGATCATCACGTGGTGCTTAGAAACGACGAACTGTAGCAATGGTGCACGATTAGGGGGAACACTTCTTGAAATTTTGTAAGGATCATCTTATTTACTACCGTCGTCCTAAGTAAACAAGATGCATAAACATAATAAACATCACATGCAATTATATAGTTGTGACATGATATGGCCAATATCATCAAGCTCCATTGATCTCCATCTTCGGGCTCCATGATCATCTTGTCACCGGCTTGACACCATGATCTCCATCATCATGGTCTCCATCATCGTGTCTTCATGAAGTTGTCACGCCAACGACTACTACTTCTATGACTAACGCGTTTAGTAATGAAGTAAAGTAGTTTACATGGCGTTCTTCAATGACACGCAGGTCATACAAAAAATAAAGACAACTCCTATGGCTCCTGCCGTTGTCATACTCATCGACATGCAAGTCGTGAATCCTATTACAAGAACATGATCTCATACATCACAATTCATCATTCATCACAACTTCGGCCATATCACATCACATGATCAATCGCTGCAAAAACAAGTTAGGCGTCCTCTAATTGTTGTTGCATCTTTTACGTAGCTGCGATTGGGTTCTAGCAAAACGTTTTTCTTACCTCTGAATCACCACAACGTGATTTTGTCAACTTCTATTTACCCTTCATAAGGGCCTCGTTCATCGAATCCGCTCCAACTAAAGTGGGAGAGCAGACACCCGCCAGCCACCTTATGCAACTAGTGCATGTCGATCGGTGGAACCGGTCTCACGTAAGCGTGCGTGTAAGGTTGGTCCGGCCGCTTCATCCCACAATACCGTTGAGCAAGAAAAGACTAGTAGAGGCAAGTAAGATGACAAGATCAACGCCCACAACAAATTGTGTTCTACTCGTGCATTAGAGAACTACGCATAGACCTAGCTCATGATGCCCTTTGTTGGGGAACGTTGCGAAAAATTAAAAATTTTCCTACGGTTTCACCAAGATCCATCTATGAGTTCATCTAAGCAACGAGCAACGGAGAGAGTTTGCATCTACATACCACTTGTAGATCGCGTGCGAAGCTTGCAAGGTGATGATGGAGTCGTACTCGAGCGTGATTCAGATCACCGATGTCCAAGTCTTGAGCGGACAGCACCTCCGCGTTCAACACACGTGCGGACGAGCGGCGTCTCCTCCTTCTTGATCCAGCAAGGGGAAGGAGAGGTTGAGGAAGACAGCTCCACCGGCAAAGACGACGGCGTGGTGATGGTGGAGAAGCGATCTCGGCAGGGCTTCGCGAGCTCTTACGGAGGAGGAGAAGTGTTGGGGAGGAGGGCTGCGCCTTGGGAATTGGTACAGCAGCCCCTCCCTCCCCCTTTATATAGGCCCCACAGAAGTGGCGGCCCTGAGATCCAATCTCCGGGCGGCGGCCAAGGGGGTGGAGTGCCCCAAGCCGGTGGGCGCCCCACCCCTAGGGTTTCAACCCTAGGCGCAGGTGGGCCTAGGGGCGCACCAGCCCCTGTGGGCTGGTTCCTCCCCTTTGGCCCATGGGGCCCTCCGGATAGGTGGCCCCACCGGTGGACCCGGACCCCTCCGGTGGTCCGTGATTTTACCGGAGACCCCAAACTTTCCGATGGCGAAACACCACTTCCTATATATTATTCTTTACCTCCGGACCCTTCCGAACTCCTCGTGACGTCCGGGATCTCATCCGGACTCAACAACATTCGGTATTCACATACTAGTCTTCCTACTAACCCTAGCGTCCACCGAACCTTAAGTGTGTAGACCCTACGGGTTCGGGAGACACGAGACATGACCGAGACGACTCTCGGGCAATAACCAACAGCGGGTGCTGGATACCCATGTTGGCTCCCACATGCTCCTCGATGATTTCATCGGTTGAACCACGATGTCGAGATTCGATCAAACCTCATATGCAATTCCTTTGTCAATCGATGCGTTACTTGCGAGACTCGATCGTCGGTATCCCAATACCTTGTTCGGTCTCGTTACGGCAAGTCACTTTACTCGCATCTGTAATGCATGATCCGTGGCCAACACCTTGGTCACCTTTGAGCTCATTATGATGATGCATTACCGAGTGGGCCCAGAGATACCTCTCCGTCATACGGAGTGACAAATCCCAGTCTCGATCCATGTCAACCCAACAGATACTTTCGGAGATACCGTAATGCACCTTTATAGTCACCCGATTCGTTGTGACGTTTGATACACCAAAGGCACTCCTCGGTAACCGGAGTTACACGATCTCATGGTCGAAGGAAGAGATACTTGACATTGGCAAAGCTTCTAGCAAGCGAACTATACGATCTTTCATGCTATGCTTATGATTGGGTCTTGTCCATCACATCATTCTCCTAATGATGTGATCCCGTTATCAACGACATCCAATGTCCATAGTCGAAACCATGACTATCTATTGATCACAACGAGCTAGTCAACTAGAGGCTCACTAGGGACATATTGTGGTCTTTGTGCTCACACGTGTATTACGATTTCCGGATAATACAGTTATAGCATGAACAAAAGACAATTATCATGAATATTGAAATATAATAATACTTTTATTATTGCCTCTAGGGCATATTTCCAACACCTTCATGGGTGGAGCCCTCCATGGACTCGCGCAGCCGTTACCCTTCGTGGGTTGAAGTCTCCATCAATGTGGATGTACGATAGCACCACCTATCGGAACCACGCCAAAAATCTCCATGTCTCCAATTGCGTTTGCACACTCCAATCCCATCCCTTTACATCATTGCAATTTGCATGCTTTACTTTCTGCTGCTCATATACTCTTGTTATGCTTGCTTGATATGTATTGTGAATGTTTAACTTGTGCTTAAACTCCACGTCAACTTGAAAAACTTAAAAATTGCTACTCTTCTTGGTTGAGAGTCTATTCACCCCCCTCTCTAGATACCCCTTCTCGATCCTTTCAATTGGTATCAAAGCATTGGTCTCCATTGCTTTGGTTTAATCACCATTGAAGGAAGATGGATGAGTCTATGTTGGGGAGTCTTAGACATAGAGTGCCCATACTTGATGGAGAGTACTTTCATGAGTGGAAAATGAGATGCTTGAGATTTTCAATGAATATCATTTGAGCAAGTACATTACCAACCCTTGTACTCGCCTTGTTGATCCTTTGCATCCCACTCCCGATGAGGATCTTGACATGATTCGTAATCTTAGAACTATCAATCTTATCACTAGAGGATTACCTGGAAACTTGATTGCTAGCTTGCCTGCTCTTGATTGTGCCTACACCATTTGGAGATTTCTTGAGGAAAGATTTCCAAACTATTTCTTGCAAAATCTAGATGAGATTCTTCATAAGTCAATTGCCTTGAATAAAATGGGTACTAGTGTCCTAAGTTTGATGATTGTCTATTTAAGCTTCGTGACCTTATGCGTGCCAAAGGAGATGTTGGAATCATTAGCAATATTATCTCTGAAACCATTAGATTTCATAAAGATGATTATTGTCATGATCATTTATCTAATGAATCACTCTCTCTAGGAATTGATCCATCACATGACGATGTTGAACATGGATACTATGATGAGGATGATGATAGTGACTATGATCTTGATGATGCAATGAAACACTTTGGTCTTATGGCTAATATTCGCGGCTACATGGCAGAAGGAAAGGAATGGGTCCTTGATAGTGGATGTACTAATCATATGACCGGAGACAAGGATATGTTTCGTGAGCTTGCTGAAAACGACGGCCCTCAAAAGTACGTCACTTTTGGTGATAACTCAAAGGGTAAGGTGGTTGGCCTCGGTAAGGTGGCCATCTCACATGATAGCTCCATACAAAATGTCATGCTCGATGAATATCTTGGCTATAATTTACTTTCTGTATCTAGACTTGCTGATTTCGGTTTCAATGTCCTATGTTTCGGAGAGATAATCATAAAATGGTCTTTACCGGTATACATAGAGGTGATCTATACATTGTTGATTTCACTAAAAAGGCTCAACCTAGAACTTGCTTAATTGCTAAATCCTCTAAAGGCTGGTTGTGGCATAGAAGGTTAGGTCATGAGGACTTGCGAAATCTTGATAAGCTTATTAAAGGTGATCATATCCTTGGAATAAAAGATGTTATATTTGACAAGGATAGACTTTGTAGTGCTTGTCAAGCAGGAAAATAGGTTGGAGGAAGCCACCCCGTGAAGAATATCATGACCACGAGAAGACCGCTCGAGCTACTTCATATGGATCTCTTTGGTCCCAATGCCTACAAAAGTCTTGGTGGAAACTCATTTGGTCTAGTTATAGTCAATGATTTTTCAAGATTTACGTGGGTGTTCTTTCTTGATGATAAATCGCAGGTCCAAAAGATCTTCAAGAACTTCGCTAGGAAGGCCCAAAATCAATTTGAAGTGAAGATCAAGAAGGTTCGCAACGACAATGGAACGGAGTTCAAGAACGCAAATGTGGATTCCTTCCTTGACGAAGAAGGGATTTCACACGAGTTCTCGGCTACGTACACACCTCAACAAAATGGAGTTGTTGAGAGGAAGAACCGGACTCTTATTGAGATGGCAAGAATGATGCTTAATGAGTACAAGACACCAAAACACTTTTGGGCGGAAGCGGTTGAGACAGCTTGTCATGCAACATATCACTTGTACCTTCACAAGCTACTCCACAAGACGGCATACGAACTCTTCACCGGTAACAAACTCCAAGTTGGATACTTTCGAGTATTTGGCTCAAAGTGCTACATTCTTGATTAGCATCGTCGTTCTAAATTTGCTCCCAAATCTCATGAAGGTTTCCTACTTGGTTATAGCTCAAACTCTCACACTTACCGTGTCTACAACAATTTCACCCGAAAGGTTGAAGAGACGGTAGATGTGAAGTTTGATGAATCTAACGGCTCGCAAGTAGAGCAATTGCCAATTGATGTAGGAGACAAATACCCTTCGGAAGCAATCCAAGACTTGTCTATTGGCAAGATCTATCCAACGGAGGTGAAGGTGAGTACCTCGTCCGTCCAAGTGGAAGCTTCTACCTCACGACAAGGTGAACCAAGAGTTGATATGGAAGCATTCACAAGTGGGACACACCAAGATGAAGAAAATGAGGAAGTACACCAAGATGAACCTCATCAACCTCCTTCTCCACCACGACAAGAGAAGGACAACGTCAACAATGAAGAAGGCCAAGAAGAAGAACAAGATGATGATGAACATGTTCCACCCCGACCAAAACAAAAGCTCTCACGAGTTCGAGCAAGAGTCGCCAGAGACCATCCCATCGAGCAAATCTACAATGATATCCAAACCGGGAGAACTGCTCACTCTAAAACTCGTTTGGCTAATTTTTGTGAACATTATTCATTCATCTCTAGCATTGAACCCATGAAGGTTGAAGAAGCATTGGAAGATCCGAATTGGATAAATGTCATGCATGAAGAGCTACACAACTTTGAGAGAAACCAAGTGTGGACATTGGTCGAGAAGCCCGATAACAACCACAACATCATCAGTACCAAATGGGTGTTTCACAACAAGCAAGATGAAGATGGACAAGTAGATCGCAACAAAGCACGTCTCGTCGCCCAAGGCTACACTCAAGTCGAAGGTATGGACTATGGTGAGACATATGCCCCCGTTGCTAGACTTGTGTCCATTCGCATATTACTTGCCTATGCTAATAACCATGATATCTTAAAAGTGCTTTTCTAAATGGTGAAATTGAGGAGGAAGTTTATGTTAAACAACCTCCCAGCTTTATTAATCCTAATAAACCCGATCATGTGTACAAACTTCACAAAGCTCTTCATGGTCTCAAACAAGCTCCTAGAGCGTGGTATAAATGCTTGACCAAGTTCCTTATTGAAAAAGGCTTTGAGATCGGAAAATTGATTCTACTCTCTTCACAAAAAGGGTTAATGGAGAATTATTTGTGTGCCAAATTTATGTTGATGATATTATATTTGGTTCAACTAACCCTCATTTTAGTGAGAAGTTTGGAAAGCTAATGTCGAAGAAGTTTGAGATGTCCATGATGAGTGAACTCAAATTCTTTCTTGGTTTGCAAATCAAGCAAACTAAGGAAGGTACCTTTGTCTCTCAAACAAAGTACACCAAGGACTTATTCAAGAAGTTCAATATGCAAGAATTCAAAGGTATGAATACACCCATGCCTACTAGTGGACATCTTGACTTGACTAAAGATGGTGAACCCGTTGATCAAAAAGTTTACCGCTTATGATTGGTTCATTGTTATATCTATGTGCCTCCCGTCCCGATATTATGCTAAGTGTGTGCATGTGCGCACAATATCAAGCGACCCCTAAAGAATGTCATCTTAAGGTTGTGAAAAGGATAATGAGATACTTAATACATACACCAAATTTTGGCATTCGGTATCCAAAGAGGTCTTCTTTTTGGCTACTCCGATTCAGACTATGCCGGAGACAAGGTCAATAGAAAGTCCACTTCGGGTACTTGTCAATTTCTTGGCATATCTCTTGTATCTTGGTCCTCCAAGAAACAAAACTCGGTATCCTTATCCACCGCCGAAGCGGAATACATTGCCGCCGGTTCATGTTGTGCTCAATTACTTTGGATGAACCAAACTCTTAAAGATTATGGGATATATGCGAAACATGTTCCATTGATTTGTGACAATGAAAGTGCTATTAAGATTGCTCACAATCCCGTGAAACATTCTCGAACTAAGCATATTGAGGTTCGTCATCATTTCATTCGAGATCATGTTGCTAAAGGAGACATTGACCTTAAACATGTTCGTACCGATAAGCAATTAGCGGATATATTCACCAAACCGCTTGATGAGAAAGTATTTTGCCGGTTGAGAGGTGAACTGAACTTCATTGATGCTTCAAACTTGGAGTAGGAACTCCATTTGGATACATGCAAGGCATGAGACTTTGACTAATCCTTAATCTTTCTCTTATGATGATGATCATATGTCTTCGATATATTTGCACGCTTGCATGTTATCTAACCCTTGCAGGTACTTGGATGAATCTAAATCTATGAGATTGCAACTCACTCACATCTTGAGCAATCTCTACATCACCAAGTCTCTACAATACGGTGGTTGAAGACAAGGAAGCATGAAACCCTTCAAACATATCCTTTGACAATTTATATATATCAAATTTCTTTTGGTATCATATTTCATGATTGACACTTTGGATACACAAGTGCTCCTCCTTGCAAAACTAACTCATGTAGGTAGATGAACTCCAATTACAAGTGGTGCTCCCAATGAACTACGTCAACCTTGAGCATAACACACAAGTTCAACTACATGATCAAGATCAACACCACCACCCAAGGTATGTTATTCCATCTTAGAGAAGCTTTACCCCAAGTCATGGGTCAAAGCAGCTCAACAAGATGTGAATACATCAAGATGCTTAAACGAAAAATGGAAACCCCATTTTGAGCTTAAACGATGAGTATGACCTATGATCAAGTGTCTTCACTTGACCTCTAAGTCAATATACTCTAACATAGGTGACTTTGTCGCCGACCAATTCTAGATGAAGTTCTCTAGTGTTTCTCCCCGTTCTTGCATTTTGTCTCTTGCATATTTGTTTCCCTTCTTAATTCATCTAGATCTCCTTTCTTTTTAATTTTTTTCTGCATTCCCTTCATCCTATTCATTGCAAATCCTTTAGTTAATTCCCTGCAAATCCTTGTGAGATCTTATTTGCTTAGTGAGCTGAGGTGACAGGTGCTTTATCTCTGTAATGAACTCGGACACACCGGTTTGTCTCTTTCGGTCAAACCGAATCACCTCGGTGCCACCGAAGGCAACAACTCGGTGTTACCGATTTCAAATGCCGAGGAGACACTTTGTCATTTGCATCCTGCACATTTTGTTCCAGCTCCACTCGATGATTCTTATCCTCTACCAGCACCTTATTTTTCCCTGCTACTTTGCTATGTGACTCAAGGACAAAACCTATTTTGACTTCACTCCAGAAGACCCCTTCTTGGAAATTGATGTCAAAGGGGGAGAGAGAGCTCACATCAAAGCTTAATCATATCAAAAGGGGGAAAGAGAGATAAATAATCACATCAAAGAGAGACCCCAGATGCTTGGTATTCAAAGAGGAGAGAAGTCACGTGTCTTTAGAGTGGAAAGACATGTTCATGTTGTTTGTGTGTTTGCTTCGCTCTGATTTTCTACTCCTTATATTCTCCCACTATCCCATATAAGATTCAGGGGGAGCAAGACATCTAAAGGAAGTAAATCTTCGAATTCATTGCATATATTTACCTTTGTGGACATGTCTACACTCAAATAGAGTACCTAGTACTCACTCTCTACATGTCATCCCAATCTTGGTACTCTTGTGGTTTGCTGCTCTTGCTTTGTTTAGTAGATGTTTCTGTGTTGTCTAACCTTGTTTATTCAGGTTCATCTCTTCCAAAGCTAGCCCAAGACCACAAGGTAAGTATATGCATCACACTCATGTGCATGAGGATCTCTTGCTGATGTACATATTGTTTGCAAGAAGGACTCATGAGCATGAAGGTACATCACACCATTTGCTCTGATGCATATAGCCAAGATACATGTAACTTATTGCTTGCTCCGTCATGATTATGCACTCACATGCTCTTATGTTCCATATTTACATGATTGCATACATGTAGGGGGAGCCTATGCATATTACATGTCCTTCCAAAGCTTTACCTGTCTTTCTCTATATCTTTATCTAAAGCTTTGATGTATGTTGTCATCAATTACCAAAAAGGGGGAGATTGAAAGCAGAAGTGCTCCCTGGGTGATTTTGGTAATTAATGTCAACATATCTCTTGTTGGACTAATACTTTTATCTAGTATATTTCAGATAAGTCCAACAGTGGAGTGGCATGGACAAGAGGATGTGGAACCCTTCAAGGTGTTAAGGACAAAGGATTGGCTCAAGCTCAAAGCTCAGGACTCTACATTTTCTATTTCAGGGATCCAAGATCACATTGAGTCCATAGGAAAGCCAATACTATTAAAAGGGGATGAGGTGTTGCTTAATGGCTTGCTTGCTCAAAGTGCTTAGTGATATGCTCCAAAGCCCTCAACCACTTTCTCATATCCACATATGTCCCATACCAAAAGTCAAACTCAGCCCCACCGATTTGACCTATCCGGCGCCACCGAGTTCACTCGACATAGCCACTGCCAGAAACCCTAATCAATTCGGTCTCACCAATGGGAACTCGGTCTCACCGAGATGGGCTTGCAAACTCTCTATTGCCTATTGCAATAATTTTGGTCTCACCGAGACGAGCGAATCGGTCCCACTGAGTTTGCCTGACCAACTCTCTGTTTCGCTTATTACCAATCAGTCCCATCGAATTTGTGTAATCGGTCAAACCGAGATGAGGTTTTACCCTAACCCTAGCACATCGGTCCTACCAAGTTGATCATAATGGTCCCACCAAAATGCCTAACGGTCACATTATGAACTAAATTGGTCTGACTGAGTTTTCTGATTCGGTCTCAGAGTTTGGTAAATTGTGTGTAACGGTTAGATTTTGTGTGGAGGCTATATATGAAGGAAATATGCCCTAGAGGCAATAATAAAGTTATTATTTATTTCCTCATATCATGATAAATGTTTATTATTCATGCTAGAATTGTATTAACCGGAAACATGATACATGTGTGAATACATAGACAAACCTATAGTCACTAGTATGCCTCTACTTGACTAGCTCATTAATCAAAGATGGTTATGTTTCCTAACCATAGACATTTGTTGTCATTTGATTAGTGGGATCACATCATTAGAAGAATGATGTGATTGACATGACCCATTCCGTTAGCCTAGCACTTGATCGTTTAGTATACTGCTATTGCTTTCTTCATGACTTATACATGTTCTTGCAACTATGAGATTTATGCAACTCCCGTTTACCGGAGGAACACTTTGGGTACTACCAAACGTCACAACATAACTGGGTGATTATAAAGGAGTACTACAGGTGTCTCCGAAGGTACATGTTGAGTTGACGTATTTCGAGATTAGGTTTTGTCACTTCGATCGTCGGAGAGGTATCTCTAGGCCCTCTCGGTAATGCACATCATTATAAGCCTTGCAAGCAATGTGACCAATGAGTTGGTTACGGGATGATGCATTACAGAACGAGTAAAGAGACTTGCCGGTAACGAGATTGAACTAGGTATTGGATACCGACGATCAAATCTCGGGCAAGTAACATACCGATGACAAAGGGAACAACGTATGTTGTCATGCGGTTTGACCGATAAAGATCTTCATAGAATATGTAGGAACCAATACGGGCATCCAGGTCCCGCTATTGGTTATTGACCGAGAATAGTTCTAGGTCATGTCTACATAGTTCTCGAACCCGTAGGGTCCGCACGCTTAACGTTACGACGACAGTTTTATTATGAGTTTATAAGTTTTGATGTACCGAAGCTTGTTCGGAGTCCCGGATGTGATCACGGACATGATGAGGAGTCTTGAAATGGTCGAGACATAAAGATCGATATATTGGACGACTATATTTAGACACCGGAATTGTTCCGGGTGATTTCGGAGAAAACCGGAGTGCCAGGGGGGTTACCGGAACCCCCCGGGAGAGTAGTGGGCCTTATGGGCCTTAGGGGAAAGGAGAGAGGGGCGGCCAGCATGGGCCGCGCGCCCCCTCCCCCCTCTGGTCCTAATTGGACTAGGAGGGGGGCTGCGCCCCCCCTTTCCTTCGCCCTCTCCCCCTTCCTTCCCCCTCCTAGTAGGAGTAGGAAAGGAGGAGTCCTACTCCTACTAGGAGGAGGATTCCTCCTCCTTGGCGCGCCCCAAGGGGCCGGCCGGCCTCCCCCTTGCTCCTTTATATACGGGGGCAGGGGGCACCCCATAGACACACAAGTTGATCTACGGATCGTTCCTTAGCCGTGTGCGGTGCCCCCCTCCACCATATTCCACCTCGGTCATATCGTCGCGGAGTTTAGGCGAAGCCCTGCGCCGGTAGAGCATCATCATCGTCACCACGCCGTCGTGCTGACGGAACTCATCTCCGGAGCTTTGCTGAATCGGAGCACGGAGATCGTCATCGAGCTGAACGTGTGCTAAACTCGGAGGCCCCGTACGTTCGGTGCTTGGATCGGTCGGATCGTGAAAACATACGACTACATCAACCGCATTGTGCTAACGCTTCCGCTTACGGTCTACGAGGGTACGTGGACGAACACTCTCCCCTCTCGTTGCTATGCCATCACCACGATCTTGCGTGTGCGTAGGAAATTTTTTGAAATTACTACGTTCCCCAACAGTGTTATCCGAGCCAGGTTTTATGCGTTGACGTTATATGCACGAGTAGAACACAAGTGAGTTGTGGGCGATACAAGTCATACTGCTTACCAGCATGTCATACTTTGGTTCGGCTGTATTGTGAGATGAAGCGGCCCGGACCGACATTACGCGTACGCTTACGCGAGACTGGTTTCACCGTTACGAGCACCCATGCTTAAAGGTGGCTGGCGGGTGTCTGTCTCTCTCACTTTTGCTGAATCGAGTGTGGTTACACCCGGTCCTTGCGAAGGTTAAAACAGCACCAACTTGACGAACTATCGTTGTGGTTTTGATGCGTAGGTAAGAACGGTTCTTGCTAAAGCCCGTAGCAGCCACGTAAAATTTGCAACAACAAAGTAGAGGACGTTTAACTTGTTTTTGCAGGGCATGTTGTGATGTGATATGGTCAAGACGTGATGCTATATTTTATTGTATGAGATGATCATGTTTTGTAACCGAAGTTATCGGCAATGGCGAGAGCCATATGGTTGTCGCTTTATTGTATGAAATGCAACGCATACAGTAATTGCTTTACTTTATCACTAAGCGGTAGCGATAGTCGTAGAAGCAATAGATGGCGTAACGACAACGATGCTACGATGGAGATCAAGGTGTCGCGCGGTGGCGATGGTGATCACGACGGTGCTTGAAGATGGAGATCACAAGCACAAGATGATGATGGCCATATCATATCACTTATATTGATTGCATGTGATGTTTATCCTTTATGCATCTTATCTTGCTTTGATTGACGGTAGCATTTTAAGATGATCTCTCACTAAATAATCAAGAAGTGTTCTCCCGAGTATGCACCGTTATGAAAGTTCTTCGTCTTTGAGACACCACGTGATGATCGGGTGTGATAGGCTCTACGTTCAAATACATCGGTGCAAAACAGTTGCACACGCGAATACTCGAGTCATACTTGACGAGCCTAGCATATCAGATATGGCCTCGGAACACGGAGACCGAAAGGTCGGCGTGAATCATATAGTAGATATGATCAACATAGTGATGTTCACCATTGAAACTACTCCATCTCACGTGATGATCGGACATGGTTTAGTTGATTTGGATCACGTGATCACTTAGATGACTAGAGAGATGTCTGTCTAAGTGGGAGTTCTTAAGTAATATGATTAATTGAACTTAAATTTATCATGAACTTAGTACCTGATAGTATTTTGCTTGTCTATGTTTGTTTGTAGATAGATGGCTCTTGCTGTTGTTCCGTTGAATTTTAATGCGTTCCTTGAGAAAGCAAAGTTGAAAGATGATGGTAGCAATTACACGGAGGATTATCCTCATTGCTGCACAGAAAAGTTACGTCCTGGAAGCACCGCTGGGTGCCAACTCTCTTCTTTGATGTGGCCGACGGCGTTAAGAACGTCTGGCGAGCAAAGTCGATGACTACTCGATAGTTCAAGATGCCATGCTTTACGGCTTAGAACCGGTCTTCAACGACATTTTGAGCGTCATGGAGCATATGAGATGTTCCAGAGTTGAAGTTAATATTTCAAGCAAATGCCCGGATTGAGAGATATGAAGTCTCCAATAAGTTCTATAGCTGCAAGATGGAGGAGAACAGTTCACGGTGAACACATACTCAAAATGTCGGGTATAATAATCACTTGATTCAACTGGGAGTTAATCTTCCGATGATAGTGTCATTGATGAATTCTCCAATCACGCCACCAAGCTACAAGAGCTTCGTGATGAACTATAATATGCAAGGGATGAACAAGACTATTCCCGAGCTCTTCGCAATGCTAAAAGCTACGAGGTAGAAATCAAAAAGGAGCATCAAGTGTTGATGGTTAACAAGACCACCAGTTTCAAGAAAAGGGCAAAGGGAAGAAGAAGGAACTTCAAAAGAACGGCAAGCAAGTTGCTGCTCAAGAGAAGAAACCCAAGTCTGGACCTAAGCACGAAACCAAGTGCTTCTCCGCAAGCGATCGACATTTGAAGCGGAACTGCCCCAAGTATTTGGCGGATAAGAAGGATGGCAAAGTGAACAAAGGTATATGTGATATACATGTTATTGATGTGTACCTTACTAATGCTCGCAGAGCACCGAGTATTTGATCTTGGTTCTGTTGCTAATATTTGCAACTCAAAACAGGGACTACGGATTAAGCGAAGATTGGCTAAGGACGAGGTGACGATGCGCGTGGGAAATGGTTCCAAAGTCGATGTGATCGCGGTCGGCACGCTACCTCTACATCTACCATCGGGATTAGTTTTAGACCTAAATAATTGTTATTTGGTGCCAGCGTTGAGCATGAACATTATATCTGGATCTTGTTTGATGCGAGACGGTTATTCATGAGAATAATGGTTGTTCTATTTATATGAGTAATATCTTTTATGGTCATGCACCCTTGAAGAGTGGTCTATTCTTATTGAATCTCGATAGTAGTGATACACATGTTCATAGTGTTGAAACCAAAAGATGCAGAGTTGATAACGATAGTGCAACTTATTTGTGGCACCGCCGTTTAGGTCATATCGGTGTAAAGCGCATGAAGAAACTCCATACTGATGGGCTTTTGGAATCATTTGATTATGAATCACTTGGTACTTGCGAACCGTGCCTCATGGGCAAGATGACTAAAACGCCGTTCTCCGGAACTATGGAGCGAGCAACTAATTTGTTGGAAATCATACATACTGATGTTTGTGGTCCATTGAATGTTGAGGCTCGCGGTGGGTATCGTTATTTTCTCACCTTCACAGATGATTTGAGCAGATATGGGTATATCTACTTAATGAAACACAAGTCTGAAATATTTGAAAAGTTCAAAGAATTTCAGAGTGAAGTGGAAAATCATCGTAACAAGAAAATAAAGTTTCTACGATCTGATCATGGAGGAGAATATTTGAGTTACGAGTTTGGTCTGCACTTGAAACAATGCGGAATAGTTTCGCAACTCACGCCACCAAGAACACCACAACGAAATGGTGTGTCCGAACGTCGTAATCGTACTTTACTAGATATGGTGCGATCTATGATGTCTCTTACTGATTTACCGCTATCGTTTTGGGGTTATGCTTTAGAGACGGCCGCATTCACGTTAAATAGGGCACCATCAAAATCCGTTAAGACAACGCCTTATGAACTGTGGTTTGGCAAGAAACCAAAGTTGTCGTTTCTTAAAGTTTGGGGCTGCGATGCTTATGTGAAGAAACTTCAACCAGATAAGCTCAAACCCAAATCGGAGAAATGTGTCTTCATAGGATACCCAAAAGAGACTATTGGGTACACCTTCTATCACAGATCTGAGGGCAAGATTTTCGTTGCTAAAATCGGATCCTTTCTAGAGGAGTTTCTCTCGAAAGAAGTGAGTGGGAGGAAAGTAGAACTTGATGATATAACTGTATCTACTCCCTTATTGGAAAGTAGTTCATCACAAGAACCGGTTCCTGTGACAACTACACCAATCAGTGAGGAAGCTAATGATATTGATCATGAAACTTCAGATCAAGTTTCTCTTGAACCTCGTAGGTCTACGAGTAAGATCCGCACTGAGTGGTACGGTAATCCAATTCGGAAGTCATGTTACTTGACCATGATGAACCTACGAACTACGAGGAAGCGATGGTGAGCCCAGATTCCGCAAAATGGCTAGAGGCCATGAAATCTGAGATGGGATCCATGTATGAAAACAAAGTATGGACTTTGGTTGACTTTCCCGACGATCGGCAAGCCATTGAGAGTAAATGGATCTTAAGAAGAAGACTGACGCTGATGGTAATATAACTGTCTATAAAGCTCGACTTGTTGCGAAAGGTTTTCGACAAGTTCAAGGAGTTGACTACGATGAGACTTTCTCACCCGTAGCGATGCTTAAGTCTGTCCGAATCATGTTAGCTATTGCTGCATTTCATGATTATGAAATTTGGCAAATGGATGTCAAAACTGCATTCTTGAATGGATTTCTGGAAGAAGAGTTGTATATGATGCAGCCAGAGGGTTTTGTTGATCCAAAAGGTGCTAACAAAGTGTGCAAGCTCCAGCGTTCCATTTATGGACTGGTGCAAGCATCTCGGAGTTGGAATAAACGCTTTGATAGTGTGATCAAAGCATATGGTTTTATCTGACTTTTGGAGAAGCTCAGATTTACAAGAAAGTGAGTGAGAGCTCAGAGCATTTCGATATTATATGTAGATGACATATTATTAATTGGAAATGATATAGAATTTCTGGATAGCATAAAGGATACTTGAATAAAAGTTTTTCAATGAAAGACCTCGGTGAAGCTGCTTACATATTATGCATCAAGATCTATAGAGATAGATCAAGACGCTTAATAGGACTTTCACAAAGCACATACCTTGACAAAATTTTGAAAAAGTTCAAAATGGATCGAGCAAAGAAAGGATTCTTGCCTGTGCTACAAGGTGTGAAGTTGAGTCAAACTCAATGCCCGACCACAGCAGAAGATAGAGAGAAAATGAAAGATGTTCCCTATGCTTCAGCCATAGGCTCTATCATGTATGCAATGTTGTGTACCAGACCGACGTATGCTTAGCAATAAGCTTGGCAGAAGGTACCAAAGTAATCCAGAGTGGATCATCGGACAGCGGTCAAGAACATCTGAAATACCTAAAAGGACTAAGGATATGTTTCTCGATATGGAGGTGACAAAGAGCTAGTCGTAAATGGTTACGTCGATGCAAGCTTTGACACCGATCCGACGATTCTAAATCGCAAACCGGATATGTGTTTTATTAAACGGTGGAGCTGTAAGTTGGTGCAGTTCTAAACAAAGCGTCGTGGCGGGATCTACATGTGAAGCGGAGTACATAGCTGCTTCTGAAGCAGCAAATGAAGGAGTCTGGATGAAGGAGTTCATTTCCGATCTAGGTGTCATACCTAGTGCATCGGGACCAATGAAGATCTTCTGTGACAATCTTGGTGCAATTGCCTTGGCAAAGGAATCCAGATTTCACAAGAGGACCAAGCACATCAAGAGACGCTTCAATTCCATTTGGGACCAAGTCCAAGTGGGAGACATAGAGATTCGCAAGATACATACGGATCTGAATGTTGCGCACCGTTGACTAAGCCTCTCTCACGAGCAAAACATGATCAGCACCAAGACTCCATGGGTGTTAGAATCATTACTATGTAATCTAGATTATTGACTCTAGTGCAAGTGGGAGATCAAGAAATATGCCCTAGAGGCAATAATAAAGTTATTATTTATTTCCTCATATCATGATAAATGTTTATTATTCATGCTAGAATTGTATTAACCTAAACATGATACATGTGTGAATACATAGACAAACCTATAGTCACTAGTATGCCTCTACTTGACTAGCTCATTAATCAAAGATGGTTATGTTTCCTAACCATAGACATGTGTTGTCATTTGATTAGTGGGATCACATCATTAGAAGAATGATGTGATTGACATGACCCAATCCGTTAGCCTAGCACTTGATCGTTTAGTATACTGCTATTGCTTTCTTCATGACTTATACATGTTCCTGTAACTATGAGATTTATGCAACTCCCGTTTATCGGAGGAACACTTTGGGTACTACCAAACGTCACAACGTAACTGGGTGATTATAAAGGAGTACTACAGGTGTCTCCGAAGGTACATGTTGAGTTGACGTATTTCGAGATTAGGTTTTGTCACTCCGATCGTCGGAGAGGTATCTCTGGGCCCTCTCGGTAATGCACATCATTATAAGCCTTGCAAGCAATGTGACCAATGAGTTGGTTACGGGATGATGCATTACAGAACGAGTAAAGAGACTTGCCGGTAACGAGATTGAACTAGGTATTGGATACCGACGATCAAATCTCGGGCAAGTAACATACCGATGACAAAGGGAACAACGTATGTTGTCATGCGGTTTGACCGATAAAGATCTTCGTAGAATATGTAGGAACCAATATGGACATCTAGGTCCCGCTATTGGTTATTGACTGAGAATAGTTCTAGGTCATGTCTACATAGTTCTCGAACCCGTAGGGTCCGCACGCTTAACGTTACGATGATAGTTTTATTATGAGTTTATAAGTTTTGATGTACCGAAGCTTGTTCCGAGTCCCGGATGTGATCACGGACATGACGAGGAGTCTCGAAATGGTCGAGACATAAAGATCGATATATTGGACGACTATATTCGGACACCGGAATTGTTCCGGTGATTTGGAGAAAATCGAGTGCCGGGGTTACTGAACCCCCGGAGAGTATTGGGCCTTATGGGCCTTAGGGGAAAGGAGAGAGGGCGGCCAGCATGGGCCGCCCCCCCCTCCGGTCCTAATTGGACTAGGAGGGGGCGCCCCTTTCCTTCCCCTCCCCTTCCTTCCCTCCTAGTAGGAGTAGGAAAGGAGGAGTCCTACTCCTACTAGGAGGAGGATTCCTCCTCCTTGGCGCGCCCCAAGGGGCCGGCCGGCCTCCCCCCTTGCTCCTTCATATACGGGGGCAGGGGGGCACCCCATAGACACACAAGTTGATCTACGGATCATTCCTTAGTCGTGTGTGGTGCCCCTCCACCATATTCCACCTCGGTCATATCGTCATGAGTTTAGGCGAAGCCTGCGCCGTAGAGCATCATCATCGTCACCACGCCGTCGTGCTGACGGAACTCATCTCCGGAGCTTTGCTGGATCGGAGCACGGAGATCGTCATCGAGCTGAACGTGTGCTGAACTCGGAGGCCCCGTACGTTCGGTGCTTGGATCGGTCGGATCGTGAAGACGTACGACTACATCAACCGCGTTGTGCTAACGCTTCGCTTCACATCTCACGAGGGCGTGGACGAACACTCTCCCCTCTCGTTGCTATGCCATCACCATGATCTTGCATGTGCGTAGGAAATTTTTTGAAATTACTACGTTCCCCAACAATATATACCCCTCCACCCTCTCTCCATTCATGGAGAAAGCCATCAGAACATGCCTACACTTCCAGCATTCATTTTCTGAGAGAGAACCACCTACTCATGTGTTGAGGTCAAGATATTCCATTCCAACCACATAAATCTTGATCTCTAGTCTTCCCAAGTTGCTTTCCACTCAAATCATCTTTCCACCAAATCCAATCCTATGAGAGAGAGTTGACTGTTGGGGAGACTATCATTTTAAGCACAAGAGCAAGGAGTTCATCATCAACACACCATCTATTACCTTTTGGAGAGTGGTGTCTCCTAGATTGGTTAGGTGTCACTTGGGAGCCTCCGTCAAGATTGTGGAGTTGAACCAAGGAGTTTGTACGGGCAAGGAGATCGCCTACTTCGTGAAGATCTACCCTAGTGAGGCAAGTCCTTTGTGGGCAATGGCCATGGTGGAATAGACAAGGTTGCTTCTTCGTGGACCCTTCGTGGGTGGAGCCCTCCGTGGACTTGCGCAGCCGTTACCCTTCGTGGGTTGAAGTCTCCATCAATGTGGATGTATGATAGCACCACCTATCGGAACCACGCCAAAAATCTCCGTGTCTCCAATTATGTTTGCACACTCCAATCCCATCCCTTTACATTCTTGCAATTTGCATGCTTTACTTTCCGCTGCTCATATACTCCTATCATGCTTGCTTGATATGTATTGTGAATGTTTAAACTTGTACTTAAACTCCACCTCAACTTGAAGAACTTAAAAATTGCTACTTTTCTTGGTTGAGAGTCTATTCACCCCCCTCTAGACACCTCTTCTCGATCCTTTCATGAACATTATCCATGACGGAGGCAGCTACGAATATGGACAACTGGATGACTCCCAGCCAGAGGAACAACCGCGGTCGGACACCTTGCAACTGAACATGGATCTGGAGGAGCACTGGCCACCTGGTGCCGACCCAAAGAAGAAGCGGAGGGGACTTAATTTCTTCCCAGAGGAGAATGAATTGGTGTGTGAGGCATGGTTCGCCAGTAGTATCAATCTGTTTCAGGGTACGGAGCAAAGGGCCGTGACGTTTTGTCAAAGCTTGCACACTTGGTTTCACAAGCAAAAGCACTACGATCCCAACCGCACAACAGTGATCCATCAACGCAATTCGAAGTTGCTCACCCATCGATGGTACAACATTCAAAAGGTCGTCAACAAGTTTTGCAATTGTTATAAACAAGTGAAAACCGGGTGGCCAAGTGGGGTCGGAATCCAAGATCTCGTAAGTTTTGTTATTTGTT
Organism: Aegilops speltoides; assembly: GCA_021437245.1. Taxonomy (NCBI): domain Eukaryota; kingdom Viridiplantae; phylum Streptophyta; class Magnoliopsida; order Poales; family Poaceae; genus Aegilops; species Aegilops speltoides. The sequence goes on from CM038144.1 coordinate 331,428,726, forward strand.
GCTCTATGCATCGATCGTTTTATTGATTTTATAAATGTTGCACCTTGTTGACCATCCATTGTGTTTCTTTGCCAGCTCGTACCTGCGTTTGTTATACCACAAGATGGAGAAGAATCACTTCGTGTATATGCATTGTTGGTTGAAGTTGAATGTGCATAGCAAGTGGATCGACATGATTGTATATTCCGTCAAGATCTCCATGGTCACTGAAGATGAAGGTGGTGATCCAACCATTCAACACAAGAAGGGCTTTGCTCCAACCAATAAGGTGATTAGAGACCTGGGGAGGAAGTGGGAGGAGGAGAAGGAGAAACGAGAAGGGGCGGCGGCCTGATGGAGGAGTTTGATGACATCATGGCTAAGAAGGAAGAGGCAAAGAGGTTTTGCATCTTCATAGAGATGCAAGACAAGAATCTCAACCTCCAAGAGATGAAGTTTGAGATCAAGGCCGCTTCAGAGGACTTTAAAGTGCTTCGCGAAGACGTCAGACTTGGCCTCGATGCAGGAAAGATCGTCCAAGCCTATCTTGCGCACATATTGAAGCACTTCACAGAAAGGGAGGAGGTTGGACTAGGCGAAGAGTGGGGGTATTTGCCATGGACAACCGGGCTAGGACCCGCAGAAGGAGCTCTTTGGCACAGACAGCCGAACTAGCAACTTTGGGTTCGATTGGATGTAAAAATTATTAAACATCCGATGTCTTTTTGTTGTGATTGCATGTGTTTACAATCTATATGCTTGTCAAATAGAGAAGGTCGGATCAGAGATGGACATTTGATGACTTTGGCCAGATGCCCAGATGGCCTCTGCCCCTATTCCTATCCGTAAACATTTTTTTTGCATGGTAATACGTGTCTCATTCATATCATAAAGATTAAAGTACAAGTCACGTAAGGACCGACATGACAAAACTGAAAAGATAGCAGAACATCTCTGAGCCTGACACCAACGCCCATCACCTGCCTCCGGCACCATGACAGTAGCCACCGAAGAAAAGAATGATGGATCACCTCCTCACCTGAGCTCGACGCGGCTCCATCGCTGATATGCGACTTTATGGACCTCCAAGGTGGCTCACCAAAAGTGAAGCCCTTACCGTTGAACGAATCGGACGGGCAACACCGGACACGCCATCGAACTCGGATCGGCACCCCACCGCGACTAAGACGTCGCGAAGGAAACCATACCGCCATCCACAAACCACGAACCCAAAGACATGTTCCGCCTTCCAGATATCGCCGATCAGCACCACAATCTGCATCCGCCTCGACTACCTCCCAAGCTCCGCGCCGATCTTTGGAGCAAACGCCGCGAACGACGGAGCCCGAGGACATAGGTCCACCACGAGGATGCCGCCGCCACGCCATCCTTGTTTGAACAGACCGTTTCCAAATCCATCCCCAACCATAGGACCAATGACCTTGTAAAGGAAGGATCCGAAGAATCTTTATTCAATACCGTCATCGCCGCCACCAAACAAAGACGATGAACAGCCTAAAATCTAAACTACGAGGGAGTAAAACGATCCATCGCGTGGATCCGTGCGACCTCACCACCGACGACCGAGGTCGCCGACGGAGGGGAGCCGCCGGAGGACGGCGCTGAAAGATTGGGTCTCCTGGCGGCGGCTAGGGTTCCAGCCGCCAGGGACAGACGCATCCGTTTGTAGCCTAAAAAAGATCGGATGCGTTCCTTCTACAATCCGCAAACATTTGAGGATGTCCATTTGGTGAACCGCGTTGTATTGCCCTAACCCCACAAGCAGCGACAGGGCCAAACAGCTCCCACATAGAGGCTGCCAAAATCATCAGCCCAGTCACTGGCGTGATAGTGCCCAGCAGTTGAGCACTCGGCTGTCAACTACTCATGGTCGCAATCAGAAATGCTGTAGCATTGGTTCACGGCCGGAGCGGTCCCTGTATCAGCGTGTCACTGTAGGTGTCGTCTCAGCAGTAGCTAGATGGAGACACGGACGATCTTCCTTCTCACGTGTCGGCTGGAACCAGAGCGACCGATTCTCGTTTTCCGATTTTCCTCGCTGAGAGCCGAGAAGAATGTTGCCGGTAAGTAAAATGTTACCCAACGAATCGACCTTCGCGTCGCCAAGGTCTCCTCACGCCGCCGGATAAGGATGAACTTGGTTTTTCCTTTCTCTAATCGTGGTTTTTTCTTTCTTAACGATTAGAGATTCTTCTATGTCGCTGTCACGTCTTGCAAACGAATCCCATTACGGCGTAGCATCGGAGACGCAATATCAAAAAGCACCATATGAGGGCGAACAAAAGCGCACTGGCAAGAGCAAATGCAAAGGGTGCGACTCCCGGAGACTTCTCGACCGATCCCAAAAGGTTTCTTTCCTTTTTACTGTGGGGCGCTTGTGGGATGAAACAATTTGGTCATGTGCGGCTATCAATCCACCAAGCAGCCCTGGAAGTGTTAGTCCACACGGCAGAGCGAATAGTGATGGTACATATTCCGTGGGGGGCGCATGCCACACGCACCACAAGCTTTTCCAATGAGAACCATAAATTAGCGTGACAAACAATCTTTGAACGCTAAGCTACGATGTGATGTTCCCCTTGAAGCTTTCCATGTTATTGTCGCTGTCATCGTCAAAAAAGTGGGCAGATTACCCAGGGCCAGTGTATAAGCTCACTTGATCTTAAATCCAGATTTCAGGGCAACCACATTCCAAATATTTGCAGCCAGATTCTCCGCCTCTCCAGTGTAAGAGTGTGGTGTTAACTTCAAAAGACTTGACCTCGCATCCTCCGGCAGGTCAAGACCTTCAATGAATTGGCGTATGCTGTCTTTGGTCACAGCCTGGCCTCTGGTCATTTCCTTCAGTTTCTCATAGGGTTCGGGGATCCCATACCTTCGCATCACCTACAGAGGTCAACGGTAAAATTATGATTTGCCTCGATTGAGAATAGTAATTGTTTTGGCTTTGACCACTTGAGAATACCACTGCAGGCTTAAACAATAAAGATAATGGTGTATTTGCCTAAATGCCATACTGGGGCATGATCACACAATAAGCACCTAATCTAGTTACATTTTTGACAAAGTAAAGTATCTCAAGATCCATACAAACTTCATAAATATACTAGCCTAACAAACTCCATGCAAGCATAGCACTGTGACAGCAATCACAAATCAAACTGAAGGGAGGATGAACAGAACAAAGCAATTCTTACTGTCTGTATTGGCTCTGCAAGGACTTCCCATGTTTGCTCCAAGTCTTCATCCAAACGGACTTGGTTCACCTGTGCCAAAACAATAAATGATCAATCTTTAATTAACCTCCCAAAGAGCCAGCAGATATAACCTAGTCATCTGAGGTTACTGATAATTGTACATGTTAAATGTAACAAAAGTATTATATGTTGGGCTCCATTTTCGGTGTAACAGTTAGGTAATCACCGACAACCTCCATCAATGTTAATACTTTAACACTTGATTGGACAAGGTTTTAGATGCAGAAAGATTCCAAATATCAACACAAGGTCTGTTATCATGTATGCATCTATGTTTGGAGGATATTTCAAAAAATTATATTGACTGATACATGTTGATGTCCTGTTAGAATAAACATTATTCAATTACTCCCTCTGTAACTTTTTATAAGACGTTTTTAGAGTCCATGACAGTGTCAAAATGTCTTATTATTGAGTTAAGGGAGTACCTCACAAATTGCAGTTTCGTGCTTACACAGATGGGTTATATAGGGAGCAATCGTTCAGAGGAAAGCCTGAACAGTTTTGCAATATCTCAGTCGACTGAGACTTGGTTAAGTCTCAGTCGATACTATATTCATGAGATCTTACATCAAGATCCATGCATTTTTTCCTTTTTAGTTTCTTACATGTTATGCCACTTGACTGAGACTTGTTAAGTCTCAGTCGATTGAGACCTAGCCGCACCCCAAAATTAAATACGAGGAGCTAGAAGGAGCAAGTCTTATGCCACCAACCTGTAGCTTCTTGATTCCCTGCATTGTTGCTTTGTAAGCCAAGAGTGAATGTCCTAATCCAACACCCAAGTTTCTCAAAACAGTTGAATCTGTGAGATCACGCTGTCATTGGTGTAGCATGGCACTTCATTAGTTCAAGATACCAATACTTCAATAGAATCTAAACATAATGATTAAGTTGTTGTCTGGCATGGGTATTCAGCATCCAAGTAACACAATCTAATTCAGTTGCTTAAGATTCAAGAAGTGGAAATTCAAGTGTAGAAGTGATAACATTACCTGCAACCTTGATATTGGTAGCTTCATACTTAAAGTACATAAAAGACCATTCGACACACTAAAATTGCCTTCACTATTTTCAAAGTTAATGGGATTGATCTTGTGAGGCATGGTGGAGGATCCAACTTCACCAGCCTTTGGTATCTGAAACAATACGAGGGAATGCAGAGTAAGTTGAAATGGAGACAATAAGTCAATATGAGTAGGTTCTTTCTCGCAGTATCGAATCAAATTCTTTGACGATAGTCTACTCTTCATAGCTTTACCTGCTTGAAGTAGCCTGCTGATATGTAAGACCACATGTCTCTGTCAAAATCAGTCAAGACAATGTTGAACTGGACAAATAGATTGAAGAGCTTTGAGATATAGTCATGAGGTTCAATCTGCAAAGAGAATAAATACTGCATCAGAACAAATAATGCTGATAAAAATGTAAATAGTAGTTTAAGCGAGTGTCATAAGCTCATCATACTGCCATTGCGTTCTGACACAAGTCATATCTCCACAGAAAAAATTATGCCCAAGACGTGAAAAACGTAAGGAATAATGAAGTGAAAAAACAATCACCTGAGTAACGTAAGGATTGAACTCCAAACCTAAGGACCTGACAAACTCTTCTGTCATCTTAGGCCAGTCAATTTCCGGATATGCAACTACATCAGCATTGTAATTTCCAACAGCGCCAGCAAATTTCCCTAGTATCTTAACCTCAGAAAAACTCTTCCCGATATCAGATAATCTGGCTGCAAAATTTGCCATCTCCTTTCCCAGAGTTGTTGGTGATGCCGGCTACAAGTGGGAAGCTGAAAATTTTAAGCTAGTATTCCAGGCATATCAGCAACAAAAGGCTAGATCTCGGCATCTTGCTTGAGAAGTCCATGTCAGGAAAATGGAAGCCTCGTGTCAATTAGCAGTGTTGTCTATTAAGTTGGACTATTACATACGGACCATTGTGCTAAACTGCTAAACTCTGAAGTGCAGCAATACTGAATAATGTTTTTCACCTTCATATTTTTAGCAGAAGTGGTTTTATTTATAGAATATGGTAAAAACAAATAGAGGACATTTGTCCAAGTAAATGAAAGAAACAATTACACAAGGCTTAGGCCGGAATCAATATGTAACAGTAGGATCCGTCTTATTCCTATTTTGTGTTTTAAAAGAAAGCTAAATTTCTTGTCAACTCTACCCCTATCGACTTGGGAGTTAGGAACAGCAGAGTTGTGAATTTGACCAGTTGAACAGTTCCATTCTTTGTATGCACTGTGCAGGAGTTATCACTATTCATGCTCTCTTGTTGCAGCAATGGCAAGCAAACATAAAAAAGCTCGAGTAAGTTTATCGTAGCACATGTTACATAATAGAACAGTTGAGTCACAGTCAAATCTACTGCAAAACAAGCACCAAACTGACTCAATATGTTATATGAATATGAAGAAACAATAATTCAGATATTCATTAATCTCACAGTAATACATACGCAAGCATAGTAAAGAAATTCAGAACCTTAAGGTGGCTCTACATACCTGTCCGTGAGTTTTAGACAACAAAGGGGCGTGTGCGTTTTCCGTTGCCAAGGAACATATTGCGCTGCATACATCGATCATCACAGGGAACATAATTGTGTTTACCCCCTCTTTTAGAGCCAATGCATGTGACAGGTTGTTGATATCTTCAGAAGTACATCCAAAATGGAAGAATTCCAAAACCTGGGAGAGCATGATCAGAATGATAGTTGGCTTCACTAACGAAAGTGAACACACACATATCATATCAACATCTGCCTTCAAAAATGAAAATCAGCGTATACCTTTGCAACCTCTGGATTTGAGCTGCATTTCTGCTTCAGATAGTACTCGACAGCCTTCACGTCATGGTTAGTTATTTTCTCAATTTGTTTCACTTCTTTAGCATCATTGATGCTAAAATCTTGGATGATTGCATCCAGAAATAGCTGGGCCTCCTCGCTAAACGGCGGCACCTCCTTGACCTCAGGAATTTGAGAAAGCTTCAGCAACCATTTGACCTACAGAACTAAAAACCACTTCATTTACGTAGCATTGACCATGGCACACTACCAACCGAACTGATCCACACGAGTCAAGATTATACAGACATGGTAGATATAATATAATACACACACAGTGCGGATGCTATTCGAAGAGCCGAACCTCGACTAAGACGCGGTATCTGATGAGGCCGAACTCACTGAAGAAGGGCATCAAGTCCTTAATAAACCTGAAGTACCGGCCGTCCAGAGGTGATAGCGCCATCATACAGAAAGTGTCCAGGTCTGTCGCTTGCTCCAGCTCCCCCACCGACCTCGCCGCCCAGTCCAGGGGAGCACTCATCTGATCAACGAACGCACCGAACGCATCTCATAAGCAACCATCATCACTGGTTAAATAAAATGGAACGGCGAGTACTTCGGGAAGGTATCCCTCACCACCTCGAGATCCCTGGCTCCGGCTCCAACGGCTGAAGAGCAGCTTAGGCGCCGCGGCGGCTGCGCGGTGGCGCCGAGCACGGCGGCTCTCGGGGCGACGGTCAAGCGTGGGGAGGCGAGGAAGGTGGCGGTGGCCGGGGACTTGAGAGAGGGCGGCGCCGACATGCTCGGGGAGGCGCGGCGGCGGCTAAAAACCCTAGGAGCGTGGAAGCGAGGACTGGCGGGGCCGTGCGGCGTGGGGAGGGGAGGGGAGGGGATAGGTAGCAGCAAAGCGGCGGAAAAGGGAGGGTAGGGGTAGGGAAGAAGGGGTTTGGAGACGCTCGGGGTGTGTTTGGTAGTAAAATGCAGGGGCGATCAAAAGAAAAAGAAAAAATTATACTGGTGGTCTTTTTATTTTCATGGCAATGCGTGTCTCATTCATATCATAAAAAACAAAGTACAAGTCATGTAAGGACCGATATGACACAATTAAAAAGATAGCAGAACATCTCCAAACTTGACACCAACACCCGTCACCTGCCTCCACCACCACATCAGCCACCGATGATGAATCACCTCCTCACCCGAGCTCGACGCGGCTCCATCGCTCATATGCAGCTTTGCGGACCTTCAATGTGGCTCACTAAAAGTCAAGCCCTTGCCGTTGAACGCGAATACACTGTCAAACTCCAGATCTGGCACCCCACCACGACTAAGACGCCGAAGGAAGAAACCATACCTGTCATCCACGAACCACGAACCCATCACACGTTCCGAATACCAGATGTTCCCGATGTAGACCACAATCTACATCCGCTCCCAAGCTCCCCGTGTTGATGTTGGAGCAAACGTTGTTGCAACGACGGAGCCCGAGGACACAGGTACACCACAAGGATGTTGCCGCCACGCCATCCTTGCTTGAAAAGACTGGTTTCCAAATCCATCCCCAACCCGACCGATGGCCTCGTGAGTGAAGGATTTGAAGAATCTTTATTCGGCGCCATCATCATCGTCGCCGAAGGCAAGACGATGAACGATCTAAAAACCTAGACTACGAGGGAGTAAAAACGATCCACACGCGTGGATCCGACGACCCCCTTCACCACCAACGACCGAGGTCACCGGCGGAGGGGAGCCGTCGGAGGACGCCGCTGGAAGATTGGCCTCTCATGGCGGCGGCTAGGGTTCCAGCCGCCAGAGACGAGAGGAAAACTATCTCTAGAGAAGTTTTGTCGTACGTACTGTGTGGCTCGTAATACACTAGTGGTCATCGAACTTATCGTGTATGCTCATTTTGGTCACTGTATTTAAGAATACAGCTAATGCAGTTACTCTATACATGTTGAGGTGATTATACGATCATCCAGATCGTATAGCTCGGTATTCCATCTATTTGACCGGTCAAATAATCCACATGGCACCTCGTAGAGTCCAATGGCTCCCACGCGAACAGAAAAACCCTAATGGTTGTTACATGAATGGTTGAACGAGTAAAAGGATTTCTTCCTCTAGTCGGACACTTGGTGAGACTGGTGCAGTTGGCCCATAAGTGTGAAGTCTCGGGACTGAATCTTATTTTCCCTTCTTCCGTCCACCCACTGACAGGTAGGACCCGCATAGATAGAGAGAAAATGAGCTAACGAAGGGCCATGTGGATTGTTTGACCGGTCAAATAGCTGGAATACGGAGCTATACAGTTTGGCAATGACTGTATCACTTCAACATGTATACAGTGATTGTATCAACCATATTCTTAAGTATAGTAACCAAAGCGAGCGTACATGATAAGTTCAATGACCATCAATGTATTTTACTCAAAAAAAATGCATGGGCGGTCATGATTCTTTGTTGAAGTGTTTACTGGGTCTTAATACTTTTAAAATGCACATCTAAGTTCTAATTTTTTAAAATGGTTCATCCAAGGTCTTAAATTCGTCTAACCCGCATTGACCGACATGCATGGCGCTTTGACCGTGTCGACAGGAGGCCCAAGACGTGTAATGACGGGAGGGACTAGGAGGTGTAACTGCAGGGGGGCCCATGAGTTTTGAATCTATCCACGTCGACAAGAGGGCAGGTCGTTACGCCTCCTGGGCCCTCCTGTCGACGTGGCTACATGCCACGCAGGTCGCTCAATACAGATCTGAGGGATTTAGGCCCTCAAATGAATCATTTAAAAAGATTTAGGAATCAAACGTGCATTCTAAAAGTATTAGGACCCAGTCGACACTTTGGTGAAAGAATTAGAACTGCCCGTGCATTTTACTCGTTCAAGTCACGGGTGGGAATGGAGTCTATTTCGTACCTGGTCCTCGTGTTTGGTTGGACAAGGTACTGAAACTCACCCATTCTCCCGAACCGTATATACCCTTAGTATGTCGAATGTAGACATTCCTTCAAATAGGAGGCATCACACAAAATTGTCTCTCCTTGGCGCTCTCACCTTCCTTTCCCAATGCATACCCCCGCGAAACCCTCTCCCATTTGCGGGTTGTCGTCGTCACTTCTCTCTCCCTAGACCTGAGTCGTTGGCAACTTATCTCCTTCATCCCCGATGCCATCTGCTCCTCTCCTTCCATCATGACGTTGTCTGCTCTTCTCCCTTGCCTCCTCCTCAATCCACCGCGGGATGGTAGATGAGCGGCTACGGGGCAATGGTCTTGAAGCTAGGCGACGAGTGAGGGGCTACTCTGGAGTGAGGATTAGCAGCCAACTAGCAGTGACAACAACGACGGCTTGCCTGGGCAGCAACCAAAGAGGAAAGGAGCAGCCACCAGTGAGTTGATGAATGCAATTCTTTCATGTTTTGTTTAATGGAAAACTGTGAGATTTTTTTCATATATAAACTATGGTTTCTTTCAGATTATATCAATTGATTGTGCTGCAAAAATGAAGAAAATGGTTGTTGAAAGTTTGAATAATCTGATGCTGAAAATGTGTGCATGTTTGGCAGTGCTTTTCTTCCCTATTTTGAGTGCATGTTTTGTTCGTCTTTCGACCAAATTTTGATATGAGATTGATAGAATTTGAAAGAATGTAAAGAGCTATAATAGTGCCAATGTATATACGTATATGATAGTTCCATCATTTATATGCAAAGATTTGAGATAAACAAAACCCATCATGTTCTATCTCTTAAACCAGACGCTAGGATGGAACTATTGCATTCCTCCTAATTCCCTTCACCAAACACCGGAACAGATCCAACCCATTCCAGTGTAGTGAAGTGTGAAACCATGACATTTTATTTCACTTCGTTCCCGAACCAAACACACTCGAGATGGCTGTTAATGTTGACTTTGTTTCTTTCGGGTTTAGTGAACCGAGATTCTGACCGAAGGCGGCTAACCATCTCTTTCTTCGGAGGGCGAGATTTGCGTTGGTCGACCTGCATGAGCACCTTGTTGGTCATCGCAGTCGTTGGATTGAGGCATGCAACACCGTTGGATGCCTCTCCTTGAATTGTCTCCTTCGTCTAACTTTATCAATGCTTGCAAAAAAAATCCCCATCGCCTACAGTGCGCGTATCTATCCCATCTAGCACCTTCCATCTCATGTGTGCCTCACCTCGCACCATGTTGCTAGCCCTACAGGCTCCCGTGCATTGGTCGTCGTCCCCATCATCAGGCTACTCGCCGTTGGTAGCAATGGTTGTCGGTCTCCACTCACCACATCCAGCCTTGCACCTCATCATGCCTCCACCCCCAGGTTGTAGCATCGTCGGGTGGGGTTCCAACATCACCATCAACCATCATCGTAGCATGTCACACGCCCGTCGCAGCAACCCGTGCATAGCCACACAACACCCATCATCGCTGCTCACCATCATCAACTCATTGTCTCCGGTTGAAGCCTTTTTAGAAGTCGGATGTAGCTTTCTCGGCCACCCATGGCAAACTTTTGTGGTTGCAAGATGGCAAGCCCCCAGCTTCGCCGTCTCTAATTGAAGCTTTTTCAGAAGTCAGTTGTATCTTTCTCAGTCGCCGGTCGTAGCGTTTTGCGATGTTGGTTGCATCTCGACCATGCGCCGGTCACAACCCCTACAAAAATGGCATCCGTTGTATCATTTGGCGATTTTGGTTGCAACTCTATCGCACGCCTGTTGCAAGCCTTGCTTACCATCGTTCCAGCAAAAAATAGCGTAGCCCACCAGTTGCAGCTCGGCTGCAAGCCAGTGACATCTTTGTCGTAGTCGGTTGCAGCATCCCATGCAGCATGTCGACACCTCGCAAGTTTGTCATGATATAGTGCTTGCTGTTGTGGTTCGCAGTCCCACATTTGCAGCAGTCGATTCCAACACCCGCGATGGTCGACTCCAGCACCGGTAGCACGTGAGATCACCCCTGGTCCGTCGCCGCATCTCGCGGTCACTATGATCGTCGTTGTCGAAGCATGTGTGGGTTGCGGTTGTAGCTGGTATAGAAATTATAGGACGGTTGAATATGTTTCTGTTGTATTGATGTAACCCTCATATGGGGTATATATAGAATACACGAGGGAGTAGAGGCTTGGAGTACAAGACAAGTAATACATGATCCCTACTCCTTATCTCTATATTTAAACCCAACTTATATTCTAACATTCCCCCTCAGTCGTAGCGGGAGTGAAGCGGATGATTACGACTGAATTTGAAGTCTTGTGCTTCCTCATCTTCTCCGCTGCGCCATCATCAACTACGTCTTTGATGGGTTGGCACCTAGGGCTGTGACTTCGTCCCCTTCTGGTGCCTTCTTTGTCTCTCCTCTCTTCCCTCCCACAGTCACAGCGGGAGTGGCGTGAACGCTGGTGACGACACAGACGCTGTTGACTAGAGTTGCTGCTGATATGTTGCTGTAGACGTAACCCTGTATTTTGATGTTGATGTAGCCGACCAGGATGCAGCCGTGGTCGAGGTAGTCGTGGTTGATGATGTAGTCGTCGTGGATGATGAAGCCGCACAAAGCCAGAGGCACACAAAAAAAGCGCTTTGTTGTAGATGACGGAGCTGCGGTCATGGACGATGCACCTTGCGGATGTCAGAGCATGCCGTCGGTGATGAGTTCACCAGTTTTGCCAGGACCGGAGGAAACCCATCGAGCACACATCGATTTTGCCAGAACCATGCGGTCGTGTAGGGATAGTCACTAGAGTGACGCCGTGTTGATGCAGTCATGTTGTCGTGGATGACGCGGTCGATGCCGTCATCATGACGTGGTCATTGCCATTGTCGAGGTCGTGCCTTGCAGAAAAAAGTCTGTTAGAGGATGCTAGATGTCCATCTTGTGGACGAGGCAACATCGATGTGTTGACGAAGATATTGATGAAGACCACGTTGATGAAGACCTTGGCGATGAAGTGTCGTCGATGGTGTCGCAGTGGCATGTCGACGATAATGTGTCACTTGAAGGCGTCCCTAGTGGCAACGAAGTGTCGATGTCCTGTCGTGCCGGAGAAGTCGATGAAGATTGCATCTCGTTTCACACCGGCCTGGCGCGTGGACAATGCATGTTGAGGTTGCTTCTCGTAGGTGTGCTCGACGAAGTATGTTGGCCAGCAACCGGGCTAGTCGTACAGGTCGATGAAGTGGCACAGGGTCGATGTAGAGGCGTCGTCCGGTGGTGTAGTTGTCGATGCAGCTGTAGATCGGTCAGTACATGCTCGTCTTGACATAGATGACGGTTGGCGATGGAGGCCCATCTGGCCCTAGGAGACTCTTGTGTGTCGCTCGTCGATGTACGGAGTCCAAGTCTTGCTGCATGTATCTCCTCGTAGGAGATTGTCGTGTGGCCATGTGCATGATTCATGGATGGAAACATTAGCATGCATGGGCGTACCTACGCATGGCTGGATGGAGACTCTGGTGACTGCACAGGGACGCTTGGTGGAGCTTGATGTCGAGGGGCAGGCAGATGTTGTGGAGTTGATGTAGATCCGATCACATCCCTATTGGAGAAGCCGCCGGTTGCTCTTCTGGAACACTGAAAGTGCAACTATCCCTGGGTGGTTTTGGTAATGATTAACAACATATAGCTCATTGAACTAATGCCATTTCAAGATAAATATTTCAGGAAAGTTCGATGATTGGCATGGAATGGATAAGGAATGTGGACCCCTCGAAATGCTAAGGACAAAATATTGGCTCAGGCTCTAAAGTCCAAGACTCTACATTTTCTATTTTAGTGATCCAAGATCACATTGAGTCTATAGGAGAGCCAATACTATTAAAATGGGATGAGGTGTTGCTTAATGGCTTGCTTGCTCAAAATGCTTAGTGATATGCTCCATAGTCCTCAACCACTTTCTCATATCCACATATGTCCAAAAGCGAAAGTCAAACTCGGCCCCACCGATTTGATCCATCCAGCGCCACCGAGTTCATTTGACATAGCCACTGCCAGAAACCCTAGTCTTTTTGGTCTCACCGATAGGGATCTCTGTCTCACTGAGATGGGGTTGCAAACTCTCTGTTTCCCTTTGTAACGTTTCGGTCTAACCAGATGCAAGAGCTACTACATCTGCACCAGCAGCCACAACTTCAGTGCCACCAGCTCCAGCATCCACTCCACCAGCTCCAGCTACATCTATAGAAGCTTCCGTCCTTGGAGTCATCTCTACACCACCTCATGAAGACCAAGCCTGAGAGAGACGCATGGCACTATGCATATTTTTGACTTTTTGGTACTTATTGCCAAAGGGGGAGAAATATGTATAGATCATAGTCTTCGAGTAAGAGAGTGTTGTTTTGTCTCTCTTTGCATTTTATTTGCTTGAACTTTATTGTGTGTTTGCTTGATACACTATGCCTTTTGTGAGATACTTGGATGATCATGTGTTTGATCATATGCTACCCTTAATGTGTGCTTGAATGCTATTATCCTTCATATCCATTTATGATCATTCACTTTGCTTGGTGATGAGTGCATGTTTTCAATTGTTATCATTTTGAGCGCTCCACCAAGATGTATGTGACATGGAAGAGTGACCCATGATCCTAACACATTGTGCATTTGCAGTCCAAAGCAAATTTTAAATGATGCACAAATTTAGGGGGAGCTCTTGTTTGTCACATACTTCTCAAAGCGACGATGTATTTAAATCTTATTATCATTTGTCGAAGCTTTGATCTATATGTTGTCATCAATTACCAAAAAGGGGGGGATTGAAAGTGCAACTATCCCTGGGTGGTTTTGGTAATGATTAACAACATATAGCTCATTGAACTAATGCCATTTCAAGATAAAAAAATTAGGAAAGTTTGATGATTGGCATGGCATGGATAAGGAATGTGGACCCCTCAAAATGCTAAGGACAAAAGATTGGCTCAGGATCTAAAGTCCAAGACTCTACATTTTCTATTTTAGTGATCCAAGATCACATTGAGTCTATAGGTAAAAGGGGATGAGGTGTTGCTTAATGGCTTGCTTGCTCAAAATGCTTAGTGATATGCTCCATAGCCCTCAACCACTTTCTCATATCCACATATGTCCAAAACCAAAAGTCAAACTCGGCCCCACCAATTTGATCCATCCGGCGCCACCGAGTTCATTTGACATAGCCACTGCCAGAAACCCTAATCTTTTCAGTCTCACCGAGAGGGATCTCGGTCTCACCGAGATGGGGTCACAAACTCTCTGTTTCCCTTCATAACGTTTTGGTCTAATCGAGATGAGGATTGGTCACACCGAGTCTGCAATGCAAACTCCCTGTTTCCTTTTCGTAACGCTTCGGTCCCACCGAGACGAGCGAATCGGTCCCACTGAGTTTGCCTGACCAACTCTCTGTTAGCTGATTACCAAAGTCGGTCCAACCGAGTTTGAGTAATCGGTCCAACCGAGATTACGTTATGCCCTAGCCCTAATGATATCGGTCCCACCGAGTTAACATGTTGGTCCCACCGAAATTGCCTAACGGTCACATATGTACTGAATCGGTCCGACCGAGTTTTCTGATTCGATCCCACCGAGTTTAGTATAATGTGTGTAACGGTTAGGTTTTGTGTGGAGGCTATATATACCCCTCCACCCTCTCCTCATTCGTGGGGGAAGCCATCAGAACATGCCTACACTTCCACTACTCATTTTCTGAGAGAGAGCCACCTACTCATGTGTTGAGACCAAGACATTCCAATCGAACCATATGAATCTTGATCTCTAGCCTTCCCCAGGTTGCTTTCCACTCAAATCATCTTTCCACCAAATCCAATCCTATGAGAGTGAGTTGAGTGTTGGGGAGACTATCATTTGAAGCACAAGAGCAAGGCATCATCAACACACCATCTATTACCTTTTGGAGAGTGGTGTCTCCTAGATTGTTAGGTGTCACTTGGGAGCTTCCGACAAGATTGTGGAGTGAACCAAGGAGTTTGTAAGTGCAAGGAGATCGCCTACTTCATGAAGATCTACCTTAGTGAGGCAAGTCCTTCGTTGGTGATGGCCATGGTGGGATAGACAAGGTTGCTTCTTCGTGGACCCTTCGTGGGTGGAGCCCTCCGTGGACTCACGCAACCGTCACCCTTCGTGGGTTGAAGTCTCCATCAACGTGGATGTACAATAGCGCCACCTATCAGAACCACGACAAAAACATCCGTGTCTCCAACTGCGTTTGCATACTCCAAACCCTTCCCTTTACATTCTTGCAAGTTGCATGCTTTACTTTCCACTGCTCATATACTCTTTGCATACTTGCTTGAATTGTGTTAAGATTGCTTGACTTGTTCTAAAGTGTTAAAATCTGCCAAGAACTAAAATTGGAAAAAGGTTAAGTTTCTATTTGGTCAAGTAGTCTAATCACCCCCCTCTAGACATACCTTCGATCCTACAATTGGTATCAGAGCTTTGGTCTCCATTTGCCTTGATTCCATAGCTTTTGGTGATCATAGCCTTGGTTTCACAACCTATGAGAGTTTGGCGTCTAGCGAGGGAAATTACCACCGTAGAGGTCATTACTTTGATGGTACTAATTTTGCTAGTTGGAAGCATAAGATGAAAATGCATATTCTTGGACATAACCCCGCCATTTGGGCTATTGTGTGTATTGGCTTGCAAGGTGAATTCTTTGATGGGAGAGAACCGAACCGTGAAGCTACCACAGAAGAGTTGAAGATGCTGCAATACAACGCTCATGCTTGTGATATCCGCTTCAACGGACTGTGCCCCGAAGAATTCAACAAAATCAGCCGCCTTGAGAATGCAAAGGAAATTTGGGATACTTTGATTGATATGCACGAAGGTACCGACTCCGTCAGGGAATCCAAATTGGATGTGCTTCAAAGTCAACTTGACAAGTTCAAAATGAAGGATGGTGAAGGTGTCGCTGAAATGTACTCTAGGCTTGCTCTTGTTGGAAATATGCCCTAGAGGCAATAATAAAAGATTATTATTATATTTCCTTGTTCATGATAATTGTATTTATTCATGCTATAACTGTATTATCCGGAAATCGTAATACACGTGTGAATACATAGACCATAACATGTCCCTAGTAAGCCTCTAGTTGACTAGCTCGTTGATCAACAGATAGTCATGGTTTCCTGGCTATGGACATTAGATGTCGTTGATAACGCGATCACATCATTAGGAGAATGATGTGATGGACAAGATCCAATCCTAAGCATAGCACAAGATCGTGTAGTTCCTTTGCTAGAGCTTTTCCAATGTCAAGTATCTTTTCCTTAGACCATGAGATCGTGTAACTCCCGGATACCGTAGGAGTGCTTTGGGTGTACCAAACGTCACAACGTAACTGGGTGACTATAAAGGTGCACTACGGTATCTCCGAAAGTGTCATTGGGTTGACACGGATCAAGACTAGGATTTGTCACTCCGCATGACGGAGAGGTATCTCTGGGCCCACTCGGTAATGCATCATCATAATGAGCTCAAAGTGACCAAGTGTTTGGTCACGGATCATGCATTACGATGCGAGTAAAGTGACTTGTTGTGTAACGAGAGCGAGGTATTGGGATACCAACGATCGAGTCTCGCAAGTAACGCATCGATTGACAAAGGGAATTGTATACGGGTTGATCGAATCCTCGACATCGTGGTTCATCCGATGAAATCATCGTGGAACATGTGGGAGCCAACATGGGTATCCAGATCCCGCTGTTGGTTATTGACCGGAGAGCCGTCTCGGTCATGTCTGCGTGTCTCCCGAACTCGTAGGGTCTACACACTTAAGGTTCGGTGACGCTAGGGTTATTAGGAAGACTTGTATGTGATTACCGAATGTTGTTTCGAGTCCCGGATGAGATCCCGTACGTCACGAGGAGTTCCGTAATGGTCCGGAGGTGAAGATTTATATATGGGAAGTTGTCATACGGTCACCGGAAAGTTTCGGGGGCATATCGGTATTGTACCGGGGCCACCGGAGGGGTTCCGGGGGTTCACCGGGAGGGGCCACCTCTCTCGGAGGGCCTCATGGGCCGTAGTGGGCAGGGGAACCAGCCCCTGGAGGGCTGCCCCCCCTTGGGCCCATGCACCTAGGGTTGGGGGGAAACCCTAGTGGGGGCGCCCCCCTTGGCCGCCGCCCCCCTCTAGATCTCATCTAGAGGGGAGCGGTCCCCTTCCCCCTTCCCCTATAAATAGAGTGGCGAGGGGAGGGCTGCACACCACATCCAAGGCGCAGCCCCTCCCCTCCCCAACACCTCTCCTCCTCCGTTAAGAGCTCGGCGAAGCCCTGTCGGAGTACTGCCTCTCCACCATCACCACGCCGTCGTGCTGCTGCTGGAGTCTTCTTCCTCAACCTCTCCTTTCCCCTTGCTGGATCAAGAAGGAGGAGACGTCATCCGCTCCGTACGTGTGTTGAACGCGGAGGTGTTGTCCATTCAACACTTGGTCATCGGTGATTTGGATCACGGCGAGTACGACTCCTTCATCCCCGTTCTCTTGAACGCTTCCGCTCGCGATCTACAAGGGTATGTAGATGCACTCTTATCACTCGTTGCTTAGATGAACTCATAGATGAATCTTGGTGAAACCGTAGGAATTTTTTAATTTTCTGCAACGTTCCCCAACAGTGGCATAATGAGCTAGGTCTATGCGTAGTTCTCTATTGCACGAGTAGAACACAATTTTGTTGTGGGTGTAGATGTTGTCAACTTTCTGCCGCTACTAGTCTTATCTTGCTTCAGCGGTATTGTGGGATGAAGCGGCCCGGACCGACCTTACACGTACGCTTACGTGAGACAAAGTTCCATGGTGACATGCACTAGTTGCATAAGGTGGCTAGCGGGTGTCTGTCTCTCCCACTTTAGTTGGAGTGGATTCGACGAAAAGGGTCCTTATGAAGGGTAAATAGAAGTTGAGAAATCACGTTGTGGCTTTACCGTAGGTAAGAAAACATTCTTGCTAGATCACCTATAGAAGCCACGTAAAAACTTGCAACAACAATTAGAGGACGCCTAACTTGTTTTTGCAAAGAAGTGTCTTGTGATGTGATATGGCCAAAAGTTGTGATGAATGATGAATGATATATTGTGATGTATGAGATCATGTTCTTGTAATAGGAATCACGACTTGCATGTCGATGAGTATGACAACCGGCAGGAGCCATAGGAGTTGTCTTTATTTTTTGTATGACCTGCGTGTCATTGAAGAACGCCATGTAAATTACTTTACTTTATTGCTAAACGCGTTAGCCATAGAAGTAGAAGTAGTCGTTGGCGTGGCACCTTCATGAAGACACGATGGTGGAGATCATGGTGTCATGCCGGTGACGAAGATGGGAGCCCCGAAGATGGAGATCAAAGGAGCTATATGATATTGGCCATATCATGTCACTACTATATAAATGCATGTGATGTTTATTATGTTTATGCATCTTGTTTACTTAGAACGACGGTAGTAAATAAGATGATCCCTTATAATAATTTCAAGAAGTGTTCTCCCCTAACTGTGCGCCGTTGCTAAAGTTTGTCGTTTCGAAGCACCACGTGATGATCGGGTATGATAGATTCTTACGTTCACATACAACGGGTGTAAGACAGTTTTACACATGCAAAAACAATTAGGGTTAACTTGACGAGTCTAGCATGTACAGACATGGCCTCGGAACACAGCGACCGAAAGGTCGAACATGAGTCGTATGGAAGATACGATCAACATGGAGATGTTCACCGATGATGACTAGTCCGTCTCACATGATGATCGGACACGGCCTAGTCGACTCGGATCGTGTAACACTTAGATGACTAGAGGGATGTCTAATCTGAGTGGGAGTTCATTAAATAATTTTATTAGATGAACTTAATTATCATGAACTTTAGTCTAAAACCTTTGCAAATATGTCTTGTAGATCAAATGGCCAACGCTCATGTCAACATGAACTTCAACGCGCTCCTAGAGAAACCAAGCTGAAAGATGATGGCAGCAACTATACGGATCGGGTCCTAACCTAAGGATCATCCTCATAGCTGCCAAGAAAGCATATGTCCTAGATGAACCGCTAGGTGAAGCACCCATCGAGAGAACCAAGACGTTATGAACGCTAAGCGCCTCGTGTTGATGATTACTCCCTCGTTCGGTGCGGCATGCTTTACACCTAGAACCGGGCTCCAAAAGCGTTTTGAGCAATGAAGCATATGAGATGTTCGAGGAGCTGAAAATGGTTTTCCAAGCTCATGCCCGGTCGAGAGATATGAAGTCTCCGACAAGTTCTATAGTTGTAAGATGGAGGAAAATAGTTCGTCGGTGAGCACATACTCAAAATGTCTGGTTGCACAACCGCCGTGTCCCAAATGGACATTAACCTCCCTGACGAGGCGGTCATTGACAGAATCCTTCATCGCTCCCACCGAGCTATAAGAGCTTTGTGATGAACTACAATATGCGGGGATGGTGAAAACTATTCTGAAGTATTTTCAATGTCAAGTCGGCAGAGGTAGAAATCAAGAAAGAACATCAAGTGTTGATGGTCAATAAAACCACCAAGTTCAAGAAGGGTAAGGGTAAGAAGAACTTCAAGAAGGACGGCAAGGATGTTGCCGCGCCCGATAAGCCAGTTGCCGGGAAGAAGTCAAAGAATGGACCCAAGCCTGAGACTGAGTGCTTTTATTGCAAGGGGAAGGGTCACTGGAAGCGGAACTACCCCAAATACTTAGCGGACAAGAAGGCTGGCAACACTAAAGGTATATTTGATATACATGTAATTGATGTGTACCTTACCAGTACTCGTAGTAACTCCTGGGTATTTGATATCGGTGCCGTTGCTCATATTTGTAACTCACAGCGGGAGTTGCGGAATAAGCGGAGACTGGCAAAGGACGAGGTGACGATGCGCGTCGGGAATGGTTCCAAGGTCGATGTGATCGCCGTCGGCACGCTACCTCTACATTTACCTACGGGATTAGTTTTAAACCTTAATAATTGTTATTTAGTACCAAGTTTGAGCATGAACATTGTATCCGGATCTCGTTTGATACGAGATGGCTACTCATTTAAACCGAGAATAATGGTTGTTCTATTTATAAGAGAGATATGTTTTATGGTCATGCCCCGATGGTCAATGGTTTATTCTTAATGAATCTCGAGCGTAATATTACACATATTCATAGTGTGAATACCAAAAGATGTAAAGTTGATAATGATGGTCCCACATACTTGTGGCATCGCCGCCTTGGTCACATTGGTGTCAAGCGCATGAAGAAGCTCCATGCCGATGGACTTTAGAGTCTCTAGATTATGAATCGCTTTGACACATGCGAGCCATGCCTCATGGGCAAGATGACCAAGACTCCGTTCTCCGAACAATGGAGCGAGCAACCAACTTGTTGGAAATCATACATACCGATGTGTGCGGTCCAATGAGCGTTGAGGCTCATGGAGGATATCGTTATGTTCTCACTCTCACCGATGACTTGAGTAGATATGGGTATGTCTACTTAATGAAACACAAGTCTGAGACCTTTGAAAAGTTCAAGGAATTTCAGAATGAGGTAGAGAATCAACGTGACCGAAAGATAAAATTTCTACGATCAGATCTGGAGGAGAATATTTAAGTCACGAATTTGGTACACACTTAAGGAAATGTGGAATCATTTCACAACTCACGCCGCCTAGAACACCTCAGCGTAACGGTGTGTCCGAACGTCGTAATCGCACTCTATTAGATATGGTGCAGTCTATGATGTCTCTTACCGATTTACCGCTATCATTTTGGGGATACGCTCTAGAGACAGCTACATTCACTTTAAATAGGGCACCGTCTAAATCCGTTGAGATGACACCGTATGAATTATGGTTTGGGAAGAAACCTAAGTATCGTTTCTAAAAGTTTGGGGATGCGATGCTTATGTCAAGAAACTTCAACCTGAAAAGCTCGAACCCAAGTCGGAAAAATGCGTCTTCATAGGATACCCTAAGGAAACCATTGGGTATACCTTCTACTTAAGATCCGAGGGCAAGATCTTTGTTGCCAAGAACGGATCCTTTCTGGAAAAAGAGTTTCTCTCGAAAGAAGTAAGTGGGAGGAAAGTAGAACTCGATGAAGTACTACCTCTTGAACAGGAAAGTAGTGCAGCTCAGGAAAATGTTCCTGTGATGCCTACACCAACTGGAGAGGAAAATAATGGTGATGATCAAGGTACTTCGGATCAAGTTGCTACTGAACTTCGTAGGTCCACAAGGACACATTCCGCACCAGAGTGGTATGGCAACCCTGTCCTGGAAATCATGTTGTTAGACAACGGTGAACCTTCGAACTACGAAGAAGCGATGTCGGGCCCAGATTCCAACAAATGGCTTGAAGCCATGCGATCCGAGATAGAATGCATGTATGAAAACAAAGTATGGACTTTGACAGACTTGCCCGATGATCGGCGAGCGATAGAAAACAAATGGATCTTTAAGAAGAAGACGGACGCGGATGGTAATGTTACAATCTATAAAGCTCGACTTGTCACTAAGGGTTATCGACAAGTTCAAGGGGTTGACTACGATGAGACATTCTCTCCCATAGCGAAGCTGAAGTCCGTCCGAATCATGTTAGCAATTGCCGCATACTATGATTATGAGATATGGTAGATGGACGTCAAAACGACATTCCTTAACGGACATCTTAAGGAAGAACTGTATATGATGCAACCGGAAGGTTTTATCGATCCTAAAGATGCTAACAAAGTATGCAAGCTCCAGCGATCCATTTATGGGCTGGTGCAAGCATCTTAGAGTTGGAACATTCGCTTTGATGAGATGATCAAAGCGTTTGAGTTTATGCAGACTTATGGAGAAGCCTGCGCTTACAAGAAAGTGAGTGGGAGCTCTGTAGCATTTCTCATATTATATGTAGATGACATACTCTTGATGGGAAATGATATAGAACTTTTGGACAACATTAAGGCCTACTTGAATAAGTGTTTTTCAATGAAGGACCTTGGAGAAGCTGCTTACATATTAGGCATCAAGATCTATAGGGATAGATCGAGACGCCTCATAGGTCTTTCACAAAGCACATACCTTGACAAGATTTTGAAGAAGTTCAAAATGGATCAGTCCAAGAAAGGGTTCTTGCCTGTGTTGCAAGGTGTGAGATTGAGCTCACTCAATGCCCACCACGGCAAAAGATAAAGAAGAGATGAGTGTCATCCCTATGCTTCAGCCATAGGATCTATTATGTATGCCATGTTGTGTACGGACTGATGTAAACCTTGCCGTAAGTTTGGTAGGAAGGTACCAAAGTAATCCCGCAAGGAACACCGGACATCGGTCAAGAATATCCTGAAGTACCAAAAGGACAAAGGACATGTTTCGTTTATGGAGGTGACGAAGAGCTCGTCATAAAGGGTTACGCCGACGCTTAGCTTCGACACGATCTGATGACTCTAAGTCACAAACCGGATACGTGTATATGTTGAATGGTGGAGCAATGGCTGGTGCAATGCAAGCGAAGCGTCGTGGCGGGATCTACATGTGAAGCGGAGTACATGGCAGCCTCGGAGGCAGCGCATGAAGCAATTTGGGTGAAGGAGTTCATCACCGACTAGGAGTCAAACCCAATGCGTCGGGGCCGACCAAACTCTTCTGTGACAACACTGGAGCTATTGCCCTTGCCAAGGAGCCCAGGTTTCACAAGAAGACCAGGCACATCAAGCGTCGTCTCAACTCCATCCGTGAAAATGTTCAAGATGGAGACATAAATATTTGCAAAGTACATACGGATATGAATGTCACAGATCACTAAACCTCTTTCGCGAGCAAAACATGATCAACACCAGAACTCTATGGGTGTTCGATTCATCACAATGTAACTAGATTATTGACTCTAGTGCATGTGGGAGACTGTTGGAAATATGCCCTAGAGGCAATAATAAAAGATTATTATTATATTTCCTTGTTCATGATAATTGTCTTTATTCATGCTATAACTGTATTATCCGGAAATCGTAATACACATGTGAATACATAGACCATAACATGTCCCTAGTAAGCCTCTAGTTGACTAGCTCGTTGATCAACAGATAGTCATGGTTTCCTGGCTATGGACATTAGATGTCATTGATAACGGGATCACATCATTAGGAGAATGATGTGATGGACAAGACCCAATCCTAAGCATAGCACAAGATCGTAGTTCGCTTTGCTAGAGCTTTTCCAATGTCAAGTATCTTTTCCTTAGACCATGAGATCGTGTAACTCCGGATCCGTAGGAGTGCTTTGGGTGTACCAAACGTCACAACGAATCGGGTGACTATAAAGGTGCACTACATGTATCTCCGAAAGTGTCTGCTGGGTTGACACGGATCGAGATCGATTTGTCACTCCATATGATGGAGAGGTATCCTCGGCCCACTTGGTAATGCATCATCATAATGAGCTCAAAGTGACCAAGTGTTTGGTCACGGATCATGCATTACTGATGCGAGTAAAGTGACTTGCCGTGCTTGAGGACCGAACGAGGTATTGGGATACCGACGATCGAGTCTCGCAAGTAACGCATCGATTGACAAAGGAATTGTATACGGGTTGATCAATCTTCGACATCGTGGTTCATCCGATGAAATCATCATGGAACATGTGGGAGCCAACATGGGTATCCAGATCCCGCTGTTGGTTATTGACCGGAGAGCCGTCTCGGTCATGTCTGCATGTCTCCCGAACCCGTAGGGTCTACACACTTAAGGTTCGATGACGCTAGGGTTATTAGGAAGACTTGTATGTGATTACCGAATGTTGTTCAGAGTCCCGGATGAGATCCCGGATGTCACGAGGAGTTCCGGAATGGTCCGGAGGTGAAGATTTATATATGGGAAGTTGTCATACGGTCACCGGAAAGTTTCGGGGGCATATTGGTATTGTACCGGGGCCATCGGAGGGTTCCAAGGCCCACCGGAGGGCCACCTCTCTCGGAGGGCCTCATGGGCCGTGGTGGGCGGGGAACCTGCCTGGAGGGCCGGGCGCCCCTTGGCCCATGCGCCTAGGGTTGGGGAAACCCTAGTGGGCGCGCCTCCTTGGGGGCAAGCCCCCTCCCTTGGCCGCCGCCCCCCTCTAGATCTCATATAGAGGGGGCTGGCCCCCTTCCCCCTTCCCCTATAAATAGAGGGGCGAGGGGAGGGCTTCACACCACATCCAAGGCGCAGCCCCTCCCCTCGCCAACACCTCTCCTCCTCCGTTAAGAGCTCGGCGAAGCCCTGTCGGAGTACTGCCTCTCCACCATCACCACGCCGTCGTGTTGCTGCTGGAGTCTTCTTCCTCAACCTCTCCTTTCCCCTTGCTGGATCAAGAAGGAGGAGACGTCATCCGCTCTGTACGTGTGTTGAACGCGGAGGTGCTGTCCGTTCAACCCTTGGTCATCGGTGATTTGGATCACGGCGAGTACGACTCCTTCATCCCCGTTCTCTTGAATGCTTCCACTCGCGATCTACAAGGGTATGTAGATGCACTCTTATAACTCGTTGCTTAGATGAACTCATAGATGGATCTTGGTGAAACCGTAGGAAATTTTTTAATTTTTTGCAACGTTCCCCAACAGCTCTCATCACAAATGAGATTGTTGGCTTAGGAATTGAAGAGATGACCGACAAATTCATCATCAAGAAGATCCTAAGAGACTTGGATGGAAAATATGATACTATGTGCACTTTGATCCAAATGATGCCCAATTACAAAGATCTCAAGCCAACGGAAGTCATTGGAAGAATTGTTGCTCATGAGATGTCACTCAAGGATAAGGAAGAGCTTCACAACAAGTCAAGTGGTGCTTACAAAGCCTCATGTGATGCTCCTACATCATCAAGTGAGAAACAAACCTTCAAAGAAGAATTGATCTTTGTAGGATCGTTGAAGGTAAGAGTGTCTAGAGGGGGGGAGGGATTAGACTACTCGACAATTTAAAAGTTTAGCCTTTTGATTAGGACAAGTTTTTGGCAAGTTCACAATGATGATCAAGTCAAGTATCACCCTACACATGCAATTCTAGAGTAATGGCAGCGGAAAGTAAATTGCACATGTAGTAAAGGAGAGGTGGAGAAGAGCAAACGCAATTTGGAGACACGAAGATTTTTCTCGTGGTTCCGATAGGTGGTGCTATCGTCAATCCACGTTGATGGAGACTTCAACCCACGGAGGGTAACGGCTGCGAGAGTCCACGGAGGGCTCCACCCACGAAGGGTCCACGAAGAAGCAACCTTGTCTATGCCATCATGGCTTACGCCCACGGAGGACTAGCCTTACTCGGGGTAGATCTTCATGAAGTAGGCGATCTCCTTGCCCTTACAAACTTCTTGGTTCAACTCCACATCTTGACGGAGGCTCCCAAGCGACACCTAACCAATCTAGGAGGCACCACCTCCAAAAGGTAATAGATGGTGTTGGTGATGATGAACTCCTTGCTCTTGTGCTTCAAATGATAATCTCCCCAACACTCAACTCTCCTCACCGATTTGGCTGTGGTGGAAGAAAGGATTGAGTGGAAAGCAACTTGGGAAGGCTAGAAATCAAGTTTCATATGGTGGGAGTGGAGCAACTTGATCTCAACACAAGGGTAGGTAGTTTTCTTCTCGAAATGTAAGGTAGGAGTGGTAGTTCTTTACGATGGCTCTCTCGATTTAATGAAGAGGAGGTGGAGGGTATTTATAGCCTCCACACAAAATCAAACTGTTACACACATTTGACCAATCTCGGTCAGACCGAAGTTGACAACTCGGTGAGACCGAAAGTTCAAATCTTGTGAACGTTGGGATTTTCGGTGGGACCGAAAATACAATCTCGGTGAGTCCGATTCTTCCAAAGACTAGGGTTTGCCAATCTCGGTGGGACCGACTTTATCATCTCGGTGACACCGATTTGATTACGTATGTTCAGAAGGTTGGCAACACTAGTTTCGGTGAGACCGAGTTTGGAATCGGAAAATCCGAAATTACTAGGGTTTGGCTATATGGCTGAGGTGGTTCATCTCGGTGTGGCTGAGTTTATGGAATCGGTGGGACCGAGATTACTTATGAGTGTGTATGGGAAGTGAGAGGTGCTTGATAGTCTAGGAGATGTATCACTTAAGCACTTTGAGCAACCAGATCATTATCATAACCTCATCCCTTTTAATAGTATTGGCTTTCCTATAGACTCAATGTGATCTTGGATCACTAAACCAAAAATGGAGTCTTGAGCTTTTGCCAATGTTTGCCTTAGCATCTTAGGGGTCCACCTCTTCATCCTTTTGCCATGCCAAAGTGATTGACCTTCCTGAAACATACTTGATAAAAGCATTAGTCCAACCACAAAGCATGTTGTCATTAATTACCAAAACCACCCGTGGAGCAAATGTGCTTTCAATCTCCCCTTTTGGTAATTGATGGCAACACACAAAACAGACATCAAAGCTATCAAATAAAGATGTAATTATCACTGAAAGCTTTGACAAACATGTAGTACACAGGCTCCCCCTACAAGTGTGCAAGATTTTCATAGATTATGGTTTTGGACTACCACAAGCACACAAGAGAGAAGAACAAGATGTGCTACATGCAGCTTGGCTATATGCATCAGAGCAGATGGGGATACGTGAGTGATGATGCATATGTGCATGGTGATTTCTTGCAAACAAGTATTCACAAGCAAGTCACCATCATGCACATTCTGCAAGATGCATATACTTACCTTGAAGTTCCTTGACATTGTACCTGAAGAAATAAGCTTGGGAAAACAGGGTTAGATAACACAAGAGTATTTCTTCACCCAACAAAGAAGAACATCAAGAGCACCAAGCCAGGGATGACATGTAATGAGTGTCTCATATGAGCACACGCTTGAATCAGCAGACATGTCTCCCAAGACTAAAAGATTTTCAATGAGCTCTGAGAGATTTTGCTTTCCATAAGATACCAATTGTGCTTTTCATAAAATACCAATTGTGAGAGCGAGGGAAGCAAAAACAAAGGAATGATGCCAAATGTAATGTCCAAAGTGGAACACGGGAAAGCTTTGATGTGATCCTCTCCCCCTTAAGATAAGATTGTTCTTCTTCTCCTTTAAATCTTCTCTTCTCCCTTATCTTCCAATCTCCCCTAGGCTCCCCTAAATCTTCTCCCCTTGACATCAAGTGCCGAAAAGGACAAGAAACTAGGAAGGTCAGAAAGATGGAAGGAAAGAAGTGGGATCCTTAAGAATCACAACCGAGCAAACTAAGTATGCGAATAAATCATTTAGTTGAGCTGCAAAGATGATATCCTGGTGAATGTAAATCGGTGACACCGAATTGATATGGATCGGTGAGTCCGAAAGTCGAGACTTAGGCAGATCCTTTTCGGTCGAATCAAGTGTTCAAATCGGTGACGCCGAGTTTAATTCCAAGGAAATATAGAAATAATTCAGCTCACTTTGCAAGGACTGTTTCAAAAGATTTGCAATGAATTTGTAAATGATTTTCAGGGAATTGATCAGAGCCAAAAGGATATTCACAAAAACAAAAGAGTAGAAATAAAAGGATTGCTAGATGAAGTTTTTTTTAATAAGCAAGAGAACTCAATGAGAGAGCATAACAAAAAAAAACTCCAAAACATATGTACTTCATCTAGACAGGGGTCGGCGACAAAGTCACCTATGTTTGAGTATATTGACTTAGGAGTCAAATGAGAACATTTGATCATAGGTCATACTCATCGTTTAAGCTCAAAATGGGGTTGCCATTTTTCGATTAAGCATTTGATGTGATCACATCTTATGAAGCTGCTTGTACTCATGTCTTTGAGCAAAGCTCCTTCAAGATGTGAAGAACATACCTTGGGCTTGTTGTTGCTTGTACTCATGTAGGTGAACTTGATGTAGATGTTCATAGAATGTGAAGTTGGAACACCTTTTCCAATTGTATAGTTCATCTTCCTACATGGGTTAGGCAAGCAAGGAAATACTCAAGAATATCCAAGATGACAAGAGTGAAATACTAGATGTATAAGGTGTCAAAAAGGATATGTGGAATTTTGTTCCTTGAACTCAACATCCCACAGAGCTAGATACTTGGTCAATGACAAGATTACTCATGATTTGAATGTGTGGTAATCTTGTGGAATGTAGACCATCCAAGTACCTGCAAGGAGTTAGATGCAATACAAGGGGGCAAATTTGTCCAAGACATATGATCATCATCATAAGAGAAGTATCAAGGATTAGTCAAGTAGGCTCATGCCTTGCATGCATCAATGGAGTTTTCACTCCAAGTTTGAAGCATCAATGATGTTCAACTCACTCCTTGCTTACAAAACACTTTCTCATCAAGTGGTTTTGTAAAGATATCGCAAGCTGTTTGTCAAGACGAACATGCTTAAGATCGATGTCACCCTTAGCAATGTGATCACGAATAAAATGGTGACGAACTTCAATGTGTTTCGTGCGAGAGTGTTGCACGGATTGTGTCCAATCTTAATCGCACTCTCATTGTCATACAGCAAGGAACATGTCTCGCATGTATCCCATAATCCTTAAGCGCTTGTGTCATCCATAGCAACCGAGCAAACACCTAACCAGCAGCAATATATTCTCGCTTGGCAGAGATAATGATATCAATTTTGTTTCTTGGATGACCAAGATACAAGGGATCGACCGAGGAATTGACACGCACCAAGTTGACTTTCTATCAATCCTGTCTCCGCATAGTCCGAGTCGTAATAGCCAACAAGATCGAAAGAGGCCCTCTTAGGATACCAAATGCCAAAGTTAGGTGTGTGAATCAAATATCTCACAATTCTTTTAACAGCTTTAAGATGACATTCTTTAGGGGCTGCTTGATATCGAGCACACATGCATACACTCAACATTATGTCGACGAGAAGCACAGAGATATAGTAGAGAACCAATCATGGATCGGTAAACCTTTTGATCAATGTGTTCTCCATCTTTTGTCAAGTCATTATGTCCACTAGTAGGCATGGGGTTTTCATACCTTTGCTTTCTTGCATGTTGAACTTCTTGAAGAGATCCTTGGTGTACTTTGTTTGTGAGACAAAGGTACCCTCCTTAGATTGCTTGATTTGCAACCCAAGGAAAAATTTGAGTTCACTCATCATGGACATCTCATACTTCTCCCACATAAGCTTTCCAAACTTCTCACTAAAATGAGGGTTAGTTGAACCAAAGATAATATCATCAACATATATTTGGCACACAAATAGTTCACCATCAACCCTTTTCGTGAATAGCGTTGAGTCTATTTTGCCAATCTCAAATCCTTTTTCAAGAAGAAAGCTAGTCAAGATTTGTACCAAGCTCTAGGAGCTTGTTTAAGACCATAAAGAGCTTTGTGCAACTTGTAAACATGATTAGGCTTTTTAGGATTCACAAATCCGGAGGTTGTTTGACAAATACTTCCTCCTCAATTTCACCATTTAGGAAAGCACTTTTAATGTCCATTTGATAGAGAGTAATATCATGGTGGTTGGCATAAGCAAGAAGAATGCTAATGGACTCAAGTCTAGCAACGGGGCATAGGTCTCACCATAGTCCATACCTTCGACTTGTGTGTAACCTTGAGCTACGAGACGAGCCTTGTTGCGGATGACTTGTCCATCCTCATCTTGCTTGTTCCGAAACACCCATTTGGTTCCAATGATGTTTTGGTCATCATTGGGCTTCTCTACCAAAGTCCAAACGTTGTTCCTCTCAAAGTTGTGTAGCTCTTCATGCATAGCGTTCACCCAATCCGGGTCTTCAAGCGCTTCTTCTACCTTCATAGGTTCAAGACTAGAAATAAATGAGTAATGCTCACAAAAGTTAGCTAAACGAGTTTTAGAGCGAGTAATTCTCCCGGAGTTGATGTCATTCATCATTTGTTCCACGGGATGATTCTTCTTGACTCTTGCTCGAACTCGAGATAGCTTTTGTTGTGGTTGTGGCTGAGCTTCCTCATCGTCCTCATCTTCCTCTTCTTCTTCATTGTTGTTGGTGTTGTCTTGAGGCGGTGGAGAAGGAGGTTGTGGTGGATCTTCTTGTCGCACTTCCTCATCTTGGTGAGTTCCACTTGTGGAGGCCTCCATGTTACCTTGAGGTTCATCTCTCCGTGAGGTAGGGGGCTCCACATATGTAGATGAGGTACTCTCCTTCACTTCCATGGGACGGAACTTTCCAATGGATAAATCTTGAATGGCTTCCGATGGGTCCTTGTCTCCTACATCAATAGGCATTTGCTCCACTTGCGAGCCATTAGATTCATCAAACTTCACGTCTACCATCTCTTCAACCTTTCGGGTGAAATTATTGTAGACACGGTCGGTGTGAGAGTTTGATCCATAACCGAGGAAAAAGCCTTCATGAGTTTTAGGAGCAAACTTAGACCGAAGATGCTTATCAAGGATATAGCATTTTGAACCAAAGACACGAAAGTATCCCACTCGGGGTTTGTTACCGGTGAGGAGCTCGTATGAAGTCTTGCCGAGGAGCTTATGAAGATAAAGCCTGTTGATAGCATGACAAGCTGTCTCGACGGCTTCTCCCCAAAAGTGTTTCGGTGTCTTGTATTCGTCAAGCATCGTTCTCGCCATCTCAATGAGCGTTCGGTTCTTCCTCCCAACAACTCCATTTTGTTGAGGTGTGTACGTAGCCGAGAACTCATGTAGAATCCCTTCCTCATGGAGAAAAGAGTCCACATGGGCGTTCTTGAACTCCGTTCCATTGTCACTCCGAACTTTCTTGATCTTCACCTCAAATTGATTTTGGGCCTTTCTGGCAAAGGTTTTGAAGATTCTCTGAACCTGTGATTTGTCATCAAGGAAAAATACCCACGTAAATCTGGAATAATCATCAACAATAACTAGACCAAAGTAGTTACCACCAAGGCTTTTGTAAGCCTTGGGACCAAAGAGATCCATATGAAGAAGCTCAAGCGGTCTCCTTGTGGTCATGATGTTCTTCACGGGATGACTTCCACCTACTTGTTTTCCTGCTTGACAAGCACTACAGAGTCTATCTTTGTCAAAGAAAACATCTTTAACACCAAGAATATGATCACCTTTGATTAGCTTATCTAGATTACGCATACCAACATGTCCAAGCCTTCTATGCCAAAGCCAACCTTTAGCGGATTTAGCAATGAAGCAAGTTCTAGGTTGAGCTTTCTTAGTGAAATCAACGATATATAGGTCACCTCTACGGATACCGGTAAATACCATGTTATGATTGTCACGACGAAAGACTTGGCAATCTACTTCGGTGAATAGCACATTGAATCCAAAGTCACTAATCTAGACACGGAAAGTAAATTGTATCCAAGAGATTCAACAAGCATGACATTTTGAATAGAGCTATCATGAGATATGGCCACCTTACCAAGGCCAAGTACCTTACCCTTGGAGTTGTCTCCAAAAGTCACATACTTGCGTGGACCATCGTTCTTTGCAAGCTCTCGAAACATGTCTTCATCTCCGTCATGTGATCGGTGCATCCACTATCAAGAATCCACTCTTTTCCACCGGATATGTAGTCTCTCGATTTGCCATAAGATTGAGACTCTTCATGATCTTGTCTAGCTCGGTGTCCGAATCGAGTAATCGCCATCATGCTCATGCTCATCATCATATCGACCCATAGATAGTTCATCATCAACACCTAGGTCAATTTGACAACTACTTGCATTAGTTTTGTCGAGTGACAATAATCATCGGAATGCAATACAAGAGCATTTCTAATTAGAACATTGATAAGTCCGGATCACCCTTCTTTTCATAAGATCACGAAGCTCAAAGAAGCATTTATCAAAGTTGGGATCATTAGGGCATCATATCAAATTCAATAGTCTTGTATAGAATTTCATCAAGACCTCTCAAAGAGTAGTCCTGATAATGTTCTTCCAAGAACTTCCATATGGCATAGGCGCACTCAAAGTTTGTGACAAGCTCAAGTAAGTTATCGGGCAAACCTCTAATGATAAGATTTACAGTTCTAAGGTTACGAAGCAAATCAAGCTCTTCATCCATAGTAGGGTGCAAGGGGTCAAATGGAGGTACATATGGGGTTTCAACATATTTGCGCAAGTTGTACATCTTAAAGATAGCAAGCATTTCAATCCTCCACGAGTTATAGGACACTCCATCAAGAATAGGCACTCTATGACTAACACTCCCAAACGTAGACACGTCCATCTTCCTCCAATGGTGTGCAAACCAAAGCAATGGAGACCAAAGCTCTGATACCAATTGTAGGATCGTTGAAGGTAAGAGTGTCTAGAGGGGGGGGATTAGACTACTCGACAATTTAAAAGTTTAGCCTTTTGATTAGGACAAGTTTTTGGCAAGTTCACAATGATGATCAAGTCAAGTATCACCCTACACATGCAATTCTAGAGTAATGGCAGCGAAAGTAAATTGCACATGTAGTAAAGGAGAGGTGGAGAAGAGCAAACGCAATTTGGAGACACGGAGATTTTTCTCGTGGTTCCGATAGGTGGTGCTATCGTCAATCCACATTGATGGAGACTTCAACCCACGGGGGTAACGGCCGAGAGTCCACGGAGGGCTCCACCCACGAAGGGTCCACGAAGAAGCAACCTTGTCTATGCCATCATGGCTTACGCCCACGGAGGACTAGCCTTACTCGGGTAGATCTTCACAAGTAGGCGATCTCCTTGCCCTTACAAACTTCTTGGTTCAACTCCACATCTTGACGGAGGCTCCCAAGCGACACCTAACCAATCTAGGAGGCACCACCTCCAAAAGGTAATAGATGGTGTTGGTGATGATGAACTCCTTGCTCTTGTGCTTCAAATGATAATCTCCCCAACACTCAACTCTCCTCACCGATTTGGCTGTGGTGGAAGAAAGGATTGAGTGGAAAGCAACTTGGGAAGGCTAGAAATCAAGTTTCATATGGTGGGAGTGGAGCAACTTGATCTCAACACAAGGGTAGGTAGTTTTCTTCTCGAAATGTAAGGTAGGAGTGGTAGTTCTTTCGATGGCTCTCTCGATTTAATGAAGAGGAGGTGGAGGGGTATTTATAGCCTCCACACAAAATCCAACCGTTACACACATTTGACCAATCTCGGTCAGACCGAAGTTGACAACTCGGTGAGACCGAAAGTTCAAATCTTGTGAACGTTGGGATTTTCGGTGGGACCGAAAATACAATCTCGGTGAGTCCGATTCTTCCAAAGACTAGGGTTTGCCAATCTCGGTGGGACCGACTTTATCATCTCGGTGACACCGATTTGATTACGTATGTTTCTGTAAGGTTGGCAACACTAGTTTCGGTGAGACCGAGTTTGGAATCGGAAAATCCGAAATTACTAGGGTTTGGCTATATGGCTGAGGTGGTTCATCTCGGTGTGACTGAGTTTATGGAATCGGTGGGACCGAGATTACTTATGAGTGTGTATGGGAAGTGAGAGGTGCTGATAGTCTAGGAGATGTATCACTTAAGCACTTTGAGCAACCAGATCATTATCATAACCTCATCCCCTTTTAATAGTATTGGCTTTCCTATAGACTCAATGTGATCTTGGATCACTAAACCAAAAATGGAGTCTTGAGCTTTTGCCAATGTTTGCCTTAGCATCTTAGGGGTCCACCTCTTCAGTCCTTTTGCCATGCCAAAGTGATTGACCTTCCTGAAACATACTTGATAAAAGCATTAGTCCAACCACAAAGCATGTTGTCATTAATTACCAAAACCACCCAGGGAGCAAATGTGCTTTCAATCTTAATGGTGAAAAACTTCAACAAGTTCTACACGGGTAGAAGCAAGGAGAGAAGTTCCAAGTCAAGGTCCTACAATGACAAAAGATCTTCGAGTCGTGAACGTAATTGCTACAATTGTGGAAAACCCGGACACTATTCCGATGAGTGTACGACTCCTTACAAAAGGAGAGAAGATTCACCCAAAAGGAGAAGTAGAAGAGAAGAATCACCACCAAGAGAGAGGAGGAGTAGAGATGATCATTATGAATGAAGAACCTCCCGGAGAAGCAAGGATTCAGAAAGGAAGGACAAATCATCAAAGATCTACACAAAGCGAAGACATCAAGCTCATGTTGGTGAATGGGTATCCGGCTCCAACTCCAACCATCACTCCGAGAGAAGCTATCACTCCGACTCCGAATATACTCAAGATGAAGGTGTTGCCGGTCTAGCACTCGTGTCAACCAACTCCTACGACATATTTTGACTCACAAAATGAAGGAATTGGAAGATGCTTCATGGCTAAAGGCCCAAAGGTATCACACCCCGAGTATGTTGATTTCAATAGTGATGAAGATGACTTGTTAGTTGATGATGATTTACTTGTTGACAACTCTAGTGATGAATACTATGATGAAACGTCAATTAATCATGATAATCAAGATAAAACGAATGACAATGATAAGGAGGAGATTGAGCGTCTAACTAAAGAACTAAACACTCTTAAGTTAGCTCATGAAACTACCTTGGAAGATCATCGAGAACTTTTAAAGACTCATGAGAAGTTACGCTTTGAAAAGCTCAACCTTGAGCAAGAGCATGAGTTTTTAAAGGCCAAGCATTTTTAAAGAGCATGATCTTCACAAGAAAAGTTCTTCTTACATTGCCAAGTGTTTACTCTTATCTACTTACATGCCACAAGTCAAGTCTAGTAACAAGAGTAAGAAAGATTCTTCCTCTAGTAGTAACAATAATCATGCTAAATCCAATGTTGTTGCTTCTAGTAGTTCTCTTGATTCCACTAATGATTCTCTTAGCCAAGTTACACTTGAGCAAGAAAATAGCTTATTGAAGGGAATTATAGAGAAGGGTGTCTACAAGAGCCTTGCCGGAAGTAATCAATTTGAGGAAATTGTACGCAAGCAAGGATGGCACCGGAAGAATCAAGGTGTTGGTTTTGAACGAAAGTTCAATGCCAATGGAGTTGAGTGGGAAGAAGATCAATACCCCAAGATGAAGTTTGTTCCCCAACAAGAGAAGTATGATCCTACTTCTTTTCAAGGGACACAAGCTCAAGATGATCTTCCACCACAAGACCACAAGCAAAAAGGAAAGGACAAGCTTCAAGAGGAGATTGATGCATTTGAAGAAGCTCCCAAGGCCTTGATCAAGTGGGTTCCCAAGACTACATCAAGTTCTACTTCATCAAGTTTCACTACTACCCCAAGGATTCCCATCAAGATGATGTGGATCCCAAAGAAGAAGGACTAGAGAGTTCTTTAGGGTGACTCCGCCAATATACTTCACTCACATCATTTTGGCAAGGACAAGTGCAATCAACTTCCACATATTGCACTAGTTCAAGTCACAAACCCTTTTGTTGGTAAGACAAGGGACAAGGTAACCTAATGCTTTCATGGACATCATCTTGTGTGTGCATCACTCTATGTCTATGGATATCCTTGTTTGTTCCTTGTGGGACTAACCCGTGTAGGTATTGAAAGTGCAACTCACTCCAATGGATTGCTCCAAATGGTGTACAACAACATTGAGCATCCACATCTTCAACACCTACATGAAGTCATCATCGACAGAACCCAAGGTTAGTTCATCCCTCTTATGGGGGATCTCACATCTAGGGGGAGATTTATTCTAAGAATGAGCTAAAGCAACTCTAATGGTGTGAACACAACAATGCTTTATGTGAAAGTGGTAACCCCACTTGTGCTTAAACGATGAGTATGACCTATGATCAAATGTTCTCATTTGACTCCTAAGTCAATATACTCATATATAGATGACCTAGTCATTGCCAATTGTTTGATAGATGCTAGAATTGGTTGTGCATGCTTTGTCACATGTTTCATTTGCCATTTTATTGTGTGAGCATGTCGTTTGCATAATTTATTCATTCAAGGACATCCACTTGTTGTTTTGTTTGTTTGGTTCCTGTCGGTGTCAAAACCGGCGGATCTCGGGTAGGGGGTCCCGAACTGTGCATCTAGGATCGATGGTAACAGGAGACGAGGGACACAATGTTTTACCTAGGTTCGGGCCCTCTTGATGGAGGTAAAACCCTACGTCCTGCTTGATTAATATTGATGATATGGGCAGTACAAGAGTAGATCTACCATGAGATCAAGGAGGCTAAACCCTAAAGCTGGCCTATGGTATGATTGTTGTAATGTATGTTATTGACTAGCCTGGCCTCGGTTTATATAATGCACCAGAGGCCTAGGATAACAAGAGTCCTAGCCGAATACGCCGGTGGGGGAGGAGTCCTTGTCTTGATCGCCAAGTCTTGTAGAATCTTACTTGTATGCGGCACCTGCCCGGACTGGCCCATGAGTATATGGCCATGGGGGTCCTCGGCCCAATCTAACAGATCGGGAGATGACGTGGTGAGTACCCCCTAGTCCAGGACACCGTCAGTAGCCCCCTGAACCGGTCTTCAAGTTTAGGGACGCTCCTCGATTCTTCCGAACCGTTCTTCATCTTCAGTCATCGGTCTTGAAAACTAGTTCAACAAATCTTCTCAT
Source organism: Aegilops speltoides (assembly GCA_021437245.1). Lineage (NCBI taxonomy): Eukaryota > Viridiplantae > Streptophyta > Magnoliopsida > Poales > Poaceae > Aegilops > Aegilops speltoides. Next base: position 331,465,226 of record CM038144.1, read on the forward strand.
CTTCGATCTTGAGGATCGCCGAAATGCATTCGACGAGTTTACACGTCGGGTATCCGAGGAGCCCCTTTAAGTTTCCGCCTTTATCAATGTCTTGTTATTTTTATGCCACACCTCGGTTTGAAGTTGTTCCCGGCGGCACTTCCTCTTGCGTCCCGAGCTCCAACGCCGGATCGCATTCGAGGTATCTTTTGCAGCCGAGCACCAATGCGGGATCGCTTCCCAGCTCTAACGCTGGACTATGTATCCGAGCTCCAACGCCGACTATGTATCCGAGCTCCAACGCCGGATCAGATCCGAGGTGTCGAATCACCTTGGTTCAAAGAAGTTTGAAGGAGTTTAGCCGAGCGTAATGCCGGAAATGCCCTCTATGGAGCCAGCCACTAGCGCCCGAGATTTATGCCGGACTGCTTCCGAGGTGGTGCACCACCCCGAATGTGGGCCGATTTTTGTCAATATTTTTGATCGGTGCAATTTATTCTCTGCCGAGATATATAGTCAAGAGTCTTAAGGTGGGTATCGGTCTAAAACCCGAGATGCACATGAAGGATGACATAAGACCGCCGATCCTCAGAGTCACGAGACTCAAAGTTGATTTGCAAAATCGGTCCGAGGATCAAGTCCTAGCTCGCAGAATACTTCAGACACAAAAGCGGCGTGCTTTCGGTCCTCGAGACTCAAAGTTGGGTGCGGCCGACCAACCCGAGGATCAAAATCTCCTCGAAATCAGATTGCACTTAAAATTTTCTACGTTGGACAAGCAATGCAAGAGCTACCGAGACATCGGTCGGGTGGCAACACCGCATCGAGGATCGATGTGCCCTTTAATATTTGTAAATAATAAGCCCGAAACCCAAGAGCCCCGAGCCTTAATGCGGCACGGTGGCGAATTAAGGATCAATATCCATAGTAAAATCACAAATTATGTGTAATGACTCTATGTATCCAAGTACTTTACGCCATTTAATGCTCGGATCCGCATTGTACAAAACTTTTTGACCGACCATCGGCTTCACCTCCTCGCCAAGAGTCGAGGAGTGTTTGTCTTACTTTATAAAGCCTTTATGAGGGCAAAGATTTACGACAAACAAGGCAATCTGGCCATACGGTTTTATAAACAAAGGTACGCGGAGAGATATGTTATATTACTGTTTAACAGAAGAAATGTCTTCCAAAGAAAATAGTCCCGCTATCGGTTCCTTTCTTTGGGTTGTCATGCTAAGCATGATCATAAAACCTCAGCTCCAATGTAAGAGCAAAATATCGAAGATTTGGTTTGGGAGGACAGTTAATAGCCCCCGGTAGTGTTCGACGACAGTCGAGGTCAAGCCGTAAACACTTCAGCCATCGTTATGAATGGTCCATCGTTTAACGCCGTCATCGGATCGCTGACCAATTTACGCTTATTGTGACAGTTAGTTTTCGGCTTTCTCCACTGAGGTGCTTTAACCATGTGAGCTGGAAGCACAATCGCAGTGGTTCTCCCTTTGCACGCCTAGCCGAACAAAATGGAACGTAGGAAGCAAGAGCAGGAGCCGGGCAACCCAACTATTGACCGAAGACACAATTCGAAACCGATGCATATATAGAGATATCGGAGAATGTTTTTGCCGAATCCCTAAAAGGTGTCCGACGTTGCACTGCGAGACTAATGCTGGAAAAGCACAAATAGTTTAAAAGTGCCAAAAAGCTTGGAAAACCAAGAAACATTAGTAAAAACATGATGCCCGAACAATATCAAGTGTTCGGTGCCAACCCGAAAATTGGTCTTAGAAAAAAAGAAGTGCTTCTGTCGTGCTTTAACATGATACATCCCATCTCACGACTTCGAGCGGGTCAGCCTACGGCTTCAACCTCCTATCCCGAGGGCGGAGTACTTCTCATCAGGCCAGTTTAGCAAACTAAACTCTAGTGGCTTTGAGAGAGAAATTAGGCTCCCCGGCCAATGACCGCACACTCGTGTCGAAAAAGGGAGTGATAAATAATAATAAAACTTTGCAACGACTAGGAAGAAAAACACTTAGTATGAAACGGCTCAAATAAACATAAGAGCCCCCAAGTGACTTGGGTAAAAGTTGACTATATAATGTAAGGTGACATGTAGAATGCCTTCTAGCCGGATTGTAGATCGTTTGTCGTAGCGGACCTTTTCGCTTCAACCTCTGGACCCAATAGTCTGGAGTGTGTCCGAATACCCTCGCGCTTATAAAAACCGGGGCATGCGTGGAGACCAGGCGTAGGGGTCATTAGTGCTTTATCAGACAAGTGCCCAACTAGTTATGTTATATTACATGGTTAGTAAGAAACATCTTCCAGGGAGAATAGTTCCGTTAGGGGTTCCTTTCTCTGGGAGGCATGCCCTAAAGTGCATGTCCGGACTGCGAAAAGAGCAGAAAAACATTTGGGGGCAGGTAAATAAATAGGTGAGAAATCATCTTTTAGTTCACCGACCGAGTATTCCCTTAAGAACGCTTAGCTTTCGCTTCACCCATCTAAGGTACACATCCGGTGACCCGCAAGAATAATCGCAGAGGTGCTCCTTTACCACCTAGCCAAACAATCGGGAACGTAGGGGTAAGCACAGGAGCCAGGCAACCCAGCTTAGCCAAAACTTAAGTCATATCGATGCATACAATGGTGAATAAAAGGTACATGCGGAAGTGTGACACATGTGTTAGGCATAAAGCCCGTATTAATAAGCTTCTGTTAAAGAAGCCCCCAGGTATAATAAGCGCGGGTAGCGCGTCAAGTATGTGCAAACAAAGTTTGGACAAGCAAAATTTTTACAAGCAACTTTTTTTTCAAAAAGGTATAATGCTTGGTCGACCCGAACACAAGTTAGAAATTTAAAACTTTGAGCATGAAGGCATCTTAGCTGGTTAATGTGTTCAGTATTGGCGAATCGGTCCGAGCTTGATGCGGGACAAGGTTCCACCCCCCAAGCCGGTCCCGAGGTGGTGGAGCAAAGAGCTCGGCACGCCGAAGTGGTGACATGGCACGGTCGATGCAGACCGGCGGAGTGACGCCGAAGTCCCCGGATCATTTTCCTGTGCACAAAAAATAGTGCAAACGGGAGATAATAGTAATAATGATAATAAAAAAAATCATTGCATAATGAATAATTTATGCAAAGTGAGTAATAAAAGAAATATGGCCTGGCGCCGAGGTCGATGTCGATGCAGGGCGTCGGCGTGATGCGGTAAAGGCGTGGCAAAGCTCTGAATTCACAGTGTCGGTCCGTGTTCGGATGCGGCGTCACGGACTATGTACGGAGATCGACCAACCATCATGCGACCGTCGTTAATCACGCGCCACCATTTGATAGACCTGTGAACATATGATGGACAAACCAGAGTAATAATTCCTTGGAAAAAATGAACCCAAACAAGCAAAACATATCAGGGTTAATAGCACCTGGTTTATTTGTTGTGGAAATCCGAAGGAGGATGATGCTGGCAAAGGTTGGCTTGCCAAGGCAAAGCCCTCGGTCCAGCTAATCGTGACGAAGCTGGTCAGCTTGTGACGCCGAAGTGTCCGGAGTAGGTTGATGAAGAGATGATGAATCCTCCGGTCCAGCCGAGATGTCGAAGTAGTTCGGCATGATGGACACCGGCTTGAAGGAGCAACAGTGCGGCCCTGCCGATGCAGGTCGTGACGTGGTCGATGCCGGCTTGATGAAATGACCGTGCGGCGATGCCGGTATGCCCGCTCCGTGTAATCCGTGGGGCGGCGATGTTGGTGATGATTTGTCCTTCGCGATGCCGACTCTTGTTCGCTTGCCGAGATGATGATCCGAAGAAGTTGAGCTCGCTCAACAAAGTGACGACGGTTCAGCGCGGTCGGCAGCCGTGGAGCAATATTGCCGGACTGGTTTGACACCAGCAATGATGTTGAAGATCGTGTTCAAAAGATCTTAAAGTTAGTGGGATGTGTTCGGGAACAATACACAATATCCCATACAAAACTTCCTTCAAAAAGGATGTTCGAAATCCCGTTCATAAAAAAGATGAATTCGGGTCGGATTCATTCTCGCGTAGAAAACAGATCCGAAAAGTGATGCACTAATCGGAAGGTTCCCGGAGTTCTGACGGTCGGATCAAGCTGAAATTTGGAGGGATGGTAGATATAGAAATTCCGCAGCCGATCAACGGTTGGATCTTCCAAAGGACGTCCGAGCTAGAAGCTGGACACCACGCCCTAAACTCGTCCAGATTCCCGTCCAGATTTGACAGGGCTCCGGTATATCGTGGATCGCGAGAGATTCCTCCATCGGAACTCGACGAAATTTTACAGGGTTGTTGTAGACTCAATTCCGCACAATTCCACCAAAGTAATCGTCCAAGCGATACTGGAGGAGGTGGTGGCAGCAGATACGAGTTCGCTGTCCAGAAAAATGGCACGGTCGCTTGAGGGCAATGTTGACGTTGAGCCCCCGAGCTCCATGGATGATTCCTCCGTGATCTTGACAGAGATCGGAGTTGATATTTGATGAAGGCCCTCATCCGAACATGGTGATCCGAACACGGGGCGCAATTCTTGGTCGAACCAAGGTGACCAGTCGAGCTGGTGACGAAGGTGCCGAAGTCGCAGTTGATCTGCAGGCGAGCCATGGATCCTTTTGTCGATCACACAGCAGAACTCTCAATGAAAGCACCAATGTCGGTGTCAAAACCGGCGGATCTCGGGTAGGGGGTCCCGAACTGTGCATCTAGGATCGATGGTAACAGGAGACGAGGGACACAATGTTTTACCCAGGTTCGGGCCCTCTTGATGGAGGTAAAACCCTACGTCCTGCTTGATTAATATTGATGATATGGGCAGTACAAGAGTAGATCTACCACGAGATCAAGGAGGCTAAACCCTAAAGCTAGCCTATGGTATGATTGTTGTAATGTATGTTATTGACTAGCCTGGCCTCGGTTTATATAATGCACCAGAGGCCTAGGATAACAAGAGTCCTAGCCGAATACGCCAGTGGGGGAGGAGTCCTTGTCTTGATCGCCAAGTCTTGTAGAATCTTCCTTGTATGCGGCACCTGCCCGGACTGGCCCATGAGTATATGGCCATGGGGGTCCTCGGCCCAATCTAACAGATCGAGAGATGACGTGGTGAGTACCCCCTAGTCCAGGACACCGTCAGTTCCTTTTTTCTTTTGCCAAGTGGATGGACAAGAATGCCTAAGAACCCTCTCTAGCTATCTATGCTTTTCTTGTCTCAAACTCTATTCATGCCCATCACAAAGTTTGATCAAGTTAGATTCGAACCACTCTGTGTGAGGAGCACTCGGAGTCCCCGATTCGTCATAGACTTAAACTTCCAAAACCTCTTTGTGCACTTCGGTCTGACCGAGAAAATCCATTTCGGTCACACCGAGTTCACTAAGTTGATCTAGGTTTTCATCTCGGTGAAACCGATTTGAACACTTCGGTCACACCGAGTTGCAGCAACCGCTTGCGTTTCTGCAATCTCGGTGCCACTGAGTTGTTCCACTCGGTTTTGGAAATTAATTCAAATCCTCTCAGCCCGCGCATGTCCTGCTCTGCCTCCTCGGGTCTCCGGTCGTCTTCTCGCCGCCAACGACCTCCCGCCATTGGAATCTGCCGCCGTCGACGGATTCTGCTCCACCGTCGCCGCTGTAGCGAAAACTCACCGTTCTAGGGTACGTGTTCGACCCCTTATGCTGTCATTTTTACTTCGATTCCTAGCACAATGACAATGCCATGTTTCTTGCCACAAATGAGATCAATCTATTTAGATAAAACTTCCTTAGGTCTAGATTGATTCAAAAATTTTAGGGCTAGCTCTCCGCAGAACTCATCTCGGACCGACCGAGTCGTAGAAATCGGTCTCACCGATTCGGCTTATGCCATTGCACATGCACTTTTTGGTCCAACCAAAAATTGTAAATTGGTGTGACTGAGTTTAGGATTATGTGAAACCCTAGCAATCTCGGTGCCACCGAATGTGACTCGGCCCAATCGAGTTCACTAGTTTAGGCTCCAAGTGTTGCTTCGGTATCACCGAGTTTGTCAATTCGGCAGCTCCGAGATCATTTCTGTAGAGAACTAAAACTAAGCTTTTTGGCTCAATTCGTTTTGCCAAACCTTTATACTTTGTGATGCTCATCTACTCTACCTCATCTACAACCTATTCACAGGGTCTGCTGACAGTTTGCCTGCAAGATGTCTGACTAGAGTGATAGCCAGAACAGGTCTGAACAACAAGAACGGTTGAGTGAGGGCACTAGTCCCTCCAGTAGCTATGATGAGGCCAGCAGGAGCACACCTAGTAACTTGCCCAAGGCAGCTACTAGAACAAGGAAGAAGAGAAATTCTGATTCAGAGGATGAAGACTATGTTGTAGCTAAGGATGAAGCCACTTCCAAGAAGAAGGTGGTGAAGAAAGAGTTTGGCACTGCTGCATCAACTAGGCCAGGCATGAACAGAAAGGCACTAGCTAGGAGAGTGCCTACATCCAAGCCAAGGAAAGTTGCCACACGTGAAACCATGAAGTTCACCATTGAATCTGAAGAAGAGGCAGCTTGTGAGGACAAGAAGCAAAAGAGGGCAAGGACAGCAACAACTAAAGTACTTGGAAAGTCTACAATGGTGAGATCTGATGATAAAGAGGAATAGGATGCTGCTCCAGCACCTAAAGCATAGAAGCTCATGGGAGATTCTATTAAGTCAGGGGCTGCTACTAAGCCCAAAACTGCTCCCAAAGCTGCTGCTCCAGTTCCCAAGACTGGACCCAAGAGGAGTACCAGGAACATACCTCCTAAGGAGGAGAACAAGGCCCCAGTGCCTGAAGTTGAAGAAGAGGAAGCTGAAGCCCAAGTGCTAAGGAAGCTCAATCCTAAGATTCCAGACCATAATGATGCACATCCAGTGGCAGAGGATATGAGGATCAGGAAGGATGCAGGACTGAGACAGTGGAGAAAGGCCGACCCATATGCTGTAAGAAGGAAAACTGTTGTGGATTACAGGTTCCACACAAAGGAACAACAAGATTTCTATGAGACAATCATGCTTAACAAGAAGCCCATAGTGTGTGACATTAGATGCGTTGATTGGACTCACATCAGAGAAAATGAAGATCACTTCCCAGGTGTTTATGATAGCTTCAAGGCTTGTGAAGTTGACAAGTTTGTTGGTTAGAAGCTCACAAAGTGGAATGATGAGCTGATCATGCAATTCTACTCTACTGCTCATTTCTATCCAGATGACAGAATTGTATGGATGTCAGAGGGTACCAGGTACCAGTCCACAGTTGATGAGTGGGCTAGATTGATCAATGCCCCAGAAGCTCATGAAGATGACTTGGATGTGTATGCCAAGAACAAGGAAGACCATAACTCCATGGCAAGCATGTACAAGGAGATTCCTGATGCAGACCTAGAGACTCACAAGTTTGGCTTAGTGAAGCACTTGCTGTCAGGGTTGCCTACTATCAATACCATTCTGAAGCACACTCTTTTGCCCAAGTCTGGAGATCACAGAATGATAAGAGGACACTCCATAAACTTGCTGTATATATTTGATGTCCCTCAAAAGTTCAAAGTGATGAGTCTGATTGTGGAAACAATCAAGAGGACAGCTGCAGATCAGAAGAGGTCTTGTGGGTATGCTCCACAAATTCAGGTGCTCATCAACTCCAAAATGGGCACATGCACATATCTGTTGGACAAGGAGCATTTACCCCTTAGGCCAGATTTTGAGGATAACATTGTTGTTATGGATGAGGAAGATCCTTCCTCAATGCAAGCACATGAGAAGAGAGAGGAGGCAAGGGCTGAGAAAGCTGCAAAGATGCCAACAACTGAAGAGGCATCTCAGGTGTTCTTGAAGAGCAAGCAAGATCAGCTTGGATATCTGATCCAATCCACCTTGAGGATTGAGAAGGGCTTGTCCACCCTGACTCAGAACCAGGAGAGCTTGGAGAGGATCATTGAGCAGAAATTCTATGATCTTGATGTCAAGGTAACTGAGATTCAGTCAGTGGTTGAGCAACTTCAGGAGGAAGTGGAGGAGAAGAAAGGCAAGTATACCACAGATGCTTTCACAAGAGTGCCCAGGAGTCAGAGGTCTATTGCAGTGCCTATACCAGATACAAGGCTACTACATCTACACCAGCAGCCACAACTTTAGTGCCACCATCTCCAGTAGCCACTCCACTAGCTCCAGCTACATCTACAGAAGCTTTCGTCCTTGGAGTCATCTCTACACCACCTCATGAAGACCAAGCCTGAGAGATACGCATAACACTATGCATATTTTTGACTTTTTGGTACTTGTTGCCAAAGGGGGAGAAATATGTATAGATCATAGTCCTCGAGTGAGAGAGTGTTGTTTTGTCTCTCTTTGCATTTTATTTGCTTGAACTTTATTGTGTGTTTGCTTGATACACTATGCCTTTTGTGAGATACTTGGGTGATCATGTGTTTGATCATATGCTACACTTAATGTGTGCTTGAATGATATTTCCTTCATATCCATTTATGATCATTCACTTTGCTTGGTGAGGAGTGTCAGTGTCAAAACCGGTGGATCTCGGGTAGGGGGTCCCGAACTGTGCGTCTAAGGCTAATGGTAACAGGAGGCGGGGGACACAATGTTTACCCAGGTTTGGGCCCTCTCGATGAAGGTAATACCCTACTTCCTGCTTGATTGATCTTGATGATATGAGTATTACAAGATTTGATCTACCACGAGATCGTAGAGGTTAAACCCTAGAAGCTAGCCTATGATTATAATTGTTCTTGTCCTACGGACTAAACCCTCCGGTTTATATAGGCACCGGAGGGGGCTAGGGTTACACAGAGTCGGTTACAAAGAAGGAGATCTACATATCTGGATTGCCAAGCTTGCCTTCCATGCAAAGGAGAGTCCCACCCGGACACAGGACAATCAATCTTGTATTTGCATAGTCCAACAGTCCGACCAAAGTATATAGTCCGGCTGTCCGAGGACCCCCTAATCTAGGACTCCCTCAGTAGCCCTTAAACTAGGCTTCAATGACAATGAGTCCGGCGCGCAGATTGTCTTCGGCATTGCAAGGTGGTTTCCTTCTCCGAATACTCCATAGAAGTGCTTGAACACAAGGATTGTGTTCGGCTCTGCAAAACAATTTCCACATACCACCGTAGAGAGCACAATATTCCACAAATCTAATCTCCTGACAACTTTTCATAGCGTGACACATGGCCTAGTCATTATTCGAACCGTTTTCCTCAACCAGCTACTGCACATATTGTGAGGCGGTTTCCTTGGCACGTCTTGTCGAAGCAGAGATTGTGTCCCCTTATCACGGGATTCTCATCAATACGGGTGTGGGTAACCCAACCGCGCCATCAATCGCGGCGCTTGGAGAATAAGCGATTTTATGGGGCAAGTGGGGAGGCGCACAGTTTCTACCGCCTTTATAAAGATATAAGAATTCCTCTTTTTCACCCACGCCTTCTTCTTCCCCTACTCATCCATTCTCGCACGCTCGAGCTCCAGCACCCAAGTTCTCACCTTCTCCGTAAAGCCATTCCAAACATGTCCGGAGCGGGAGGCAAGTGGATGGTCTCCTCCGTTACAAAGGAGGACATTATTGACACCAGATTTTGGCATGGTCAAAAACATAATTAAGAAGGTCTCAAATGGAAAAATGATCAAAGCGAGAAAGTTCCGTATCGTCAAAAGGAGAAATTTTGATATTTGGGCCATAGCCATCCGATCTCATCTCTAAGGCCGAAGTTGTATTCGAAGTATTGAGATTTTGTGTTCAGAACAGTATTCGGCTGATTACGCCCCCAAGATGGTCTCTGATGGAAAAAGTTACAACTGCAAAGTTCTTCGTCTCGTCGAAACGATCGATTTTGATATAATAATCGTTCCAATCCGAGTTCGTATGCAAAAGTTAGAGCCATCGAAATACAGCCCTGTCGAGGCAATGGCGCGCCCCACCGACACCCTGTCTGATGGGTAGCGCGAGGATAGCCTGTTTTGCGCGACCGATTTGACCTCAAGATGACCTCTGATCAAAAACGTTCAACATAAAAGTTGTTCGTCTCGTCGAAACGGTCAAGATTTCTTTTGGGCTCGTTTCCATCCGAGATCGTTTACCACCACAAAAAAGACCCGCAAGGTGCAGCCAGTTTAAACCGAACAGTTTCCGAATTTGGCTAGGGTTTTGGACGTGAATCCAAGCCTTTTCCTTGCACGGGAAGTCCGGCCGCCTCTTATATACCTAAGGGGTGACAGCCGATTGAACAACACACAATCGATCAATCAATCTACCACTTTTTATCTTTTATCTTTTCTCCTTAACCCTAGTTCTTCTTCTTCCTCGTTCTTCGTCTGTTCTTCTTGTTGCAGGGCGGCGGACCTCGAGGCCCTAGGGGCGATCAGGTCGACCTAGGGCAGCCCATAGCCGCCGCGCGCCCAGACGGGGTCCCTCCCGGGCGTGTGGGGTTTCGGGTCTTCAAAAGCACCCGCCGGATTGCCTGCGTACCGCGCTTCCGGACGGGTCTCCTTCGACGTGAGCTGCGTGCACCACCCCGGCGCCGAGGGTACACGGTGACGGTTCGTGTGAACACACTTTTGGCGACTCACTGGGATTTAAGCTTTGAACGGTCTCCGCCCGTTCTTGCTACGAAGAGATCGTTATCTAGGGTTTGCAATCTACAAAGGTAACATGAATACCCAATTCACTTATGTAGATGCAAATAATGCATATGTTGTTGCTATATCGTCTAATGAGCATATTGTATCCTAGCCCTAGTTTTATCAATCATGCATCTAATTATGTGCAACAGCCGATTCAGAATAATCTTCATGCGTCAACTTCATATAATCTTAGCAACATGCAACATATGTATCCCAACTCCCATGCATCGGCAACCCCACAAATCTATATGCCGATGAACAACATGATGAGTTCGGTTAATCATGTTGAGACACCCAATGTAGGAACTTCCAATAGTATGCAACAAAGTGTTTCAACTTTTATTCATCGGCAAATAACTTGCGTATGTTAATCCAAACGCGCGGTGGATAGGGAATTGGCCATGCTACTACTAGTTATTCGCCAATTACCTCAAACATCGTATGCTACACCTCATGCTACTTAATTTTTCGCACCATACGCAATTGTAGATATTCGTGATTCGACTTCACACCTTCATGCTCATGGCGAATAAATGAGAATTCTACCAGAGCGCATGTGTCTTTACCTAGTAACGTAGCATATCATGTTGCCCTCACACATTATAAAATTTCGCAACACACCATTGCCGTAAAGCGCCTCAAAGTATTGGGGGCAATCCGATGAAGATTGGGCTGAAATTGGTCGAAAAAGCTTAAAGATAGACTAGCTGCAATGTTTGCTGAATTTAGACAAGAACAAGCAACCTTGCGAATCAAAGAAAGAAGAGTGGTGATTCGATAACAAAGTTAATTCAGTTATTAAAAAGCCAATCAAATAGTATGTGTACCGAATCTATCAAAGAAAAGAGGATGCCAAGGCATTAGAGAGTCATTCAAAAGTGGAACAAAGTATTATTCAAGTGATACAACCATCATGCTCTCCCAACGATTTGAAGAGGTATGCATAGCGAGTAATTTACCTATTTTCAGATTTGGTCACAACTTTATTGTTGATGCATCTATTAGAAAAATCCTCATAGGTAATTTTGAAAGACCAATGAAGAAGGGTAATTTACTTGTTAGCAATAAAATTGTTTTAGAACATATCGGTCAACCAATTGTGCCATTTATGAAGACCGATAATGACTTATTATTGCAGCCAAAGCTTTCCCCGTTGTTTTATCTAAAGTTCATATCTAGTTGGGTAGCTTTGCTTATTTCTTACTTGGCCTGCACTTTGTCTCAATTGAGACATGTGTGTTCTAAATATTTTCATATCAGAAGTTTAAAGCCAAGGTTAATTTCTTTTGAGAAATCCGATGCTAATATAATATCTTATCCAAAGACACCGGAGATAGAGTGGAAAACACAATGTATAGCCGAATGGGAAGATTCCAAATCTGAACCATTCGCTTGTTTATCTTCAAAGCCGCTCACACAGCAAGATCGGCTAGAAAGCAAGAAGTTTACCTTCAATTCAAGCATGTGTGACCAAATATTTGATTTATTGCTGAAAAATAATTACATAAGAATTCTTGATCACCATGTCAAGCCATCAATTCAAGGACTAATGTATTGTAGGTTGCATCATTCGCTCAAACATAATTTTGAGGATTGCAATATGTTTCATTAAATAGTTAAATCGGCCATTGATAAAGGACGATTGAAATTTGTTGAAACACCAAGAGATGACCAGTCTATTCCGATTGGTCCCGATGGCAAAAGTTTTTGCATCGGCTACTTCAAGCCAATCCATTTAAAGAGAAGGTAAAACTGTAGGTGATGGGATCAAGCTTTCATGTAAAGAAGTTGTTGAAGAGCATAACAAACATAATCTTGAGGGCGAGAATTCCATCGGCTACAATGGGGACGCCAAGGACTGGGGGCAGCAAGCAAATCCAATGATCGATGACAAAGAAACCAAAACAAAACAAAGGCCAAATAAGTGCAAGTATAAGAGATCAAAATCACCTTCATGAACTATTGGATAAATATCAAAAGAAGAGTGAAGAGAAGAATGCTTATCGCCAAATCATGCAAATAAACCAAGATCACCCCAAAGGCGCAAATATGAGGATCGGTATTGGCAAAGTGCTAATTTTAATGCAACATATTCATATCCTTATTTTGGGCCGCCAATGCCAATGCCGTGGATGCCTCCCTATGCTCATATAGATACATATTCATCATGGGACAGGTATGATACAAGGGCACAGCTCCATCTTATTTTAGACCATCTCACCAATATTATGCAGCTCCAAGAAGATCAACATCTGAACAATCACATGTTAAAGACCGCTTTCAATCATAAGGAAACGGTCCAGAGCTCAAGGAAGAAGAAAGAGGTGGTCAAACAAGTTTACCGCGTTAAAAGAGATGGTCGTAAGAGTGCTACTTGGATTTGATCTCAAATGAAAAGAGCCAATGAAAGTGTTGACATTGGCTACTACAGTGCAATGAGATGAAGCAATCAATTGTTAAGACTCAAAGTGCCAAATCTGAAGAAAAGAAGTTGAGAGTACACAAGGCCAAGAAATAATTGCCATTGGTCAAAATAGAATCACAGCCGAGATGCCCACTGGCCATCAGATTGGCAAAAGAAGAAAGTACAAAAGCTTAGTGCACAAGAACTTGAAAAGATGAACATGGCATGGGTTCCCAAAGGAAGTATTAAAACAAGAATAATATGCAAGATTCCGTTACAATAAGTGCGATAAAGGTGAAGAAAGAGAAGATTGCAAGCTTCAACAACCAAGTCGAGGGTTTGCACATCGAATCTTCGGTTCAAACAACATCCATATTCTTCAACTATGTCATTAATGCATATGCCATGGAATTCATCCTCGTGTATGACCGGTTACCCTCCGTGGACTTATTTTGACCCATGGATGCAATATAATTTCTTACATCATGAAAGGGTATTACTAAATCATTATATATTCGATTAGCTTCATTTTGTTGCTAATCTAAATGGCCGATATATACTTATCGTCCAAATCACGTACAAAACGGCCGATGGAGTGTTGACATCGTGCTTAGAACAAACTTCGTGCAAGTTATTTTTCGCACACAAGTTTTGCCGAAAAAGCAGGGGGCATGTGTTGACACCAGATTTTGGCATCGTCAAAAACATAATTAAGAAGGTCTCAAATGGAAAATGATCAAAGCGAGAAAGTTCCAGATCGTCAAAAGGAGAAATTTTGATATTTGGGCCATAGCCATCCGATCTCATCTCTAAGGCCGAAGTTGTATTCAAGTATTGAGATTTTGTGTTCAGAACAGTATTCGCTGATTACGCCCCAAGATGGTCTCTGATGGAAAAAGTTACAACTGCAAAGTTCTTCGCCTCGTCAAACGATCGCTTTTGATATAATAATCGCTCCAATCTGAGTTCGTATGCAAAAGTTAGAGCCATCGAAATACAGCCCCGTCAGAGGCAATGGCGCGCCCCACCGCATAACCCCGTCCGATGGGTAGCGCGAGGATAGCCTGTTTTGCGCGACCGATTTGACCTCAAGATGACCTCTGATCAAAAACGTTCAACATAAAAGTTGTTCGTCCTCGTCAAACGGTCAAGATTTCTTTTGGGCTCGTTTCCATCCGAGATCGCTTACCACCACAAAAAGACCCGCAAGGTGCAGCCAGTTTAAACCGAACAGTTTTGGAAAGTTCGCCAAACCAATCCGAATTTGGCTAGGGTTTTGGACGAATCCAAGCCTTTTCCTTGCACGGAAGTCCAGCCGCCTCTTATATACCTAAGGGTGACGGCCGATTGAACAACACACAATCGATCAATCAATCTACCACTTTTTATCTTTTATCTTTTCTCCTTAACCCTAGTTCTTCTTCTTCCTCGCTCTTCGCTCGTTCTTCTTGTTGCAGGCGGCGGACCTCGAGGCCCTAGGGGCGATCAGGTCGACCTAGGGCAGCCCATAGCCGCCGCTACCAGACGGGTCCCTCCCGGCGTGTGGGGTTTCGGTTCAAAAGCACCCGCCGGATTGCTGCGCATCAGCGCTTCGGACGGGTCTCCTTCGACGTGAGCTGCGGTGCACCACCCCCGGCGTCGAGGGTACACGGTGACGTGTTCGTGTGCGAACAGACATTACGAAGCTCCGGGAAGCCGGATACCTGGCCGCAAACATCGCGCACCGGCTCCCAAACGCAGGGCAGATCGTCCCTACTCCGGAACCCCACGAGAGGGTTGTATTCCTTGCTCACTTTGTCCACGGATTGGGATTCCCCCTCCACCCATTTGTCCGCGGGCTCATGTTCTACTACGGGCTGGACTTCCAAGATCTGGCCCCCAATTTCATCCTCAATATTTCAGCGTTTATCGTCGTGTGCGAGGCCCTCCTCCGCATCAAGCCCCACTTCGGCCTGTGGCTGAAGACCTTCAACGTGAAGCCGAAAGTAATGGTCGGCCAGCAAGCGAAGTGCGGAGGCGCCATGGCGGGCAAGATGACCAACGTCACCTGGATCGAAGGCTCCTATGTGGAGACCGTGAAGGGGTGGCAATCAGGGTGGTTCTATATCACCGAGCCACGCGACGCCAACTGGGCGGCGGCCCCCGAATTTCGATCTGGCATCCCCATGCGGCTCACCTCCTGGAAAGAGAAGGGCTTAGCCTAGGGTTCACCGGTAGAGCTGATTGGACTCCAGATCTGTATCAAAAACATGATGAGCAAGAAAATCAAGCTTGTCAACGTGGTCCAGGTCATGCTCTTCCGCGTGATCCTTCTGTGTCAAATTCGGGCTTTCAATATGTGGGAGTTCGATCCGGCCGAACACTAGATGCTGCGAGAGCTCTTCGACACGACGCACAAAGACGTCTAGAAGGTGCTGTTCAAGGCCGCCGAGGTACCTCCTCCCATTACCGAGGATCGCAGACTCAGCGCAAAGCACCCTGCCAATCCGGTAAGCTCTTTATATTTCACAAGATGTGCCTTTCCCCAGTATATTCGTGGGAGGAATCTAAGCCTCCACGCCAATTTAACAGGACTAGGTAGTGACAGCGGAGCGGATCGACTGTCCAGCTCCACTACCTGAAGATCCAGCAACGACTCTCCTAACGGAGATGCTGTTTCCGGCGCCCTATGAGGTGCCGGAGAAGAAGGCCAAGAAGAAGGCCGCGGGGACCAGGAAAGGTCTCCGGCGCAAGGTTGTATCGGACTCATTGTTCGAAGACACCGAGGCGCGCTCCTCCAACGAAAACGAGGAGGAGGAAGAGGAAAGCCCTGCCCCCCCCAAGAAAAGGAAGGCCGCCTCGTCTGGGGAGGCCGAAGGGTCCAAGAAGGGAAATACCCTCCCTCTGGACCACTCCACAACAGTCGCCTACAACGACGAGGAGTGGTTGCCCAGGGACAAGCCCCTGACGAAGTTGTAAGTATCCAGACACTATAATACTTCCGGTATGTTTTGCTTTATTTGCTTCTTATCATGTCAAATATGATTGTGCAGTCCGTCCAAAGCCCACATAGACGTATCCTCCTCGGATGGGTCTTTGAGCCAGTCGGCGATGAACAATGATTCACTCCCGACAGCCACCACTCCCTGGCCCGCGGACGACACCGAGGTGTTGTCTCAGAGGATACCGGACCAGGGGGAGACAGTTCTGGAGACGCCCCAAGGCGAAATCCCAGACGCCGGGCACATGGGGGGGGGGGAGACCCCCATGGATTCTGATGACGGGGGCCGCAACAAGTCTGGCCCCCAACCGAATACTGCGCCGGAACCTCCAGTGGTTCCGGATTCAGATAGGCAGCCCCTTACTAAGGGGGGCAAGCCGCCTGTGCCGATGACCTCTGTCCATCCAGAGGCATCAGACAACTTGCTGGAAGCGCTTTGCGGTGCTTCCATTGACGAAGAGCACCGCACCATCATGAGTGCGGTGGTCGAGAAGGTTTGGTCCGCCAAAAACGGATTGACCGAAGCCTGCGCCAGCCTCCTAACAGGCTTTGATGTAAGTAATCAAATTATGAGAGAATATCATAGTATAGACAATAGCCCCTAATGCTCTTTTTGGTGTTCGGAAAGAAAGGCTGAACAGAGGATCGAAGAACGTCCACAAGAGTCTAACTATAGTATGTCTATGTGAATAAGCAGACGTCGCTGCTGGCCGCTGCCGCTCGTACCGCGGAGGTCTCCGAACTGAAGCAGGACCTGGAGCGGTCCGAGGAAGAGTTCGGCCTCACAAAGAGGCAGCTCGAGGAGAACAAAGGTAAGTGATACCCCGTCTGTATATTGATAAGGAAAAATGGTTTTAGATCATAGAATCATCATGAAGTTTAATAGGGGCCACGACCGAAGTGGCGGCCCTGAAGAAGGCGTTGTCCGAGGCTGAAGAAAAAGCGGCCAAGGAGCGCATCGAGCGCGAGAAGCAAGAGGCCCGAGTCGACGAGGTCCAACAAGAGCTCCAGGATTTCGTCAAAAAATACGAGTCCTTGGAGCGTGACTCTAAGACGCAAGAGTCCAAGCTTGCGAAGGCCCTCCAGAGCGCATAAGATGCCAAGGCCGAAGCCCAAAAGGCCCTTCAGGAGATTTAGGCGCCAAGAAGATAGCGGCGGGTAAGGCATTCATTATGCAAAGCAAGCATGTGAAGGAGACTCTCCTTTTATTTACCCGAATTCGGAGCTCTCCAGGAGCGTCCGCACATCTGCCGCGCAGCATATCGGATGCCGCGGAGTTCTACCGGGCCGAAGAAGGGAGCTCGATGGAGAAGTTGTTTTGGTCTCAATATACTGGGACCGAACATCCGATGCCCTTGAGCGACCAGCTGAAGCAACTGGTCGAATTGCACAAGGCGACCGAACTGGCCATGAAGGACCTCATAGACCGGCTATGGCCTGCCAAGCCCTTGCCCAACAGCTACTTCGACCTGGTAAAGCGGCTTGTGAATGCCTGTCCGTGACTTGAAGTCATTAAGCGGTCTGTCTGCATTGAAGGTGCGCGCAGAGCCTTCGCCCGCGCGAAAGTGCACTAGGCGAAGATGGATGACGAGAAGCTGGTGACGGAGGGGCCGCCGGAGGGCAAGGAGCATCTCCACCCCGAAAAGTATTATGACAGTGTCCTGAAGGGTGCCCGCCTTGTGGTGGAGGAATGTGCTAAGGATGTAATATTTGAATGAATGTACTCATCTGATCCTGTAATATGAAAATGAGTTCATGTGCGCTATGTAACGGTTGTTGATTTAAAATATTACCTTCTGTGCGGCCGTTTATAAAATCTGAGAGTTGGCCAGTCGTCGGCTTCTGCCCCCATGTAACTAGTACTGGGGTGTTCGGGATAAATCTAAACATTCTTATCCAAATTTTTGGTCCTTTAAGGAGGTGTTTAGCGCAGCGAACAAGGCAATCGGACTATACAGCTTTATTACTCTCACTTAGCCATAGAAGTCTACAATTTTAAATTTTGGCGAAGCCCCTAATATTCGGAAGGCCGAACTTGGGGCGCTATACATGCCTAAATCGGACAAGGCCGATTCCTCGCCCGAAGCGGAAAAAATCTTTAAGGATTTGAAACCTCTCGAACAACGACCATCTCTCGCCATATCATGATAGTCAGTTTTCGGCTTTCTCTACTGAGGTGCTCGTCCGGAAGAACCGGGACACAATCGCAGTAGTTCTCCCTGTGCTACCTTAGCCAATATAGCGGAATGTAAGGCACCAAAACATGGGAGCCAGGCAAACCCAACTATTGACCCAAGACATGATTCGGAGCTGATGCATATAATGTTATAAGTTCGGGGTGCCGCACTGTCAAAAGTGTTTGGACTTTTCTTTGCCGTGTTATGGGGTACACTGAAGCCCCTGGCGGACTGAACGTATGAGAATGTACGGGTGCAATTTGTAATAAATAAGCAGTCAAGGAAAAAGATAAAGAAATGTAATAATAAGCTAACGCTGTACATTAGTTTCCATTGTTATTTAAATAATACGTCAAAGCGTATGTATACAAGTAGTGCAATAAGCAAAATAGGACTATTTGACATGTCCTAGCCAAGGGCAAGCTGCGTGTGGGTATGTAAAATAGGTATAATGATCGTTATCAGAGACCACATGGGGATTCCCTTATACGTCAAAGCTTCTTGCCTCCTTGGTGTTTCCTTCCCGTGATGGGTCCGGTAATCAGGTTATCGAAAAAGAGCTTCCAGAGAATAGGGTCCTAAAAGAAAGAAATTGATGAAGGTATACGGGTCCTGGGGCGGTTGAGCCGCATTGTGGATCACATTATAGCCGTGCCTCTGCCTATGCCCATGGTATTTTAAGTGCGTAATTATGTACGCGCGACACGAATTTCTTCGCTTGACTGGGACTAGGGCGGAGGACGAATTTCTAGGCGAGATCCAGGCGTGCCGGACGATCCTATTGCAGAGTACTCCGGACCTGCTTGGCGGTGTCCGGAGGCTTTATTGCTGAATTAGAGGTCTGCCTAAGAAGGCTGCTCTGTACTTCTGCTGCGAGGGCCGCAGTGTGCTCTTCTGTACGGAGGGAGCGCTCTGTGTTTCCATTGACTGTTATAACCCCGCGAGGTCCTGGCATTTTGAGCTTGAGGTATGCATAATGCGGTACCGCATTGAATCTGGCAAATGCGGTTCGTCCGAGCAGTGCGTGATAGCCACTGCGGAAGGGGACGATGTTGAAGATTAACTCCTCGCTTCGGAAGTTGTCCAGAGATCTGAAGACCACTTCTAGTGTGATTGAGCCCGTGCAACAGGCCTCTACACATGGTATGACACCTTTAAAGGTGGTTTTTGTGGGTTTGATCCTTGAGGGGTCAATGCCCATTTTGCGCACCGTATCCTGATAGAGCAGGTTTAGGCTGCTGCCACCGTCCATAAGGACTCGTGTGAGGTGGAATCCGTCAATGATGGGGTCAAGGACAAATGCGACCGAACCTCCATGACGGATACTGGTAGGATGGTCCCTGTGATTGAAAGTGATCGGACAAGAAGACCATGGGTTGAATTTTGGGCGATCGCTCCATCGCCAGACGCCCTTTAGTGCACGCCTGCTCCCGCTTGGGAATATGGGTTGCGATATCATGTTCACCGCTTTCACCTGGGGAGGAAATTTCTACTGTCCTCCTGTGTTCGGCGGCCGGGGCTCCTCGTCGTCATCGCTATGCAGCCCCTTTCCCTTGTTTTCGGCATTCAACTTGCCGTCCTGTTTGAACACCCAACATTCTCTGTTGGTGTGGTTGGCTGGTTTATCGGGGGTGCCGTGAATTTGACACGAGCGATTGAGTATGCGGTCCAGACTAGACGGGCCCAGATTGTTTCTTTTGAATGCCTTTTTCCGCTGACCAGAGTTAGAGCCACTGAATCCGGCATTTACTGCCGTGTCTTTGGCATTGTCGCCATTGTTGCGACGCTTGTGTCTATTGCGTCGTGGCTTGCCGTTGTTATCTCTGGCATCTGAAGTGCCAGGATTTCTTGATGTGCTATTGCTACGAGCCAGCTAGCTATCCTCGCCTGCACAAAAGCGGGTCATGAGTGTCGTGAGGGCTGCCATCGACTTCGGCTTCTTCTGGCCGAGGTGTCGGGCGAGCCACTCATCGCGGATGTTATGCTTAAAGGCCGCTAGGGCTTCGGCATCCGGACAGTCGACAATTTGGTTCTTTTTAGTTAGGAACCGAGTCCAGAATTTCCTGGCTGACTCTCCGGGCTGTTGGGTTATGTGACTTAAGTCATCAAGATCCGTGGTCGCATTATAAGTGCCCCGAAGTTGTCAAGGAATGTGTCTTCCAAGTTCTCCCAACTGCCAATGGAGTTTGCCGACAGGCTATTCAGCCAATGCCGAGCTGGCCCTTTGAGTTTTAGTGCGAGGTACTTGATGGCATGTAGATCATCGCCGCGGGCCATTTGATTGTGGAGGAGGAAATCTTCAATCTATACCGGGGGGTCTATTGTACCATCATATGATTCAATGTTCATGGGTTTAAACCCTTCTAGGAATTCATGATCCATTACTTCATCAGTGAAGCAAAGGGGGTGTGCGGCGCGTCTATGCCGGGCTACATCACGATGCAGTTCCAATGAGTCTGGTCTGTTGTATTCGGCCCGGCCGGATTTTCTTTTAGTATATCCGGTGTGACGGTCATCGTCACGCGTTGGGGCGCGCCCTCGTGATCCGTAGATCGATCTTGATTGTCCTGCTTTGTTTTCCAATACGTCTCGCAGGTCCTGCGTGTAGCCCCGGGCCTTAGTATTTTTGTTTGATTGGCGACGGGGTGCGGGCTGGTGTTCGGGCTGGTACGCCATTTTGTGTCGGCCACGAGGTGGCTAGTCAGCCGCATCCTACGCTGGTAGTGTAGGCTTTAATGCCTCCTCCTTGAGTTGAGGTAGCAACTTGCGCTTTGGGTAACTTTTGGTTGGGCGCTCGAGTCTGTATTCCTCGGCTACCAGGACCTTAGTCCATATATCAGTTAGCAGATCTTGATCAGCTTGAAGCTGCTGCTGCTTTTTCTTCAGGCTTTTTGCAAAGTGGCTATAAGCCGGCGCTTGAAGTGCTCCTCGCCGACGGATCCTCGTGCACGATGAATTCTTCGTCACCAAGGCTCACCTCGTCTTTGGAGAGGGGCATGTAATTGTCATCCTATGATTCTCCATCCGCTGCTCTGCTCCTTAGGGCTAGCTTGCCCATCCTCCCGCCGCCCGCCAAGCCCGGGCTGGGCGGTATTGTTTTCGTCTTCGGCACCATCCGGATTGCTATTGTCTCTTGTGCCGGTATTGCTATTTTTGCTTTGGCGGGGCTTAGAGCGGCGCCTATGACGCCGGTGCTTAGGCTACTTCTCAAGGGGATTATCCTCCATTGCCTCGTCGCCATTGCCTTCTTTGGGCGTGTCCACCATATATATGTCATATGATGAGGTGGCTGTCCAGCGCCCTGTGGGCGGTGGTTCCTGTTCTTCTCCTGCATCGTCGTCCATACCATCGATGTCTTCGGAGTCGAAGTCAAGAATGTCGGTTAAGTCATCGACAGTGGCTATTAAGTGGGTGGTGGGTGGGGAACGAATTTCTTCGTTGTCCGCTTCCCACTCCAGCCGGACATAGTTCGGCCAAGAGTCTCCTGACAAGGAGAGAAACCTCAATGAATTTAGTGCGTCGCCCAAGGGCGAGTGCTGAAAAATATCCGCGGAGGTAAACACCATGATCGGTGCCCAATCAGATTCGATATGCATGGACGCACGCGGTTCGGAGCCTATGGCCAGAGACGAGTCCGAGGGTTCGATGACACCAACCTCATGGGAGGTGAAGTCTGTTTTCGGCTCTATCGCCGCCGAGTGTGCGGCCTCCGTGGCGGGTCCATCCACCCGTCCTTGGATGGCATGATCTGCTCTGGATTGAGGGCCAGGGCAGCCGTAGGTGTGATCTCCCAAACACTGTCCGATGGCAGATCTAAGTCATGCTCATCGTGACTATTTGGCGCATCTGACATGGGCTCGAATCCGTGTAAGATCAAGTCTCTGCGAATGTCGGCGGTGTAGTTTAGGCTTCCAAACCTGACCTGATGACCAGGGGTGTAGCTATCGATCTGCTCCAGACGGCCAAGCGAGTTGGCCCGCAGTACGAAGCCACCGAATACGAAGATCTTTCCGGGGAGGAAAACCTCGCCCTGGATCGTATCATTGTAGATGATTGAAGGAGCCATCAAGCCTTATCGTGACGACACAGTGGAACTCTCAATGAAAGCACCAATGTCGGTGTCAAAACCGGCGGATCTCGGGTAGGGGGTCCCGAATTGTGCGTCTAAGGCTAATGGTAACAAGAGGCGGGGGACACAATGTTTACCCAGGTTCGGGCCCTCTGGATGAAGGTACCCTACCTCCTGATTGATTGATCTTGATGATATGAGTATTACAAGAGTTGATCTACCACAAGATCGTAGAGGCTAAACCCTAGAAGCTAGCCTATGATTATGATTGTTATTGCCCTACAGACTAAACCCTTCGGTTTATATAGGCACCGGAGGGGGCTAGGGTTACAAAGAGTCGGTTACAGAGAAGGAGATCTACATATCCGGATTGCCAAGCTTGCCTTCCACGCAAAGGAGAGTCCCACCCGGACACGGGACGAAGTCTTCAATCTTGTATCTTCATAGTCCAATAGTCCGGCCAAAGTATATAGTCCGGCTGGCCGAGGACCCCCCTAATCCAGGACTCCCTCAATGAGTGCATGTTTTCAATTGTTATCATTTCGAGAACTCCAACAAGATGTATGTGACATGGAAGAGTGACCCATGATCCTAACATACTGTGCATTTGCAGTCCAAAGCAAATTTTAAATGATGCACAAATTTAGGGGGAGCTCTTGTTTGTCACATACTTCTCAAAGCGACGATGTATTTAAATCTTATTATCATTTTTCGAAGCTTTGATCTATATGTTGTCATCAATTACCAAAAAGGGGGGAGATTGAAAGTGCAACTATCCCTGGGTGGGTTTGGTAATGATTAACAACATATAGCTCATTTAACTAATGCAATTTCAAGATAAATATTTTAGGAAAGTTCGATGATTGGCATGGTATGGATAAGGAATGTGGACCCCTCAAAATGCTAAGGACAAAGGATTGGCTCGGGATCTAAAGTCCAAGACTCTACATTTCTATTTTAGTGATCCAAGATCACATTGAGTCTATAGGAAAGCCAATACTATTAAAAGGGGATGAGGTGTTGCTTAATGGCTTGCTTGCTCAAAATGCTTAGTGATATGCTCCATAGCCCTCAACCACTTTCTCATATCCACATATGTCCAAAACCAAAAGTCAAACTCGGCCCCACCGATTTGATTCATCCGGCGCCACCGAGTTCATTTGACATAGCCACTGCCACAAACCCTAGTCTTTTCGGTCTCACTGATAGGGATCTCGGTCTCGCCGAGATGGGGTTGCAAACTCTCTGTTTCCCTTCATAACGTTTCGGTCTAACCGAGATGAGGATCGGTCCCACCGAGTCTGCAATGCAAACTCCATGTTTCCTTTTCATAACGCTTCGGTCCCACAAAGACGAACGAATCGGTTCCACCGAGTTTGCCTGACCAACTCTCTGTTAGCTTATTACCAAAGTCGGTCCAGCCGAGTTTGAGTAATCGGTCCAACCGAGATTACGTTTGCCCTAACCCTAATGATATCGGTCCCACCAAGTTGACATGTCGGTCCCACCGAAATTGCCTAACGGTCACATATGTACTGAATCGGTCCGACTGAGTTTTCTGATTCGGTCCCACCGAGTTTAGTATAATGTGTGTAACGGTTAGATTTTGTGTGGAGGCTATATATACCCCTCCACCCTCTCCTCATTCGTGGGGGAAGCCATCAGAACGTGCCTACACTTCCACTACTCATTTTCTGAGAGAGAGCCACCTACTCATGTGTGAGACCAAGACATTCCAATCCAACCATATGAATCTTGATCTCTAGCCTTCCCCAAGTTGCTTTCCACTCAAATCATCTTTCCATCAAATCCAATCCTATGAGAGTGAGTTGAGTGTTAGGGAGACTATCATTTGAAGCACAAGAGCAAGGAGCTCGTCATCAACACACCATCTATTACCTTTTGGAGAGTGGTGTCTCCTAGATTCGGTAGGTGTCACTTGGGAGCCTCCGACAAGATTGTGGAGTGAACCAAGGAGTTTGTAAGGGCAAGGAGATTGCATACTTCGTGAAGATCTACCCTAGTGAGGCAACTTTTTCATGGGCGATGGCCATGGTGGGATAGACAAGGTTGCTTCTTCGCGGACCCTTCGTGGGTGGAGCCCTCCATGGACTCGCGCAGCCGTTACCCTTCGTGGGTTGAAGTCTCCATCAACGTGGATGTACGATAGCACCACCTATCGGAACCACGACAAAAACATCCGTGTCTCCAATTGCGTTTGCACACTCCAAACCCTTCCCTTTACATTCTTGCAAGTTGCATGCTTTACTTCCCGCTGCTCATATACTCTTTGTATACTTGCTTGAATTGTGTTAAGATTGCTTGACTTGTTCTAAAGTGTTAAAATATACCAAGAACTAAAATTGGAAAAAGGTTAAGTTTTTATTTGGTCAAGTAGTCTAATCACCCCCCCTCTAGACATACTTTCGATCCTACAAACACGGTCGTGCGCTGCCTACTAGTGCATGACATACACAAACAACTTGTTGGCGCTGCAGTGCGGAATCCCCTGGCGAGGATGCAGCTTTGACTATGAATGTCGTGTGCACCGGCTGGAAAGCTATCTGCACGTGGATGCGATCTGGTTGCAGGGGGCTCGCCGCGTATTAGCCGTGGAGTTCCCTTCCGTGATCCAGTCTTGGTGTGCGGCATTGTAGGAGCCCGTGCAGCATCGCCTGTTGGAGCGAGGGATCCAAGAAGCACGTCAGGTGGCGTGATTTGGCCGCCGTCTGGGATAAAGATTACTGCACCGATCTGCTATGATTTTTCTCACCGGAATTTGGGTCTTCAAAGATTTATTTGGTGGTTAAAGAAAAACTAATCTAATGAATTTTGAAAATTGAATTGACCTAATCTGTTAAACTGATTAATCTATGAACCGGTCTAATCTTTGATCAAATCAGATGTCGCACCCTCGGGGAGAGAAGATTAATCTCCCCGGGGGCGGCATGCCACGGAAGTGGTGGAAAGGCCTAGGATCGGCGTCGTGAGACTAACCGCTCTAATACCATATCAAAATTATAAGATGGTTGAATATGTGTCTATTGTACTGATGTAACCCTCATATGGGGTATATATAGAATACACGAGGGAGTAGAGGCTTGGAGTACAAGATAAGTAATACATGATCTATACTCCTTATCTCTATATTTGAACCCAACTTATATTCTAACAACTGACTGTCACCCGTCGCGGCATCTTCGGTGGTTGTCGTCGTAGCTAGCATGGTCGTGGTGGCGAACTAGCTTGCCATGTGTGGGCATGTGCCTGGTGATGAGTAGCAGCAGTTTCAAGCGAATGGGGGAGAGAGGTGCTTGTAGCTGCAGGTTATCGTGCCACATTGACGACGGCTCTCTTTACCCACGTCGGTGACGTCGCCTAGAGCTAGCTAGCAATAGCTGGGAGTAGAAAGTAGATATGCAGTGTGAAGAGATAAGGGTTGTGAATGGATATGCAGTGGAGTACTGCAAAGGGAAAAAAAGTAGGCAGAGGACGTCATGCACGAGGTGTTCACAAAATGTATGATGGGCCACTGTGAAACAGGTAGTTTGCAACCGGCGGAAGACGTAGCCGGTCTCTTGGCTGGAATCTTTTACCATCTTTGAATCGGAGTGCATGTATTCTATATTCCTTATTACTTAACAGAGCATCTAGAAC
Organism: Aegilops speltoides; assembly: GCA_021437245.1. Taxonomy (NCBI): domain Eukaryota; kingdom Viridiplantae; phylum Streptophyta; class Magnoliopsida; order Poales; family Poaceae; genus Aegilops; species Aegilops speltoides. The sequence goes on from CM038144.1 coordinate 331,491,162, forward strand.
ATGGATCTAATTTGACCCCTCATACATCTGCAGACTCGTCCGGATGTGTTCATTTTGAACCCTCATTTGTCTGCTGTGCAGTCATGTCTCTTAAGTTGTCCAGAGACATGCATATGATTGATAAGGATGGAGAGACAAAGAGAAAAAAAGAATAAAGAAAAAAATATTGCCTGGGGTGGGGTACATCTGACATAGCAGAGTGCTCGGACACGTGGGGGCATCCTCATATCCTCCTCACGTATACACTGAGCATGGGGGTTCGTGGGCAGCCCGGACATAAGAGAAACAACTAAGGGTCTAATTTGTGTGGGTTTTATTCCTTTTCAGTTCGGGTTATCCGTCCGGACATATGGGGATAAATGGGGGTGTCATTTATGTGCGAGCGCAATGCGCATATTTCGTACAAGTTTTTGGTAATATTATGTAAGGAAATGTGAGTTTAAAACTGAGAATTTGTTGAGATTATGCTTAGGAAGTTGATTATTGCGCCCTCCCTGTAAAAAAGGGGGTTGATTATTAGTCCCAAAAAAGCGTTTGGTTTGTGGTGGAAATTACTTGTGTGAATTTGAAAATTCTATCCTCTCTGAATTATCATGACTAGGAAAAGGGACCTCCTTGATTCTCTTTCTCCTTCCCTTCTCAATTGGCATGCACCAACCAAACAATAGATTATATGGCTCGTACCCCTAAAGTCTCATTCCCTACTAGATGACCCATTGCACCATTTGAAGGAAATATGCCCTAGAGGCAATAATAAAGTTGTTATTTATATTTCCTTATATCATGATAAATGTTTATTATTCATGCTAGAATTGTATTAACCGGAAACTTGATACATGTGTGAATACATAGACAAAACACAGTGTCCCTAGTAAGCCTCTACTAGACTAGCTCGTTAATCAAAGATGGTTAAGTTTCCTAACCATAGACATGTGTTGTCATTTGATGAATGTGATCACATCATTAGGAGAATGATGTGATGGACAAGACCCATCCGTTAGCTTAGCATAATGATCTTTAAGTTTTATTGCTATTGCTTTCTTCATGGCATATACATTTTCCTTTGACTATGAGATTATGCAACCCCCAGATACCGAAGGAATACCTTGTGTGCTATCAAACATCACAACGAAACTGGGTGATTATAAAGATGCTCTACAGGTATCTCTCAAGGTGTTTGTTGGGTTGGCATAGATCGAGATTAGGATTTGTCACTCCGAGTATCGGAGAGGTATCTCTGGGCCCTCTCGGTAATACACATCATAATAAGCATTCCAGGCAATGTGAATAATGAGTTAGTTGCGGGATGATGTATTACGGAACGAGTAAAGAGACTTGTCGGTAACGAGATTGAACTAGGTATGAAGATACCGACGGTCGAATCTTAGGCAAGTAACATACCGATGACAAAGGGAATAACATATGTTGTCATTACAGTATGACCGATAACGATCTTCGTAGAATATGTGGGAACCAATATGAGCATCCAGGTTCCGCTGTTGGTTATTGACCAGAGAGGTGTCTCTGTCATGTCTACATAGTTCTTGAACTCGTAGGGTCCGCATGCTTAATGTTCGAAGATGATTTTGTATTATATGAGTTATGTGATTTGGTGACCAAATGTTGTTCGTAGTCCCGGATGAGATCACAGACATATCGAGGAGTCTCGAAATGGTCTAGAGGTAAAGATTGATATATTGGATGATAGTATTCAGACACTAGAAGTGTTTCGGAATGTCTCGGGTACATATCAGAGTACCAGGGAGGTTACCGAACCCCCCGGGGGAAGATATGGGCCATATGGGCCATAGGAGGGAGGCACACCAGCCCACAAGGGTTGGCGCCCCCCAAGGATGGAGGCCGAATAGGATTAGGGGAGGGGGCAGCGCCCCCTGTCGGTGTCAAAACCGGCGGATCTCGGGTAGAGGGTCCCGAACTGTGCGTCTAAGGCTAATGGTAACATGAGGCGGGGGACACGATGCTTACCCAGGTTCGGGCCCTCTCTATGGAGGTAATACCCTACTTCCTTCTTGATTGATCTTGATGAATATGAGTATTACAAGAGTTGATCTACCACGAGATCGTAATGGATAAATCCTAGAGGTCTAGCCTATGAGGATATGATTGTTGTGACTCAAACCTAGAAGTCTAAACCCTTCGGTTTATATAGACACCGGGGGAGCTAGGGTTGTACAAAGTCAGTTACAGAGAAAGGAATCTACATATCCGAATCGCCAAGCTTGCCTTCCACGCCAAGGAGAGTCCCATCCGGACACGGGACGAAGTCTTCTATCTCGTATCTTCATAGTCCAACAGTCCGGCCAAAGCTTATAGTCCGGCTGTCCGAGGACCCCTTAGTCCAAGACTCCCTCAGTAGCCCCTGAACCAGGCTTCAATGACGATGAGTCCGGTGTGCAGAATGTCTTCGGCATTGCAAGGCGGGTTCCTTCTCCGAATACTTCAAAGTAAATTCCAAACAAAAGAATCGTGTTCGGCTCTGCAAAACAAATACCACACACAACCGTAGAGAGTATAATATTTCACAAGTCCAATCCGTTGACAACTTTTTGTAGCGTGACATCACGGCACTGCCCGGTCATTATTCGAACCGTTTTTAGCCCGCCGCTTCGTATTTCGAGGTGCGGTTTCACTGGCACGTCTTGTCGAAGCAGAGATCATGTCCCCTTATCACGGGATTCTCATAAATATGGGCATGGGTAACCCAAGCGTGCCATCTGCACGGCGCTTGGGGAGTAGGCGGATTTTAAGGCGATAGGGAGGCACATAACTTTTACCGCCTTTATAAGGGGATAAGGATCCATCCTTGTTCACCCACGCCTTCTCCTTCCTCCACCCATCCATTCTCGAGCTCTAGTGCCCAAGATCTAGCTTTCTCCGCCCAAAAAGCACTCCAACCATGTTCGGATCTGGAGCTGGAGGCAAGTGGATGGCCTCTTTTGTCAAGAAGGACATCAAGGAGCTCTGGGAGGCCGGTTACCTGGCCAAGGAAATCGTTCATCGACTTCTGGCCAAGGGATAGATCGTCCCTACACTAGAGCCCCATGAGAGGGTTGTGTTTCTCATACACTTCATCCACGGACTGGGATTCCCTCTCCACCTGTTTGTCCACGGACTGATGTTCTACTACGGGTTGGACTTCCATGATTTGGCCCCCAACTCTATCCTCAACATCTCAGCATTCATTGTCATGTGCAAGGCTTTTCTCCGCGTCCCACCTCACTTCGGCCTATGGCTGAAGATCTTCAATGTGAAACCCAAGGTGGTGAGCGGCCAACAAGCTGAGTGCGGGGGCGCCATGGTGGGCAAGATGCCCAACATCACCTAGCCCGAGGGCTCCTTTGTGGAGACGGTGAAGGGGTGGCAGTCGGGGTGGTTCGAGCCGCACGACACCAACTGATCGGCGGCCCCTGAATTGCGACCCGGAGTCCCAACGAGGCTCACTTACTGGCTTGAGAAGGGCCTACCCTGGGGCTCTTCGGACGAGCTGACATCACTCCAGACACGCGTCCAGAATATGATAATCAGGAAAGTCAAGCTCTTCAACGTGGTCCAAGTTATGCTCGTCAGCCAGATTCTTCCATGCCAGCGCCGGACTTGCCACCTGTGGGAATATGACCCGGCCAAGCACCAAACTCTGTCAGAACTGTTATGCACGATGCATGAAGATATATGGAAGGTGCTCTTCAAGGCCAACGAGGTGCCGCCGGCCACGGACGAGGATCGTGGGCATGACCTGACCCACCCTGCAAATCCGGTAAGTCCTTTCATCTTTTCAAGGTGTTCCCTTTACTCGCATATTAAAGGAAGGCATCTAAGTCTCCCTATCGATTATTTTAGGATTGGACAGAGATAGCGGAATAGTTGGACTGTCCGGCCCCGCTGCCTGAAGGCCCAGAGACTCTGCTCCTAACGAAAATGCTGCTTCCGGCGCCTTACAAGGTGCGGGAGAAGAAGGCCAAGAAGAAGGCCAAGGGGACCAGAAGTGGTCTCCGCCATATGGGTACTTTGGACGTGACATCCGAAGACGCTGAGGCGCGCTCCTCCACCGAAGACGACGAATGAGAGGAGGAAGAGGAAGAAATCCACTCCCCTCCCTCAGGGAAAAAAAAGAAAAGGACGGCCCCCACACATCCGGAGGTTGAGGCATCTAGGAAAGGGAAAGTTTCCTTTCCGGACAGCTCCACAACAGCTACCAACAGCAGCTGGGAGTTGCAGCCCAGGGAGAAGCTTCGGCCGCCGGACACACGGGGGTGCAGATCTCCATGGATACTGACGATGGGGGCCGTACTCAATTTGGACCTCATCCGGACATCATTCCGAAGACCCCTACAGTTCCAGAATCAGGCGAGCAGCCCCCTTTGGAGGGAAGGGGCGCGCCTATTCTGCCAGTGACCTCTGTCCAACCAGGGGCACCGAACTAGTTGCTGGAAGTGCTGATAGGCACTTCCATTCCTGACGAACACCGTACCCTGATGGGTACAATGATTGGGAAGGTACAGTCCGCAAAAAGCGGATTGAACGATGCCTGTGCTAGCCTTCTAACAGGCTTTGTGGTAAGTAATATAATTGTAAAAGAATATCATAATGTAGACCGTAGCCCCTGATGCTCTGTTCGGTGTTCGGAAAGAAAAACTGAACAGAGGATCAAAATAATTTTTGCAAGAGTCTAACATAAGATGTCTATGTGAGTAAGCAGGCGTCGCTGCTGGCTGCTACCGCTCATACTGCGGAGGTCTCCAGACTGAAGCAGAATCTGGAGCGGGCCGAGGAAGAGCTTGGCCTCGTGAAAAAGCAGCTGGAAGAAAACAAAGGTATGTAGTAACCTGTGTGTATATTTAGGAAGGATGAATGGTTCGTACTGACTAAAGTGTCATGAACTTTATTAGGCGCCACGACCAAAGTAGCGGCCCTCAAGAAGGCATTGGCCGAGGCCGAGGACAAAGCGGCCAAGGAACACGCCGCGCACGAGAAGCAGGAGGCCCGGGTCAGCGAGGTCCAGCAAGAGCTCCAGGACGTCGTCAAGAAGTACGAGTCCTTGGAGCGCGATTTTAAGACTCAAGAGTGTGAACTTGCCAAGGCCCGCCAAAGTGCACTAGAAGCCTGAGCCAAAGCATAGGGCGCTCTCCAGGAGATCCAGGCGGCAAAGAAAATTACCGCGGGTAATGCTTTCATTATGCAAAGCAGATATGTGAAGGAAACATTCTTGTTACTTACCCGGATTTGAAGCTCTCCAGGGGTGTTTACGAATCTGCTGCGCAGCATATCAGATGCTGCACAAGTTTACCAATATGAAGAAGGGAGCTCTACGGAGAAGCTGTTCTGGTCTCAGTACCTTGGACCAGAACTTCCGATGCCCTTTAGCAACCAGTTGAAACAGCTGGTCGAGCTGCACAAGGAGGCCAAACTAGCCATGAAGGACTTAATAGTCCGGCTATGGTCTACCGAGCCCATGCCCAGCAGCTATTTCGGACTCGTGAAGCGGCTTGTCAGTGCCTGCCCACGGCGCGAAGTCATCAAGCGACCAGTCTGCATTGAAGGTGCGCGGATGGCCTTTGCTCGCGCTAAGATGCACTGGGCAAAGATGGACGCCACAAAGCTGATGACTGATGGGCCGCCTAAGGGCAAGGAGCACCGCCGACCTGAGCTATATTTCGACAATGTCCTGGAGGGATCCCGCCTTGCAGCGGGGCAATGTGCGAAGGATGTTGTATTCCCATGAAAACATTCATGTTATCATGTCCTGTGATATGAAACAAGTTTGTTATGTAATATAATGCTTGTTACTTTAAAAAATTTACCTCCTGTGCGGTCGTTTATGAAAATCTAAGAGTTGCCAGTCGTCGGCTTCTGCCTCCACGTAGATAGTAGGGGGGTGTTCGGGATAAATATAAACACTCTTTACTCCAAATTTTGGTCCTTAAAGGAGGTGTTTAACGCAACGAACAAGGCAATCAGACTATACAACTTTATCACCCTCACTTAGCCATAGAAGTTTGACAATGAAAATTCTGGCAAAGCCCCTGGTATTCGGAAGACCGAAATTGGGGCGCTATACATGCCTAATCGGATGAAAACCGATTCCTTGCATAAAGCAGAAAAATCTCTAAGGATTTGAAAACCTCTCGAACAACTGACCAGCTCTCGCCGCATCATGACAGTCAGTTTTCGGCTTTCTCTACTGAGGTGCTCATCCAGAAGAACCGGGACACAATCGCAGTAGTTCTCCCTTTACTACCCTAGCCGATATAGCGGAACGTAAGGTAGTAAGCACAAGAGCCGGGCAACCCAACTATTGACCAAAGACATGATTTGGAGCCGATGCATATAATGCTATAAGTTCGGGGTGCCGAACTATACTGTAAAATTGTTCGGACTTGATTGCCGTATTGCCGGGTGTAATGAAGCCCCTACCAAAGTAATGCATACTAGAGTGTACGGATGCAATTGATAATGAATACAAAGGCAAGGAAAAAAAAATAAAGTAATAAGCTAACGTTGTAAATTATTTTCCATTGTAATTTGAGGAATACGTCGAGGCGTACTTGTACAAGTAATGCGATAAGCAAGTAAGGCTATTTAACATGCCGCAACCAAGAGCGAGCTACATGCGGGTATGTAAAACAGGTATAACGATCGTTAGCAGAGACCACCTGGGTATTCCCTTGTACGTCAAAGCCCCTTGCCTCCTTGGTGTATCCGTCTCGTGATGGGTCCGATGATCAGGTTGTCAGAAAAGCCTCAAGAAGAGAAAAACCTAAAAGAAAGAGAAAAAGGTAAAGGTATGCGGATCCAGTGGCGGTTGAGATGCATTGTGGACCGCGGTCAAGCTATGCCTCCGTCCGTGCCCATGGTACTTTAAGTGCGTAGTTATGTACGCACGGCACAAATTTCACCACTTGATTGGGACTGGAACGGAGGCCGGATTGCTAGTTGAGCTCTGGACGAACTGGACGGTCCTGCTGCAGAGTAGTTCGGACTCGCTTGACGGTGTCTGGGGGCTTTACTGCCGAATTAAAGTTCTGCCTAAGAAGGCTGCTCTGTACTTCTGCTGCAAGGGCCGCGGTGTGTTCCTCAGTACGGAGGGAGCGCTCCTTATTTCCATTGATTGTTATAACACCACGAGGTCTAGGCATCTTGAGCTTGAGGTATGCATAGTGCGACACTGCATTGAATTTAGCGAATGCGGTTCGTCCGAGCAGTGCATGATAACAACTGCGAAAGGATAATACCGAAGATTAACTCTTCGCTTCGGAAATTATCCGGGGATCCGAAGACCACTTCTAGTGTGATTGAGCCCGTACAATAGGCCTCTACACCTGGTATGACACCTTTAAAGGTGGTTTTAGTGGGCTTGATCCTTGAGGGATCGATACCCATTTTGCACACTGTATCCTGATAGAGCAGGTTCAGGTTGCTGCCACCATCCATGAGGACTCGCGTGAGATGAAATCCATCAATAATTGGGTCAAGGACTAGTGCGGCTGAACCGCCATGACGGATACTGGTCGGGTGATCCCTGCAATCGAAGGTGGTCGAACAAGAGGACCATGGGTTGAACTTTGGGGCGACTGGCTCCATCGCGTAGACGTCCCAGAGTGCACGCTTGCGCTCCTTCTTGGGGATATGGGTGGCATATATCATGTTCACTGTTTTGACTTGGGGGTGGGATTTCTTCTGTCCCCTTGTGTTCGGTGGTCGGGGTTCCTCATCATTGTCATTGCTTTGTGACCCTTTCTCCTTATTCTTGGCAATTAACTTGCCGGCCTGTTTGAAAACCCAGCATTCTCTGTTGGTATGATTGGCTGGTCTATCAGGAGTGCCATGGATTTGGCATTGTCGATCAAGTATGCGGTCCAGACTGGATGGGCCCGGATTATTTCTCTTGAATGGCTTCTTCCGCTGACCGGACTTAGAACCACTGAATCCGACGTTGACCGCCGTGTCTTCGGTGCTATCGCTGTTGTTTCAACACTTATGTCTATTGCGTCGGGGCTTGCCGTTGTTGTTCTGGCTTCAGAAGTGCTAGGTTTGCTTGTATTGTTGTTGCTACGGGCTAGCTAGCTGTCCTCACCTGCACAGAAGCGGGTCATGAGTATCGTGAGTGCTGACATGGACTTCGGTTTTTCCTGGCCGAGGTGCCTGGCCAGCCATTCGTCGCGGATGCTGTGCTTGAAGGCCGCTAGGGCTTCAGCGTCTGGACAGTCGATGATCTGGTTCTTTTTAGTTAGGAACCGAGTCCAGAATTTCCTGGCTGACTCTCCAGGCTGTTGGATTATATGACTTAGGTCATTGGCATCCGGAGGTCGGACATATGTGCCTTGGAAGTTGTCGAGGAAGGCGCCTTCCAATTCCTCCCAGCTGCCAATGGAGTTTTCGGCGCATGTTTAACCAAGATTCAGCGGTCCCTTGAGTTTGAGCGGGAGGTATTTGATGGCGTGAAGATCATCACCGCGGGCCATATGAATGTGGAGAAGAAAATCCTCAAACCATACCGCGGGGTCTATTGTGCCATCATATGATTCGATGTTTACGGGTTTAAACCCTTCTGGCAAATCATGTCCCATTACTTCGTCAGTGAAGCAAAGGGGGTGTGTGGTGCCTCTGTATCGGGCCAAGTCGTGACGTAGCTCGGATGGGGCTCGTCTGCGGTTTTCGGCCCAGACGTGGTTATGTTTGTCGCGTTCAGCCAGATGGCCATCATCGCGCGTAGAGGCACGCCCCCCGTGATCCATAGATTGATCTTGTCTGACTTGCTTTCTTTTCCAAATCGCGTCGCAGGTCATGTGTATATCCTCGAGCTGTTGTATTTCTGTTTGTTTGGCGAGGTAGTGCGTGCTGGTATTCAGCATGAGGTGCCGCTTTGTCCCAGCCACGTGGTGGTCGGTCAGCCATACTATACCTTGGTAGGACGGGTTCCAGCACCTCGTCGTCGAACTGTGGCAACAGTTTGCACTTCGGGTAGCTTTTGGTTGGGCGCTCGAGGCCATATTCCTCGACTGCCAGGACATCAGCCCATCTTTCATTAAGTAGATCCTGATCGACTTGAAGCTGCTGCTGCTTCTTTTTAGGCTTCTTGTAGTGGCAATTAGCTGATGCTTAAAGCGTTCCTGCTCGGCAGGCTCTTCAGGCACGATGAAATCTTCGTCACCGAGGCTAACCACGTCCTCGGAGAGCGGAAGGTAGTTGCTACCCTCCGAGTCTTCGTTCGCGGCCTGTTCGCCAGGGCTGGCTTGCCCATCCTCCCATTCCTCCTGTTCGGAGGTTGCCTCTGTAACTGCATCTAGTGCCACCCCTAGTTGGTTTTGGAGTATTGACGACAAAGTTGGTTGAGGGACTAATGCGTTTGTGAGAATTGCAGGATAACGCAGGTAGTGTCCCTCATTGATTCGGTTTACCTACCGGAGATGACCCCTAAAAATGTATGAAGACATTGAAGACAATGGTGGTATGTGAAGATATTCATATTGAAGACTATGACATGAGAAGACATTGAGTGAAGACTATGGAGCACGAAGACTATGTGATTTCGTTGTTTCCTTTTCTTCTTTGTTGAGTCATAGGAACCACCGTACTGTTAAGTGGGGTCCAAGTGAACTAAGTCAGAGTGACTGAAGTGATGCTCAACCCAAATCCTATGTCTTCGAGCGAAGACAATGAGAGCAAATCTTATCCAGAGCTGGATGAGTCGGCTTTGCTTGTAGCCCAAGTAAAGTTGCCATGTGTGTTTGAAATCGACCGTTGGAACACGTGTCGGTTCCTTAGTGAACCAGGTCATTTCGACATATCGTGTCGGGTTGCCCAAAGGCTATAAATAGCCCACCCCTACACCATAAATTGGTGGCTTCTCGAGTTAGTGCACGACTTTTGTCGCTTGAGAGCAACCCACCTCGAAGCCTTTGAGAGAGAGAAATCCTTGCGAGGACAAAGCCTAAACACCCAGAGCCAAAGAGTGTTAGGCATCATTGAAGTGTTTCTATCTCAGTGACCAAGACTTATTACACTTGAGGACTGTGAATCCTCCACCGGTTAGGCGTCGCGCTCGAGCATCCAAGAGTCATTGTGGATTGCCGGTGAACGAAGTCTATGAAGGTTTGGAAGTCTACCTTGAAGACTTACCAGAGTGATTGGGCGAGGACTGGGTGTCCTTAGCTTAAGGGGAATAAGGTGAAGACACGGTCTTTTGAGTTAAATCTCAGCCTCCCTAACCGCACGTCTGATCCACAAGAATCGAACTGGTCCAACAAATCCTGTGTCTTCAACAAGCAACTGGTTCTATCCCTTTCCATCCTTTACTTAAGTTTGTCTTCGTGAAGTCATTGCCTATCTGTTATACCTGTTGACTTCATTGCTTGACTACTATCGTTGATTGGCTTCATACTATCTTCCATCCTGATCCTTACTACTTGGCTGCTATCAGTCTTGTGCTTTCACATCATTGTATACTTGACTATGGTTTGCTTACAGTAGTTTATCTTCCGCTGCATCTCAATTAGGGCATTTCTCTTGTTTGTCTTCAAAACTTCCAAGTTTTGAAGACTTTCATAAAAATCGCCTATTCACCCCCCTCTAGTCGATACTAGCACTTTCAATTGGTATCAGAGCAAGGTACTCCCTTGTTCTGTGTGATTCGGTTTAACCACCTGGAGTTTTAGCTATGTCGACTGCAGGGATAACCAAGGTCTCCGCTGCTTGCCCCGTGTTCGATGGAACTGAATATCCCTCTCGAGGAATAAGATGCGATGCATCTTGAAGCCATTGATGTCGACCTCGGTATGTCGTCAAGAACGGCGCTCCCAAAAGCCGTGAAGGTGTCACCCTGCCGATGTCAAAAGTTCATTCAACTGGACTCTACCGCTAAGAACATTATCTGTGGTCACCGACCAAAGGACAATATGGCCGTGTGAGTGCTCGAAACGCCGAAGCTGGTGCTGGACTGGCTATCCAAGGTCAACGAAGGCGTCTCAACCCAGAGAGATCAAAGGATCAGTGTTCTTCGCAACCTCTTCAACCGCTTCAAGAGAAACGACAATGAAAATGTCCAGCTCACATTCGATCGCCTCACTGACATCACAAATGAGCTTCAAGCTCTTGGCGCAACTGAGATTACCAAGCATGAAATCGTCAAGACACTACTGAGATCACTTGACAGCTCCTTTGACACCCTTGCCCTCATGATACAAGAACGTCCTGACTTCAAGACACTCGATCCGTCTGATATACTTGAGAGGCTCAACACACATGAGTTCCAGCTTTCTGAGAAAAGAGATATCTATGGTCCCAACTATGGCCGAACTCGTGCATTAAAGGCAAAAGTTGTTTCCTCATCTGAAGAAGAATCTGACTGCAGTTCTGATGATCCTAAAGACATTGGAAAGGAACTTGCTATGCTTGTGAAGAAGTTCCAGAAATTCACTAAGAAGAAAGGCTTCAGAAAGTCTTCACGATCCAGCTCAAGGAATGATGAAGCTTCCACCCATGACCACAAGAAGAGAACCTGCCAAAAGTGCAATAAACCTGGTCATTACATATCTGAGTGTTCACAATGGGACAATGAGAAGAAGAAGAAGAAGAGCAAGGAATATGATTCTGATGACAAGAAGAAGAAATCCTCAAAGTCTTCTTCTAAGACTTCTTCCAAGTCTTCATCACACAAGAAGAGCTCATCTGGCAAGGCTCGTGCTTTTGTTGGCAAGGAAATGGATTTAGAAGAGGAGTCTGCTTCTGAGGAGGTGGAGGTGGA